>CM050165.1:331700323-332330323 GCA_027410445.1 Discoglossus pictus
CATCAAGGCCCTATATAGGTAAATGTCTATTTAATTGTTTCCCTTTGTCTTTCAACTACAATCTTTCATTGTAACCTAAAATACCAGAGCCTCTATCTTCTCTCATAATAGAATCCTGTTCTAGCCTTCTCTCGTGAGCTTTTTATTGTTCTTAATAATTTCAAATCACTTCAAATTGCTGTACCTTGCCCTTAAACTCTGCCAGCTGCAGATTTTTGAGTGCAAGTCAAAGATAAAAGTCAGACATTGCAAAATAATTGAGGGCCCAGTCTTTGAGCTTAAAATTAAATGTACTTGTTCACAGAGTACCTAACAAGATTGAAAACTCACAAATTTACAATCAATTCTGATTAGGGAGCAGACCTAACCATATAATTCACCCTTTCACTCACTCCTCTCTAGGTTTATTGTATTCTAATAACAGTGATTTTTGTCTCCAAAAATCATATTTAAACAAAATAAAAAGTACAGTTTATAAACTATTCCGCTGTCAACACTATTTATTGTTACACAGTGTTAAGTTGCTTACCTGGATATATATTAATGCCTTCCTTAAAAGTCTCTCCTCTCCTCTTGCATAATTATTCCTTTCCTAAAATGTGTAGCTTCTTTCCTTTCATATTGCACTAATCCGAACTTATTCCAAACCTCAAAAGTACTCACCATACTCACCTACCCCATATCCCCATATTTTTCTAATTTGTAATACTTTACTTAGCCTTCTATATATAACAAAGCATTAGTAGAGATTACCAAATCCATCCCAAACAGGGTTTTTTTAAGTTTTAATTGATGTTAGTACCTCTGTCAGTATTTTTTTTAGTGATTGGGTCTTTAGCTGTTGTTTTTGGGTGTTAATTTAGATGAATTGCATTGTGGTATGTTTTGGTTGATGATTTCAGATTTTTTGAGTTTAAGTTATTGGAAACTGACTCACTGATTCAATGATGCATTTCTGAGTAATATTTTTCGAAGATCTTTGCTATATCGATTGCTTCCATAAGTAGTCGGTTGTTTGCATTATATACTGCTATTATATTGTTCTTAGTTGCTGCTTTTCTTAGACATGCTGTAAATATTGCATCAATTTTGTTTGATTTTTCAAAGAATCTTTGTTTTTCATGGCATATTCTGTTTGGAATAGGTGCAGTTGTTTTATCTCAATTCTAGTTGATATAATTTGCTTTGGTGTGTTCTTTTGTAGTTTGATTCAAGTTTTAACAACTTAATGTGTAAAGTTAGTGAAATCAGTTGTCCATAGTGTCACTGTTGAGATTTCCGATGTATCACTTATTTGAAAATATTCTACAACTTTATTCTACTATTCTACCTTCTAGTTATTGTCTTATAGTTATTATTATGGTGTGTTTTTTGTTTTAAGGAATAAATATTCATATGGTCTCTAGTGTAGTCTAGATTGCTGTTTAGCGTAATATAAGTTTTCTGCAATGTAGGAGTGATCAGTACATGTTACTGAGCTTATGTTTGGGGATTGTACTAGTACTACGTGTGTGAAAAATGTGTTTATCTACAAAAATATTATTTACATGGGATTTGATGAAGATGAGTCATGGGGTTGGGAATAGAAAGAATATTTTTTTACACTTGGATGGTGGAGGTGGATTAGAGTACCATTTATATATATGCTTCAAAACTGAGGGGAAAAAAGAAATGTTGATCTTCCTTCTAGAGCCTGGAGGCATGCATGATACTGGTGGAAGTTCTGCTTCTGGGCCTGTGGAGAGCAAAGGGGCGACATTAGTCAGATCCAATTACAGCATATAGTCAGATCCAATCACATTAGTCAGATCCAATTACAGCATATAACTAATGCTGAACTCTCCATCTTCCGTCTTTACCCACCCCTCCCTCTACTGATAAAAAACGCACACAATCCATGTCTCAGGAAGTGATGCAACAAAGACAAGATGGGATTTGCTATTCATAAACTGAATCTTTAAAAATATCAGAATTTCTCTAACATAGATGTTAATGTGGTTAGTTTATACATATTTTGAAAATGAGTGCTATTTTCTTGAACTACATAGACATATAGATAAAGTAATATGTTGTGTTATTAAAATTAAATAATTTAATTGAGTATGTGATTGTGTATAACTGTGTGTGTATATGTGTAAAACTGTGTATGTATAACTGTGTGTATGTGTATAATTGTGTGTGTGCATGTGTATAACTTTGTGTGTGTATGTGTAAAACTGTGTGTGTATAACTGTGTGTGTGTGTGTGTATGTGTATATCTATGTGTGTGTGTGTAGGTGTATAACTGTGTCTGTGTGCGTATGTGTATATCAATGTGTGTGTATGTGTATAACTGTTGTGTATGTATAAAACTGTGTGTATGTGTATAACTATGTGTGTGTATATGTGTATAACTGCGTGTGTGTATGTGTATAACTGTGTGTGTATGTGTATAACTATGTGTGTGTGTATGTGTAGAACTATGTGTGTATATGTGTAAAACTGTGTATGTATAACTGTGTTTATGTGTATAACTGTGTGTTCATGTGTATAACTGTGTGTGTGTATGTGTATAACTGTGTGTGTATAACTGTGTGTGTATGTGTGTGTGTATGTGTATATCTATGTGTGTGTGTATGTGTATAACTGTCTGTATGTGTATAACTGTTGTGTATGTATATAACTGTGTGTATGTGTATAACTATGTGTGTGTATATGTGTATAACTGCATGTGTGTATGTGTATAACTATGTGTCTGTGTGTATGTGTATAACTATGTGTGTATATGTGTAAAACTGTGTATGTATAACTGTGTGTATGTGTATAACTGTGTGTGTGTATGTGTATAACTGTGTGTGTATAAATGTGTGTGTATGTGTATATATATGTGTGTGTGTGTAGGTGTATAACTGTGTGTGTGTGTATGTGTATATCAATGTATGTGTGTATGTGTATAACTGTCTGTATGTGTATAACTGTTGTGTATGTATATAACTGTGTGTGTGTATGTGTATAACTATGTGTGTATATATGTGTATAACTGCATGTGTGTATGTGTATAACTGTGTGTGTATGTGTATAACTATGTGTGTGTGTGTGTATGTGTATATCTGTGTGTGTATGTGTATAACTGTGTGTATGTGTATGTATATAACTATGTATGTGTATATGTTTAGAACTGTATGTGTGTTTGTGTGTGTAATTGCCTGTGTTTATGTGTATAACTGTGCTTATGCGTATAACTGTGTGTGTATGTGTATAACTGTGTGTGTGTATATGTGTATAACTGTGTGTGTATATGTATAATTGTGAGTGTATGTGCATAACGGTGTGTGTGTGTGAGTACCTCTATGTGTATGCATGTGTCTGTGTGCATGTATCTGTGTGTCTGTGTACCTCTATGTGTGTGTGTGTATATAATTGTGTGTATGTGTATAACTGCGTGTGTGTATGTGTATAACTGTGTTTGTATGTGTATAACTCTCTGTGTGTGTTTATGCGTGTAACTGTGTGTGTTTGTCTGTGTACCTCTATGTTTGTGCATGTGTCTGTGTGTCCATGAACCTCTATGTGTGTATGTATAATTGTGTGTATATGTAAAACTGTGTGTGTATATGTGTATAACTGTGTTTGTATGTGTATAACTCTGTGTATGTTTATATGTGCATAACTGTGTGTATGTGTATAACTCTGTGTATGTTTATATGTGCATAACTGTGTGTATGTGTATAACTGTGTGTATGGGTATAACTGTATGTGTGTATGTATGTTTAAAACTGTGTGTATGTTTATAACTATGTGTGTGTGTGTGTATAACTATGTGTTTATGTGTATAACTGTGTGTGTATGTGTTTTTGACCCGTAGCCAAACGTTCAGCTTGAAGGTAATTACGGTTTGCAGTTGAATAGGGCCACATGTTTCTGGGGAAATGATAAAACTTGAAAATTTGCAAAAAAGATTTCATTAAACATTTTTTTTTACTTTTTCTATCATAAAGCTTTTCATTTTCATGTAGACTATAGAATATTGTAAGGTCTTGGAGCATTTCATTGCCACTTAAAGTTATGTACATTCTTTTAAACATCTTTTAAACATCCATCCAAACAAAAGCAAATATTTTAAAATACTAGCATTGACTTCTTCCGGTCCATACACCACCTATTCTCATTATCCTGGTCTATCCAGGCTTTCTTCTACAGGGCACAGCAGAATATAATCTGTCAACGCCTAAGATTATTTAACAAAGTGTCTTAACTAGACCTAATAACTCAACTACCTACAGGATGCTAAGGAGGTTATTTATGAAAAAAAAATCCTTAAACATTCTCATATAGGCTCTATAGAATACCATGCAAAAGTGGAACCCAGTATTCAAAACACAGCTTGGTAAGATGGGAAAAGGCAGATTTGTCTAAAAACTGCATGATAAATAAGTATTTAAAATACATATGTTTTAGGGCAATACTACAATTTACATAAAACAGCAAGTACTTTTTTATAATTTCCATTAGCCATAATAGTTTGTATTCATTTGGCCAAAGAACAACATTCTTAACAAAAAGATGAATTCTTAGGTGTTGTTAGCTTATATGGCCAGTACTGAACTACTACAGGCAGTCCTGCTTAACACTAACACACTGATTCCCTATAAAGCTGTTTTTGCCTGACACATCCCCCATTGGATATAACACAGTTTATTGCCTTTGATTTATTCTACTTTAAAATTGACCCATTTAACACTGTTTCCTTTAACACTTGGCCTTCTAGGAACACATCTACAGAGTTAAAACGGGTATGCCTGTATTTATATACTGGAATACCCTGCTTAACGCTACCCCTTTTAGTGCTGTTTCGCTATAGCGCTATTTTGACCTGTAATTCCCTGTATAATGTACTACCTCGCTATAACGCTGTTTTTGCTGCCAAACCCCTTTTAATGCTCAGATTCTGAAAAAAAAAACGGATTCCAGGATGAGCCAGAAACTTCGACATCACAAATTTAAAGTTTATATTTCTGCTAATGTTCAGTTTGTTTTAGTGTTATGTTTGCTGTTTGTTTGAAGTTCATATAAAACAATAAAAGTTTAAATTTCAATGGCAATTTTGTAATTCTGTATCCCTATCTTCCCCATGTTAAACTACCCCATTTAGAGCTGCTAATTGCTTGGAACCTATCTACAGCATTAAACGGGATATAACTGTATTTGTTGGTTGAGTGAGGGGTATGAGTGATACTTTTGTATTTCATGTTTAAATGCCAAGCTCCATGAATGGACTCTATTAATGTTTTGTTTAGTTGATGGGGAATTGTCATTGTGGTAAAGTTAAGCAGTGCTGCTAAAATAGGGCCTCGTTAAATTAGCTCTCGTAGTTCCCTCGGTCCTTGCAAAAGACAGTTTTTTGCTGTTTGCGAGAAACGATTCCTCAATACGTCCCTCGCAGCCTGCTGTGCGAGATGACACCGAAAAACGGACGAGAATAGGCTCTGAGAGAGCTACGTAGTAACATGCAGCCATAAATCTATGAGGTGAACCTCGCACCTCGGAAGAATCCCTACAAGCACAAAAAAGTGCCTGCAAGGGATCCTAAAGCCTCTACTTGCTGCCTCGGAGCAGCCATCTGATGCTCCCCCCTGCTCCCTAAACACATCACCATGCTGCAGGGGTCCCTATACAGACCCCTGCAGCCTCCCCATATTAACCCCTTGCAGCGGGGGTCCCCGATCAGCACACCCGCGGCATACTATTAACCAATCCCAGACGCGGCCCCTAAAGTTTACCCCCCTCTATGCTGGGGGTCCCTATCGGGACCCCCAAAGTGTTCTTATATTAATTGATGCTGCAGGGGTCCATAGAGACCTCCACAGCCCGCCCACATTAACCCCTTGCAGCGGCAGTCGCCGATCCGCACCGATCATGACCCGCTGCATTTACAAATTCAAATTTCCCACCTCGCGGATCTTTAAAAGACTGTTAAGGTCCTGAAAGGACCCGCGCTAAAAAATATTAACCTCTGCCACGGTGGTACTATAAGTGCCTCCCCAGGCAGCTAAAATTAACCCCATCACTCATGGGGCTCTATACAGAGCCCCATGAGCACTTAATTACCCTCATCCCTCATGGGGGTCAATACAGACCCCACATAATCCATTAATTAACCCTGTCACTCATGGGGGTCAATAAAGACCCCCATAAGCCCTTAATTAACCCTATAACTAATCAGGCTCTATACAGAGCCCCATAAGCACTTAAATTAACCCTATAACTCATGGGGGTCTATACAGAGCCCCATGAGCACATAAATAAACCCTATAACTCTGCTATATACATTAAAAACAACACACACAGCTAAAATCTAAAATAATTTTAACCAATTGAAATCTCTATTGGGCAATGAACACTACAAGGATAAATTGACTGCGTTATAAAGTTGATTACAAAACCCAAAAATGGCTGAACTCACACTCACAAAAACAGTTAAGACTGGAGACAAACATCTTCTGGTGCTCAATGATTAGAAAATAACCTAAAACTGGAAAGCCTTTATTTTAACCAGTGTTACATTCAAAAGTACATTGTGTTTTTTGCCTCCCTAAAGCATTTTAAATTCATATCAATGTTGGTTCATTCATCGGTGAACCAATGTTGTTAGATTAGTCACACCACAGACTTAAAGCATATTTCCTGTTGGCCAAGCAAATGTGTCAAGAACCATGTTAAACCTTACAATGTCTGTCTGATTTAAAAAGCTTTGTGTACTTGTTGAATCAAGCTAGCCTTCTCAGACTGAATCATAGAACTTGCAGTATTACCTAGTCCAAATAACTGTACATCTTGATATAGTTTTTCCAGTAATGTCTTAGGTATAAATCTTTCTTCACAAGAACAAGATAGCATTCACATAATAATTGGTGTTAATTTCAAGTGCTTAAATAATGTTGTTGTTTATTTGTTCAGTCGTGTCCGACTACCTGTGACCCTATGGACTACAGAAAGCCAGGTACATCTATCAGTCACTGCCCCTCTGAGCTTGTTCAAACTTATGTTCATAGCTTCAATTACTTAATCTACTCATCTTCAGCTCTGCCATCCCCTTTCGTATGTGTCTTCAATCTTTCCCAGCATCCAAGTCTTTTCTAGAGAATAATGATCACACCTTCCAGTGAACAGTTTGTCTTGATTCCCTGTAGTATTGATTGATTAGATCTTCTGGCAGTTCAAGGGACTATAATCAGTTTCTCCAACACAGCCTTCTTTATGGTCCAGCTCTCACTTCCATATGTTCTATTGGGAGCACAATAGTCCTAACTATGCAGACCTTTGATAGTTGTTATTTCAATAGCTTGTCCAGAGTGTCCCAGAATGAGAAAAAATGGTCCAAAGAAGAATTTTCGGGACTGTAGTAAAAGAAAGATGAAGCCTACACGTCCTATAGCACAAACAAAGCCTTTCTACTTCTCAACCCAGACCTATACAACACTGATAAAGAACAATCAACTAAATTGCAATCAGCTGACACATACCTGCTTACACTAGGAAACACTAACACCCAACCAATGCTAAGCTATACCACAGGCGTTAATGCCTATATACCTACTGTACGAATACATTTCCAATCTCCCTCAACAATATTCCTGCCGTAGCATTCAATGTGTATCCCCTGACATTTAATAGCATGTAACATATGTGAAATTAAAACATAATTTGATGTGTGTAAACTGCAATGTTTGCTGTAATAATAGGAAACCAACAAGGGTGTAGGAGCCCTAAAAAATCTGGAGGGGGGATAAAGTTAAAAAGAGGCAAAACTGCGGCCCTGAGTGGTGCAATTTAACTCTACTCCCAGGACAGACAGACTCTAAGGGAAGAGAGTGCAGGCCAACCAACACGTATAACGAAAACATACAATAGTGGTGCTCTACACAAAATAAACAAAATGTGTTAGAATATCAAATAAATGGTACTTATCCACCACCAATGGAAGCAGTGATCTGAGACAACTCAGATGCTCCCTCGTTTCCAATGGTATCAGTCCAAGTTCAAGTATGGATAAATGATGAGCTGCTAGATTAAATCAGCTTGATGAAAAATAATTTGAAGGAGTGGGCAAAAATAGGAAAAGCAATAGTATGTAACATTATGTTATATTAATACATTGATAAATATTGTACTTACAAAAACATAATAATTTGCTTATCTAAGGAATCTAATCTGGTTATCTAAGGAAGTGAACCATGCCTGGGTCAAGCATGATAGAATGGGCAAGCTAGATGGCCCTTGTTAGTTATATGTCATCAAATCAATGTTTCTATGTTTAAGGGAGGAGGCAAGGGAGAGAGAGAGAAGGGAGAGAGTGAAAGACAAGGGGTTAGGGTAGAGAGGGAGAGAGAGAAGGGGAGAGAATGGTTAAGAAGGAGAGAAGGGAGCAAGAGATGCTATATTAGGATTTATTCTGCTAGACTTTTGTTATATTGTTCAGTCATGTCTGACTCTATGTGACCTCATGGGCTTTCATTCCAGAGATACAGGTGTGGGTTGCTAGTTCCTTCTCCAGTGGGCCACAGCATACAGCTCCTGGTGTTCCAAGGTGCTTTCCCATCGAAGTACTGACCAGGACCAACCCTGCAAAGCTTTCGGGTGGTGTGACTTCTTGGTTTCCTGACTGGGATCAAACCCAGGTTGCAGTGGTTAAGGCACTGAATTCTAACCACTGGTCAAAAGGGGAACCCCCTCCCTTGTTATTTAATTATAAAAAAACAACATGTATCTAAAGAAGACAAACAATCTTGATTTAGAGCAAACACAGAAATGTATTTGGTCTATAGTCCATGTTTTACTAATGTATTATTCCGCTATCATATCACTGCATAACACAGGCTTCCTACCACCTCACTTTCATATCACTCCATAACACAGGCTACCCCCTCCTCACTATCATATCACTGCATAACACAGGCTTCCTCCCCCTCAGTAATATATCACTGCATAATAAAGGTTTCCTCCCTCCTTGCTTCATGATAAAAACTCTATGATACTTTGATACAGGGGATTAGTGAGGGTGAGTGTAAGTGGGATATGGATGTTGAGGGAAATAAATGGGGAGATAGAAAGTGAGATGGTGAAAAGTGAAGACTGGAAACAAACAAAATAAAGATATAAATCAACTGAATATATTGCAGGAGCAAAAAAATATATATAAAAGTCAGGTGTTGTG
This sequence comes from Discoglossus pictus, assembly GCA_027410445.1. Lineage (NCBI taxonomy): Eukaryota > Metazoa > Chordata > Amphibia > Anura > Alytidae > Discoglossus > Discoglossus pictus. Next base: position 331,709,517 of record CM050165.1, read on the forward strand.
GTGCAAAAGTGCCTGCTGAAAAAGTATACTAGCCATTTTTAATAACAATCTAGTGTCTACCTTTGTGCAAATACTCTTTCTGCTGCTGCTTGACTGTCCATTGCATTTTCCAGGGTGTTTCAATGTGGAGGAGTCCTGGGTCAAAGCTTTCCTGGGATAAACATACTGATCCATACTGCTGGATACCTCTAGTGGCACATTTTGTTAATGCATGATTGACTTTAGTTTCGGTATTTATTCATATAATCTAGGTGGATTTATCCCCTCCTTCCCCCCAGTTCCTATGTCCCAGAAAACCAATGATTGTGTGGGAAACACATAGCTATGTTTCAATCTTTACTGATGTCACTATAGTGGAGCTGTTTCAGGAAATGTTTCAAGTCCTTAGCTCTGACTCATAAATTCTGTATTTTATCTCATAAGGAACTCTGAGAGCAGTTGCAAGCAATTACCCTTGTCATGACTGGCTTTTGAAGCCAGAGTGATACTATTCTGAACCCCACAAGAAAAGGCCATGTACGGTCCAAAACCGTATTGTAACAGCCCCCTGAATTCATTTACTCTTTTATTTTGGGCCTAAGTATTGTTTGTATAACGTTTAGTGTTCAGGTTATGGTCAGGACATACAAGCCCCTTTAGAAAGTACCAACGTATCTAGTATTATTATAATGTTTACAATAGTGATCTGAAAGTTTAAATAATGTATTTGCGCTCAGAAGTAGGCCCTTGCATATAATATTATATTAAGTTACTTCAGATGGTACAGGACAATTACACGAAGGACTGGGTGGGATAGTGACTCATTTGAAATTACCCTCCTGGAATGTGGTTCTGTCAAAGGGGGAGGACTATGGGTTACACATTAAGAAGAAAAAACTCATAGGGTGCCAAAATAGAGTTAGAAAGGAGCAGGACAGGTCAGATGTAAGAGAGATACCAGACTCTTTGGTCTCTGGGCCCCAGATGGGAATAATCATAAAGTTATATCTGTCCAGACCCTGCAATCTGGAGGCAGGGAGAAAGATGACCCCCCTCCCCTAGCCTATTGACAATAGAAAAATACCAGAGGAGTTCTGTCAGAGAACTGACAAAGGGGGCACCAGCCTGTCAACTAAAATCAGTAAGTGACTGGCTGGAAAGTCGGTTGTCTAGGCTTTTGAGGGATTGATCTTTTTACTATTTAAAAATATCTGTGTAAAAAGAATAAATAGGCTGTCTGATACATTTATCTCTCCCTCCCCTTCTTCCTTCTCCTCTCTCCCTCTCCCTCTTTAGCACTCTCTCTCTCGGCCTCCTTTCTCACTTCCTGCCTACTTCCCTCTTTCCCTCCTCTTTCTCCCTCTCTCTCTGCCTCTCTCTCCGCCCTCCTTCACTCACTCACTCACTCTCCCTCCCTCTCTTCCTTCCTCCCTCCCAAAGATGATGCGGAAATAGAACTTTGTAACATGTCGCAACGTGCGAAGAGGATGCAAGATATTCTGATTTTCCTTGACGTTCCCGAACTGGCATGCCGGGCGCTGAGGTAAACACGATACATCACAAGTCAGGGGTGTCCTGTAAGTGGAAAACAGGAGGTTGTGTGGTGTAACTGACCCACCCTGGGTCCTGAAAACCCTTAAATGACAAACCCCTTTGCTACGTATCAGTTCTTTTGAAAAATAGCCTGGGGGAGCCATGTAATAGTTACATAAAATCTCCTGTGAGAACTACTGTAGCTATGGATCAGCCTTGCATGAGTTCCTATAGGAGCCACGTAATGGAGCACCTGGTGTTTCTTAAAGGTTTCCAGCTTGAATGTCCTGCAAAATATGTTACATTGCTTAAGCATTTACTATAGGTGGCATGGGTTCCTTGCAGAACCCTGTGGGTCCTTACATCACCACAGTGGCATAGTGGTTAACTTTAAGTGCCACTGGGGTCTGTTAAGGACCCCCTTGGCTCTGGTTCATTATTAGCTGCAACAGAGTTCCTTTAAGGACCGCCGTAGTCTTGGTTAAGAGTTAGTTTATAGTGCAGCTTTAGCACAATTACATCCATTTTTCACAGGTGATACCCCCACTAACGTAATCACTAAATAACCATCTACTCTCTTTTCAATTAATTGCAAAGCCCTTGTTTCTTCCTTTTATTTACTTCTTTTGTTTCATTTATCCTGTTGCAAGTTTGTGAGTTTTTAATCTTGTAATGTGCTTTAAAAAAAAGCACAATGTATGTAAGATTTAAAACTTAAAGACAGGGCCCTCTACTTTTTGTCATGTGTTTAATATTGTATTTTGTTATTTGTACTTAACCACTGTATAGAGTTATAGAATATGTTGGCGCTTAATAAAAAACTGGAGTATTAATAATAATATATAGACCCCCATGGTTATCTTTACATGCTGCAGATTGCAGTGTAACGGGGGAGGGAATCCCGGGGGCTCCATTCATCACAAGGGAGGAGGGAATCTCTAGAGTTCCCCATTTAGCTTACCTGTAGTGATGGGATCACAGGGATCCCTGAGCTCATAGGGGATAGGGGGTGATAGGCAGAGGGGTCATAAATCCCCCTACATATTTATTTCCCTTCCCTGATCTGGTAAAGGGTTTATATAGATAGATAGGGGATAAGAGATATGTTATGGCTAGTGTAGTGTTCAGCAGCACTGCTACTGAGAGTACTGAGCTTCATACTCAGAGTCTCTTGTGAGCAGGCTATGTGTACTTGTTAGGGCTAGAGAGCTACGTGTTCACTAAGTTAGGGAGAGGTTTTAGGAGGACTGGATTGGGATGGCTACGTAAAGAGGATAAGAAAAAAATCCCACAGTTACATGTCACATTGGAATGGGACTCAAAATTGGAGTCAAAATGTTGAAATGTGAGACAGTGAAATAAAGTTTCTCTAGCAAAAATACTGGTTATTTTGGAATGCTAGGTAATATATCATTTCTGTGACCACAGTAACATGTTTTTATGTGAAAATTTCACATTTTGGCTTCCTCACTAAGTTTAGTCATTGGGACAAGTAATAAATCATCTACTTGTATCCCCTGCATTAATTGTACCATCATAATCAATTGTTATTTTGAAAGCCAACTCAATTATTTTCTTAATGAATTCATGTCTCTTCATATTTTCCATAATAATTGATTTTCCTTCAATTATGCGATGACTATAGTTTTGTTAAAATTGTATTTCTAAATGAATTGGCTCTTGACTGAATTGCCATAACCACTCTTGACCAAAGCAATGCATTTGTATTCTGAATGAGATTGCTTGGGTTAGGTTTTCTTTTTACTATTTATTGCTATCCTCTCTCCTTTGATTTTACAGAACAATTATTATACCCTAACAACCCACTTGCAAGAAGTAAGATCAAAGGATGAATCTACAGCTGTGGATGCATGTCTTAAAGATGACCTGCCTTTATCTATCCAACTAACACATACATGGCATTGGCTTTATTGTTTAGTTTTCAGTAAATATTTTCCTTGATGAAATGCATACAGAAACATCCTGTTTTTTGAGTCCTCCGAAAATAATACCTGCACTTTCTTAATAAGGTTGACTTAAGAACCCGTAAATATTTTAATGTTGAAAATGGATTGGTGTGTGTGTATGATTAATGACCTACAAAAACAAAGCACACTTGAAAACATTTAGCTACTATAATAATTCTTGATGAGGGAAAGTAAAAAAAAAAGACTAAAAACATATAAATATGGACATTGACACATTAGTTTTTTTTAAACAAGAAGGAAAGAAATAGATGGCATGGACAAGAAATATTGCATTGCAAAATTGTATTCCTATATTGGTTTCAACATTTGAATTTGGGATAATTAATAGATTTTTCTTATAATCTCTAGTAACCATCCACTAAATATATTGTATGTGAAATTACGGTAGCTCATACATTTTATTATATATTACTTCACCCTTGTTATACAATATTTTATTCTTGTTCTTCACATATTACACATTCACTAGTGTAATCATTTTCTCTTACTTTCTCCTGTTTCTATTTCCTCTTTTACATTTTCCATTCTCCCAACTTTCCCCTAAGCAGCCCTTCCTCTAATTATATCCCCTCAATCTAACCTCATATCATTTTAACTTTGTCTTCTCCCTTTCCTTGTTTGCCTCGTTTTGTCTTTCCAGTTCACATATTACACATTCACTAGTGTAATCATTTTCTCTTACTTTCTCATGTTTCTATTTCCTCTCTTACATTTTCCATTCTCCCAACTTTCCCCTAAGCAGCCCTCCTCTAATTATATCCCCTCAATCTAACCTCATATCATTTTAACTTTGTCTTCTCCCTTTCCTTGTTTGCCTCGTTTTGTCTTTCTTGTGCCCAGTAGCCTCTTTCCCTGTGATTCCCCATACCTGTTCCCTTACTATCTAACCTAGGGTGATTGTTAAAAACAAACCTATGGTAATGTGAGTAAATCTACAATTTTATATTCAGAAAAATGTTTATACTTCATATTGTCCTTAGGCTACTGTTCATATGTGCCCTGGGGAACAGAGAGGTGGGAATAATGGGGATGGAGGGTAAAAGGTAAAATGCTAAAATGTAGATCAGGTTAAGATAAGAACACAGCAGAACCATAATAAACAACAAATCTAGATCAATATTAAGTCCAGCATGTTTTGTATTAAAACATTTAAAAAATGTTAATAAAAAATGACTAAGTTTTTAATACAAAACATGCTGGACTTAATAATGATCTATATTTTTTTGTCTCACTACCAAAATGCTTTATGACTCAGACATGTTTGAACCCCATGTTCAAATTATATTTTTCTAATCCTTAATTGTGGGGACATTTATGCCCTAAATTATGACTCTGCTGTGTCCTTATCTTAACCTGATCTGCACACTCACAGAACATTATTTATGGCGCATGTCTGTGCCCCACTCCAATCTCTATACAGATTTTTAGCTTTTTTGGTGCATCCCATTAGTATTGCTTCTAAGAGGTTATCTCTCGAAAGCTTGTCATAATAATTATGAATACGTTTGCCCAATAAAAAAGGTATCACTATATACTGCAATACTCTGATTATTCATCTGGAATTTAGATGTAAATGGCAGGGCGCATGATCTCTAGGTTACATTATTTAATTTTGGCTTTACTGCATGTGCAATGTTTTAACAAAAATGCATGGTTGGCTAAATTCATTTTTTCCTCTTAGGGTTTCTGTACAAACTTGAATAACTCTTCAGGCCAATATAACAAGGCTCACATTCTCCAATAAACTGTCATTGTGAGATTATGTCTAAAATAGATTTGTTTCTGTATTTCTCTCATCTTTGAAAACTGAACTCTCATATGATCAGAAGCCAGTACAGAAGATTTCTGATTCCTCTATACTTTGATCTTTATTTCTATTTATTAGCCAATATCTCAGTTCCTTGAATGCACAAATGTGCCTCTTGTACTATGTGCTCCATATGTTCCTCTCATTCAATTTGTATTTCAAATATGTAATGGATACAGAATGGGCTCCCTAAAGATTGTATATTTATTTTAATAATTTGTTGATGCAATTGATGTTGTGTTGAAGGGAATAGATTATACCACCCACTATGTTCAAAAGAGGCTGATCACACCACCACAAGTATCATTCACAGTATGTACTATGAAGAATCCAAATTCTGGGAATTCAGGGCCGACAAAACCAAGGGAGCTTTTCATGCACTTCCAAAATCCAAACTGTATGTGTCATCAGTAGTACATATGGATATAAAGGGCTCACAGAGATTATACAACCAAATGAACTTTTGTGATCTATAAACAAATAGATAATCTAAAGTTCAAACGTACTCAGTAACATGTCATTCACCTGTGCAAACATTTACTTTAATATAATCTATATTGTAGGCAGAAGATAAAACACTGGTCTCTGAAACAATGTGCTAAAAAAGATAAATTAATAAATTAAAAAAAATAAAGGGACACTGTCAGTACTAAAATACAAGCAGGTTGTTGAAAAGATCATTCGCCGCTGGCTATGCATTGTACTGTCCCTAAATAAACAATTCTGAAGATATACATTTGTACCTCTGTATTGCTTTTTATATGAATTTATAGTAAATTGTGATAAAGTCATTAAGTGTTAGAGAGGGAACCTCGCTGCATGATATTATATATTTTTGCCATTTCTATATTAGTAATTTTAGTTTGGTCTCATTAAATTCACTTAGGAAATTATTAAACATAGTGATTGTCAACTTTACATTAGCCCGTTCTGGTTTGTGGACCACTCATTATCCCCATAGTCTTTCCTCCTCACTGATTGATTTATTTATATTATCTAAGTTCATGGGTCTATTTAGGCCTAGGGCAGGCTGCCTTAAGATACAGTGCAAGTACATTGAAATACATGGTTGAGTCACATTATTATGACCTACTTTTGACGCCAGCAATGCTTAGCCAATGAGATATGGCTTGTGTCGTGAGCTGGCTGGGTGGGTATATAAGGTGATATGTAGGCATTCTGCAAACATGTCATCCATTGCTGTCATGGGTAAACTGCGTGCTTTATACAAATTTGAAAAGGGGGTGCTCATGACTTTCCGATCAAGGGTGGCAGTATTTCTGAAACAGCTCAGTTTGTGGACTGCTCCTGTGCCTCTGTGGTTAAAGTGTACAGTGACTGGACAATTGCCACCATTGAGAATAAATGGCTTGGGAACTTACGAGCACCATGTGCCATGTCACAGGTGAACGTCGGCTGCGAAGGTGTGTAAGAGCCACCTGACAAGCTACAGTTGAGCAACTCACCGTCCAAATGAACCAGGTGTCTAAAATGATAGTACATTGAACCCTGTTGTGTATGGGGCTCCGAAGCAAACAGCTGGTCACTGCACCCATGCTGACGAGGGTTCATAATCAGAAACGGCTTCAAGTTGCACGACAGTACCGAAATTGGACTTCTTCTGTTTGGAAAAAGGTTAAGTTTTCTGCTCCATTGACTGGACAGACGTTGGCATGTCAGATGAAAAAACCTCAGAGAACAAACAGCACAAGCTGTTATGGTCTGAGAAGGTTTTCTTTGCATTGTCTGGGTCCACTCATAGTTCTGGAAGGCGCTCTCATCCGATTGGGTTCTCTATCCATCCTTGCCGATCAAGTACACCCATACATATTGTCTTGGAGCGGATGGGATCTTCCAGCAGGACAATGCAACATGTCATACGGCCAGTATTGTTGAAGAAGCATCGCAAAGACTTCCAAATACGTCCTTGACCTCTAAATTCCCTGGACTTGAACCCCATTGAGTACCTGTGGGACTACCTCGATCATCATGTTCGCTGTATGGATCCTCCACCTTTTCAGCAGCTATCAGTCTGCATGGCTCCAGATACCCTTGCCAATCTTCCAACATCTTATTGACTCACTACCGTGCTGTGTAACTGCTATCTGTGTTGCACACGACGGTTATTTGGGATATTAGTAATAATAATGTAACTCAACAGTGTATGTTTGTATATGCACAGAAGTGTCTACATGTAGTGATATTTCTGTCTGTAACTGTACTTTGTGACATACCATATATACATATATTCATATAAACTTATGATTTGAGATATAGAAATAAATGAGGAGCTAAAAGTGGGGTGTGGGGAGGGAGGCACAAAAATCTGAATGGCATATAGCTGCATAAAACCCTAAATATACCCAAGCACTCCTGTCTTTTTCCTATTGACTCTTCTCTCCACCATCACCTCTGTCTCTACCCCCTCCTTCTCTGTTCTCACTCCCTTACCTTCCTCTCTGCACCCTTCCTTACATTTTCCTCTTCCTTTAGGATCCCAATGATAATAAAAATATGATTAATTTCCTTTTGCAAATATTACAGATGAATAATGACCCATATCTAGAAGTACAATGCTATAAATGTTCACATTTTAGCTATTTTACTACTGTAAAGGAAGCGTTTTATATCCCGGAGAAAGGAAACTTTTTATAATGTCATGGTAGAGGAAGATAAGGAGAGGGTGGCTCCCACAACAAGGTAATGATAGCCTTTAAATGTAAAAATCGGCTTTTTATACTTTTAACCTAAAAATGTTCCCTGAGGATGTGATGTCAAACCATAAATTACAGTATTTTGCTTAAGTTATATTAGATGTTTGAATGAAGATATCTGTTAATGCATGTCTTCCCATGAACACTAAAGCATTTTCAAAGAGCATTTGAAACAAAACTAAATGATCTATCATTAGAAAACTTACATTAAAATCATACAGAAAAAGGCTACATAGAAAAGTGTTTGCTAATCTTTATGGCCACTGTACAATGAAAAAAAAATATGATTGAAAATTGCTAACGGCTGATTTAAATTACAAAAACAAAAGTTGAAAAAAGCCTTTGCTAGAGCATGGAGGCATCTATGATGCATTGGTGAAGGTTGTATGTGTAAGGGGGCATTTACATTTTTTTTTATTGTTTTTTTATTCAGGACAGACAGAATAGTACATAGAAATACATTGTAAGTTTGTTACATCGTTCTTTAAATACATACATTATATACCAGTGTGTTACAGCATCTATAAAGACTTGTTTTACTAGCTAATAACCCTGATATATTTAATTTAAACAAAATAATCTGCTAGTTTATCTAATCTGTCTGTCTACTCCATATTCCAAACTTTTCCTCAATGCTTTTATCTTATACATCCATTTATTAATGTTACTCTAGTATCGTTATATCTTAATTGTCTACTTAAATATATCTAACTATGAATTTAAGCTATTTTACGTGAGGTCTTCTTCGTATAACACACAGTTGGAGTATTTAACCTTATATATATTAGAACACTAACCTTCTCCTACCCCCGTCTTCCCGTCTCAGGGTCATCTCCCCCCGGTCATCGGCTCCCACCCCACACATCTCTTACAATTATAAGTTAATGATTGATAAGTGATATGCCTGTGTATTCCACCCACGGACCCCATATATCTAGAAATTGAGGGATTGTGTTTGCTATAGAGTGCGACATGCGTTCGTTGATTGCAATATAAATTATTTTGGATCTAATAACTGCAGATTCTAGTGTCCTTGACTTCCAATTCCTTGCTATGTGGCTTTTGGTTGCAAAGAGTAGGAATTGTAATAACTTATTTTGTGACTTTGAAAGGGTCAATAATGTCCTCCCTAGTAGGCAAATCTCTGCTGTAAGTTGTATTTTCTGGGAAAATAGGGTAGAGGCTAAGGCTTGGATCTGTGCCCATATGTTCTGTGCTATTGGGCATAGCCACCATATATGTATACAGGATCCAGTAGTTAGACACCCTCTAAAACAATGAGGGTTATCCGTATTCTTCCATTTTGCTATTTTCTCTGATGTAGTATAGGTGCGGTGGAGTACATTAATGTAAGTCTCTAAAATGTTGTGGTTAAGTGATCCTCTGATTAGGTTTACCCATGTGTCTTCCCACTCTTCCTTGTCCCAATGAGTGTTTAGATCTCTCTCCCATGCTATCATGTGTTTGTCTTTAGTGTATTTCCTTTTAGTTTTAAATAAATCAGACTAGTGTGTTCAATATCTATGACGGTTGATGTTCATATGAATGGACTAGGGGAATAAAGGCCAATAGGGCCGCCCTGTAATAATAATTTAAGGTTCGGGAAGGCCAAGCCCCCTATCTTTTTGGGTTTGCGCAGAATATTTTTGGAGATCCTGGCCGGTCACTGTTGCCATACAAACTGGAGTGTTACTCTTTGGAAATCTGACAATTCTCTTATGTTGATTGTGATGGGCAGGGTTCTAAATAAATACATTAGTCAGGGTAAAACATTAATTTTTATAGCGTTTATCATCCCTAGCCAGGATATTTTGAATTTGGCCCATATATTCAGTTTCTTCTTGAGGATAAATCTTATAACTTGGGTGTCAGATTGATTCCTAGGTATTTAATATGTGTGTGGGACCACTTAAATTTAAAAATATTTGATAGGGCTTCCATTTCCTTTGCTGGAAGGTCTAGAGTTAGGGCTTCAGTCTTTTCTACATAGACTTTGAGTCCTGAAAGGAGACCAAATTCTCCTAGTAGATGCATTAAGGGAGGAATTGAGAGTGTCGGGTTCATTATGGAGCATAAAAGGTGGTGAGCAAATAGTGAATTCTTAAACCGGTGTAACCCAATAGAGACTCCCTGTATGGCCGTATTGGTTCTGATTGCTTGGGCTAGGGGTTCCATAGCATAGGCAAAGAGAAGTGGAGAAAGGGGACAACCTTGTCTCGTGCCTCTCTGTATGGGAATGAACAGCTTTTCTTTCCCCGGAAGTTTCAATGTTGCCCTGAGACAGTTATAATATGTCTTAATAGGGTTGAGAAATCTTCCCTTAAAACCAAATTTAGTTAATGAAGCTATCAGGTACAGCCATTCCAAGGAGTCAAAGGCCTTCTCTACATCGAGGGCCAATAGACAAGCAGGAATTTTGGTTATTTTATCATAGACAATCAGGTGCAAGATTTTCCGAATGTTGTCCCCTGCTTGTCGAACCGGGATAAATCCTACTTGATCTTTGTGAATTAGTTGTGGTAGAAAGTCCTATATTCTGTCTGCCATTATCTTGTCCAGAATTTTTATATCACAATTCAAAAGGGATATAGCTCTATAATTTTTTTGGCTTCGTTGGATCCTTGCCTTCTTTAGGGAAGAACACAATTTCAGCCCAATTAAGTTCTGGGCCAGGGAATTTTGCCGCTTTAGATTTTTGAATAGGTTTTTTAACCTCTTCTACCGAAATAATAGCCTTTAGTGATTGAAGGTTTTCTTCTGTCGATGACGGAAGATCTAAAGTTTGGAGAAAGGCCTGGATTTTGTGGGTATTTATATTTGGTGTTGCACTATATAATTTTGTGTAGAACGCTTTAAATACTTCTTGGATCTTTGTTGGATTGGCTGTAATTTGACCATTTGGGATCTTTATTTGAAACCCTTTTGATTGGGCTTGTTTCGCTTTTAATTTCCTAGCTAATCAGGTGTCCGATTTGTTTATTTTACTAAAATATTTTTGCTGCGTCCATCTAAAGGCTTTCTCTCTCTGATAAAAGAAGATCTAGTTTAGTTCTAACCTCATCTACTTGTCTCCTCATTTGTAGAGTGGGTTTTTTTTTTGGTTACTTATTTCAAATTGCTGGAGTTCGAGATTCAGTCCCATCTCTTTTTCCCTTCGCTGTATTTTGATGAAGATCCCTCTTATATAGGCCTTGTGGGCTGCCCATATCCAGCCTATCTTTGAACCATCTGTTTTGTTAGTGTTAAAATAAAAGTCCAGGTCTTGGGCGATCTGTTCTCTTATTAGGGGGTTTGTTAAGTGCATTTATTCACCCTCCAGGTATATGTCGGTTTATTGTCTATTTGGAGGTCTAAAGATACTTTGACCATTGAATGGTCTGACCATGGGGATGGTATGATATATGTGTCATTAATTAGGCATAGTAAAGTCATGTCTACTAGTAAATAGTCAAATCTGAAGTAGGAGCTGTGGGGAAATGAAAAGAAGGAATATTGCTGTTCAGTCAGGTGTTGTTCCCTCCATGCATCTACCAGGTTTAAATTAGCCAATAGGCGTTTAATCTGTCTGAGTTTGTTAGTATATCGATTATCCTGTTTTCCCTTGGATCTAGAACAGGGTCTAGTGTAAGATTAAAGTCTCCCCCGATAATAATTTCCCCATGGTCTATTTAAGTTTTTGTGTAGGTCAATCAAGATATTATGTGAGTTTTTAGTTGGGGCTTATAGTGATACAAGCATAACCCTGACCTCAAGGACTTTTCATGTTAAGATGATATAATTACCCTGTGGGTCAATCTTATTTTCTTCCAATGTGAATGGAAATTTTTTATGGAGTAGTATGGCTGTCCCGGCTTTTTTTTAGTCCTGGGATGTAGTGTAGAATGGCGGATATTGCTTATTTAGATATGTAGGGACCATGTTATGTTTGAAGTCTGTCTCCTGTAAAAACAGTACAGCCAGATGATTTTGTTTGTAAGCGAGGAAGTCTTTGTCTTTTATTAGGGGCATTGAAACCTTTGACAATATGTGTCAAGAATATGATATCTAGGTAACCCATTTGTGTTGATGTGGGGATTTATGTCTTGTGTAGCCTCTTACTTTCTGGATGATTTGGAGCTGAGCTAGGGGTGGAACCCAAACAACTGTGGTATGCGCATCCATCTTTGACCGGGTAGAGCAGAAAAGCATGACCTTTTGAGTTTGTAACAGTACCTTGAAATAAAAAAGCATATTAGTATAAACCAATCTTTCAATAACAAAATAACAAAAACTCTAAACAGGTAAGAAATGAAGTTTCCATTCCTCACTAAATTGAATTGTGCACTTACGTGCCTAGGGTCGTGGGCGGTACCGGCCTCACTAAACATGCCCCTAGTTAGAGGAGAGTTGTATTAACTTCAAAATAACTAACTTAAAACTATTATCAAAATTGTCTCCTTAGGGAGTTACTATTGGGTTCCCTCTGTCCTAGGAGGTCCAATCCCCTTACATCTCTTTGATAATGAGTAGTAATAGACTGATTCCTTCCTTGTTCTTTTATGATGTTAGTTCAACCCTGTTTTGGGGGAGATTGTGATTCTGGTTGATGTTTCCTCCCGCCATATTTTGTCGGGTGTGTGCTCAACACTTTAGTAATTCCTCTGTGTGTTGTTTGTCAGGCTTGTGTGCTGGTCGAATTGGGGGGTTTCGTCTTACCCTGCTGGTGGGAATCTCTGTCCATTGCCTTGTTGGGAGGTCTCTTTCTGTGGATTCCTTACATTGGGACTGTGCTTCCGCTGGGAGGAGATTCATATTCTTAAGGTGATGTTAGCATTCCTCCAGATTTTGTGCTAAGTAGTTAGTACCTTGCACAGTAAACTGCAAACTAAAAGGAAATCTCCATCTGTATGGTATCTTGTGTCTAATTAAAATATCTAGGGCGGCTTCATTTCTCTGAGCTTTAGTAGTGTAGAAGGTGCAAAGTCTGCGTAGATCTAAATAGGAGAGGCATCTGGGCCCCTCTATTCTGGTTAGTCTCCTTGCTGCTAGTAATATCTGGTCCCTCGTCTGTTGACAAAGAAAGCGGGTGATGACATTCCTCGGTAACGTTGACCTGGCCAAACCCCCTAAGGTTCTGTGTGTCCTCTCTATTTACAAATCTACTTCTGTTGCTCTGGGATCAATATGTTGAAGGATCGCTTGTATATATGACATAAGATCAGATATAGACTTGGGGATTCTCCTAAAGCGGATATTGTTTTTTCTGAATCAGTTTTCTAAGTCCTCTATTTTTAGCTCCAGAGTCCCTAATTTATATGTGTTGTGATTAATATCCACTCTATCAAGGGCTTGTGTGTCCATAATTTTATCAACCATGTTTTACAAGGTATGGGTTCTCTGTCCCAACTCCTGGAGGTCCTTATGGATTGTTGCAATTGCTGACTCTAGTTGGGTTTTTGGCAGGGTTTCGAATCAGGTTTTGGTCCCTTGTTTAAGGTTAACGTCTTGTATAGTTTCTATTTGTGTTCATTCTGTATCTAAGATGTCAGAGCTGTAGGAAACTGAGTCTGATTAAGGCAAGTTTTCAGCCGTTGATTTTAAGTGTTTGCGGATGCTTTTTGCACCCAACCTCTTTTTTGCTTTGCTTTGCTTTGCTTACTCGTGATGGTTGGAGTAGTAAGGCGGATTATGGGCTAGGCTGTCAAGGCTTATTTGAAGATAATGAACCTTCCTGGAATAAAACAATATTTTTAAATCATGCAAAGTTTAGGATACATCATACGTGTTCAGGTTTAAGGTAAAATGTAACCCTCTAGCGTGATTTGATCAGTTCATATCGAATTGTAGTGATGCATTTGATGTAGTGATATTACCCATAGTGCTTAATAGTCACCTTCTCTTGTGAGGCCTTAATGTAAATGGCCCTTTCCTGATCTTGCTCTGTATGTCCCAGTAGCCTTTATATGAACTTATCTAGATCTTTTTCTTTATTTCAGGGCTCAATTAGGCCTTTCTTCAGGAGTGACAGTTTAGAATTTTATGATGGCAGGTAGTATGTCTGCCTCAGATACTACTGTATGTGGTATGAAGTTATATCTTCATCCAGATCCCCTTACATGCAACGGGCATTTACATTTCTAGAGCACTGTAATTGCATCTGTTGGTGTAAACTTCTGATTCTAGACCTGTGAGGGGGAAGAGATGTGGTGACCGTTTCAGCCCAATCCAATTATCTAACAAGACCCTCTTAATCTCTGTGTTCTCTCCTCATCTAATTCTCAATACACTGATGAATAAAAATACAAACTCCCATGATCCAGCTCTCAGGAAATGTTGCAACAAACACAACATGGATTATTTTATTCATAAACAGTTTTCAGTTCCCAAAAAACTGCAGAGCTGCACATGTTGTTAGTTTGTTACAAATTGCACAAACAAGTGCTTTTTTTCCTGAGGTACAGTTGTCCTTTAAAATAATTAATCGGTAGAACCACTAAGACATGACAGTGGCTTTGTTAGACTGCAGTGGGTTTGGAAGTATCACAAACATTGCCGAAATGTTACCTGGTTTTCTTTCATCTCAAAGCAAAGCTTTTACTAAAATGGGAATCAGGGAGTGAATGGTGAATATAATATAGAAATATCCATATCATTTTTTTTCCTTTATTCACATAAACAAAATACATTAAAAGTCCAATTTACATACAAATAATTTTACATATTTACATTCTTACCTGCATACATACAATGGAAGTCAGCAAAGAACTAGAAATTTAATCATCTTCTAAATATATTATATTCTTTTTCCCTTTTTATTTAATATACAAATCCCATAAATGCCATTTATTATTTAATCGATTTTTCATAGATTGTGTTAGTATCATATCTCTCTCTAACTTGCAGTTTCTTACTATATTACCTTTAACTTCTTCCCAGGTCGGGATTTGTTTATTTTTCCAATATTTTACCAAAGTCCATTTGACTACCAGCAAGATGGGAATTATTAGATATTTGTTTTTAGGGAACTTATCTTCTATATATGGTTTAATTTTTTTTACAGTGTTTAGTTAGTTTAAAAGGCCATATTCCACTAGTTTATTGGACATGTTCTTCCTATGTCTTCTTCGGCTTTAATCATCCCATAGGATTTATTGAATTCTGTATAAAGTCTTAATATATTCTGACATTTAGAGATAGTATGGGATTCTATATCTTTGAAAATCATACTTTCAAATAGGGAATATTCTCTCAGATTATTTAATGAAAAGCTCCTCTTAGTCAAACTGCTTTGTAATGCTATATAGTCAAGCCAAGTTATCTTTTTGGTATGGAAAAAATCTTGCAATAAGGAAATGTTTATCAAAGAACCTTTTTTTATAAAAATCGCCAATAGTTCTTATACCTCTCTCCTTCCATATCAACAAATTAAAGTCTCTATTTCTATATGATAGTATATCGATCGAGACAGCTGGTGAAAGTTCATTATTCATCATCCATTTCTTTCTATTTTTATAACAATATTTTAATAACGTTTTAATTCCTCTTGGAATCAATGTTATTCTGTCTAAGTATATATCTATATATATTTTATGACTAGCAGTACATATCTAGATCTTGATCAGTGGTAGTCAACCTGTTCCCTGGGTGGTTCAAGCTGAGGGCGTGGGTAATCACTAGGTTGCGTCGCTGACGAGTGACTTCACACTCCAGAGACCCGCAGCACCAGGCTTGGCTGTTTGGAGAGCTGATGGGGACAGCAGTCAGGACCGAAACACTATCTAGTAAGTACAGGATGATACATAGCTAGGGTCATATGATTCATGTAACCAGAAATGAGAGAGGGTAAATTGAATTACTATGGCACCAATGGATGCTAAGAAAAGCTTGCCATCACAGTGGGTGGTAGGTATTACAAGGTTGAGGACTCCTAATAGAGATGAATCTATAAGTTGCTTCTGTGCATTGACACATTGCTTTTCACACTTATAGTAGTAGTGCATGCCAAATTTGAATCTTTACAGCAGTGAAGTAAAAAGTGGGTGCAGTTTTGTGTACATACATTGGACCTCATTGAATACATTCATTCTAGTAAAAACCTTGCAGGGAACATGAGGCAAAGGGTTGCAATAGTCTAGGATCAATCACAGCAGTTTATGGTCTTCTAATTAAATCTATACCAAAGTCAACAGGAAGTCCTGTTAAGTCAGAAAGAAAGACACTAATGAGTCGTGTGAAGCTTTCCAAGTTTTCCTCTGTCTTTATATGATTTAACATTTGTTCTGCAGCTTTTTCTAAACCGTAGTAAAAAAAAAAAAATAACAAGTAAAACACTTTATTTTATTTATTATAGAACATTTTAGGTTTATTTAATAAGATCAAGAAGCACACTTGTCAACTGATATTGTTAAGATTATTCTTTATTTATAGATCATTCCATTTAATAGTCAGAAGGATGGATCAATATACAACCACAAAATAAGAACTAGACCTCAGTGGAGGAGAAACCTAGGTGTCATGACCGCTTGGACCCATGGACCTTTATGAAATAGTAACTGGACTTTGATGGACACTAGCCATGTGGATACCTGACCCAAGGGCTGTTATAATGCCCATAAGAGCATAGGAAAAGACTATGGCAGTTGCTGACTTGTGTTATTGTGTGATGTTTTCCCAAAACCCTGGTTACCTATCTTAAGCCCTTAGGACCACTATCCAACATGTCATTTAATCCTATGGGGCTCTGGGTTGATCTTTCATTTTAGTAAAAGTTATTGTACGTGTAGAGTGTGCCATTGGTGGATAACTATTACACTAGGCTAATAAAAATATTTTGGGATTAGCACCACTTTAAGGGCAACCAGTAGACACTTCCAGTAGCCAACAGCCAAATCATGTTTGTTCTCAGGGCCAGGCTAGGGTCCTGACTGGATTTAAACTTGTATTAAGCCATAGATTAGCCTCCATATACTTCAATGGGAGATCCACAGGACTGGTTAAGTCATCAAGTATTCTTACCTCACTGTAAATTTTCTTCATGGTGTGAAAGAGCACTATATTGTAAGTTATAATTATCTTTTGTTTTTAATTACACTAATAACACCTAAAACATTTAAAGTTGCAGGTCTGTATACAAACACCCTGTGTCCTGCCTACTGACTGTTCCATGATTAATAACATGTGGTGAAGGCACAGTTAATACAAAGATTTATAGCAATTTTTCCTTGAACGTAGAAATGCAGCTAGCACTTAACCCACAACTGACCTATTTAGGTGATTTGCAGTTAACCCAAAACTGACCTATTTATGTGGTTTAAGCATACCATTTTCTGCACAGATGAATTTGTGAAGGGTAAACTCTTTTTTGTGCTGATGCTCACTACACGGAGCTTCAGGTATAAAAGAGTTAAACATCTTGCTCAACCTTTTCCTTACTAGCACAGTCTGCACAATCTCTACAAACAATCTTTAGTGGATTTCCATTTTGTCAGCAGGGTCCTTATTTTTATATGTATGAATAGAATTTACAGTATCTCACAAAAGTGAGTACACCCCTCACATTTTGTAAATATTTTAATATATATTTTCATGTGACAACACTGAAGAAATTAAACTCTGCTGCAATGCAGAGTAGTAAGTGTACAGCCTGCATAATAGTGTAAATTTGCTGTCTTCTCTAATTAACTCAACACACAGCCATTAATGTCTAAACTGTGGGCAACAAAAGTGAGTACACCCCTAAGGGGAAATGTCCAAATTGGGTCCAAAGTGTCAGTATTTTGTGTAGCCACCATTATTTTCCAGCACTGCCTTAGCCCTCATGGGCATGGATTTTACCAGAGCTTCACAGGTTGCCACTGGAGTCCTCTTCCACTCCTCCATGATGACATCACAGGGCTGGTGGATGTTAGAGACCTTGTACTCCCCCACCTTCCGTTTGAGGATGCCCCACAAATGCTCAATAGGGTTTAGATCTGCAGCGCTCATTGCAGCCCTTGAAGAGGGGAGACAAGAGTGAGGCAGAGGGTGATGGGAGCCCAAGTCCCGCGGGCCTCGCGGGAGCACCGAGGCCTGCAATGAGTGCCTGCAGTTGTGAGGCTCGCAGTAGCGGCCCTTACTGTGTGAGGGCTGCAAGCGTGACCAACATCGTAAACGTTCCCCACACTGACAACTATATTTGTGATATATACAAATATATGTTATATATACACATATAGACATATGTGTATATATGTTTGGTTCCGGCCTGCATAAGTGCTGCTGGCACTGGGGAGCTGCAGATCGTTGAGGGAACCAGGAATGCCAACATGCATTGTGATATACTTAAGCAGACCATGATCCCTTCCTTTCGGAGACTGGGCTGCAGGGCAGTATTCCAACATGATAACGACCCCAAACACACCTCCAAGTTGACCACTGCCTTGCTAAAGAAGCTGAAGGTAAAGGTGATGGACTGGCTAAGCATGTCTCAAGATCTAAACCTTATTGAGCATCTGTGGGGCATCCTCAAACGGAAGGTAGGGGAGTGCAAGGTCTCTAACATCCACCAGCTCTGTGATGTCATCATGGAGGAGTGGGAGAGGACTCCAGTGGCATCCTGTGAAGCTCCGGTGAACTCCATGCCCATGAGGGTTAAGGAAGTGCTGTAAAATAATGGTGGCCACACAAAATATTGGCATTTTGAGCCCAATTTGGATATATCCACTTAGGGGTGTACTCACTTTTGTTGCCAACAGTTTAGACATTAATGGCTGTGTGTTGAGTTAATTTGAGGGGACACCAATTTTACACTGTTATACAGGCTGTACACTTACTACTTAACATTGTAGCAGTGTGCCATTTCTTCAGTTTTGTCACATGAAAAGATATAATAAAATATTTACAAAAATGTGAAGGATGTACTCACTTTTGTGAGATACTGTATGTTCTGTTTTACTACTCTTGGTACTTCTCCTTATCACCAAGAAATAGATGTGTAAATGGGATATGTTTTCAAAATCTGACCACCTGTGTCCTGTGTTAGTTAACCACATACAACTGCTGTGTAAGCTATTACGTACCTGATAATAATGCAAATAATATACAGGCAAGGCCAGGTTGTCTGCCTTACTGCCTAATAAACTGAAACTATTTGATATTACTACCTTGTGTGTTTGTTATCATTCTGTCTCCCAGAGCTGCAGGAGGAAGGTGGATTAAGGTTTTACACCAGGGTAGCGTTGTTCCTAACAGTGAAATAAATCCTGCTCTAACAGAGCTGTTGCTGTGGGACTGTCTGATGGCTTGCCATTGAAACATGTA
The DNA here is from genome assembly GCA_027410445.1 of Discoglossus pictus. Lineage (NCBI taxonomy): Eukaryota > Metazoa > Chordata > Amphibia > Anura > Alytidae > Discoglossus > Discoglossus pictus. The sequence continues at coordinate 331,728,815 of CM050165.1, forward strand.
AACAAAGATTTAATTTATTAATTTCTCATATTTCAAAAATTCTAAAAATATTTTAACATGCTTTTGGGAGATCTTTACAGTAGACAATTTCCCTCAAACTCAATAAAGTTATCACTATTGGAGAGAGGGGGGGGGGGGGTCGGCTAGGGAGTGGATAGATTAAATTGGATAGTCTCGTAAATGATTCGTGCCATACCCCTGTGCCCTGAGCCCACTAACCAGCCCCAGTAAAATTGTCTGGGCCCCCCGAATAGAGAGCCAATCTCTGATGATATAAAACTTACACAACCCAGGTCTGTTGTTCCCCAGGTGGGTTAGACTCAGATCTATCACTGAGACTAATCACTATGGCCCTCATTCTATTATCGGCCGTAAGAGATGTGGGCCACAAGGACCGGCCGCAAGCTATTTGCCTATTCTATTCCCTTCCGGCCGGGGGCTCCGGCAGGCTTGTGGCCGGCGCCTTGTTATCCCTTGTGGCCGCACGCGCCGGAGGCAAGCCTTTGATCTTAAACGGCCGCAAGAGTTTCAGCCGCAAGCAAATCCCGGTTGCTATTCAATTGCTCCGGGAACCCTCTCTGCAAGGCTAAAACCGAGCCGCAGCTTACTTGCAGCAAAAATGTCCCGCAGGCACACAATTAAGAACATAATAAAGCCATCCTGCACTCTGAGGAGACTATAAAGTGATTGTAGGTGTTAGCATTCATAGCACAACATTCCCCTACACTCTAATCCGTAAATAATTTTTATTTGAATTTATGTCAAATATCCGTGGAAAAAGTCCAGAGGGCTTGGAGCACCTCAGACCCGCCCACGCTGCGGCCGGAAAATAAACAGTTAATGAAATCTCGGATTTGGGCTGATGTGCAAGCTTGAGAGGGGGTTGCTATTAATCCTCATGTCCCCCATTATAATCCCTAGCATTTACAGTGCCGTCTTGAATTTTTATTTGCATTTAAAGATTTCTGAGCTTACGGCCGGTTGCAAGATATACAGCCGGCCGTAAGGGGATATCCTTGCGGCGCCGTTTATTTGAATCGCAAGGTAACGGGGGCCCCGCAAGGAATCTCAGCTTTGCGGCCGATTTACGGCCGATAATAGAATGAGGCCCTATGTCTCCAGCAGTCACACTACCTAATAACCCCTGCTTTGCCCAGACCCTATCCTTGTCTTGATCTGCCCTGTGAGTTGATCAAGGCAAGGGGTATTAAAATGCCAGGTCACAAGTCTAGTCCAGCAATGATCGAAGAGCTCCAATATGATGACAAGCACAATTAGCCAGGAAAAGGTCTGGATGAAGTAGAACTTTCCTCTGACAGTACAACCTCCAAGAATGTATGGAAGCTGCGATACCTGGGGACCTGACTGCTGATCAGACGATAGCCAAGGAACAGATTAGCCAAGAGGTCCCCAGCGAATGTGAAAGGAAGTCAGCCTCTCGTTCCCTCACTCTGCAACCGAGGATTCTAGGGTAATTAAAGTTGACTACAGCAGTTTTAAGCACTTTGATGAGAACCAAGAGGGCATCAATGGGTTTCTGAAGTACTTTAAAAGGCAGTGCTAGCTCCACCAGATCCCTCTGCCAAGAGGATAAAGCTTCTTCTAAGCCGGTTTAGTGGACAGGCCAGTGCAGCCTGCCGGGCCCACGCTCCAGACAAAGCCGGGGGTACGAAGAGGTGCGCCAAGTACTGCTTAACCAGTATTCTATTACCCCCGAGACGTACTGAAAACAGTTCTGCAGGGACACCTGTGCAGAGCTGATGTGCCAAATGTGGTATGACTATGAGAGCTGGTGGAAGGGCGGAACGTCAACACCATGGATGAGGTAATGCAGGTAGTGCTGCTGGAGTAGTTCTATTCCATGTGTTTGGCTCACATGTGAGAATGGTTGGAGGACCAGAAGCACACCACCGGCAGCTAGTGGAGACCGCTACCTGGAGACATATGGAGAGCCAAGGATAGCATACTCTAGCAGTTCCAAGCACGGGGCGAACACCCCATCCCATCACAGCCAGGGACAACTGCTGCCTTCATCGCCAACTGCTCCTGTGCCCAACCAGAACTCAGGCCCAAGCTGGAGTAGGGGTACCAACGTGACCCCTGGTCCATGATAATCCTTGCCCCACTGCAGGGAACTTTGCTTCAAGCCACACTGCTATGGATGTCACCAGCTGGGCCATCTAAGGAGGGATTGGCCAAACCAACCTCTAAGAGCTGAAGCGGCAGCAGCCCAAACTTTGTTTTACTTGGGCCACTGGGCTCTAGCCCAGCAGGAGGAAGGGTATCAGTTCCATGCCTTCCCCACGGAGTGGGAGATGTACCCCCACCATTACAGCAGTACAACTCTCCCAGACGATATCTGGAGCCAGTATCTTTAGTGGTGAATGGACAACTGGTGCATGGGTTCTGGGACACTGGGGTTGCGGTTATATTTCACCATGAGTGGTTGAGTGACTCTACCAAAGGTACAGTGTGTGATGGTGGCAGGGGGACAGCGATTCATCATCCCAGTAGCTTGGGTGCAAATGGATTGGGGCACCGGGAATGGCACCAGGGGGGTGATGGCTGACTTACCTACCAACCTATTTCTATGGAGTGAACTGGGATACATGGAGTGTTGGTACCTCAACATGGTAACACGGGTGCAAGCGGCAAAGGCATCCATGGATGAACTGGATGATGATAAAGGAGCCGCACTAAAAACTGGGGTAAGTCCATTACCTGCTGGGCTAATGGACTAGTGTAGAGGAGATAAGAGTAAGTGCAGGATAGGACCCTAGCAAGTGTTAGGCAGATAGCTACCCAGAAAGAGAAGGGGCCTGCTCTGGGAGAGTATGTATGGGACAGGGGTTGTGGTACCAGGTTATCCCCGGCCAGATGGTGGGGATCCTGGGGAAGGGAGGAGACAGCTAGTTGTCCTTCAGAAGTATAGGGGCTGCCTGCTAGACTAGCTCATGTCCCCTTAGCTGGGCATTTGGAGAGCTAAGAGACGCGACATTGCACCACCTAAGTGTTCTACTGGCCTGGGGTTAATAGAGATGTCACTTTGGTTAATAGGGATGTCACTGTGATTTCTGCAAGTGGTACAGACAACTAGGGAAGGGTATGCAGGTCCCTATGCAGCCCTTGCCTGTTACGGGTACCCCATTCGACAGGGTCGTTATTGATATCATAGGTCCCTTAGCTAGACCCAGCAAGACGAGGAAGAAATATATACTTACTGTGATAGACTATGCTACCCGCTATCCCAAGACCATCCCTGGCTAGAATTACAACTACTACCGTAGCGGAAGCATTAATGGTTATATTCTCCTGGGTAGTATTCCCCAAACAGATTCTGTCTGGTTCATGGCTAATTTAACAAGACAGCTATGAAAATGATGTGGAATTAAGAACCTAAGCTCCTCTTCCTAACATCCCCAAACCAATGGCCTCTGTGAATGCTTCTATGGTGCCATGAAATGAATGCTCAGTGCCTTTGTGGAACAAGAGAAAGATTGGGAGAAACTTCTAAACTATCTCCTCTTTTCCTACCGTGAAGTGAAGCAGTAGACGACAGGATTTTCCCCTTTGAGCTCTTGGGCTGTAGTTATGAGCCTCCTTGAATGTGAATCCAGTGGGTTGGGAGGGGGAGTACAAGCAGGACCTGGTGCCTGTGGTCCCATATGTCTGAGCCTTCCAAGAGAGGTTAGCTGGACCATGGACCTAAGGAAACAGCATTATCTACCACTTCACGGTAATGCCATTTGGGATGAAGAATACCCCTGTTCCCTCCCCTCTTCAAAGGTGCCCTGAGCTCGCTAACCTGCCCACTACCCTTTGCTGGGTCCCTAGATAGAGAAGGAGACAGCCTGACTCCAGCTCCTTGTATCAAATCCTTTACCAAGGGAAATGGCCCATTGGAGATTGGCACAAACACTGTATAAAAATATGTACTGACAAATAAAGTTTATGCTCTGTTTAGGACACATATGCATGGTGTGTTTCATTTGGAGGGAAGACATTTATTATTATTTTTTTAATCAGCAATGTATTTCTGCAACTTTTTCTGGTAGCCAGTAACTTGTCGTCAGACCCTGCAACTTGGCCCTGAAATAGCAACTTGGCCTGAAATATTGGCAACTTGTCCTAGCTTCTGGTTAAGCCATCCTGTGTGTGAGGATAAGGAAACTATACCACCAGCAGGTAGTATTGGTCTTTTCAAGCCCAACGAAGAGCTGGTTGTAAAACTAGGCTTTTGAAAAGTATTGATGACACAGCTAGTAAAAGATTGTACTAGAAGTTGAAAAAGATTAGGATAAATAGGTCAGGAAAAAATATAAAAATACATTTGTAGATAGGAAAAGTAAATAAATAAATATATCAACACTGAATGGGGTTATGAAGATATTCAGGTAGGTCAAAATGGCTATAATGTATTTATCAGTAATGTATCAGTCCAGATTGGTGAATTGTTTAAACATTCTCATTGTCCTCAGTGTAGGTATTGCATCCAACTAGCGTCAGTGTAACTCCATTATTATCTTTTCAATACAAGCAGAGATACCCCAACAATTAAAAATCTTACTCTATGGGGAAATCCTCCACTCTATATATGTGTGAGTAGTGTGAGAGGGGAAGAAAATCCCTTAGTTATCTTCTGCAGGCCTCACCAAAGGAAGGGATCAAAACCTTCAATCAACTCTCTATTATTACAAGTTTGAAGAACACAACACAGATCATATAAGGAAATGTGCAGTGCTCTGGTCTTATTAGTCTTCACTTTAGCCTTATATAGAGTTTCTTCAGGGGTTGGGTAATGTTGTGAAGAGTTTGTCAAAATAAATACATGAAAAGAAACAAGAAAATAAACTGTTGCAAGTTTTGTGAGGCATCATCTTCATTAAAACCTCAAGCTGCCTTTGTCTGCCAAATGGGCCAAGAACATAGTCGTTATATTATGCTCAAAGTAAAAGGTAATCTTTCTCTACAAATGGCTTATATATTATACATATCAGCGTAAGTACATAACAGAAGTACAAAATGGACGAGTTTCTACTATATAACAGAGCATAGTTTTATCTACAATATGACTCTCTCTCTCCAGTTACTTTATTAGCTATTTAACTAAAGAGCAATAAAATATATGTTTTAATACTATGCCTATATTTGTCTCTGTGACAATACATTACCTTTCAGTAGCATACATGTATGAAAATGGCTAAAACATGTACATGGGAGGGTTTGAAAAAAACCTTCCTGTGTTTTCTATGGGACATATTTACCTCATGGTTAAACATTAACATAATTTCAAAGGTAAGCTTTAGTAAGAGAGAATATAGAATTGAGGGTTATTAGCTCCAATGGCTTGCCTAGTAATGATCAGCCATTAAATAACTCCCTGTGAACAAGCACTGAATCTTTAGAACACCTGTATTTAGAAAAGATCACAATACGATCCTTGGAACAAGCTCCTATGAAAGGTCAATGTCACAATCCACCTATTGTATGAAGTAATCATCAAGAAGTGCTGCTAGTGTTATAGCTCTCACACAGGTCTTAATATCACAGGCTGTTGAAGGCATCATTCACTGGTTCTTAATAACAATTGTACTTAATAAACATTGCTTTGTGAGCAATATCTGTGAGTTATTTGTGTGAATCTGGTATTTCCCTTGTGGTTGTATATATTGATTAATGGTTAAATAACACTTATCTGCACATTTATAAATGTCAGACAGACCAAGGAAGCAGTTTCATCAAAAGATCAATGCTGCTAAATATATTGCACTCAGCATTTGATGACTAACTTATACAAACATAACTATAATCGTACATGATTAGTTACCTGAAAGGAGGCACACACTTTTGGTGTCTGTTAGTTCCCTCTATGCTCTTCTTCATGTCTCAATTGCCCTCTGTCTTCCTCCTCCATTTCTCCCTGGCTATCCCCTACTCTCTTATGTCTTCAACTCATCTTTCATCCATCTTCTCCCTTACTTCCTCAGCGTTTTCTATATAATGTTCTTCCTCCCTCTCAGAACACCCTTATCATTCTTTAGCAACTTTCTTTCCTCAACCTGAGACAAAACAAAATAGTTTACACATTATTGCATGGCCAAGAAAGCAATTCAGCCTGCTGGTTAATTTGGTTATTTCAGTTTGATTCTGCAATGGGAAGCTAAAAGGAAGTTATAGAATGTACATGCCAGATCAGAGTTTGGCTGGATGAATTTTAAGTATCTTGCAAATGCACTGCACATGCCATGCTAATACAAAGAGAGTGGCAGTGTATGTATCATAAACAGGCGAGAGCAAACCACTAGATACTGTATATACAATACAACCATACAAATTGCAATATACCCTAATATCTCTGCATTAAAGGTATAATTGTGTGAATTGTTCTTGTCATCACCTTCAACCAGATTCAAAAGCAGCTATTTCCAAAACACATCAATCAAGGATCAAAGCCAAAGAATTAAAGGATTGTCTGTCTCCGGTCTCCTAGGACTGGTATAAGAATGGATATACAGAATATCTTGTTTGAATAGAAGTGAGTCAATCAGTAGTCAAATCATTTTGATTTACTTGCCTTTTGTTGACATAAAGATATTCTGAAAATCTGACTGGATAAAACTGTTGAAGCTATGACTAAAACCAACTAGCTTCACCGTCGAATTTATGATCTTAAAAGAAAAATAGTGCAACAGATGACAAGAAAAAAATGACATCATGTTGGTAAAGTTAAAACACTAAATGTATTTAATAACTTTTTCAAAATCTATATTCTCTTTACTGACCATTAATCTTTGTACCACTAAATGAAGAGGTGCAAGTACTACTTAACTTAAATGCTTTGCTTTCTGAGTCAACCCCCTGCATGTTTGTCCCCGTAAAAGATATAAGATGTTACACTTTCTATACAGGGCCCTTTACAAGGGTACATGAGATACCACAGTGGAAGGTGGACCAGTGCTCTCAGATTGCCCTTTTAATATCTAACTAAAGAAATTACTAGCTGGGATGTCAGCAGGCTGTCACAGGCTTCTTCAGTTTACAAACACAGCATGTGTGTAAAATGCACAGACGTCTGCTTCTATATATTGCACAAATCTCTCTCTCTCTCTCTATTTATATATATACATATTTATATGTGTGTGTGTAGACGCAACAGAGATATAATGCTATAGTTTAAATTCCACTTATAAAAATATATCATAATTACATGTAGATATTACTTATATATTTTAAGCTACCAAGCTGTAATACTGATTTGAGTAAAATGTTGAAAAGTGCATGTGGTGAAGAGAGTAAAAGGCCCGAATGACGTCACGCCTGCAGGGGACAGATACAGTGCAACTGCCAGTGAGGTCGAAGGGGAACAGGGGGGCCAGGAGGGGCTGGGGTGGGGGACAAATTAGGAAAGAAAATGTAGTTAATAAAAATATATGTGTAATGTATCTATCTATCTCTCTCTCTCTCTCTCTCTCTATATATATATATATATATATATATATATATATCTTATGTATACAGATGTATATATATCAGTGGCGGCTGGTGACTTTCCAACTTGGTCGGGCGGAAAACAGAGACCTGGCCCCTCCCCTTAGATTGACTCCACCCAACAGTATAAACCCCTCCCCTTCACAACATGTTACCACAATATGTATAGACCCAGTCTCCAACCACTTTAGAAAAAGACAGGAATAGAGATAGAGAGGGGGGGATAGTGAGAGAGGTGGATAGAGAGTTAAAGAGAGGGATAGAGAGAGAGAGGGATATAGAGAGAGAGACGAAGGGATAGAGAGAGGGAGGATAGAGACAGAGAAGGATATAGAAAGTTAGAGAGATAGATTATCTGCCTCTTCTTCTACCCCTCTCTCCTTTTACTCCTCTCCTCCCTCGCTCAAAACCCCCCTCCCCCATCTCCATTCCTCTCTATTTATCCCTCTATGCCTAGCTCAGGTATTTTATGACTGAGCCAATAATGATATAAGCAGATACTATTATAGCAGCAAATATACTGAGAAAGAGTAAAACTGCATAAATAAATAATTTGTTAAATGAGCATATAGTTAATATTAAGTTGCAAAAAACATATTTGAGTGGTTAATTAGCATATATTTCAAATTCTGCTCCTTCACAGACACATATATATATACACACACACACACATATAACATATATATATATATATATATATATATATATATATATATATACACACACATATACATACACACGCATTATATATATTTTACACATACAATAAGAGATCTCCCCCAAAAGTAAGTATACCCTCTCCTTATAAAAACATATGGACATAGAGACTAAGACAAAGGTCCCCTTCTGGATCGCTACCTTGGATCGCTACCTTGGTGAAGGGGCTTGTTACTTCAATGAAGCTTTGAGATATATCATGAAGGGTCACCCAAGATGGGCAGGTCATTTTAAGGAGGTCAGACAAAATGCAGTCCACTGGAGTAGGTACTGGCAACCCACTCCAGTATCTTTGCCATGAAAACCATATGGATAAGCACAACCAGAAACATAAACAGATGTACCTGTGTGCTGCATCCACGTGGTCACTGAGAGTCAGACACCACTGAAGGACAGAACAACAACAGCAAGACACAGATAGGGATATGGACTCACCTGAGCTCTGCAGCTGCTTCTGTCTGGTATAGGCTGGGGTGGTGACAGGCAGGTCACAAGCTCGGTGTGTGGAGCAGGGTAGTCAGAATCAATAAGACCACCAGTATTGAGAAAACTGAAGCTTTACACTCAGCTCCCTCTATCTGCATGCACTGTTATCTGGGAGTTTTTTTTTTCAATAAACTTTATTGAGATTGCCCCAAAGTATTCACTTCCAGGGGGACTATGAGAGGTGCAGTCCCTGTATGATATGGGACTTTACCTCACCGGCCATTCTGATTGTGTGATGCTGCGTTAGACTGACAGGCTCAGCTCTGTCAGTTAGAGAACAGTTTGGTCATAGATAGCATTGTGACTGTTTTTTTTTTATTCTCACATGTACCCTGATCTGTGGTACTAGAAAAGTCACCAGCAGGGGGCTAGGTGTGATAAGTCAGTGTGTTTATCTGCAGCACAAAGGGTTTTGAAAATTAAGACAAAATTGAGACAGCAGCTATTAAAAAAAAGACAAAATTAAGACAGCAGTTATTAAAAAAATTGAATATTGAACATGATAAAACTTTTTTATTGTTATTTTATTATATAAATTATACAATTTAGTAAGTGATGGGAGGATTAAGTCAGTGCATTAATTTTGGGAGGGCGGTTGCCCATTTGCCCCTATTCATCAATAAATATATAATGAGTTGTGTGTAAATATATACATTTTGTTTTTGTGGTGTTGAAGGTGCCCTCCATTCACTAGCTCCAACATTGTTGTGAAAGCTCTCATGCCATAAGTTGGTGCTGCATAGATTCCTGTCAAACACTCTCTCTGTCACCAGTAAGCAAAGGTGAACATTTAATTACAACCTAAGGTGCGGAATCTGACTCACCTTAAAGTATGCCATGTGTACTGTTTGCACTTACTATTAATTTTATTTAAAGCATTATGCTTGAAACAACACATTGAACGTCTCGCCTTATTATATTAAATACTATTTTGTAATGAAATTGAAATAAAGCCTTAAACATTTTGAACTTACTGGTTCTTTGGATTATTAAACAAAGATGCAGTCTCCCCAGTGCAAGTTGTATTTCTTGTTATAAACATGTCTCATTCAATGCCCCAGTAAGTTAGCATTTCATAGATAATTGTATGATGAAATGGTATATCTAGCAACCCTCGTAATAGTAATAATAGTTACAAAGTTAAAGGTTGTTTGTATTTTTTACTGTTGTAATGTTTGTGCCCATTATTAATTGCAATAACTATAATTATAAGAGCATGCTGTAAATATGGGATTTTAGTGTCTATTTAAAAAGCTTAAATAAATATGCATGAAAAAAATACTGCAGATAAACCTCATAAATACTTTTTTAAGCAAGTAGAATTTAAAAATGAATTTAAAACAATTTTAAAATGCTTAGAAGGCAAGCTTGCAGGACATTCATTGGAGTTCATTGGTCGCTCTAGTTTGTTTAATGGCCTTAGCAGTTGTGGGTCGAAAACTATGGTTGGGGAAGAGGCTTCTCATAACCTGCTTGCTGTACAATTTAAAAGAATGTTTGAAGGTAGACTATTAAACACTTTTTTTTACCTTGGCACATTAATACAACATTAACAATTCTCATCCTGCCTCCTTCCAGGAGAGCTTTTTAGAGCTATTTATGCTGTTCTCACATAATTTACCACATATTTAAAATGTTAGCCCTTTTATCATAAATTAATTCCTTTCCATTTTGTTACAATTACTCTGTGTGAAAGATTTATTTCCTGTATTCATCTGCACCATATGTTCCACCTCATAGAAAAAACAAACATACATTTTTTAATATAAAATGAAAAGAATAAGTAAGATAAGTATTTTAAGGCATATCTAAGTTTTCTGGATTAACACATTTCTGCACTCCTTAGGCAAAAAGCATCCTTGATATATGCAGCACATTTTATAAAACATTTTATTTTTATTAATATTTAAAAATCCCTCTAATGATTATGTTGATGCTCCTCTACAGCACTCATCCACTGCCATTCTACTTCATATTACCAAGGACATACTACAACACTCATCCACTGCCATTCTACTTCATATTAACACGTACCTACTACAGCACCCATGCACTGCCTTTCTAATTTATATTACTAAGTGCATACTAGAGCACTCATCCACTGCCATTCTACTTCATTCTACCAAGTACATACTACAGCAATCATCCACTGTAATTCTACTTCATGTTACTCAGTACATACTACAGCACTCTTCCACTGCCATTTTACTTCATACTACTTCATACATTTCGTGTTTGTTGCCTCACAACCTGCAATTAACATGGATTGTTTGAGGATTTGAATCATTTAATTTACAGAACATGCCCACAACTTTGAAGATGTTTTTTTTAATTTATTGTGAAGCAAACAACAAATAGGACGCAATAACAGAAAAAGTCAATGTGAATAACAATTCACCACCTTAAAGTCAATACTTTGTAGAGTCAGCGTTTGCGGCAATCACAGCTCCAAGTCGCTTTGGATAAGTCTTCTATGAGCTTGCCACATCTTACCACTGGGATTTTTGCCCATTCCTCCTTGCAAAACTGCTCCAGCTCCTTCAAGTTGGATAATTTGCACTTATGAACAGCAGTTTTTAAGTCTGACCACAGATTTTCTATTGGATTGAAGTCTGGGCTTAGAATAGGCCATTCCAACACATTTACATGTTTCCCCTTAAACCACTCAAGTGTTGCTTTATCAGTGTGTTTGGGGTCATTGTCCTGCTGGAAGGTGAACCTCCATCCTAGCCTCAAATCACGCACAGAGTGGTTTTGTTCAAGAATATCACTGTATTTAGCACCATTCATCTTTCCCTCAACTCTGACCAGTTTCCCAGTCCTGGATGCTGAAAAACATCCCCAGAGCATGATGCTGCCACCACCATGTTTCACTGTGGGTATGGTGTTCTTTGGGTGATGTGATATGTTGGGTTTGCACCAGACATAGCATTTACTTTGTTGGCCGAAAAGTTAAATTTTAGTCTCATCAGACCAGAGCACCTTCCTCAATCCATTTTGGCAGTCTCCAATATGCCTTTTCATAACATGCCATTTTGTTTTTTGCTGAAAGTAATGGCTTTCTTCTGGCCCCAATGGGGCGTACAGCTTATTATCACCCTATGTACAGATACTCCAGTCTCTGCTGTGGAACTCTGCAGCTCCTCCAGGGTTACCTTAGGTCTCTGTGCTGCCTCTCTCATTAATGCCTTCCTTGCCCGGTCTGTGAGTTTTTGTGGGCAGCCGTCTCTTGGCAGGTTTGCTGTTGTGCCAGGTTCTTTCCATTTGGTTATGATAGATTTGATGGTGCTCCTGGGGATCATCAAATATTTGGATATTTTTTATAACCTAACCTGACTTTTACTTCTCAACAACATTGTCCCTTACTTGGTTGGAGATTGCCTTGGTCTTCATGGCAGTGTTTGGTTAGTGGTGCCTCTTGCATAGGTGTTGCAGCCTCTGGGGCCTTTCAAAAAACGTGTGTATATGTAATGACAGATCACGTGCACACAGGTGGACATCATTTCACTAATTATGTGACTTCTGAAGTAATTGGTTGCACCAGAGCTTTTTATGGGCTTCATAGCAACGGGGGGTGAATACATACGCACATGCCAATTATCTGTTTTCTTTTTCTAAAAAATAGTATTATATATATATTTGTATCATTTCACTTCACCAACTTAGACTATTGTCTTCTGATTCATCACAAAAATGTAGATTAATAAGACATTGAACTTATGGCTGTAATGTAACAAAATAGGTAAAAAGTCAAGGGGGGTGAATACTTTTGCAAGGCACTGTACTACAACACTCATCCCCATACTCTTCTCTTTAATGCCTAGCACGTAATACAACACTTTTCCTTTTCTCTTTCACTTCATGCTTGCGAATACATGCTATTGCTCTCTTGCCCTCCTTCTGTTCTTCTGTTTCATGCTGTGATTGACATATTTCAACTCTTGCTCTGGTTCTCTACTAATTCATACTTCACATTGTTCACTTTCTGCTTTATAAATCAGTAATTTCAATCAATGTACCCCACCCTGCAGGCCACTGATAATATATATGCAAAGCATGAGCGCTGACACACTAGTGAGAGGGAACAAGAAAAATGCCACCCATCTCACTAAATATAAGTTGATGGGTAGTGAAGCATGGAAGCTGTACAAGAACAATAAACTATGAACTTTAGTCACAATTTAGTTAGTCACAATAAAGCACTCAATCGGTGTCAGTGCTTAGTTTGTGACCGACCTTAAACTTTTCAGAAGTTGAACGAAAAATTAACTATACTATACTAATAAATGAGTGCTTATCCAATAGTATATCAGGTACTCTCCCCCATTTTTTTTAAAATATGGGAACCCTGGATAATTAATCCAATTAGTATATCCCTCATAAAACCTTTACTCATGTGAAGTGGAGGGAATCCGATTTGGGACATCTCCCGGACGCCCCCCGAAAGGGAATTCAAGGTAAAGAGATAGCAGATTTTTTCTCCATTAGCCTTCTTGTTAATTTTCCCTTATTGGGAGGAAGTATTTCACATATATGTTACAATGAGTTAGATACTTTGCACTCATAATTCTCTCAGCATCATATTCTGATTTACTGCTTTTACTCTTTTAGTTACGTTTAATGTTATAATTTAAAATGTGAAGAAAAAAAGAAGCAGAAAATATACATGTACCGTATATACTCGAGTATAAGCCGAGTTTTTCAGCCCTTTTTTTAAGGCTAAAAAGGCCCCCCTCGGCTTATACTCGAGTCACTCTTTCCCCCCCTGTGTCTCTCTAATCCCCCTGTGTCTCTCTAACCCCCCCTTGTGTCTCTCTACCCCCCGTGCCTCTCTACCCCCCCCGTGTCTCTTTCCCTCCCCCTTCCTAATCCTCAACCCCCCCTCATTCTACCCCCCCTCATACTACCCCTCTAAATACGCCCCCCTCCCCTCACTTACCTGCTCCGGCCTCCGCTCCTTCCGGGTCTTGACGTGGCGCGCATGTGACGTCACGGCATTAGCATATACCGGGTGCCGCCACATCAAGACCCGGAAAAGGAGCGGAGGCCGGAGCAGGTAAGTGAGGGGAGGGGGGGTATTTAGAGGGGTAGTATGAGGGGGGGTTAGAATAAGGGGGGGTTGAGGATGAGGAGGGAGGTTGAGGAGGGAGGTTGAGGAGGGGGGGTTAAGGTTGAGGAGGGAGGTTGAGGAGGGGGTTGAGGATGAGGAGGGAGCTGAGGATGAGGAGGGGGCCTGAGGATGAGGAGGGAGATTGAGGATGAGGAGGGGGGTTGAGGAGGGAGGTTGAGGAGGGGCTTGAGGTTGAGGAGGGAGGTTGAGGAGGGGGTTGAGATTGAGGAGGGAGATTAAGGAGGGGTTTGAGGATGAGGAGGGGCCTGAGGATGAGGAGGGGGCCGGAGGATGAGGAGGGAGGTTGAGGATGAGGAGGGGGGTTGAGGATGAGGAGGGAGGATGAGGAGAGAGGATGAGGAGGGGGGTTGAGGATGGGTGGGTTGAGGTTGAGGAGGGGGTTGAGGATGGGGGGGTTGAGGTTGAGGAGGGAGGTTGAGGAGGGGGTTGAGGATGGGGGGGTTCAGGTTGAGGAGGGAGGTTGAGGAGGGGGTTAAGGATGAGGAGGGGGTTGAGGATGAGGAAGGGGCTGAGGATGAGGAGGGAGGTTGAGGAGGGGGTTGAGGATGAGGAGGGGGGTTGAGGTTGAGGAGGTGGTTGAGGATGGGGGTTGAGGATGAGGATGGGGGGTTGAGGAGGGGGTTAAGGAGGGGGTTGAGGAGGAGGGGATTGAGGATGAGGGGGTTGAGGAGGGAGGTTGAGGATGAGGAGAGATGATGAGGAGGGAGGTTGAGGATGAGGAGTGGGGTTGAGGAGGGAGGTTGAGAATGAGGAGGGGGGGAGAGACACAGGGAATTGAGAGGGGGAAGAGACACAGGGAAGGGAGAAGGGGAAAAGAGACACAGGGAAGGGAGAGGGGGAAGAGACACAGGGAAGGGAGAGGGGAGAAGAGACACGAGAGAGAGAGAGAGGGGGACACAGAGGGCACAAGAGGGACACAGGGGGCAGCACATTGCCCGTCCTCGGCTTATACTCGAGTCACTCATTTTACCCAGTATTTTGTGGTAAAATGGTTGCCTCGGCTTATACTCAGGTCGGCTTATACTCGAGTATATACGGTACTTAATGTTTTATTTACAAAGAACAATACAACTTAGAAAGTACTGTTAAAACATACACTGTACCACTTACAGATGCTTATGTAACTCAAGCATGTGAAATGTGACAATTTAATACAATTTGCATTTAATAAAAATATAGTGGTCCTTTAAAGAATAAAAGTTTTAATGATGGCGGAACTCCTTTAATTAAAGTAATCTCTATTGCTTCCAGTAGAATGCATTACGCTGATAAGCATTGTGTTACATCAGATATGAACTTATTTGTGCAGCCTAGATACTCTCTGCATAAGGCTCAAAGCACTAAGCTGGGTTCCTGTGTTCCATAAAAGGTAAAATCCTGGAAATGAGAACTTGGTGTATGAGGTCCATGTTGTCCGGTGAGTTTCTATTTAGTGCAATTTAAGAAGAAAACTTACTTAAAAGTCTCTTCCTGGCTGTTAACCATAACTAAAAACTGTGTTTGAAGGAAATGGACTTCAAAAACAAAGCAATGATTTTTTGTGAAGCAATTAGGATATGTCACATAAGTCATTGTGATAGAGGACCAATAGGGATTGAGAGATCAGGAGGCAAATTGATATGAAAATTTATATGTAGACAATCCGTGATTAACCTCTTAACGCTGATCCATATCAGTCTAACCAATGAGGGCATTCACCATGAGGAAGAGTCAGTTCTTTTAACAAAATACAGATCTATAGGTCAGTATCACAAGCTATGGAACATTTTGACGTTTTGTTCTTGATAAAGTATACAGACAGGATTTTTATTTCTGGCCCAGACATCCTGCAAATCCTCTATGTGTAGCCTCACAGGCCAAGAGACATTGCGTTCTTTATACTTGCCTTGTTACTTGAACATGTCATATACATGATGTTCACATAAACATTAAAAAACTATTGATAACGTTTTATATTAATGTGAACTAGCGCATAGTTAGGTTCCCTCTGCCCCAATAATTAGCACACTGTTTGGTTACACCTTTTCTAACTTATTAAACTTTGATTAAACACTGTTACTTCACCATTTATAACTCTAATAAACTGAATTCCAGATTTTATTTTATCTTGTGACCAAACTCCTGATAACCCCTTCCTAATGCCTCACTAAGATCAGATATTGATTCTGTTTTGAAATACAGTGCTTTTAGTAAACTGAAGTTTAAATGACCGGTTGTAATTTAGAACACATGGATTCAATTAGAATACAGATTATACGTGGAATCCTATTATTTATTGCTGTACCACATGTTTCTTTCTTCAGGAAACTGAACGATAGTACAGGCTTTAAGTTTTTTCCTTAACTTATTATTCCTATATTGTTTCGATGCCATAGGTTGGGGAACTCGACATTCTTTCTTGAAAGATATTATTCAAACTTTGTATTCAAGAACATAAAGCCAACATATTATATACTTCAGTACTTCTCCACACTTATATATTAACCTGAAGATTTGCTTTGAAAGTCCTTGTTGAATTTCCTAAACAGAGTTGGATCTACCTTTTTTGAGCCCCTAAGCAGTGAAGTGGAGGAGCCCCAATAAGGAATGCACACAACCATTTTTATATTTTCTGTGCGTGTACATCGCTCTCTTGCTGTGTGAGCAAATCACAGACATTTTCTCATAACAGGCATTTTAACAACATAACTACTCATACACACATCAAGCTATTATTTGTTTATTAAATCCATTTGATGGCAGGCCATGTTATTTATATATTTCTATGGGAGAGCAGCAATCAGATGTTACACAAACATATATTATAACTAGCGAATTGCCCGTCAAAAAATGACGGCAATGAAATTGTAAGGTAGCTAATGCTGTTTGGTGTGTAATAATGAAATATGTAATACATTAATAGCATTCTGTTGAAGAGCTGCAATGTGTTTTGATGTTGCTGCAGCATTAGTGGTGTGGAGCTGCTGTGTAAGCGTGATGAATGTGGGCAGTGTAATAGTGTGCGTGCGCGAGACCAAACCATTAGCGTAGTCGTGTACTTCCGCATTGTCGTAAAATGTCGGGTAATGTGTGGTATGAGTCTTAGCGGAATATCCGTAGGTCTTTTGTGGTGTTTTGCGAATTTCTTGTGGTGTTTTGCGTGTTTAGAGTGCTGTAGCCTCGTTTTCGTTTTGTTCGACGGACATTTTTTCTCTCGCTTAGCGAATTTTTTAGTGTCTAAACTCTTTAATTTTGAGTTAAATGAAGGCGTAAGTTGTTTTTTTGAGGTCCTGCATGCTCCCTCTTGCTGTAGGTAAGCTTTTTATGTATGTGCTGTGTGTATTTATTGTGTTTTGAATTTTGTAATGTTTGCGAGTTGCGTCCGATTGTTGTGAGGTCGTAATGTGTGGTAACATGTGTCGTATGTTGTTTGCGTTGCGAGGTAAAGTTTGCGAGGGTCGTAGTTGGTGTGTCGTGTTCTTTGCGTGGTCGCGGTTGTTGTGTGGTTGTTTGCGTTTGAACGTAAATTTTGCGAGGGTCGCAGTTGCTAGCTACGCGAGCATGCAAGCGTCAGCAACAACTCGTATGCTCACAACTATATATGTGATAATTTGTATTACAGATACTAATTATACAGTTAATATTATACAGTTTCCCTACACATCCCACAATAATGCAGATTTATAGAAAGTCTCCTCATACACAATGTACATGAATACTATAGAGATAGTCAGACCTTCTAACACAAATGCATACTTACACAATAACAAACATAATTATATTACGTCGCACGTGGATTATACAACTCCAGTAATATCTATCTATCTATCTATCTATCTATCTATCTATCTGTCTGTCTAAAACATCCTCTCAAACTCCAGTTCCAAGCTGCAATAGATCTTTCAGTCACTTCAGTCACTTCATTTTCCTGTTTTAATTCTAGTGAACTGTAGTATTTCATTTTATGTTAGCCAGAAACAAATTGTTATGGTATTTAAGACAAAAATAGGTGCTCCTCACAGGAAGCAGCACTAGGCCGCTGCCTAGTTTGCCTAATGGGTAATCTGACCATGGTCCTACAAGATTACAGAAATCTTTATACAAAGGCTGAGTTGAAGACAATAATGTTTGGCATAATGTGTGTTACAGTGGACTAAACATACAAACTACTTTTGTTGACTTTCATCGCTAGCTGCTTCAGGTAGGAGGAAGTTGGTACTTCAAACTGACACAACATTGTGTTAAAAGAAAAAATAATCTTGTACAGTTTACCAAGATTTTGTATTTTTTTATAATATAAATGCAACAACAATACCCTTATAGGGTAGCTATATCGTGTACAATATATAAATTGTGCAAAGTGAACTTGATCAGGATCTTTGTATTTGGATTTCTAATAAAAAATATAAAAAGTATGATAAATAGAAATGTCCCTATTCTATTGGGTTTGAAATATATGATTTGCAGTTCACTGTAATCTTATAACTGGGTACATGTGTAGATTTGTTAAACATTTACCTGTCACCGCAAAATAAATTGAGTTTAATAGATAGCTTTACATTGTACTCACTGAATGATAATTTAAATAGAAATTAAATCTAGTGTAAATGCATGCAAGCTTATGACACTTGACTAGATTCATTAGGCTTGGTGGGGATTTGTGACTAGATTCATTAGGCAAATCAGGCATCTCATTCCCTTTGCTGCCTGCTCAGTATTCACTAAGCTAATTCACTAAACTAATATCATTCAATCCACTTTGAGAATTTTTCAAGTGTGGTAGAGGGGTAATGTATAACACTAACCAAGATCCACTTCTAAGTGCTTACTAACAGCCTCATTCAATTGCTGCAATTGTAAGATCCGGGCTCGCAAGTGAAGATCACAAGTTACTTTGCCATTCAATTGCCTTCCGTTTGCGGGCTCCGATCTGGTTACTTGCTGCGAGCTGCAATCCATTGCGATATTCTTAAAAACGCAAGTTACTTCCCTCCAAGCCTCTGATCTTTCACACCGCAAGAGTTGCGACCGCTAAAATCAAAAATGGCAAAAATCGAACCACACGTTACTGGGACCAAGGATGTCTTGCAAAGGGCTTACTGACAAATCGGAGCACTTTAAATGCAAATATAAAATCAATTCAGCACTGTAAATGATGGGGAGCACAATTTTGACCTCTAATTACACAGCAAGCCTGCTGTGCAACTTCACTTCACTTCATTATGATAAATAAGGGCATGTTCCCCTTATTGTAGCTAACAATAATCCTATATATTTATTTGCCTTTTACCTGTAATGTAAATTAGTCATTAGTAAAATAATCAAATGTGTCCTTCAACAATGCAGAATAAAGAGCTCTGTAAATTGATTGATAAGAGGAGCAGATAGCAGATCAGTTTTGTTACTTCTTGTTACAAATATGCATACAGTGCAAAGCAGATAAAATAGTATACATCTCAAGAATATCTTTTTTAGAAAAATTATTGCATAACGTACAGCCAATTTTAATATTATTTAAAAAGAGTTAAAAGTTTTCTGGGATTACCAAGATTTATCCAACCACATACTCGTTGGAGGGCGTTAGACTTTAGGGTCTATAAATTCAATTGAAGTAATTCTTGTTTTCACTGTTAAAATGTGTATATTATTATGTTAAGTATTTTAAACAAAAAGTATCACATATTCTGCTTGTCCAGCAGTTTATAATTGCCATGTTATATAAATGTTCGTTACTGTACGTTGTAACTTTCTTTAAGTAATATTCCTTTTTAATATAATATTCCTTTGTTTAGTTTGTTAAGCTAAAACCGTTATTTACATGTTTTTCCAGAAGATTAACACCATTGCAATTTTAATCAAACTGTTAAGAATTACATTTTTATTTATCTGTATCATTTTGTCATTAATCTGAAAGGAATATTTTGACAAATGTTTCATAAGTATTGAATCTTTCCAAGCTTTTTCTCAGAATTTAATAATGTTACTGTTTTTTTTACATTGTTCAATGCATATTTTTGTGAATTGCACAATAAATCTAGCTCATATAAATTGTAATTCTTTTCTTAAAAATTATCAGCCTTATTAAATTGCAATTCGGCCAATTGTAAAGGGCTTTATATAAGCACAGGGCATATTTTTTTACAGAAGTTTTTAGTTAGTGAAGACCTTGCTTTTGGATAGAAGTTCACTAATGAAAAACTTCTGTAAAAAAATATGTTCTGTGCTTATATAGAGCCCTATTCAATTGGCTGAATCACAATTTAATAAGGCTGTTTATCCCTAAAATCACATATATAGTTCTCAGCAGCGCAACCTTACGAGCCCACTGCAACTGCACGCCTACGACCCTGCATGCCTTGCTCATCATACCTACAACCCACTGAACTACACATCAATACAAAACTCAAACACACAATTCAAAGTGCGAGACCCATAGCACTTTGAAAAAATCGCCTATAAAAATTACAGCCTGTAACACATAGAAAATAAAACCGCCACTAAGGGGAAAAAAAATACGACCTGCAAATAATACGAACTTAACGGCCGCAACACGCCGCAAAAACCCCGAAAAACACACAAAACAATATAAAATCAAAAATACACACACAGCAAAGGGGGACAGCCAGGACGTCTGGGAATGAGGTTACACGCCAATTTAAATAGAATTTAAAGATTTACGCCACTCAAAAATCTTATAAGCGAGAGAAAAAATGGCCACTGAAAAAAACAAAATATGGTAATGACGTGACGTCACATGCGCGTCACGTCATTAGCAATGGCAGGGTCAAGACGCAGCCGGAAGGAACGTGGAGGAGCGGAGGAGCAGCTGCAGATGGAGATGGAAGGTAGGTGAGGGTTAAGGGAGAGGGGGAGGTAATTAGAGGGGTTAAGTGAGAAGAGGGGTTTCGGATGAGGAGGGTGGTTTAGGATGAGATGGGGGGTTGAGGATGAGGAGGGGGGGTTTAGGATGAGATGGGGGTTGAGGATGAGGAGGGGGTTTGAGGATGGGGAGGTTGAGGATGGGGGGGTTGAAGTTGAGGAGGGGGGTTGAGGTTGAGGATGCGGGGGTTGAGGAGGGGGGTTGAGGTTGGGGATGGAGGGGTTGAGGATGAGGATGGTGGGGTTGAGGTTGAGGAGGGGTGTTGAGGAGGGAGGTTGAGGAGGGGGGTTGAGGACAGCGGTTGAGGTGGGAGGTTGAGGAGGGGGGTTAAGGAGAGAGGTTGAGGAGGGGGGTTGAGGGGGGAGGTTGAGGATGAGAGTTGAGGATGGAGGCTGAGGATGAGGAGGGGGGTTGAGTAGGGAGGTTGAGGATGAGGAGGGTGGTTGAGGAGGGGGTTGAGGATGAGGAGGGTGGGTTGAGGAGGGGGTTGAGGAGGAGGGTTGAGCATGGGGGTTGAGGGTGAGGAGGGGGGTTGAGGATGGGGGGATGAGGATGAGGATGGGGGGTTGAGGATGAGGATGGGGGGTTGAGGAGAGAGGTTGAGGAGGGGGTTGAGGAGGGGGTTGAGATTGAGGAGGAGGGTTGAGGAGGGGGGTTGAGGGTGAGGAGTGGGGTTGAGCAGGGGTTGAGGAGGGAGGTTGAGTATGTGGAGGGGGGTCGAGGAGGGAGGTTGAGGATGAGGAGGGGGGTTGAGGAGGGGGTTGAGGATGAGGAGGGTGGGTTGTGGAGGGGGTTGAGGAGGAGGGTTTAGGAGGGGGTTGAGTAGGGAGGTTGAGGAGGGAGGTTGAGGATGAGAAGGGGGGTTGAGGAGTGAGGTTAAGGATGAGGAGGGGTGTTGAGGAGGGAGGTTGAGGAGGGGGGTTGAGGAGGGGGGTTGAGGATGAGGAGGGGGTTTGAGGAGGGGGTTGAGGAAAGAGGTTGAGGATGAGGAGGGGGTTGAGGAGGGAGGTTGAGGAGGGGGGATAAGGAGGGAGGATGACGAGGGGGGTTGAGGAGGGTGATAAGGGAGGGGGATGGAAAAAGACACAGGGAAGGGAGGGGGAGGGAAAGTGATACAGGGAAGGGAGGGGGGAGACACAGGGAAGGGAGAGGGGGTAAGAGACACAGCGGAGGGAGAGGGGAGGAAGAGACACAGGGGAGGGAGAGGAGGGGAAGAGACACAGTGGAGGGAGAGGGGGGGAGAGATGCAGGGGAGGGAGAGGGGGGAAGAGACACAGGGGAGAGAGAGGGGGACACAAGAAAGGGGCACAGAGGGTACACAAGAGGGGGACACAGAGGGCACAAGAGGGACACAGGGGCAGCACATTTCCTACACTCGGCTGAGTCACTAAGTTTTCCCAGTATTTTGGGGTAAAATAGGTGCCTCGGCTTATACTCGGTTCGGCTTATACTCGAGTATATACAGTAATTAACATTACAAAATACATGAAAAAATGTGCGTCACGTCATTAGCAATGGCAGGGTCAAGACGCAGCCGGAAGGAACGTGAAGGAGCGGAGGAGCAGTTGCAGATGGAGATGGAAGGTAAGTGAGGGTTAAGGGAGAGGGGGAGGTAATTAGAGGGGTAAAGTGAGAAGAGGGGTTTAGGATGAGGAGGGGGAATAAGGATGAGATGGGGGGTTGAGGATGAGGACGGGGGTTGAGGATGGGGAGGTTGAGGATGGGGGGGTTGAAGTTGAGGAGGGGGGTTGAGGTTGAGAATGCAGTGGTTGAGGAGGGGGGTTGAGGTTGAGGATGGAGGGGTTGAGGATGAGGATTGTGGGGTTGAGGTTGAGGAGGGGGTTTGAGGAGGGAGGTTGAGGAGGGGGTTGAGGACAGCGGTTGAGGTGGGAGGTTGAGGAGGGGGGTTGAGTAGAGAGGTTGAGGAGGGCGGTTGAGGAGGGAGGTTGAGGATGAGGAGGGGGGTTGAGTAGGGAGGTTGAGGATGAGGAGGGGGGTTGAGGAGGGGGTTGAGGATGAGGAGGGTGGGTTGAGGAGGGGGTTAAGGATGGAGGTTGAGGGTGAGGAGGGGGGTTGAGGATGGGGGGATGAATTTGAGGATGGGGTTGAGGATGAGGATGGGGGGTTGAGGAGGGAAGTTGAGGAGGGAGGTTGAGGAGGGGGTTGAGGAGGGGGTTGAGATTGAGGAGGAGGGTTGAGGATGGAGGTTGAGGATGAGGATGGGGGGTTGAGGAGGGAGGTTGAAGAGGGGGGTTGAGGACAGCGGTTGAGGTGGGAGGTTGAGGAGGGGGGTTGAGGAGAAAGGTTGAGGAGGGGTGTTGAGGAGGGAGGTTGAGGATGAGGAGGAGAGTTGAGGATGGAGGTTGAGGATGAGGAGGGGGGTTGAGGAAGGGGGTTGAGGATGAGGAGGGGGGTTGAGGAGGGGTTGAGGAGGGAGGTTGAGGATGTGGAGGGGGGTTGAGGAGGGAGGTTGAGGATGAGGAGGGGGGTTGAGGAGGGGGTTGAGGATGAGGAGGGTGGCTTGAGGAGGGGTTGAGGAGGAGGGTTGAGGAGGGGGGTTGAGTAGGGAGGTTGAGGAGGGAGGTTGAGGATGAGAAGGGGGGTTGAGGAGTGAGGTTAAGGATGAGGAGGGGTGTTGAGGAAGGAGGTTGAGGAGGGGGGTTGAGGAGGGGGGTTGAGGATGAGGAGGGGGTTTGAGGAGGGGGTTGAGGAGGGGGGATAAGGAGGGAGGATGACGAGGGGGGTTGAGGAGGGGGGATAAGGAGGGAGGATGACGAGGGGGGTTGAGGAGGGTGATAAGGGAGGGGGAGGGGAAAAGACACAGGGAAGGGAGGGGGAGGGAAAGTGATACAGGGAAGGGAGGGGGAGAGACACAGGGAAGGGGGAGGGGGTAAGAGACACAGGGGAGGGAGAGGAGAGGAAGAGACACAGGGGAGGGAGAGGAGGGGAAGAGACACAGTGGAGGGAGGGGGGGGATACGCAGGGGAGGGAGAGGGGAGAAGAGACACAGGGGAGAGAGAGGGGGACACAAGAAAGGGGCACAGAGGGTACACAAGAGGGGGACACAGAGGGCACAAGAGGCTCACAATGCAAGTCAAAAGACCATCGGCGCAAAACTTGCAATGAGCGCCAAAGGAGGTCTCATAACCAAACATACACCAACCAAGAGGCCCGCAATGAGCGCCGAAGGTACTCACACAACCAAAATACTTACTTTGTGTACCAAACAGCATTACCTGCCTTACAATTCTATTACCGTCATTTTTTGATGGGCAAGTCGCTAGTAATATCATAATACTGTGAGCACTCCATGCAGCATCAGAAAAATAAAACAGTATATTTGTCATAGATATACAGTGCCTTGCAAAAGTATTCACATCCCTTGGCATTTTTCATGTTATGTTGCCTCACAACCTGGAATCAACGTGGATTGTTTGAGGATTTGCATCATTTAATTTACAGAACATGCCCACAACTTTGAAGATGTTTTTTTTCTTTTCTTGTGAAGCAAACATGTGCATAACTATTCACCCCCCTAAATTGTAGAGCCACAATTTGCGGCAATCACAGCTACAAGTCGCTTTGGATAAGTCTCTATGAGCTTGCCACATCTTACCACTGGGATTTTTACCCATTCCTCCTTGCAAAACTGCTCCAACTCCTTCAAGTTGGATAATTTGCACTTATGAACAGCAATTTTTAAGTCTGACCACAGATTTTCTATTGGATTGAAGTCTGGGCTTAGACTAGGCCATTCCAACACATTTACATGTCCCCCCTTAAATCACTCAAGTGTTGCTTTAGCAGTGTGTTTGGGGTCATTCTCCTGCTGGAAGGTGAACCTCTGTCCTAGCCTCAAATCATGCACAGAGTGGTACAGGTTTTGCTCAAGAATATCCCTGTATTTAGCACCATCTTTTTGATTTTTTTTTTATAACCTAAGCCTGACTTGTACTACTCAACAACATTGTCCCTTACTTGTTTGGAGAGTTCCTTGGTCTTCATGGCTGTGTTTGGTTAGTTGTGCCTCTTGCTTAGGTGTTGCAGCTCTGGGGCCTTTCAAAAAAGGTGTGTATATATAATGACAGATCACGTGACACTTAGATTGCACACAGGTGGACATCATTTCACTAATTATGTGACTTCTGGAGGTAATTGGTTGCACCAGAGCTTTTTATGGGCTTCATAACAAAGGGGGTGAATACATACCCACATGCCAATTTTCTGTTTCCTATTTCTAAAAATGTTTTATATATATATTTTTCTCATTTCACTTCACCAACTTAGACTATTGTGTTCTGATCCATCACATAAAATTCAGATTAACAAAACATTGAACTTAAGGCTGTAATGTAACAAAATAGGTAAAACATCAAGGGGGGTGAATACTTTTGCAAGGCACTGTAAATGTACCGAATTTCTTATTGTGAAAAGTATTTATAGGTTTCCATTGTTTACAAGGAATATTTAGTTTATTGTAGTAACAATGACACTATAATAATGACATTGTAATATATGCAATGGATGTACGTTTCTTTTATGTTTTTAAAAGAGCATGTTTCAAAGGGCCACTGTAGTGCACTTTCAAATAAATCTCATATGTTTGCTGTACATAGGATATTGAAAACAGAATGCAGTTTAAAATACTTAAATTTAACTATTTTTCTTAGCTTTTAAACTCTGTGTTCTCTACTGAAGCAGAGCCTTCTATTTACTCCTACTTGTATCTTTCAGGAGCATGGCCAGCTCTTTCTGTAGGCTGGACTAAAAAGTCTGACCATTCTAGGTTCTACTTTAGACTGACCATGCTCAGTAAATGGGCATGGGGCTTTGATGGCTATGATGGGCGGAGGCCTATGGGGCAGCTGTTACAATAGAGCTGTCATCTATGTGTAGGACAATGGTGGAGGTAATGATGTCATAGGCAGAGGTGGAGCTAACCGGTGCAAGGCACCAAAGCCCCTGGCTCCCCTGTGGCCCCCTGTGCCCCACAGAGATCTCATGTGGGCTTTGGCAGATCATCCGTGCCGCTCAAGGTTCCCCTGTGGCCCCAACGGCCCCTTATGGACCCACGGACCTCCTGTGGGTCACCTGTGTCCACTTCTGGTCTACTGTGGCCCCCCTGCAGGTCCTGTGGCCCCCTGTGTCCAACGGAGATCTCATGTGGGCTCCAGGTTATCCTCTGTGCCCGTCAAGGGTCCCCTGTGGCCCCCACGGCCCCTTATGGACCCACGGACCTCCCGTGGGCCCCCTGTGTCAACTTCTAGTCCACTGCGGCCACCCACAGGTCCCAGGGCCCCCCTGCAGGCCCCATGGCCCCTTTGGCCCCATGTGTTCCCCCTCAGCCTCATATATGTGCACTGCTATATGTAGTTTGCACAGTTAACCAAGTATGACTCATACAACTACAGAGAATTTGAGAAGCAATGGGTGATAGAAAGAAAAAATGCACTATGTGGAATGAGAGAGCAAGATAGTAGTGGGACAAAGAGTGGTTTGGAGTAGGGGAGGAGAAAATGAGAGGATTAATATGGACAAGAGGTAGAAAAGGAACAATATGGTGGAGAACGGAAAAGAATAAATAGAGGCAACAATAAAAGAAAAAATATATAAAGTAGTGAGTGCTAAGGGAGAAGTAAAAGAAAGAGCAAATAGAGAGAAAAAGGAGAAAGTGGAGTAGAAAGCAAAGCGGCACTGGGAATGAGACAATCTTCTGTTTGCCATTGTTTTATTTAAACAACTTCTGAATATTTCCCTTCATCTGCTCCATGTTGACACCAGTGAGGTGACAGCAGACAAATCTTGGATGTGGTTAGCGTTCACAAGGAGAACCAATGGACAAACCTGACCTTGTGACTAGAAGTCGTAGATTCAAGTAATTTTAGGTAAGATATATTATTATTGTTTAAATGTTAACTACTTCCAAAATATTCATTGTCATGTAATAGGTGACACTTATAAATACATTTAGAGTTATGAACATTTTGATCACTTCACAATGCTCATACTATTCATAGGAATAATTATTTGTTAAGTTAATCTTCAGCAACATTTGTATTTCCTACATGTTCAGTTCATTCATCTTGAAGTAATCTCAAACAAGAAAAAGACATTGATATAATGACAGACAAGGCTGTCATCGGAAGCGTACAGATTGTGCTGGTTTATGGGGTGCAAAAAAAAGAGGACCCTGTCTGTTTTTTTCATATGCACATAACTAATCTCAGTATTCAAAGAACTCACATCAGCAGACACAAGTTGAATTAGGTTACACTAGCATATTGAGATTTGTTACAAATTGGTTAAATGCTCAGGCTGACACTTTCCTTTTCTTTCATGAACCTGTGTTAAAGGCATACCTAAATTTCCTGGATTATGAATGCATCTGATAGAGGAGAATCAGTAGTGTATGCAAACCCTTTTTTAATGACAAAATACCAAAATAAACATTAACAAACTCACCCTGATGTTTGCTTATTATTTTGAGTTTGCAAGCAGCAGCTTTGGTAGTTAACACCACTGAAAATACCTGCTAAAATTAGCATAAAATTAATAATTTGTTCTAGCCAATCACAGGCAGCTATACATTTTAAGTACATTGTAACAATGATGGGAGTTTGTGCAGGAAGGAATCATGGGATGTGTAGTCCTCTTGCAGAAGGAAAGAGGAAGAGCCAGGCACTGATCTGTAGATATCTGCATTGAGCTTCTCCTGGCTTTAACATTAGTTAATGGTTAAAATCTGTATATTCATACATTGTTTCTATTGGTCGGCATCAGGTGTCCATGTAAACAGCTCTGGGGGTGTGGGAGACAAGTTTTATTTTTAAATAAAATAAACCTGTGTGTCTATGGAATGATGCAATGTAATGTGTGTTTTATGCAAAGCCAAGGTTGGATTATACACAAGCTGGGAATCCTATCCACGTAAAGCTGTTTCAAGCTTACTGGCAATCATCAGTGAGTTTTACACATTCAAATGTGAACAAAAATGTACTATTTATTTACTGTACTGCTGTACGGTGTAGGCCTTCTTTAGCAGCTGCTCCTCCGCGTGTCTTTCGGCTGCGTCGGGACCTGGCCAATGACGTGACGCGTATGTGACGTCACATCATTAGCATATGCCGGGTCCTGACGCAGCCGGAAGAGGCAAGGAGGAGCAGAGGAGCAGCTGCTGATGGAAGGTAAGTGAGGGGAAAGGGAGAGGGGGAGGTAATTAGAAAGGGGTAAAGTGAGGAGGGAGGATGAGGAGGGGGGTTGAGGTTGAGGAGGAGGTTGAGGAGGGGGGTTGAGGATGAGAAGGGGGCTTAAGTAGGGGGGTTGAGGTGAAATAGGGTCTTTAAGAACTGAACCACACTCATGAAGTTCTTTTGTACTGGGGAGAGTCACTGATATGGGTTAGTCAGTCTGCAAGTCCAACAGATATTTGTACAGATAATTATCCAAAACTTTTTGGATCCTAGTTAAGGAGAAAAAATAGCATCAGACTAACTTTTATTAGAAAACAATGTCTGCTGGACCCAGGAGGTATTCATTATACTTTGATGAAGGTTGAATGAATGATTGAATGAATGCGAGGGGCATTCTGTAGGAACAGGTTTTGCAGTTATACTTGCAAGCCACCTTCTTCTGAGCATATGCAGCTACAATGATTTACCAAATCCCAATCTCATCCCCCACCCTTCCTTCATGGTTAAAAAGATAATAGCATTCCTCCGGGCTCCAAGCTGTCGTGAAATCCTCAAGACAAACAAGGTGGAAATTTCTGTATATAAATAGTTTTAGAAATTAATATTTTCTCTAAAAATGCTCATTGCACAACTGCTAATGTGTTAGTTTATTGCATAGTTCACAAATATGTGAGTTTTTCAAAAAAATGGGTTCTACAATAATGTTCAGAACTGTGTATACTTCAGGAACAGGTGCTTTGTTATTAAATTGATGGCCGCACCTACACAGCCCTTCTACACATATGCATAAAAGACAGAACTTTAGTACAAAAGTTCTACTGTTCAGAGGTAAATAATGGGCAAAACAGTTGTCCTATGGAAAATGACATAACACCTCTTAATAAGAGTGTCCACCCTCTGTAATATGAGCCAATTGTAGCACATTCGGCTGAATGATATAGCCTTGGTTGTATACTATCAACGTCACTGCTGATGAACACCTTTATCTTTAGAAATGTTAACTCAGATTGGTATTTACATAGTTATAAGAAGACATTACGTATTTTCTTGGAAAAAACGTATTGTTTCATGTAATAATTAGTTTGGTATGCTCTATGGTTTCTTCCAGGAATCCTGTAAAGATTCAATTACACGGTTATGTTGAGTGTTGTATGTAACACAAACTCCATAAAACAGTAAACTACGAGAGTGTACATGTGCCTTTCATGTGGTTTGATTTTGACTGCAAAGCCTCCAGGTGAAGATGAAAAGATGAAGTGGCCCTCACTGCTGTTTTCAACTTCCAGAAAAGTTCAAGGGTACAACAGGAATAACTTAGTCAATAAGAAATTGTCGACAGACATAGAAATGCCCGTGGTGTATTCAGCAATAGTACTAAACAGCCAAATGACGGAAAGGTAACTTCATATCAAATTACAGAAGTGCATCTTATGTAGGTAATGAATGGAGAACATGTTACAACAAATCATAGTGTAGGACACACGTTTTAAATAAAAATCTCGGTTTTGAATTATGTTTTATTTTCTTTTTGTCCCTTATCATTTACTTCATCAAAATGTGTAAAAGTTTAATTAATTAACAAAAACTAACTGACATTAGATTTGATTATTTACAGAGTAATTGAAATATTGTAGTTGTTATTAATGTATCTATATTCCTTCATAGAATCCCAGTGCAGATAATGCTTGTGATTGTATTTGTTAAGTAGATTACCTGATTTTGACAAGTTTTTCTGTAAACAACCATAGTGTTTTTTTACTTTAAACCATAATATAGAAATAGGCAATAATCTAATGAGTGTCTGTACAATCTAATCATTAAAAGGTCAAAGGGGTCATTTGGGATTCCTGACTGACAGCTGAAATGGGTTTGTGGAAGAAATAGATCTTCCACAACATTACATTACTAACAAGATCCAGAGTTTTAAAGACAGAAAACATGCAACATTTTCCTTTTCAGAAGACAATTCCGTACAACTATATTTATTGATACAAAAACACACAGCCTTAAGTTCAGCAGCTATGGCTGATGTGATTGGAGGGCAAACCTGAGTATCATTTAAGCAGAGCTTGCAGACTAAGGCCTCCATTTATTTCCAAGCCCGTAATTATGTGTATGTCTGCGGGTTAGAAATGTGTTACAGTTACAGATGTATTTAATTGACTCAATCCCACAAATACAGGCTCACAGCCCCAACACGCAAACATGAACCCATACATAGCATTTCAGGGCATGATCATGATCAATTAAGCAAGCCCGTAAGTTATATTTTAGACAGAGCCAATAGTAAATGAGACCATCATCATGACGTCAGTAAAACATAGAGTTTAGACTACAATTAATTAGTCCAATCTGCAATCAGACTCGCAATCCAAAAATGTAAAAATCAATGAAAATCAATAAATCAACTGTTCTAGTTCATGTGGGTTCCATTATATATATTAACTCCTTGATTCCCAGGATCGAGATAACACGGAAATAAAACGTAAAAAATTATATTTTAGTGCAGATTTTCGAGCATGAGACTGTTGTGCTATTAATTCTAATGCCTTTCATTGCTTTCCCAGTATTTTTAAGTACATAAGTTTTTATTTGCTTTTGCAGTGTTATGAACAGGTGTTTAACCCATTTGCGAGTCCTATCTAGTACTCATATAATTTTTTTATACATTTGCCATTTACGGGTTTGAAAGCAATTGCGGGCTTGTTGAATTGTTGTAATTGAATATGGATTTTGCATCTTTAGCAATAGTAACATTTATGGTCTTGAAACATCAAAGGAGGAGATAGGACGGAGTTACGTTTTTGATAACCAAAGTGATTTTAAGCCTGTAACTCGCAATTGAATTGTGAGTAGCAAAACATAGCCGGTTAAATATCTGTGACTTTTACGGGCTCCATTATGGGCTCATGTAACTGTGATTTGGGCAATTGATTGGGGACCTAGATGTGCTTCTTATCTGATGTCAGATCTATGTTTCTAAGAAATGTGTAATATTTTCAGGTGTGTTTTGGTGAGCATATTTGGAAAGCTCCCATGTATGCTAATGTGACAACTACATAATTTGTACTTGTCACATTTATATGTATCAGAGGAGTGCAGCTGTGTTAGTAAATTGGCAAAGGCTCAACAATAATTTTCATACATAATAAATACTATATATTTCTGTTTGTTGCTCTAACCCTTATATAGTGCTTTATCCCCATAAATAAAGTGTATTTATTGCAGAAGGCTGAAGTCACTCCTGTTAGTAGTTATTTTTGGTAAAGAAATCCTGTGATTCATATTTTTTTTTTAAGTAATCTCTTCAGGCATTTTATAGAGCCAGCAAATAATAAACTTGGAAATATAAAAAAGTAATTAAAAACCAGCATAGGTAAAAAAAAAATGCAAAAGATTTAAAAAGAAAAATCCAACAAGGGAATCCCAGACTCAGAACTTTGATCTTATTCTTTTGAACTGTGTCTGATCTTGAAAAAGACTTTGCCTTCCAGTTCAATGTGATGAATACTTTAAAGTCAACTTAGGTAAAAAGCATATGAATGATCTTCAAAAGTGATATCAGCGACAGACTTCCTTAGAGGCAGATGTGCTTTCTGGTGAATATTAATACACTTAAATCATATTGTCAGACACCAGCAAGATTATGGGATACAGAGCAAATATCATAGGAAAGGTCCTTTTCGACAAGTGCCCCCTTGGTCCTGTGTTTTCCCTGCCTTGATATTAAAAGTCCATCTCTACTAATAAATATCTTAATTTAGCATCTTATACTAAATTAATTATACATTTTGCACAAAATAAAAAAACTGCATTCCATTTCTGTCTCTGATTCTCGTCTAACCAATCCGTCAAATTGCAATCATGACTATGTCGCAGTTGACAGTGCATTGGATGGAGGGTGGAGATGCCCAGAGTTGAGACTGGAGGCAGGGGCAGATCTAGCAGTGGAGCAAGTGGTGCAGTTCACCTGGGCCCTGCTCTGGGGGCCCTAGCTAGTGCAGCCTTGATTTTTTATTTTTTGTAGTTTTTTGCTTTGTGTTTCTTGGGCCTGGAGGCCTACCCACCACTGGCCACCTCATGACTGTCCACCTCCCCAGGGCTCCCTGAAGCAAGCCTGAAAATGCTTTTTTTAGCCAAGTGTATATAACTACCAATAGTGACTTTGTCACTAGCAGCCTTATTAAATTGCAATTTGGCCAATTCAATAGGGCTCTATATAAGCACAGAGCATATTTTTATTTACAGAAGTTTTTAGTTAGTGAACGTCTATCCAAAAGCAAGGTCACTAACTAAAAAACACTGCTATTTGCTTATATAGAGCCCTATTGAATTGGCCAAAACGCAATTTAATAAGGCTGTTAATATTTATCTTTAAGTTTCAGAATACTGTAATACTTACCAGTCATGTACACTTAGGAGGGTGAATTGTTAATGGCTGGTAAGTATTAGAGTAGTCTGAAGCTTAAAGATAATTATTAAGTAACTAGGTCACTATTAGTAATTATAGAAAATAAACATATGAAGGAAAATAAAAAACAACTAGAGTCTGAAATAATGCAATATATATATATATATATATATATATATATATATATTATAATATATATATATATATATATATATATATATATATATATATATATATATATATATATATATATATATATATATATATTGCATATAATGAGAGGGCCCAACACACACAAAAGTTGTCCACACCCCCTTGGGGTGGGGGTGGGGTAAAAAATGTTTATGCTTCATTCACTAGGTCTGCCACTGACTGGAGGATCTGATTTATTCCTGTGCAGCACATGTTCTATTGTGTGCCATGTTACACACAACCCACCCTCTCAACATCAGCAAATATCCCAAATTCCAAATCAACCAACAGCCTTCAATTATAATTTGGGGATGGGCCCATATTATTCAGCTCCATGTATTAGTATCCCCTGAAAACAGTCTTTACGGCTTTCCTTATTTTGGAAACAATCATACAGTAGTAATTCATTTTCTTTATTTACAATTAATGACATTCCATTGCTTATGATTGGTTTCCATTAATAAATAAACTTTTTAAATATTTTAACCCAGCTTTTCTTTATTGTAAATTCCTTTTTTTACAAAAAATCCATGGGAGCAATGCATACTTATAGGGACTAATAGAACATGAGTTGAGAATCCCACATGTGAGCTAAAAATCAGGCATATATATAAAGTTTCTACATATTATCCAAAATAATGTCGCTTGACTCGAAATTTTACAGTGTAAAAACAAATGTATATTTTCACATAAAGAATTCATGTCTGCAGGTTTTCCTTTGCCTTTGAAACCATAAATCATGTTAGCCCAAATATCAGGGGAACATTTTCATTCAATATCACCATTGAGAAAGGCCAAGAATTGGCCGAAACGCATTTGTATCCCTGTAACAATTAATATATTGGATATTTGGCTATTGAGACGCTGAACATCGGGCCATCTGGATTAAAAGCACCAAGCGACATATGGACGACAGGACAATATCTGTGACATCTCATATATAACGTGAATTGATATCATAGTGAATGTGAGTGTAATGGCTTTAATTATTTGTTATAATAAACCTTGATGTACATACTTCTTGACTGGTTTGGCTCTGCGCTTGTCCCTCCCACCCCTCTTCTTGTTCATAAATCATGTTAGTTGCCTTTGAACTATTTTCAATTTACTGTAAAAACCCTTTGCAAAAAAAAAAAGGAAATGTAATATAATGTAGTGCTATTACCTCTCTCTATACTCAGTGCCAGTGTCTCACTTCTTATCCCACTGCTACTCTCTCTACGCCGTTTGCCACCATTCTCTTCCTCCCCCTATATTGATTATAGATTAGCTAAACTGTATAATTATTATGTATTTCTAAAATTTTAACATGATGCATAGTATTGACTTAAGGGACCACAGTGGTCAATTATTTTCTATATGCTCTTTAGAATAACTAAATGTGATAAAGAGCAAAATGTTTTTGAAAGTAAATAAATAAACACAGCCTTTCCATTTTTATCTTTTATACCAATTCATCCTTTACTGCAGGCATTCATTTTCTTTCTGTCTGTTACTTTCTCAACAGGTTGTGTCCTAAACTGATAGCTTTCCATTACTACTAATGAAAGCTCTGACACTTATAGGTGTCACTTTCTTATGAAATAAAAGGCTCTCCCAACTCCTGGAAGCTGACTTAAAATATTTTCGATTGTAGTCAATCAAAACAGTAGATTTTAAATATATGACTGAATAGCGCTTTGAATTTCAAAAGCCCAGGAGCCCAATAAAGACTAATGATAGGGGTCCCTGGGGCTATGGGGCACTCCATGTTTGACTATTTGTGACCCTATGGACTGCAGCACACCAGGCACATCTAACGCCATAATCAATTTGAACTCAATAGCAGACGGCCGAATGTCTGCGGGTGTGTTGCGGGCTCCCTTTGGTCTCTGATTGTGTTGCTATTTAATTGCTCACAGCCGCAAGCTCCAAGCCAAAACCCTAAACCATGCACTGGTTCGGATCACTTCAGGGCGGTAACATGATCAATTCAGCAAGCCCGTAACCGCCCATTTCGAATCAGCCAATAGAAAAGGACACTGTCATTATTACAGCAGTAAAACAAGGAGGTTACATGTCAATCAATTAGGTTCGGGGGTCCGATAAGTGATCAGACTCGCAAAATCGCCAAATAAAGAATTATGAAAATGAATGCCAATACTGTTTGAGTCCATATGGGTGGCCTGATATGTATTAACTCATTGATACCCAAGATCGATTTAACCCCGAAATTAAACATAAAAAAAATTTAAGATCTTGCCGATTTGCGACCTTGAGACTGCTGTGCAATGAATTCTAATCTCTATCATCACTTTCCCCGTTATTTACAGTGCAGTAGTGATTTTTTATTTGCTTTTACAGTGCTACGAATAGGTGTTTAACCCCCTTGCGGGTCCTGTCTAGCACTTGTAGTCTTTTCTCCTTCAATTGCCCTTTACGGTGTGAAACCATTTGCGGGCTTGGGAAAATTGATCAATTGAATAGTGATTTGTGATTTTTGCCTTGTGAAAGTGGAAATTCAAAGGCTTCTAGAGACTGTAAATTATGAGTTTAACCATTGCCATTTTTTCAAGCCCGTAACTCGTAAGCCACTCCGAGCCTACAAAAAGACTCCAATTGAATAGCAAAGTAGCTTGCGACCTCACTTATGGGCCTCCAGATCTCCCGAAACCTCAATTGAATGGGGTTTTAAGTCTGTGGTTTTACTCATCTATAAGATTATCTCGGTAAAGATACTGGAATAGGTTACCAGATTTGACCTGCCCATCTTAGTTGACCCTACATGATATAACTCACAGCTTCATCGAAGTACACAAACCCCTTCATGAAGACAAGGTAGCGATCCAGAAGGGAAAGAGTATGTTTACATGACTTTAAACACACATAAATGAGAGGAATTCACAAAAAATACCTTTGATGAAAAAATATGGCTTTTGAAATAGGAAAGATGAAAAAACACTGCTACAGTAAAATCAGATAATTTATTTAAGAAAAAAATACCCGAAATGTTTAAACTATAATTTAAAAACATTAAGGATACTCTCAGGAATGGAATACATAGACTTTAAAGAGGCAGTAAAGAGAGCATAATAGTATTATACAGTATAGTTTTGGCATACAGTATGAGTGTCAGTTTCCATTCTCAATGTATATACAATCACATAGACAACTTAAAGGGACGCGAGACACAACAGTTTTTTATGCATTTAAAAGTGCATGTATTAAACATTACAAAAATTACATGAAAACCCTGTTTAAACTTAATTGACCCAAACAGGAAATGAACAGAGCATTCTTTAATCCGTGGATCTCATTGGCTGGCAGAGGACAAGCCCCCAAGAGTAGTTGCACTTCTGGATATGTTTTTTTGTTCTCTGAGACCTTTATTTGAAAAACTAAAACACAGAGTGAAGCAGAATCAACAAAGATTTTTTTTTCCATGTGCCTTCAAAGCAATTAAAGGGCCACTGTGGTCAAAAACTGGTGAAAAAAATGTAAAATATAAAACTTGTTTTTGACTACAATCTCCAATTTATTACTTTGATATGCAATTACGCTGCTATGGAACATACCATTTTAATTTACATTGATCAACCCCCTGAGGTGGGAGGAGACTTTGAATACAGTGATGAAACTGTCTTTGCACAATAGGAATGTGACAGTTATAGCTGCGAGTTCTCTCATTAGCACTAATACATATCTCTGTTGAGACAGAAGCTGCCATAAGCAGGCTCTGTAAAAAAATGGAAGGTTGCAGTAAAGAATAATTGCATATAAAAGTGAATTGTTTATTTTCCCCCCCATTTATCAAGTTTAGTTATTCAAAATACCATATAGAAAAGAATGGCCACAGTGATCCTTTTTTTCATTTATAGCTGTAGGTTTATCATGATTTTAACAAATAAACATGATCTTGACAATGATTGTGGCTTCATATTAAAGATGCAGCATTTTTCAATAAATACTGAGAACTGATCATCTTCTGCCTGAGTGATGTCAAGTACAGTTTTTAACCCAACTTCTAAAGTTAGTGGTAAAGGAACTACTCTTGAAAATGGGCAGCCCCTTAATGTATTATATAAAACTATGGTGCAATTGGAATTTAATGGGCCACTTAATTCAGTACAATTTGGACCACATCAAAGTAAAGATCTGCTAAATGCATGTTGACATACTTCTTGAATGACATGCATTTTTCACTAAGAAATCAAATAAATGTAAAGTGTGTTTACATGAGTCCCTGACTGCCCACTGTCAGATCCACAGCTACAAAGAAAAACAGAGATTAAACCTCACTGTATCTATCTGTGCAGAGTATGGGATGCTGGAATTACCTAAATAGAATCAGTGCATTCCTGAGTTCAGGGAAAACCTGCTATAAATGAGTGTCCTCATCCCATTACTCTGCATCTGTTATCATGAAACTGTTAGAAGGCAGGCTACACTATGCTATGTAAAACAGACTTAAAACATTAGCAGCCTTATTAAATTGCGATTCTGTAAATTTAAAAGGGCTCTATTTAAGCACACAGCATATTTTTTTTACAGAAGTTTTTAGTTAGTGATCCAAAAGCAAGGTCTTCACTAACTAAAAACTTCTGAAAAAAAATGTGCTGTGTGCTTAAATAGAACCCTTTTCAATTTACTGAATCGCAATTAAATAAGGCTGTAGATTTTTTAGCTGTTATTAGTGTAATTAAAAAGATAGTTCGTTTTAACATACAATATTGTGCTCTTTCACACCATGCAGAATACTTATACTTTTAGACAATAGGAGATTCTGAATACGAAGAAAGCTTCTATCTGCACAAGGGAAATGTGTGAGGTAAAATTGCAAGTGCACACTCTCTACTGAGAACGTAGCAGAAAATAATGCTTGTAAAGAATGAAACTGCACAGCTAAGAATAATTGCATGTAATCACATATATAGTTGTCAGTGTTGGTGCCGTTTGCGATGTTGGTAACGCACTTGCGTCCCTCGCGCAGTGAGGGATGCAACTGCTCGCCTTGCAAAGCGAGGCGAGCAGTTGGTGTTACCAACACCCAACACTAACGGTGCTCATTGCAGGGCTTGCGATGAGCGCCGGAGGCCCCCAGGGCTTGCAACACCCCCAGTACCTAGCCTGCAACAAGAGCCATAGGCGCTCATCGCGAGGCCCACTGTGTCTCCTCCCTCCTTTCCCCTTATCCTCCTCCTCCCTTTTCCCCTCTCTTACTTTCATGCAATGATCTCCTCCTGCTGCTTCTCTCCTCCGCATTGCAGCTCCTGGCTGTGTCCCAACCGGCATATGCTAATGACGTGACATCACATGTGCGTCACGTCATTAGCATATGTCAGTTCGGACACAGCCACAAGCCGTGCTGCTGGGAGAGAAGCAGCAGGAGGAGGTTATCGCATGATAGTTAGAGAGGGGGAAGTGGATGAGGAGGCTAAACGGGAAGGAGGGAGGAAAAGGAGGGGTTAAGAGACACAGGGGGGAGAGGTGGGGAAAGAGACAAGGGTAGGGGGGGAAGAGACACGGGGGAGAGGGGGGAGGGGGGAAGAGACACAGTGAGGGGGAGATGGGAGGGGGAGAGGGGGGAAGAGACACAGGGGAGGGGGGAAGAGACACGAGGGAGAGTGGGGAAAGAGACACAGGGGAGGGAGACAGGGGGAAAGAGAAATATGGGAGGGAGAGGGGTAAAAAGAGACAAAGGGGTTGGAGAGAGGAAAGAGACATGGAGGGGAAGAGAGCCAGGGGAGGGGGAAGAGACAGAGGGGAGGGGAAGGAGTAAAGAGACACCGGGGAGGGGGAAAGAGACACAGGGGAGGGAGAGGGGGAAAGAAACAGGGGAGGGGGGAAGAGACACCAAGGAGGGAGAAGAGGGGAAAAAGGAGCCACAAGGGAGGAAGAGGAGGGGGTAAATGAGAGGAAGTAGACAGGGGGAGAGACAGGGCTCGCGATAAGCGCCAAAGGTGCTCACATTGGGTGGCAAGCAGCATTGCCAGCCCTAAAATGTTATTCCTGTCATTTTTGCCAGGCAAGTAGCTAGTACATAATATACAAAGGTAGAAAAATAAACTTTATTGCACACAAAATACGCCGATATTAAAAAATGTATATCTACATGGTGTCAAAACCAGAGCAAGAATACGAGTGGTATAACAAAACTACAAAGGGGGGGGGGGGGGGGGGGGGGGCAACATGATGAAATAAATGTGAAAACAGACCTCTTGCCCACTATAAGAAACAGGCAGTGGGTACGATTTTCTCTTGTCTTAACTAGATATTGTGGTAAAGTGCCGTGAGGTTCCCTATGTTAGGGACATATGTTATATATTAGTGGGTACATCCTACAGCATTAACGCAGTGTTCTTAGACAAATATTTTAGGACTCTACAACCATTTATTTGAGAGCTTATATTACATCATTTAAAGAGGTATATCCAATTTTTCAGAGAGTAACAGTTAACCTCTAATGGACTGAGCCCATGTTTATGCCTATATTGTTTATTGCTTTGGCTACTACTAGTGCTTTATCCTTATTGCACCTCTGATCTGAAAATAATTAATTATAGCCTTATTAGTGCTTTATCTATATTTCATCTCTTATTGTATTGTATGTAGCACTCCTTACTTGTAGTTGTCTATTTTTTTATCATTATTTTTAATTATTGGTATCTTCTGATGATAGTACCCTGAGCAAGTCGAGTGGTATTCTTGGAACATTTTGTTTCCTTCTGTTAGGGAGCATGTTACAACCAGCTTTCTTCCTATCTGAGTTGTGGGGTGTTTAGACAGAAAGGTGGGGTATCGATATAGGTTGTATCTGTCATGCCCAGGGCCTGACCGGACTGTTTTGGACCATGGCCTGGGCCTGACCTGTCAAGAAGTTACTCTGTTTTATTGTTATAGTTAAGTATTCTGTATTACTTTTGCTTAAAATGACATATAAATTGTATGTATTTTGATTATGTTACAGTGTTGTTATCTGGTGATGACTCAATCAGCCCCACCTAAATAAACAAACACAGGGGGTCTTGAGCAGATAAACAGTCTGAGTGTTTACAGCAAATGGTTATAGGTAATACAATCACCAGGATAAGCTCATCAGATGTACAGGGTTTCACATTTAGCAGGGGCAGACTATTATGTTAATTGGTCCCTCTTCTATATACCTAAGGTTGGGGCTTACTGTGATTGGCCAGCCTGTGTACCAGAAAATTGTATAAAATGTGACAATTAATAAAGGTTTGACAGTTGTGTCTGGATTTACATAAAACAAGGTGTAAGTGTCATTCCGTGCATTAATCCCAGTTCTAAGGGATTATATGGTGTTCCTGATATCCTGGTGTTCCTGATATACATGAAGCAAGCTCCTGGCCATGGTACTGGTTTGGTCTATCTTCTGCTATCAGAGGTGTAAAGGGACGGCATGATTCTGCTGGATAGGTTTGAACCAGGTTCTTACCAAGTCCAATTAAAGTAGCAGATTGTGACAGTAGATACCATTTTTTTTATACCGGCGTGTTTTTAGGTGCAATAAAGTTTCTTTTTTACCTTTGTATATTCAGTATTGCTAGTGTTATACACTAAAGAAACGACTTATGACTTTGTTAACAAGTAAAAGATAAAAAAGGCTGTGGCGCTTTCTAAAAATGTTTTCCCCATTGTCAAGTTTACTCATTCAGAAACAAATAAACCACAGAGTTCATTTAAGTTAAATGGTGCCGCTCTAGCCATTTTATCTTTGTCAAAAGAAGCTTGAATAAAAGAAAGAGAAACTCTTTTGATAATGTTCATATTGAATAAAACATTTAAAATATACAGGATCAGTTTTGACAAATTACTTTGTCAGCTTTGTGTTTAAATGTGTAAAATAAAGAAATATTCACATGAAACCAGTTGTCCATTTGTCACATAGATCTCTTCACCAAATGTGTCGCTCACCCTACAGATAGAGAAAGAAATCACAATTAATATAGGTTCACTTAACTATGTATGTTTTCAATAGCATCAGAAATTATTTGTGCTCTGAGGAGGCACTTAGTTCTTTTCATTTGAACTGGATACTACTGTATATATAAAATGTTGACAATTAATTATATAAATGTGTCAAAGCAACTGATATGATTTTACATGATTGCTTTATTTGTTAGTAACTTGACAACTAGACTATGAGCCACATTCAATTGCAGGCTGTAAGTCTGTGGGCCTGCTGCGGGCCCAAAGCGTCCGCAATTTATGGTAAACAATGCTATCGAACGTAGCATATGCAGGCTTGAACATGATCGATGACGCAAGGCCGTAACTCCTATTTAGAAACAGCCAATGGAATGTGGGTCTGATCGTGACTCCTGGTTCAAACCTGTAGGACTTTGAAATCCAGCCTCCATTTTTCATTGAAATCCTACGGCTTGAATTACGAGTTACTATCGGACCCGAATTCCAGATAATATGCAATAGTGATAAATCCATAAATATGATATTCTATTACATGCAAATTCCATTATATGTATTAACACATTGATTGCCGGGATTGATATAACATGGAAATTAAACATGATAGCAAAAATACTTGCGGGCTATATTTGCGAAGCCCGGATCTCCCGAAAGCTCAAATTAATGAGGCTCCTTGACATTATTATCTATTTATTTGCATAGCACCAATAAAGTATTTGCTCTGAGGACAGATGCAAAGCTTGGGGGTGCGTTGTGGTTGGACCCGGCCCATGGTGACAGGATCTAGGTTAGGACATTTTGGTCACATTGCTTGTTGTATATTCTATTGATTTTGGTTGAGACGGATTGACCCAAGTGATGCCACAAGATTAGGTGGAGTTCAATTATATGGTGAGACATCTAAGTTTTTTCTTTTTGAAAATGCCTGAGAATAATTACTATTACACCATGCCACTGGGATGCCATTGGACAGTGTTTCTCAACAGCCAGTCTGGAGACCTGTGACAACACCTTAGAACTTGTCTGCCACTCTTCAGAGAGAATGGGAAATTAGGCGTAGGTTAAGAAAAAGACGTAGTTTGAGGATATGTTGACCCCTTAAAAGTCCCCTAAAGTGGCCAAACATTAATTTTAATTTGTTTATTTGTAACTGATTAATTAGACATTAG
The DNA here is from genome assembly GCA_027410445.1 of Discoglossus pictus. Taxonomy (NCBI): domain Eukaryota; kingdom Metazoa; phylum Chordata; class Amphibia; order Anura; family Alytidae; genus Discoglossus; species Discoglossus pictus. The sequence continues at coordinate 331,770,384 of CM050165.1, forward strand.
AACTTAGCATTGTAGCTTCAGTAGATATGCTTTACTCCACCCCCATTAGGTGTCCATGGGGTGAAAAAAGGATCTTCGCAGAACCATATCTTAAACTACAGGTGAAGTAGATAGATAAAGATAACAGATAAGAACTCCCATCAGAACAGTCCCCCTGGAGAGATCCTCTCTTATCTCTTGGACATCTGGTAAGGGGTGGAGAGAAGTATATCTGCTGAAGTTCAAAACACTAAACTATATTTTCTAAATATAAATAGATTGTTTTTTATTCCAATAAGGATTTTATGGGTAACCAGTCATTAAATAGACAAATCAAACCCTATTTTATGACCACCCCAGTGTTTCTTGTCACTGACAGTAGTAAATTCATTATTGATGCAGCTTATTAAAAATAGTTTAAATCACAGAGCTGGCCCAAATAAGTACCATAAGGTAAGCAGCTGGTGCCTAGCTCAATGAAGATTAAGAATCACTGCTCTAGGTTACATCACATATATAGTTGTCGTAATTGCGAGTTTGTTGGTAACGCAATGTGAAAATTGCCTCATCGCCAGCAGCGCAGCAGGACTTAGGCTGCAATGAGCACCAAAGGCGCTCATTGCAAGGGTGGAAATGAGCGCCACAGGCGCTTATCCCAAGACCCCCGGGACTTAGCCCCAAAGGCGTTCATTGCAGGGCAGGTAAGAAAAAATGCAGAACTTGCAAAAATTACGAATTTAACGGCCGAACCGCGGTACTTGAAAAACCAACCAAAAAAAAACAAATATGCCTCAAATTAACTTACATACTCACACACAGCACAGAGGAAGAGCCAGGGAGCCTGTGAGTGAGGTTGCAAGTTAATTTGAGGCATATTTGTCATTTTTTCAAGAGCGAAAATCGAAAATTAGGCTGAAGGACGTAAAAAAAGCCAGAAGGACGTAAAAATTAGCTCTAAGCAGTAACACTTAACACAAGCCAGTAACACTTAAATCAAGGCAGTAACACTTAAACCAAGGCAGTAACACAACCCAAGGCAGTAACACTCATCGTGAGGCCCCTAAACTACACTGGGGGGGGGCAACCTCGCAATAAGCGCTGAAGGCGCTCAGAGGTGCAATAGCCTCACATTGTGTGGCAAACAGCATTGCCAGGCTTCAGATTTTATTGCCGTCATTTTTGACGAGCAAGTCACTAGTTCTTTAGAGTCCTGGGAGAGACATTTGTACCTGTAAATATTAATCACAGAGCTACATCAATTCTGTCATTTTTGTTTATTTTTTCTCAATATTTTTTATTTATTCATTATATAATGCAGTTATAAAATGTATACTCTTCATATACATTAATACACTGCTGAGTAGAGTACCACAAATTGCAATAATCAATGAATTACTTACATTTAGTTGTCCTGATCTTACTATCCTGGCTGAAAGTTTGATTACTAAAGCCAAAGAGGAGCAAAATATGAAAATGCTTGAGATGAGATCAATGATTTGGAGACTCAGGTAATACCACTCATAGGATGCAGGTTCTTTGCACACATTCGGAAACCTTGCATAAGGGAATGGAAATTTTATTGCATAGCCAATGTAGTTTGTTGAGGAAATCCCTGCAAATGAGTAGTAGCAATATGGGCCAATCAGGATAGATGCAATTGCCAGCGTCAACTGAACCGGTGCTCCAATAACACTTAGTAGGCCCAAGGTATAGGAGGTTTCCCACTGGAAGGTAAAAAGAAATGTCACAGGTAAGTACAAAATCACTTGTGATTTATATTGAACATGTTACAGGAAAATATTTTGTTCATAATAGAGGAAATAAGCTTGTTGTTCACATACCTATAACACACTTACAACTCAATCATATTAGTAGAGGGAGATTGTCCATAAAGATAATTTAATTTAATTTTCCAGATCAGGTGCTTCATTATAGGGGGAGTTCCACCTAAGATATTCACAAGATTGGATTGGCACTAATAATACAGGTGCCTCCCGCTGTAATAATTCTACAGACTTTTCAAAAATGATTAGAGACAGAAACCTCCTTAAATTGAACCCCATAATAGTATACTTCTTTTCAGTGTGTTACAGTGGTGAACAAGTTGTATGTGAAATTTTTACACTTTTCACCATGCTTTTTTAGTTTTTTTTAACAACTTTAATAGGGATCTATCTAAAAATGTGATATTAATATATGGGCACAATAGGGCCCTCATTCAATTGCAATTTGCCCAATTAAATAGGACTCTAAATAAGCACATAACATATTTTTTTAAAGAAGTTTTTATTTAGTAAACATCTATCCAAAAGCAAGGTTTTCACTAACTAAAAACGTATTTTAAAAAAATATGTTATGTGCTTATTTAAAGCACTAATTGATTGGCCACATCGCAATTGAATGAGGGCCTAGGACAGGAGGTTGAGTGTAGGGAAGTGGGTGGTGGTTGTTAGCTGTGTCAGCCAGCTCCCATTTGTTGTCGCCTAGAAAAGTTATGAATTTGAACGATTGAGTAGGTGAATACATTTAATATATAACTGACTGGCTGATATGCCCCTTTTGTGATATTGACTTTTATTGAGAAGTCTATTTTTTTAAAATTTATGTTGAGTCCTTCTTCTCACTGCCAACCCATTCAATACTGGGTATTGTGTTTTTATGATTGTGCAAAATTGTTGAGTACATCAGAATGATTCACCTCTTTACATAATTATTTTTAATCTGCCTTGTTTGGTTTTTATAGTATATTAATAAAGGTGATAACTAAAGTATACTATTCTGGGGTTTGAGTGCTCCCAATTTAAGGATTTTTCTGTCCCTAATAATTTTGAAGAGTTCGACCTAAGCACAATTTTTTTTTTAGATGAAAGAGTACACTTATTGAAATCCAAATACTGTATCCGTGTAAAAATGTAATTACCTTTATTACATCAAGTTTTGTTTTGCTTGCTCAGGTGAAATTATGAAAAAAAAATTAACCCAATGAAATCACATAGAGCAGAAGTGTCAGTGGCAGAAACGTAACATCATCTTTGCTTCTAATGGAGGCTTCCCATTCTCCTCAAATATGGAGCAGAATCTAGCAACTTAGATAGCGTATATGTTCTATAACTCAGACGTGTCTTTCTTTGTAGGCCCACTAGGCCGAAACCTATGGCAGCACATTTTCAGCCAGTAGCAGGCTGCTGAGAAATGTCTATATATAGTGTCTTACGTTCTGTATGTGTTCCTGACTCTTTCTAACATAGTATAAGTGTACATAATCACATATACACCTAGGATTTTGGATATAGCAAATTATGTGATGCCCCATGCCCCAATTCCAGCTCGGGTTAAGAGCTTACCATCTGCCACTACCCTAAACCTGAACCCTTAGTGGGGACTTAAACTTAGGGTTCTTTTGTTTTAACAACCACTCCTAAAGAAGATCAACTTTTTTTGTAAAATTTATGGCAGGGGTGTATTTGAAGATTTAAGGACGGCATAAAATCTAAATACACCCCTGCCATAAATTTTACAAAAACAGTTGATCTTCTCTAGGTGTGGTCGTTAAAACAAAAGAAACCTAAGTTTAAGTTCCCAGTAAAATACGTATCCAGCCACTGTGTAGCACGGTCTCTGCAGGTAGATATTTTTATAGAACACTATTAAAATAGCATATCAGGGTTCTAAATGTGTTTAAGTTTGATGAAGAAACCATTATAAAGATTTATTTGTGTGAGGAAAGATATAGATTATTGAAGCTGAAGCTGGAAAAACTGATTATGTACTACTGTACGGAGACACTGACACTTGAAACTGACATTTGACAAGCCAGATAAAAACTACAGTTCATTGATACTACAAAATCTTTATTTATAAACATACATATAGATATATGTCCCACTAGCTTACCTAATCTGTACTCTGCTGTTTGGACATTTGCTCGCCAGCAGTAGTGTGTAGAAGTCACCAGGTGACACAACAGTGCTGCACCAAGACTTTGTTAAAAAAATTTAGGTCAGGTTTAGGGTTAGGGGTTAGGGTTAGAGTTTACCATCTGCCACTACCCTAACCCTGAACCCTAACTCTAAACTCTAACTCTAAACCCTCAGTCTAGCCCTCACCCTTAAAGCAAATTAAACAAAGACTTGGTGCTGCAACATCTAGTGGCCTCTAGCACGCCACTGTTGGCAGGGACAAAGCAGTTAAGATCTGAGCCTTCTACTGGTTTAGGTTGATGCCCAACAACTGTAGTTTTTTTCCAAAAATAATAATACAGTAGACTCTTAGTTATTCAGAACTCAAGCAACCAGAACTCTCAAGCAACCCCCAAAAAATGGAATACTGTACTTTAAATAAAAATGTTAATTTACAGGGCTCAACAAATGCTAGGAGCCAGATTGTCATGCCACAAACTGCTTACAGGCACCTAAATTTCATCCACTGTACGTCTCTGCAATTTAATTTTACATGGAAGACAGGCATGACAGACTGAGCCAGTGCAGTGTTGGCGTTACACTCCTCGGATTCAGCACTGCACCATCCAGCCGAATGTACCTATGTGTAAGTGAGGAGCGAAATCTGCTGCTGCTAGAACAGCCGTCACAGACACATATACTTCATAAGTCTAATGGATGCATTCAATATGGATCGGAGCGGAGACAGACGGGGGAACGGGAGGCCAGCAAGGAGAGAGTTACAGTAGACGAGATATGACGAGAGAGTGAATTGGAATTATTGCGTTGTCTTGTATAAGATAGTGAAGTATTAAGGAGATTGTTTTGGTGAAAATGACAAGATTTTTTCATTGATTGTATGTGACGAATGAAAGAGAGGGCAAGACAACGAGCCTGGAGGTGGATGGCATTGTTAACAGTGATAGATATGTGAGGAGTGGAAGCTGTGGAAGAGGGTGGGAAGATTAGGAGGTCAGTCTTTGACATGTTGCGTTTGAGTTGAGGGGCATCCAGAAGGATAAGCTAGAGAGGCAGTTGGCAACATGTGCTAGAAGAGAGGGGGATAGTTGGTGCCGAGAGGCAGATTCGAGTGTCATCAGCATATAGATGATACTGAAATCTAAAAGATTTAAATAGGGAAACAAGGGAACATGTATAGATGGAAAAAAGGAGGGGGCATAGAACTGAACCTTGGGTACTTCAATAGTCAGAGGGTGGGGCAAAGAAGAGGAGCAAGAAAAGTAGACACTAAGCGCCCTATTAAATGCCAGCCTCGTAAATAAGAGGCTTCTACTTAAATCCTATGTACTGCAAAATTTCTCAAAGTTACAATGCCATTACATTCGCCCTGCTGCGAGCAACGTGTGAGCTACGCAGCAGGGCCCTACGTATCAACACTGCGAAAATGTACATGAGAAGTGACAGCCGCGAGATGATCTCGCAAGCTCCCGCACCTCATCACTTGCAGCGGGGTCCAGAATGGGACCTCCGGGGCAGTCCCCCACATAAGCCCTACCATGATGGGGGTACTCCAACTACCCCCCCGGCACCTAAAATTAACCCCCCCCCCCGAAGTGTCCTCACATTAACACCTTTCTGCATGGGTCCATAGGGACCTCCGCAGCCCCCACACATTAACCCCTTGCAGCAGGGGTCCCCGATCGGCACCGATCAGGCCCCTACTATATTTAATACTTTTAAATTCCCTGCCGTGGCTCTTTAAAGGGCCGCAGCACACTATTAACAATCCCGGCAGCTGCAAAAAAAAATTAACCTCGCTCTATGCTGGGGGTCCCCATTGGGCCCCCCGAAGTGTCCCCACATTAACCCCTTGCAGCGGGGGTCCCCGATCTGCATAGATCAGGCCCCCGCTGCATTTAAAAAATGTAAATTTGCCGCCGCGGCTCCTTAAAGGGCACGCGGCACATTATTACTAATCCCGGCCGCGGCACCTAAAATTAACCCCCCTCTATGCTGCGGGTCCCCACATAAACCGCTTGCTGCAGGGGTCCATAGGAACCCTGGCAGCCCCCCCACATTAACCCCTTGCACCGATCGTGACCCCGCTGCATTTAAATTTTTTAATTTCCCGCCTCTCGGGTCCTTAAAGGACCGTAAAGGTCCTGAAAGGACTCGCACTAAAAAATATTAACCCCAGGCAACTAAAATTAACCCTATTACTCATGGGGGTCAATACAGATCCCCATAAGCCAATAATTAACCCTATAACTCATGGGGGTCAATACAGACCCCCATAAGCACTTAATTAACCACATAACTCATGGGGGTCAATACAGATCCCCATAAGCCAATAATTAACCCTATAACTCATGGGGGTCAATACAGACCCCCATAAGCACTTAATTAACCCTGTCACTCGTGGGGGTCAATACAGATCCCCATAAGCACAATAATTAACCCTATAATTCATGGGGGTTAATACAGACCCCCATAAGGCCTTAATTAACCCATCACTCATGGGGGTCAATACAGACCCCTATAAGACTCTATTTAACCCCATCAGTCCCATAAGGGTATATTATGACACTTATGGGGCTGTTAAAACCTTAACATTAACCACATAAGTGCCATGACAGTCCACAAGGACCATCATGACACTAACTACAAACACTACACTACTAAACCATTAAATCTAAACTAACCCCCCTCTACACTAATCTATTAACACTTACCTACACTACCTACACTACCTACCTACAATACCTACCCCCTAATAAACCTCCCCACCACTCTAATTACAAAAAATAAAAAACCTACCTTAAAGAAAATAAAAAAAAACTGTCACCAAAAATAAAAAAACTACAGTACAGAAAATAAAAAAAGCCTCCCCCCCCCCCCCCCCACTACAGAAAAAAATAATTACACAGCTGAAAAGGAAAGACAGACATACACAATACAATACATACATACAATACATTACATTATATGTTTTTATGTTTATTTTATTTGGTGTCTGTATATTGTATTAATGTATTGTGTTTTTTTAACAGGGCCTCCCCGGAGAAGAACTGAAGAATGATGGGACATGCTGGAAAGGTGAGTAGAATATTTAGAATGTATATAATGTTTATTTATTTTATGTTAATGTTTTGTACTAATGTTTTTGTTTTGTTTTACCCCTAGGTTAGTGATCTGAAGGGACATCTTAAAGATAAGTGGTCTTAATTATTTTATTTTAGCTTAGAATTAGGGTCTGTGTATGTAGTTAGGATTTTAATTATTTTATTTTAGCTTAGAATTAGGGTTTCTGTATGTAGTTAGGATTTATTGTATATTAGATAGATAGGGGGATGTATTTGAAATAGTTAGGATTTATCTTATATTAAATAGAATATATGTTAGATAGATAGGGGGTATTTGATTTGTATTATATGTAATGTATTGTATGTAATATAATGTATTGTATGTATGTATTGTATTGTGTATGTCTGTCTTTCCTTTTCAGGTGTGTAATTTTTTTTCTGTAGTTGGGGGGGGGGTTGTAATGTATTTTTTTATTTTCTGTAATGTAGGTTTTTTTTATTGTTGGTGACTTAGGTTTTTTTATTTTCTGTACTGTAGGTTTTTTTATTTTTGGTGACTTAGGTTTTTTTATTTTCTGTAAGGTAGGTTTTTTATTTTTGTAATTAGGGTGGTGGGGAGATTTATTAGCGGGTAGGTAGTGTAGGTAGGTAGTGTAAGTGTTAATAGATTAGTGTAGAGGGGGGTTAGTTTAGACTTAATGGTTTATTGGGGGTTATAGTGTAGTGTTTGTAGTTAGTGTCATGATGGTCCTTGTGGACCATCATGGCACTTATGTGTTTAATGTTAAGGTTTTAACAGCCCCATAAGTGTCATAATATACCCTTATGGGACTGATGGGGTTAAATAGAGGCTTATGGGGATCTTTATTGACCCCCATGAGTGACAGGCTTAATTAAGGACTTAAGGGGTCTGTATTGACCCCCATGAGTGACAGGGTTAATTAAGTGCTTATGGGAGGCTGTATTGACCCCCATGAGTGATGGGGTTAATTAAGGCCTTATGGGGGTCTGAATTGACCTCCATGAATTATAGAGTTAATTAAGTGCTTATGGGGGTCTGTATTGACCCCCATGAGTGACGGGGTTAATTAAGGCCTTATGGGGGTCTGTATTGACCCCCATGAGTGATGGGGTTAATTAAGGCCTTATGGGGGTCTGTATTGACCCCCATGAATTATAGGGTTAATTAAGTGTTTATGGGGTCTGTATTGACCCCCATGAGTTATAGGGTTAATTTTAGTTTCCTGGGGTTAATATTTTTTAGTGCGAGTCCTTTCAGGACCTTTACGGTCCTTTAAGGACCCGTGAGGCGGGAAATTTAGAAATGGAAATGCAGCGGGGTCACGATTGGTGCCGATCGGGGACCCCCGCTGCAAGGGTTAATGTGGGGGTGCTGCCAGGGTCCCTATGGACCCCTGCAGCAAGGGGTTTATGTGGTGACACTTCGGGAGTCCCGATGGGGACCCCCGCATAGAGGGGGGTTAATTTTAGATGCCGGGGGGGTAGTTGGAGGACCCCCCCATGGTAGGTCTTATGTGGGGGACTGCCCCAGAGGTCCCATTCCGTACCCCGCGGAAAGTGATGAAGTGCGGGAGCTTGAGAGATCATCCCGCAGGCTGTCACTTCTCATGTACATTTTCGCAGTGTTTAAGGAGCCTTTAAGGAGCCTTTAAGGAGCCTTTAAGGAGCCGTGGCGAGGAATTTAATTTTTTTAAATGCAGTGGGGGCCTGATCATTGCCGATCGGGGACCCCCGCTGCAAGGGGTTAATGTGGGGGGTGCTGCAGTAATCCCGATAGAGACCCTGCAGCATAGGTATGTGTTTAGGGAGCAGGGGGGGCCTTACACTGCTGTCTCGGGCTGCTCTGAAGCAGCACGTAAAGGTTTTAGGATCCCTTGCGGGCACTTTTTGTGCCCGTAGGGATTCTTCCGAGATGCGAGAATTGCTCGTAGATTTATGGCTGCGTGTGACTACGTAGCTCTCTCGGAGCCTATTCTCTGCCATTTTTCGTAGTCATATCGCCATGCAGGCTGCGAGGGATTCGGTCCTCGCAAACAGCAAAAAAACGTCCTTTTGCGAGGACCGAGTGAACTACGAGGGAGATTTTAATGAGGCCCTAAATGTTCGATTTTCTAGATAAGATAAGAACCATGAGAGAGCAGTGTCACAGATGCCAAGAGAGCAGATAATTTGAATGAATTAAAATCACTATCTATAACTATTTGACCTTTATGCTAAATTTATAATAGGTCTAAACATTTTAGGATAAATTTAACAGACTTGATATTAGGGGCATATATTGAAATAAAACCATTGATTGCTGCAATAAATACAATATTATACAAGAGGAAAGATAACCCTCAGTGTCATGTTTTATAAGCCATCTGATATCACTATGCACCAAACAATAGGTATTGATATACAAAAAAGATGACAATTTAGAGGCCGTTCCAGAAGTAGGTACTAACATATAAAGAGCAAAAGAAAGAAAAGGCTACTTATAACCTGATACTGACTCCATAAGTTAAAGGAAAGTGGCAAAAAGCTGTTCAATATTGAGTCAATTACATATTGTTAGTCCAATAATTACACTTTTAAAATATCATCAGCCTTATTAAATTGAGATTTGGCCAATTGAATAGGGCTCTATATAAGCACAGAGCATATTTTTTTACAGAAGTTTTTAGTTAGTGAACTTCTATCCAAAAGCAAGGTCTTCACTAACTAAAAACTTCTGTAAAAAAACATGCTGTGTGCTTATATAGAGCCCTATTCAATTGGCCGAATCGCAATTTAATAGGGCAGCATGTTATTAAGTCCACTTAAAAAAAAATGTAACACCAGTGATTAAAAAAATTTAAATAATTGATGAGGGCAAGATATTAGAACTTAGAATGACCATGTGCAATTTGAATGTTCGAACCTTCCGCTTTCAAATAGTATTTAAAGATAAATCTAGTATTAAAGCTGACACTGATAGAAGAACTAATATCCCTTCTGATTAACAAACTAGAATAAATTCTTTATAAGAAATGTTATAAAACAGCACAATTATGTGCACTCATTGCCATTATACAACTTATATTAAAGCGCCATTTAAAAAAAGTAACAAACGGTTCAATGTGCAGTAGATTAGGTGACTAATCAGCCCTTACATGTATGACAGCAGTCAAATTATCTTTGCAAAAATGAGTCAAAGTCAGCAGCTCAAATAAGAAAGCACTGCTAATATATGCTGGATATTCAATACAGTATGAAGAGTTGCTTTTAGTTTGTTAAGCAGGAGGGATATTTGTTCCTCAGTGTCAGCTTTAATACTAGATCTATATTTATAAACTACTAAAAAGAGGAAGGTTAGAACCTTCAGATTGCACATGGTCAATCTTGGTTTTAACATCTTGCCCTCATTGAATATTTTAATTTAGCAATCCTTGATGTTACATTTTTTATTTATGTAAAAAAAATGTAAGTGGACTCAATAAAATTATATTTTAAAAGTGTAATTATTGGCTTAACAAAATTTTATTGACTCAATATTAAACTGCTGTTTGCCACTTCTTATGGAGTCCTTATCAGGTTATAAGTAGCCTTTCCTTTTCTCTTTAAATGTTAGTATCTAAATTGCCATCTTTTTTTATATATCATTACCTCTTTTTTGGTACATAGTAATGTCAGATGGCTTAGAAGGTACTGCCATTGAAGGTTATCTCTCCCCGTGTATAATATTGTATTTATTGAAGAAATTCATGGTTATGATTATACTTTTGTTTCGATATATGCCACTATTATCAAGTCTATTAAATTTATCATAAAATGTTTACACTTATTAGATTTGAAGCATAAAGGTTAAATAACTATAGATGTTGATTTTAATTTCACTATTAATAATATTTTAGATAAATCTAATACTAGCAAAAAATCATATTCAAATAAAAAATGTATATAATTTAAAAAAAATCTTAAAATAGATTATTTCTAATTGATACTTTACATTCATGTACTATTTTCAGCCCCACATACAGCATAATCAAGAATTGGTTATACGTTCTTATCTAATCATTTAATAAATCGTATAATTAGATGTGATATAGTTCATGCTGTAATATGTACAGTTTTAAAGTTATTTAATACCAAATATCACTTTTTTTTTTTTTTAAATGAAAAATCCTTAACCGAAACAAATTTAGTATATCACATTTTAGGAGAGTTAGAATTTTACTCACATTTTAATTCTTTATCTAGTTCTAATCCTGTATGGTTTTCACACCTTTTGCTACCCATAAAGTAACTAGGTAAGTGTGTTCAGCTGTAGCCATGGAACCTTTAACAGCTCACATTTTGACAAAATAAAAATATTTTGTGAATGACTATCGAAATATAGATTATAAATGTTGTGTATTTGCAGATGATTCACTTTTATCTATAACAAAACCACATGTATCTCTCAAATTTAAATAATTACTTATTATTAAATATTAAATACTCTGGTTCATTAGTTAATATTGATAAATATAACGCTTTAAACGTTTGCACTTCTCCATCTGAACATAACTTTCAATGGAAAGATGATAAATTAAAATATTAAGGAACAAAAATTCCTACAAATCTAATAATGACTATAAAGTTACTTTCCTAATGATTATATCAACAATCATAGAGTCATATTCATTCTATTAAGATGACAGTTTTACTTCAAATATTATATTATTTTAAATGTCTTCCTGTTTTAATAAATCAATCAAATTTTTTTTTTAACATATTTTCATTTCTTATATTTATATGAAACAATGAACATACTACAATTAAAAAAAGTAATGTATAAACATAATATGCATAAACTATATAATATGTAAAACTACAATAACTATGGAAGGCATATAATTTCATCACTTATGCTTCAAACATTTTATTATAATTTATTTTTCTGCAACATGTAATTTTGTTACATTTTGATGGAAACTTATTGACATCTAATTTTCTTAAAAAATAGTTTCACCTTACTTTTTATGTAAAGTTTTTTTATGTAAAAAAATTACTATTTTTCCTTTGTTATCCTTTATATTTTTTTGTCATTCATATTTTTTATTTTTTTTTATTGATATTTATGTGTTTAATAGGCCATGGAAAGTAATAAAACATTTACAGATTTGCCTGGCGTGCAGTGGTCACGGAGAGTCAGACACATCTGAACAACAACAACAACAAATAAGACTTAATGAAAGTTAAAATTAGCATATCATCATCATTCAGCTTCATCATTACACATTTTTTGGAACTCACATTACCTGGAACATGCACTGTAGGATAATGAGGATCTGTAGGAGCTGTCCTGCATAATCAATGCAAACTATGATGATTGTATTTGTCACATGGACAAGGAGGGGGTAAGAAGAGTACAGCAGCAACCATTATTAGCAACCATTATTAAGGAGAAATGTGTTCTTAAGTTTTATTTTCTTATTAAACCTTTGCTGTACATTTTTAGTACTGGATGTTTGACCTTATTGTTGAAGTCTGTACCGTTAGCAATACAAAATCAATGAGAAAGCAAGTTTGGTTACGCTAAGATTATAGAGGATAGTATATACAGTATCTCTGTAATTCTTTGCAAATATAAATTCATTTACCAGGGATCTTTGTGTCCAATCTCTGTAGGCCAATACTGTGATAATACCAATGGAGAAAGCCTGGGGAGAGACAAGAGTGAATTAGCATTCATGCTCAGATGTACTTTAAAAAAGCTCAAGTTCAAACCATAATTGATAATTATGATATCAGGCACAAGCAAATGTTAATGTTGATCATATATGCATTTACTGGTGAATCTGCACTCAATTTATGACTGGGGATGTGTGTTTACAGAATTTCCATAATACTACATGTATATCTGTGGACATGACCAATATTGACTTGATAAAGGTCCACCTTATTTCAAAGACTTCCAAAGGTTTCTCTTGTAAAAATTCTACTCTGCACAAAGTATTAAATGCAGTATATGGTGATACCTTTTTTATTGGACAAACATATTAGTTAGAATGACAGGCTTTCGGGGGCTGTACCTCTCATCTTAGCAAATCAGAAGTAATACTCAGTGACAGGCATCATAAATTAAGTAATGATCGGTCATGTCTCTACACAAGGTTTTAGATAAGAGAAAACCAGAGTAACATAGGTTAGGTTTGTAAACATCCCCTCATATTAATGAATAGAAAAGGCACATATAAACATGATAAGGAATGTGGCAGGGTCACAATAAGTTTTAATAATGTTATAAAAATCTGCAGCTAATATTAAGTCCTTAATCTTTTGTGTTAAATAATTTGATCATCTTCATTTCATATGTTTCTGTCTCCTGGATTTGTTTGAAATTCCCTCTAAGTATTTAGATTTTCAGGTTTTGGATGGAGTGATCATGCTGGATAAAATGGTGTCCGATTAGGGTACAATAACTGTTTTTATTTTGCTTTTTGATGGAAAGTCTGTGAAGATTCATTATTAGATGTAATTTTTGGATGGTTCCCCAATGTGAAAGCCTGTTTCACATACAGTACATTGTATTAAATAAACCACATTGGAGGATGTGCATAAATATGAGCCACTTGTTGTTATGTATGGCTGTGTCCTCTCTACAGTTGTGTTGTAAGGTTTGGTACCATTTTCTCTGCAATTTTTTTCATTGGCCAATCTTCTGCTGACCAATGTTTGTTTCAGGTTTGATGGCTGTCTAAATGCAAAAAATGGGAGACTTGGGGAATATTTTTTTTAATGCTACATCCCCTGTTAGTAGTGGCTGTAAATCTTTAAATATTTTCTGTGTTTTCTAAAGTCAGATGATATGTAGTCACTAGAGGTGCATGTAAAGTAGTTTCTTTAGTTTTGTATTGTAACAGGTATTCATGTTTTTTTTTAATTGCAGACGTGAATTCCCATGTAATGACACAGGCTTGTAACCCTTTTGCCTGAAGGATTCAGACAGTGTTTTTAAATGATTGTCATGGTCCCCAATGTTTGAGCATATGCAATGATATAAAATATATTGGCTGTGAATTATGGCTTGTTTATTGTGGGAGGGATGGAAACAGAAGCTGAGAAGGATAGCTCTATTTGTCTGTACGTTTCCTATATACAAATATATTTGTTAGCTAAAGCTTGCTTTGCCATGGTTTGCACATGAATTTTTGATATTAATATGAACTATAAAAAAGATTTAACATGAAACATGCTTATACTAGTTTTTTAACCATCAGCTCCTCTGCTTGTCACTAAAAGCTGTATCATTAAACTAATACACAGCAGTACTTCAAACTAGGATTTCATAGTAGATACAGCTATTAAAGCACTACAATAGTTCACTGTATTTTTCACATATGTAGCAAAATAACAATATTAACAACTATGTAAGCCATGAGCATAATACAGTTATTTATGCATACATTAAAGGGATATCTAAGGGAGCTGGATTAATACATTTCTGCACTCTGTAGATAAAAAGCAACCTATGTGTATGCTGCACATCTCATAAAACATTTTATTTTTATTAATATCTAAAAATCCCTTTAATGATTATGTTGACACCCCCAGGGGGTGTCTACACAACTTCCTGTTGCCCCCCCCCCAATCAGCATGCAACACCCAGGGAGCAATAATAACCCACAATTTCCTACTGTTGCTTGCTTAAGATAATTCCCTTACATCTTCCACCTTGCTGCTTCCTGTCACATGTCAGTGATACACTACATTTCCCAGGCTCCTTTGCCTACATATCCCATGCTGCTTTGCACAACAGCCAGTAGAAGAGAAAGTGTTGTCACTGCTGGTATATGACAAATTGGAGGGGGTGTTAACATTAATTTTAAACTGTCCGAAATTAAAATAGATTTTGCTAACATCAAGGCAAAGTGTTTAAATGTTTATTTTGGTATTATTTCATGCAAACATTTTTTTTCATACACTTCTGATTCTCCTCAATCAGATGCATTCATAATCCAGGAAACTTAGATATCCCTTTAATGATGGGCAGTAGGTTTTCCGGAGGTACTTCCCACGTGGCCCCAACATACTGTCTGCAGTGAGAGAGCATGTCACTCTTCAGCATCAAGCAGTCCATTATATCACTATAAAACCAGCCAATAATAGCCAAATATAATCCCAAATACTTAATTATACCATTTTAAAATAAAAAGGTTTAAAGCATTCTGATGTCCTTTTGAAGATTTAGGAGGGTGTTGAAGTAATTGCTCATCACTGCTCTTTATGCATATGTTTAGAGTACTGTTTAATGACCTGGAGGCTATGGGGAGAGTTATATTACCCTAAGATGCGCTTCCATTTAATACTATTGTTAAAGGACCACTGTCGACTAGCAATAAAAGTTACTTGCCTGTGAAGTATTTAACAAACTAACAAAACTAGCAGCTATGTAAAACATGGGCATAAAAGCATTTTTTAGCAAATTCTGCTTGTGCACCAAAGCTGCCGTGATAGTTATGCTTCCTTTTCAAGGCATAATAGAGTGGTGACAGAGTAGGGCAAGCAAGGCTTGCAAGTATACTAGCAAACTGACTCTACTGTGCTGACGACAGGGATGGGAAGGTGCTCCGTACAGAAAACTTATCTGAATTCACAAATAAATCAACAAATACCCCCCATCCTCACTGCCATTTCTTCCATTCTTAAATAGATAATAACAATAAAGAGACTATTCCTATTCAGTCCCCAAGTCAGCAGGAGGTGTAGATGTCACAAACATGGCATCCTTCAGACACAATAAGGGCCACATTCAATTCAAAGCCCGCAACTCGATCGCAGATAGCCGAATGTCTGCAAATGAGTTGCAAGCTCCCGTTGGTCTACGATTGCGATGCTATTCAATTGCTCGAGGCTGCAAGTTACGGGCCCCAAGCCAAGGCCATAAACCATGCACTGGTTTGGAGCACTTCAGGACGGGAACATGATTAATTCAGCAGGCCCGTAACCGCCCATTTTGAATCAGCCAATAGAAAATGAGACTCTCTTTATTACGACAGTAAAACGTGGAGGTTACATGACAATTAACTAGGTTCGGGGGTCCGATATGCAATAAATACAGAATTATGAAAATGAATGACAATACTGTTCTAGTCCATATGGTGGCCTAATATGTATTAACTCATTGATACCCGAGATCGATTTAACCCCGAAATGACACATAAGAATAGATTTTATTTCCTGCGGTTTTGCGGGCTTGAGACTGTTGTGCAATTAATTCTAATGTCTGTCATCGTTTTCACCGTTATTTACAGTGCAGTAGTGACTTTTTTATTTGCATTTACAGTGCTACGAATAGGTGTTTAACCCCCTTGCGGGTCCTCTCTAGCACTCGTTGGATTTTCTCCTTCATTTGCCATTTATGGTGTGAAAACATTTGCGGGCTTGGAGAAATTGAGCAATTGAATAGCGATTTGCGATTTTAGCCTTGTGAAAGTGAGAGATCAAAGGCTTCTGGAGGCTTTAGGTTGCAAGGTTAACCATCGGCCATTTTTTTAAGCCCGTAACTCGGAAGCCAATCTGATCCTGCAAAAAGATGCCAATTGAATAGCAAAATATCTTGCGACCTTACTTATAGGCCTCCGGATCTCCCGAAAGCTTAATTGAATGGGGCTCTAAGTTTCTACTAAAATAAATATGTTACCTAACATTGATTTCATTCCCATGGAATAAACAGATGCTAATGTTTTTATTTATTACACACTTCACAGACATATTCATACATAACATTTTCAAACTCTACGGTGGTCCTTTAAAGCAATAGCACTCAATAGTTTTGATCTGGGGACCCACAGGTTACATTCCACTGGTCATGAAGACTCATTTGAAATCAGAACATGTATAACGGGGTACAATTAAAAATGGTACACTAAATTTAGTTTTGCAGTTCTCAGAATAGAGTACATTGTAATGCAGGTATATTCATCTATAACCTGTCTCTAACTATAGCTAATGGTAGTGCTTTGTTAAAATGACAGGGTCTCATCAGCAGATAATGTGTCCGAAACCGGCATTTATCCTTTGACCAGCTGTTGAGAACCACTGATGTGCTACATTTATAGTATTCTCTTTTAATAAACTTGACTTCATAGTGTTCAAAATGTTTTAACAGTGTTTAAAATAAATAACACAGTCTTTAAATTTCAACACTTTTTTTTTTTTTATTGATATTATTTTTTATTAATGATAGACATTTTGTCTTCCTAAAAGGTTAAAAAATCCATAAGGAGTGGGAGGAATTGTAGATTCAGATACAATCTCTATTAACCTATGTGGAAAACTGCTCTCAAAGTAGCATACTTGAAAATAGAAAGAAGTTGTCAGCCACCGTATAATAACCCTCCACCTCAAGGTACTGGCAGCGTAGCAGTCTAAGATTGAATCTGCCATGACACAGGCAGTCACCTAAATATATTATTTTATGTTCCTTTCTTGCATAGCCGCTTATATTGCTAGCTTGTTAGAATTTGGATAAATTCCCAAAATGCAAGACTTTTTGTAAGGTCAATCACTAACCAAGAGGGATGTCATGAATTTGCACACCCTGCCCCACCTAGATAAGCTCCAAATCCCTGAGAACCAGTAACATTGGTAAATAATTGGATTTCCTGGTAGGATACTCCCTACTGTGCCCAAATGCTAACTTCATTAAATTCTGCTAAAATAAGTTTTCCCACACTCGAAAGTCTTATTTTAATTATTTTATTAATTTAATGCGATGGTATATAGTCAAACAACATGATGTGGCTTACTACGGATGATTGAACCTATGCAATTTGAAACATTAAAGGGTCATAGAGATCATGTTTTCTTTGTTGTATCAGAAAGACAGTACTTGATCACTCATCACATCGTGTCTTCTTTTTTCAACTAAAGATATCAGAGCACAAAAACGTATTCAGGCGTTTAACTGCTCTTGGGGTAGTTGCCTTCTGTCAGTCAATGAGATCTACAGACATATGTATGCTCTCTGCATTTAATGTCAGTTTTAACAATGTTTAAATAGGTTTTACTTAATATTGTTTAAAGCAAAAACATCTTGTAATATTTAAGACATGCTATTTTAAAAGATTTTGTTATATATATATATATATATATATATATATATATATATATATACAGTATATATTTACATATATATTTATAGAAACAAATAATACATTTGTAAGCCCACCTGCAAGTCTAAAAATAAGTTTAACTTATTAAACTTGTTTTTAGACTTGCAGATGGGCTTACAAATGTATTATTTGTTTCTGTACTCTGAACGGTGGAGGGCTTCTCTTGCTCTTTTGCTCACCATACACTATATGGTTGTTTTATATATATATGAGTGTACATAAATAATACTAGCATTTCGTACAATAATACACAAAAGTCAATTATTAATTAATATATTGTCATCTAATTTTCCAAAATAATTAGGAGAAGGAATTAAGTAAAAATTGGTGGTTCCTTGAGAGTGAAAGACCAACAAGTATTTGACTGTATATTCAAGCATCTTTTTATAGATAAACCTGGAGCTATAAATTCATCTAGAAATGTAAAGAATGTGTATATTTAGTGTGTGATGAGAGAGCAGAGCACTGATGTCAGTATTAACACTGAGAGTATGAGATGGGATTGTAAATCAAATTAATCAGACAAAATTGGAACCCACCCACTGCTGTAATAAACAGCCACCTGCTGCTTTCCACCAACTTACACTACAGATGTTAAAGGACTACTCAGTATTCTTGGTTTTCAGTGTAATCTTACAGTAAGTAGCTTCCTCTTTCCTCTGGGAGATAGACGTGGGATTTAGCTGTGGCACATAGGCTAGGTTTGAAGTTAAATATATACCAAGTATACTCTAGAAAGCTGGAGGAGAAGTTAAGGTCTGCATAAAAACTTGGTATTGTCATGTCTTAACTGGTACTGTGTTAAAAAAATTATAGAAAAAGCTGGGAATGTTAGAAAGTTTAGATAGAATGCTCCTTAATCATCATGGATCATCATGCCTGCGTGAATACCTGGGGTGTGCAAAGTCCTTAAAGGACCACTGGACAATGCAAACAAATATTTGTTTGAAAAGTCCTAAGAGCATAATTAAGCAAAAAAAGTCATACAGTCTCTGCTGGGCCTTGGGCAGTCCACGATACCTTGGTGGATTATGTTTGTGTAACATATGCTTTTACATTTCTGGAGAGATCTAGTTGGAGTCTGCTTCTGGGCAAGTGAAGAGTAAAAGGTGTGGTGCCATTTTCAATATTATGCAATTATCTTAGCTAAGGTTCCTTCCCCACCCCACCCATCTCTCCACTGAATACAAAACACACACCTTCATCACTAAGCACTGAGTAAGGAATGTAACAAACACAAAAAAGATTCCTGTACTAATAAACAGGAGTTTTCAAAAAAGTATATGGCTTACACAGTTACAAATATTGTTAGTTTGGCACATACTTAACAAGCAAAAATCTTTATTTTTAACTGTAGCAGTCCTTTAATTTACAGTGTTTAGGTGATTAGAATGATATAATAGATGGGCCTGTTATTCATGATTGGTACAGTTCAGGTTTTACACATTGTCCCTTCCTATGTACAGGCCAGTGGGAAGTGATTCCTAGAAAACACATGTGTTTACTTAAAAGGTGGCGGTGGAGGCTCTACAGCGCCTCAACGCGCTTTCAAACACTCACACAAGCGGCACTTTACCAAAATCGATCTAACACGCAATCACTATATACGGACTTACACAAAAAAATACGAACCGCGGGACTTAGAACGGAAAATTTACAGACTTAGCATAAAAAAATACGAGACGCAGGAGTTAGGAAAAAAAACATTACAACCTGGCAAAAATACCACCTTAACGGCCGAACCGCGCGCACCTGAAAACATTAAAAACACAATAAATACACACACAAAATACATAAAAAGCTTACCCACAGCAAGGGGGGCACCCAGGACCTCTGCAGGTGATGTTACAGCTCAATTTAAGTCCAATTTCCCAAGTTTACCGCAGAAAAAAACGAAAACGAGGCTACAGGACCCTAAAGACGCAAAACACCACCAAGCATACACGGCTTTTCCTAAAAGCCATACGAGGTACAAGATACACTTTTACCAAGGATGCTACATCATCCACAGCCGCGTACCACACACATTTACCGCCATTTTACAATGTTATGGATTAGGATCAGTACAAAATGCATAACTGTATTCGTGCACCTACTTACATATCTTATCTTTGCAGTATTATCGTATAACCAAGTTTTACTAATAAATGCTGAATCATTGGGAGACTCTAAAATGGAGGATTTGTCACTTCCCTGCATACAAGATGTAGGCAGCACTATTTCCGGTCTGTTAAGGATGACGAGTCTTACCACACCCTGAGCACGAGGAGAACGCCATCTTTCCTTTGTCCTAAACTTCTGACCAATGAGAGAAAGACTCATCCCCCTGTGGGATGACACCTAGAGACTCCTTAATGCATTAACCCAATACCTGATCAAGGTCTCATAAAAGCGGACACCTCAGAACCAATGAATTACCGAATAAACCTGATGTTTTGCTTAATTGTAACTTTTATCTGATTACTAAAAACTATATAAAGGATGGCTGACGTAATAAATTAGGCGAGAGAAAGCTTTATACCAGAACTCTGTGTTGGTGTAATATTTCTCTAAGGTGTGCACACTATATATATATTGGTAATTTGGCCAGGGACAGATATCTCTGAAAAATACTTTGTTATTTCCTAAACAACAACACTAACTTACACAATGCGAAAGTACACAGCTACCCTAACGGCTTTCCCTCGCGCACGCAGCCTATTTACACTACACACTGCACACATTGCTGACACTTACACCTCAGCTCCACAACAGTGCATTCTATGCTGCAGGAACATCAAAACAGATTGTCAGCTCTTCAACACAATGCTTCCTGCATATATTACTTCCAAATAGGTAAAGTATATTAATTTATCAATTTATTATTATTTAATAAGCATACAAAACAAAATATACACCAAAAAATACACTCTCACAATAAACACAAAAGCCATTCACTGCGCCACTCACAACGAGCGCCAACGATGCTCATAGCACACAAAGCCTTGCAATAAGTGAAAAAAGCAGATCACTGCTGACCAAACAATAACAGCAAAAGCGCCTATCAGAAAAAAAATATATAACAACCAACAGCCTCGCCTCCAAAATTTATGTCTGGACCAAACAGCATTACCTGCCTTACAATTTTATTGCCGTCATTTTTGACGGGCAAGTCGCTAGTGTAGAATATAATACTTGAGATAAACAAACAGGTCTGTTGTAACAATTACATTAATTTTAGCTTATACCTGCAGATTTTCCTTTGTTGTATCAGATAGAGGGTATTTGATAATGTGTCACAGAGTGGTTTCTTTTTTTAACCTGCCTTTTGCGAGAAGTAACTGCTCTTACCGTTTAAACAGAGTTTCCAAAAATATAACAACTTTTTTAATGTTTAAAATGTGCTTGTTTAAATGCATGAAAGAACAATTGTGTTTCACGTTCCTTTAACAATTACATTTTCGATTACTATTTATGCAGAAAGCTGAATGTCTGCAAGTGAGTTGCGGGCTCCCGTTGGTCTCCAATTGCGATGCTATTCAATTTCTCGAGGCTGCAAGTTATGGGCCCCAAGCCAAGGCCATAAACCATGCACTGGTTTGGAGCACTTCAGGAAGGGAACATGATCAATTCAGCACAGTAGCTAAAGTGTAATAGGAGTTAGTGCAAGCATCTGAGACATCATTACACTAAAACAATCTTAGGGCCTCATTCTATTAAGGGCCGTAAAATGGCAGCAAAACTGTGATTCCTTGCGGCCATGCTTATGGCCCTGCGTAGCACTACGGCTACGCTGCTACTCAAATGGACGGCGCCGCAAGACGGTCCCCCTTACGAACGATCGCAAACTATGCAATCAACTGCAAGCATTTCCCGCGTGCCCGTAATTCGTGTTTCAAGGCCGCAAAGTCCGAAAACTGTAAATGCAAATATAAATTCAAGACAGCACTGTAAAGCACTGTAAATGATAGGCAACATAATGGGGACATGAGGATTAATAGCAACACCCTCTCAAGCTTGCACATCGCCCAAATCTAATATTTTATTTCAGGTTTATTTTCCGTCCCAAGTCTTACAGGCTTCAATGACCTCGAAGCCAGTAAATCATTGTTAAAACCTGTACGGGTTCTACTGGAGGACGGTATGCCTATTTTTGTCCAGATATGGAATCCCTGGATTCATTCTCCCTATAGGGGTGTCACGTGAAGTCTTCTTAATTAACATTGTGCTATATTTTGCTAATTCTTACAATGGAGCTGCGGACCGGGGACTGGAGGAGGCGGGACGGGCGGTGGACCCGAGCTGGTAACCAACAGGACTTATACTTCAATACCCTTGAGACAAAAAAAAAATTAAAATTAAAATTTTGTGTGTAGTCAACAATGCTTTTTATTTTTCTCTTTTATTATACTGTTTTAGCTCAATAAGAGTTATATTGTGTCTATACAACATAGTTAGTTTTTTGTTTTTCTTTTCTGTTCGTTTCTTACTTAGGCTCTGGATGTTTGCTCTGCTAGACCGAGCCTACCAAATTGTTTTATTTTAGGTAAACTTTTTGGAAAAACTTAGGTAACCTGGCAACACTTAGACGTTCCCACAAGTGGGATAGATCTTTTTGGTTAACTTGATTTTGACTATTATATGGTATCTTCTTATGGTGTAATGTAATGTTAACCTTTTCTTCTTTCTTTTTCCCCTTAATTGGGTATGACTGTATGTTAATAATGTCAAACTGCTACTTGGCTTTTATGTTATCCTTCGGTTTATTTGGTTACCTAATAAAAACCTTTGAAAAAAAAAAAAACCTGTACGGGTTCGGAGGTTGAAGGCCGCAAACTCAAAGCATTGTAAAAGCAAATATATATTCAATCCAGCACTGCAAAGCACTGTTCTCAAGCTTGCATATCGCCAAATTATATATTTGATTTTAGGTTTAATTTCCGAATAATTTTCCAAAGTCCCACCGGCTTCAATGACCTTGAAGCCCGTAGCTCGTTATTCAAGCCCGTACGGGCTTGGAGGGTGATTGACCTCCAAGCCCGTGGCACTTGCATGATAGATAGAACACGAAGATTGAACATGGAATTACATTTTTTTATTTGCAGATTTGAGAGTTAGGGGAATGTTGAGCTATTAATTCTAAGACCGAACATCACTTTCACTTTAAAAAAAAGTACAGGATGGCTTTTCTATTTGCTTAATTAGTGCTATGATTTGTAAGTAAGCCCTTTGCGACACCTCCCTGGCCCTAGTAACCTGTGGGTCTATTTTACCCATTTACAGACTTGACAGAGGCTAATCCCGCAGCTGTTGCGGGTCTGATATGCTCCAAGCCCGTGGGACTCGGACACGGAAATTGAACATGAATTACAAATGATTTGCAGATTTGAGTGTTGGGGAATGTTGTGCTATAAATTCTACCACCTACAATCACTTTCACATCTTATCAAAGTACAGGATGGCTTTTTTATGTGCTTAATTGGTGCTACGATTTGTAAATTAGAGTGTTCCAGCCCTTGTCAGTGTAAGTAAGCTGCGATCCAGTTTTAGCGAATTACGGCTTTGACGGAAGGGTTCTCCAAGCATTTGAATAGCAATCTGGGCTTTCTTGTTGCTGTGTAAGATCAAAGGCTTTGATAGAAGTAAACTTATCGCAAGCGTCCGCAGCTCGACGGCCATAAGCTGCCCGGAGGCTGCGAATTGAATAGCGACGTAGCCTGTGGCCTCCCCTTGCGGCCTTGCAACTCTTAAGGGGCTTTATAGAATGAAGCCCTTAGTTAATATCACAAAGGCATTGATGTACTGCCTTAACGGGTAATCCATGTATAGTGCTACGGAATATGATGGCTCATTACAAATAAAGATAATAATAGTAGAGAATAGAATAAATTTGAGAACATGGCCCATTGATTTTGTGTCTTCATCCAAGAGCATCATAGAATTAGGATACTGATGTAAACATGCTTTATACAGGATACCAGGTCCTATATAGTTTTTCTATAATATTTGTATGGTTATAGTATAGAATGTAATGAAATTTGGACAATTTTGGTTGTATCCCAGCATCCCATGTTTGCTCAATGTGTGAATGCTTTAATAACCCTGGAAAGTTCTGATATCTAGTGAAAGTATCTGTCCTGTAAATCTTCAGCATTCATCCTGATGAGCAACTTACAAAGAATGTGTGTGGGCTCTCTCTTTCCAATTTAATGGAATGCTGAAGCTGTGGAATAATTTTCTTTTTTTCCCTCTACATACTAGAAAAAATAATTGTGCAAATGGCTATGCAAAAAATAGCAATTTAATCACTTCCCTACCGCATATTACAAAATGCAATGCTATTTACAAATATAATTTTGTATTTATCAGATTTCAGCATTTATGTGCAGTATGTGTCACACATAGGGCCTCATTCAATTGCGATTTAGCCATTTGAATATGGCTCTATATAAGCACAGAGCATATTTTTTTACAGAAGTTTTTAGTTAGTGAACTTCTATCCAAAAGCAAGGTCTTCACTAACTAAAAACTTCTGTAAAAAAAATATGCTGTGTGCTTATATAAAGCCCTATTCAATTGGCCACATCGCAATTGAATGAGGCCCATAGTGAGTAATGACAGCTTAATCAGTAAACAGGAACGCTTACATCTCCAGGGTAACTAGTAATACAAATATATTTATTTTCATGTTTGGAATCTGGAGATAAAACATCATTGGACCTGACTGTTTAAAGTGGCACAGCGGCGGTGCCAAATATGGTATAATTTAAATCTATAGGCACAAGTACTTTGCAATTGTCCAAATAACATTCAACTGACAATTGTTAAAATTACCTGGAAGATTCCCTGATTTTAATATTAAAATAAACTACATACTTGTTTTGTTTTGTTTGCATATTTAAACATAATTTTATGTAAAAAAATCTGATTTTAGTCACAGTCGCTGCAATTCCTGCATAGTACTAACCAATGACAGACTGTGTATTATCAGCATTTTAGTACATTCTGCTAAGACACAGTCTGTGACTGGCTAGTACATCTAGTATTATAGAAACACTGTATATATGAGCTACAGGGACAGGCCTTTGCAGGGACTTGAGTTGTTGTGTTAATAGAATGATGTTCAAATAAGCAAATAAATACTTAGTAATATTTATGTTAATATTAAAAACCGGCAACCTTCCATGTCCCTTTAAAAATTTGCCATGTTACTTGTCAGTTAGCCTTTCTTATTCCCCCACTAACCATGGATTTATACCCCTTTCTAATGGTGTAATTACTGCCAATAATTGTTAATTACTCCATTATTGTTATGCACATTCACTTTGGGGCGTGGCATGAGACATGAATGTGCTATTCATTGTTGCTTCATTTACGTAATCGCAGATCAGTCTGACCTTTTCAGGATCTCTCACTTCAGTACATTTGTCTCACTGACTGGCAAGGTTTGTATTTAAGAGGAAAATTTTATTGGGAAAATTGTGATTACTTAATACAAACATTGCCTCATAGACAACTCAACAACACATCTTCTCAAGACCTTAATGCATTAATCTAGACCAAGAATGTTCAATGTATCTACCACATCATTCTCTTAATAGGAGAAACAGTACCTACACTCTGGTCTTAGCAAGATCATACATGGCATACCTTTGCTCATAAATTATTTTAAGAGATACAAATAAACTGCTAGATTTATTATTATTATTATTATTATTATTATTATTATTATTATTATTATTATTACTATGACTTTCTTGGACAAGTAAGGGCACTAAACAATATTTAAATTTAGGCTTTGTCTATTGGCATCCACAAGCAGATCTTTATCTACCAGTAGATATTTCAAATGGTGACTGGTAGATCTATGAGTTACTAGCGGGTCACCATGCTCAGCCTGTGTGGAGGTTTAGCTTTCACTTTACCAACAGAACAACAACTGCATTTGCTGTGGAGGGCATTGTATGAGTGTAGGAGAGAAAATAGATGCTTTCATATGTTACTAGGAAATTGCACGTCAAAAATAACGGGAAAACAACTGTAAGGCTTGCGATGATGTTTGTCATACAATGTGAGGCGTTTGCTTTTCTGAGCACCTGCGTTGGTTTTATTTTCAAAGTCCTGCTTGCCTAGCGTTGTTAGTGTAAGTGTTACTGTTCACGACGATGCGTGCCTGGCGTTGCAGAGCCTTGTTCTCATCCTGTTTCAGAATTTTTGATCCCAAATTTTTTCCTTTGCTTAGCCGATTTTCATTTGATGAAAAACTCAAAATATGGCTCCAATTAGTTTGAAACTTCACTCCCAGGTCTCCTGGCTCTCCCCCTATGCTGTGTGTTATTATTTTTTTTAATTATTTTGGCTGTTTTTACGCGTTTGTCCCAACTGCGTTTTTCAATGCAATGAGCACCTTCTGCGCTCATTGCAGGCTAAGTGCAGCGTGCCTCAACTGCTCACCTCGCTTTGTGAGGCTCACAGTGCAATGAGCGCCTTTGCAGCCTAAGTTGTGATTTGCGAGGCTCGCAGACATCCCTCGCTCTGCGAGGGACGCAAAAGTGTGACTAACATTGCAAACATTACCCACACTGATAACTATGTATGTGATACAATATGTTTGATATGTGATGTGGCATGAGTGACTGCTGTTAATGCCACATGCTTTTGACAAAGGTAATATAGAAATCTAAATAATAAATGGCAGAACTAGCTAGGATGAATAAGATAAAGTAAATCCTCTGTTACTAAAGTCTGGGCCTTGCCAGTGCTACCTACAGTATGAGTTAAAGGTATATGGACGTTTTCCTGTTTTTAACTTTTTGTAATCTAAGGCATGCTGCTTTTATCAGAAACATGCATTAGTTTGGTTCGTTCTATACACATACAGATTTATTTTATTAAAAACAATTGGTTTCCACACCCCAGAGCTGCATTCATAGGCACCAAGTAGAAAAACTGTATCCAAGCATGTTTACTACAAATCTCCTGATGCTTTGCTGTAGACTGAATTCCCATACTGCTACAATGTTATAACTACCTGTGATTGGCCACAATAAATTATTCATTTTATGCTAATTTAGCTTGGATTTTCCGGGGCATGCCTTTTCAAAATCAACTGCTAGAAAATTGAAGATATTTTGCAATCTCTAGGGCAGGTTTCTTAATGTTATTTTATTTTTATTTTTTCATGCAATAAATGTTTGCATACTCTACTGATTCCCCTCTATCAGATACATTCACAATTTATAAAACTTATGTTTGCCTTTAATATGATAACTGATCCTAAGATTTATAAATCTGATACATGCTACTACATAAATCAAGTGATATTGCTCTGCATATGATATTTTAGCGAAGGAATATGTATCTGATAAGCAACATTAATTTACCTGCATGTGACTTTTGTTTATTTAAAACTAGAGAAGGTCCTTATCATGTTATATATTTAAAATATGGAGAAATAAGCATTTATGTTAATTCCCTCATCTCTTCGTGCTACCTCTCCCTGCTATTTGTTCTGTCAGTGAGGGGCTGCACATGCTCTGTTCCTCAGTAGCATGTCAACTTTCTTTCCAAAATGACATGTAGGCATAATATAGGAGGCAGAAAGTGAACTTTGAGTGTGTGTTGTTCTGCTAGGTATACATTCAAAACAATAGTATAATGATAATAAAAACATACATTTCCAACTATTCCTGAGGCTCACTGCTACTCTATATTGTGCAACAACTCAAGACAAGCGAGGGAGAAAACAACCCATGCCCAGCTATTCCTTTTTTTCTACACTATAGACCAATCACCTGACATAAAAATAATGTTATGTTTAAAACATGTTTGTAGAAACACATTATAGAAAGTTTGGGTCTACTGTGGCCCTTTAAGAACTTAAGTATATGTTGTTTAAAAGAGAGCAGGGATCACTATATATTCAACAAAGCATATTTCAAATTAGTGTGAGTGACACTAGAACTATAAACACATACAATCCCCACTCAAAATAAAGTGCATTGTGTTTATGTTTATTTCCTTACCAGAGCCCCATTCCAGACAGGACAAGCAATCCGAACACTCCATCCAATAAACAATGGCTTGTAGCTAAAAACAGGGAAGAATGCAAAAATCCCTGAAACAATACTTATCAGGCCAAAAGTAATTAGCAATCCACCGGTAATCTGATAAAGGCTCGACATTTTCCATAAAACGTCTTCTTTTACCTTACAGGCAATATCACAGCTACTGCTGTCTCCAAACTCTTTTTGTGCACTTGTGTTTCTTGGTAACTGTTGTTAAGACACAAATCAATTGTTTACATGTGTTAACTCAAGATGCTGTGTGCTTTTAATTATTTCCGGATATTCGAGTAGCTGGCCAGCAAATAATCAAGTTAATATATATAATAAAGCAAGACCATTCCTTCTGAATCACCAGTTTTTGTGTCAATCACCTGTACATTTGGCAAGAAAAGAATGTACCCTCTAAATTGCTATAATCTCCATAAATGTCAGGCTTGTCCATGTGTGACTGGAAGATTCACACAAACAAACAAAGTGCTGGAAAATCCTTCCATGGTAACAAATTGTCTTAAAGGACCGTGGAAAGCACATTTTTCTCTTTATTGCATCTGAAAGAGGCTAATTAAAAATGCCTTACATTGTGTTTTGTCTTTTTTTAAATGAAAATCCCTTTGCTGAATGTCCCTGTCAAGTAATGTGCAGGAAACACCACTGTATTTCCTGTTTTTCCACGGCCAACATGGTACAGTACTAAGCTTCCCTAGTGGTCCAGTGGTTAGGGGCTCAGTGTTTCCACCACTGTCAACCAGGGTTAAATTATAAGGGCCTCATTCAATTGCGATTTGGCCAATTGAATAGGGGTCTAAATAAGCACATAACATATTTTTTTAAATACGTTTTTAGTTTGTGAAAACCTCGCTTTTGGATACATTTTTACTAACTAAAAACTTCTTTAAAAAAATATGTTATGTGCTTATTTAGAACGCTATTCAAATGGCCAAATTGCAATTGAATGAGGGCCTAAGTCAGGTAAGCAAGAGGTCGCATCACCCTGAAGCTGAGCAAGTTTGGGCCTGGTCATTACTGGGATGGGAGACCACTAGGAATACCAGGAGCTGGAGAAGAAACTGGAAACCCACTCCAGTACCTCTGCCCTGGAGACCAAGTGGATCAGCATGACCATGGACATAAAGATATTCTGGTGTGCTACGGTCCATGAGGACATGGAGAGTTGGAAATGACTGAAGGATGCAAAAAACAAACAAACATGGTATTACTTCATTACCAACTAATGTGCAGCAATAGAGTATACAATATAAGTCATGGGGGTTTCAAGCACTGGGATAACAGATAGAAGCATGATCTGTACACACACAGGTGTTTCAAGCAAGGGCCACTTTATAAGTCATACAAGAGGGTTTCATTTGTTTTTAGTAATAAAATCAGCATTTGTAGAAGTTTCATGGATTATGAATGCATTTGATAGAGGAGAATCAGGAGTGTATGAAAACATTTTTTGCATGAAAACAATACCAAAATAAACATTAATAAACCATAAAGTTTGCTAATTTCTTCAGTTTTCTGGCAGTTGATTTTGAAAAGGAATGTCCCTAAAAATACAAGCTAATTTAGCATACAATTCATAATTTGTTGTGGCCAGTAAGATGCAGCTACAACAATGTCTCTGCAGCAAAGCATTATGGGATGTGTAGTCTTTTGTTCCCACCACACAATACAATTCTGGAACTTTGTATTTTCAGGCTCTAAAATTTTCTTTGTTTTTCAATTTGCTATTCCTATCAACAAGTTCAGGAGGAAAGTAACTTCCAGAAAAAATAATCCAAGAACAAGATTGACACATGATTTGAAGTTCTAAGGTGGAAGATTTAGGGGTAACATGTGAATGTACTACTTTACAGAAATGGTGATAGATATGTGGAACACAAGTACTTGTTGCTGTTATTCTTATATATGTATAAAAGCCATTGTTAATTACAAATCAATCATGAAACTATAGCTAGAATTAACCTTAAAGTATGCACTTTCAATGAATTGGTCTTGCTAAAAAAATATAATACATAGAGCCTCAAATTACCTCACCACCAAATTGGTTTCTTCTTTAATAACCAACTATAAGCTGTACTAAAATAAAATCCTTATTGGAAATTGTTCCTTTATGCCAAAAGTGCAACTCCAAATGCTAATTTGTAGTTATGTTTGATTGACTTATGTGGGGGTACATTGTTTTAACCAAAGTAGAAACAAATAATCACACTGTGCCACATATTAGCAGCAAGCAATTGTGAATAGCTTTGGAATAATTATCTTTAGACAGAAATTGCTAGTACAACGTGTAGCTACTTTTTTTTAACGCTTTAAGAATAACCTAAAATTTTTTTTATTTGGGGCATGAACACCTTTAAGTATCATGTCAGCTACAGACTGTGCACTAAAAGGACACACCAAAATCAGTAAGAACGCTTTGTACTGTAGGACGCGGAGGCTGCACAGGCTCCCTGGGTCAGCCCGTAGCATCGCGTGACCCAGCGGAGCCTGCGAGGCACATCAGCCAATCAGCTGCGTCGGAGGGCGTGTCGGGAAGCCCGTTTTCGCGCCGTTCAGTGCAGCGCTGTCTCCCGACTGAAACGGACGGAGGTCTGAGGTCCTGCAGCATTAATCACAGTAGGAAGGTTTAATACTGAGACTTTACCCCAGCTTACCAGCACATAAGGGGCTATATCTGTTGAGGCTACTCTTTGTGTTTCTTCCTCCGTTTTTGTGTTGTGTGTCTTGTCTGTGTCTGTGTGTGTGCTTGTTGCTGTGTGTGCCTGGTGCTGCTGCCTGGGTGTTTTCCCCCTGTGTGTCCCCTTTTAGACTTATTATGGATCCAGAAGGCTTAGAGGCTTTACTGGCTGAAGTTAGGACCCGTGCCCTAAGCTAAGGGGTCAGGTGGGTGCAGGACAGGCTGGGACCTCCCATGCTTTCTGCGCTTGGGCCTCAGTACATTGAACAGGATCAGCCTGTGGTGGCTGGTGTCCTAGTCAATTCTGGCGGCGCCAGGGACGTTTTTTCCCTTCCCACCACTGTAGGACTAGCAGACCCCCGTCCATCAGGGAGCAGAGACACGAGAGAAGGGGGGGTTACGGGGCAGGGCGGCCGGGACCCCATACCCCTCAGACAGGTGAGCGCCAGGCCCATGGGCGGTGAGGGTGAGGGCCTAGAACTCCGGCCACCACCGGTCACTTTGCCCAAAGGTCCTAGGCTGCGGCAAAGGTCAAGAAACACCCCTTTAACACCCCGTAGAGGGGGTGCAGGGGGTAAGAGAAAAGCCGGGAGTCCTCAAAAGGCTCCTACAGACCCTCATGGCGCTAACCAGGCGGTCCCTAGGGCTTCCTCCAATAACAGTGCTTCTGGTACTTTACAGGGACGCGGAACATGGCGATGACAAAAGAGAGAAAAGACGGTGTGATCAGAGAAATGAATAGCCAACACAGCATGGTCATGATCGATGACGTGCCAGTAACAGCGGCAGTGGCGAGGCTAGGACGCTCCACTCGAGCTAAGAAGGCTACGAGCAGGTACAGTCCGCTACTATTTACGCACACGCCACTAAGACGTACCAGAGTTGAGACTGAGGGCGAGACGGTTAGGCCACAGCAGAAGGGGTCTAAGACCGACCAACAGCCAGACGTTCCAACGCCCGATGATGTCTCAAGGGAACCCCTACGGTAAGGCGGAGGAGGCAGAACTAGCTTACTCCAGCCGTGCAGGCTTAGGTGACCAGGACCATTCCTCAGAGGAGGAGCGGGCGGTATGGGCACGGGCATGAAGGTCGCGGAGAGCTAGTGACTGTTCTTCTTGCACCCACAGATCCAGAAGGAGATCCAGATCGAGAAGCAGGAGATCTTGTCGTACAGCTGTGCATGCACAGGATCGGAGAAGAAAAGCCGGCGGAGGGCCAGACGGTCAGAGTCCCCGGAGCGTCAGGAAAGACGCAGGGATACTCCGTTGGCTGTGTCCACTCCAAGGCTTCCAGAAGCAGGTGAGCGCTCAGTTTTGAGCTGCGCAGCAGAAAAGGGTGATAGAAAACCCTCGCACACAAAGGCCGGGTTTTTTGGGTCATTAAAGACCCTCCTAGCTGCGCACAACATTACGGTCAGTGAGCAAGAGATGGGTGCTTGGATAGGCGGACTAGCGAAGGGTGCGTGGTCCCAGCCATCAGCTATTGTAGCGCCAGCTCGCGCAAGCCCGACTGAGGCGATAGGTACCATACGCGCGCCCGAGCCGGTAGGCGATCCTGTTGCAGTAGTGGGCAGTACCAATGCAGGGGTTACTGACGCAGCCATGAGACCTATAGTCTTGTGCTCGTTGGATAACTTAGGGGCACACCTTACCCAGGAGGTTAGGGAAAAGATCTGGAGGAGGGAGTTTGTAGAATTGTTCTCCCTTCTCCCCATGTCTAGGCAAATGGATATGGCCGAGAGGGGCCCCAGAGAGGGGGACCAGCGGCGGAAATCTTTTGCCAGGTTACCTAGGACGTTCGATACATGGCTGCAAGCATTCTCCATATGGGCCTGCGTGCTATGTGAGCGACACCCTGAACAGAGTTCGGGATTATTCGTTTACATAGACGAAATTCGCAATGCCCACAAAGTCTATGGAGGTACAGCCTGGTGGCGGTACGACGAGGAATTCCACCAATACTTGGCCTCAAGGCCAACCATGGCGTGGAGTGACAAAGCGGTGGCATATTGGTTAAACATTATGACACCCATGAGAGTCACGACGCCCTTTCCGAGCGGGTCCGGTGGAGCTAAGGGCCCCACCCACGCCCCAGGAACAGGTCTCAAGACCTGTTTCGCATATAACGAAGGGGTCTGTAGATGGGCCCCGAACTGCAGGTTTAAACACGCATGTTCAAACTGCGGGGGTGAGCACCCCCTGTCTAGATGCGGTAGACCAAAAGATGGAGGTAGGGGCGGGGAACCTCCTGCAAAAGGGCAGGTCGCCCATACGCCTCCCCACCATGCTGCCGTGGCTAAAACGCTACGGTAAATTGGCGGGCACCGCCAAAGCCGCGCACCTTCTGGCAGACGGGTTCCGGGAGGGATTCCGTATTCCATGTGGCATTGACATTCAGGGTTTCCTTGTCCCAAATCTGAAGTCGGCCAGGGAATTCCCAGGGGTAGCTCACACTAAGGTTATCAACGAGGTAAAACTGGGTAGGATGGCGGGGCTATTTACGCTCCCGCCCATTCCGGATTTGATCGTGTCTCCACTTGGGGTGGTCCCCAAGAAGGAGAAGGGTAAATTTAGGTTGATACAACACCTTTCTTATCCCAGAGGTCGGTCGGTTAACGATGGTATATCAAAAGACCAGGCTACTGTATCTTATGAGTCATTCGACCGGGCGGTCGACATGGTTAGGCGGGCGGGCCCCGGGGCGCTTATGGCAAAGGTGGACATTGAGGCAGCATTCAGGTTGCTGCCGGTACACCCGTCGAGCCATCGGCTACTAGGGTGTTTTGTGGACGGAAGCTATTTCGTCAACTTATGTTTACCCATGGGATGCTCAATATCATGTGCATACTTTGAGGCTAATTTTTACAATGGGTTGCGAGCCTCGAAGCTGGGTACAGGAGCATTACCCACTACCTGGATGATTTCCTTTTCGTCAGTCCAGCTGGAAACGACGCTTGCCGTTTCATGCTGGAGGTTTTCACCGAAATCTGTAAAGATTTTGGGGTACCACTGGCCCACGACAAAACAGAGGGCCCCACGGAGCAGTTGACTTTCTTGGGGATTCGGATTGACTCCACGAAAATGGAGTGCAGTCTTCCCTTGGAAAAGGTGGCGGACATGCAAGTGGAGATCAGGGCGCTACAAGGCGCACGGAGGGTATCTTTGCGGCGGTTGCAATCGATATTAGGGAAGTTGAATTTCGCATGCAGAATTATCCTGTAGGAGGATGTCACTCGCTACTATAGGTATTGCGAAACCGCACCATTTCATAAAAGTCTCCAGGGTTATGCGGGATGATGCGAAGGTATGGTCAGTGTTCCTTGCCGAATTTAATGGGCGGGTGCTTCTTCAAAAGAAGGGCGCCACCAACGCAGAGCTAGAACTCCACACTGACGGGTCCGGACCCGTTGGCTGTGGGGCTTATCTCCAAGGGAGATGGTGCGCTGCGGTGTGGCCAGAGGAATGGGAAGCGGAGGGTTTAACAAAGAACCCTACATTCCTCAAGCTGTTTCCTATAGTGGTAGCAGTTCACATATGGGGTGCAAGTTTCAGGGATCGGCGAGTCATATTCCACTCGCATAAGATGGGGTTGGTGGAGGCCTTGAACAACATCACGGCAACATCTGTACCGGTGATATGATTACTCCGTCATCTTGTACTATGTTGCCTTCGCCTGAACATATGGTTTCAGGCAAGGCATGTCCCAGTAGTAGAAAACGGAATTGCTTACGCCCTTTCTCGGTTTCAGGATGATCGATTCAGGGCACTGGCTCCTCAGGCGAACGCCCTGGGGGAACGCATTCCCGAGGAGATTTGGGAGCTTGGAGCTGTCAGGTGACGAGACTCGTGAGACAGTCTGTTGCCCCAGAAACATGGACCGCTTATAGACGCGTGTGGGCAAAATGGGACAGCTTAGTGGCACTGGCAGGTGGTGCCACGACGGAAGATAAGAGCATAGGGATCCTGCTTTGGTACCTGCTGCGGTGCGCCGAGCAAGGCGAAACAAGAGCCGTAGTAGGGAGACAGGTCACGGCGCTGGCTTTTATGTTTAAGCTTGCTGGGCAGAGGGACCTTACAAAGGAGTTTCTAGTGCGCAAGGTGGTGCGCGGAATGTTCAATGGTCATCTTAGGCCGCATAACAGGCGGCCGATTACATTTTCCTTGTTACTGAGATTGGCTCAGGCGTTGGTGGTGGTTTGCAGAAACCCCTTTGAATCTCTACTTTTCCGAACGGCTTTTTCCCTGGCGTTCTTCGGAGCGTTTAGGATAGGGCAGTTAGTCGCGAACAGTAGACACGGCTCGGGGGGCTGCAATTAGTGGATACCTGCCTGAGGGAAGGCACGGTAGTAATTTGGTTGAGGAGGTCAAAGACCGACCAAGTGGGAAAAGGAAGAGAAGTGGTTCTGCATCAGGTTGGCACGGAGTGTTGCCCATATGCATGTGTAGAGGAGTACCTCAAGCAGCGACCGGCGGGACGGTGTTCGCTGTTGGTACATGCCGATGGAACGGCACTGTCACAGTATCAATTCAAAAGAGTTTTAAAAAGCGCACTGCAGCGGCTCGGTTTTAAGCAGTCGGAGTTCGGAACACACTCTTTCCGCATTGGAGCTGCCACAGGCTGGGTTTGCCCGACGCAGCAGTAAAGCACATCGGCAGATGGGATTCGGAACGTTTTCAGTCCTATGTAAGGCCGAGTGCAGTGGTGTAATGGTGTTGCTTTCTACTTTCAGGAGAACAGAAGCAACTATGGATTGTGGGCCATTCATTAGTGTACTGGGCCCACAGGTTAGCTGCAGTTACCGAAGAAAAGGCACAACTGGGCTTTCCTGTCACAGACCTGCGAGTACGGTGGTGTGGCATTCTGGGTCTGCGATGGGTGCAATTGGACGGGCTTTTGGATACATACGCGCAGCGTTACGGTCAGCCCAGTGTGATACTAATCCATGCCGGCGGGAACGATTTGGGGACGGTGCCCATGAGACGGATGTTGAAAGTCATGAGAAGAGACGTTGAGAAGTGGGTAAAAAAGTTCCCAGGCACGTTCCTTATCTGGTCGGAAATGATTAAGAGAAGATCTTGGCGTAACGCGCGTGACTTAGTATGTCTGGACAAGGCTAGACAGAAGATCAACCAGCAGATTGCAAGTTTTGTTAGAAAATTGGGTTTTGTTGCAATCCGTTACAAGGAGTTCGAACCGGCCGGTGCCGACGATTTTTTCGCAAAAGATAATGTTCACCTTACGGAAATGGGATTAGAATTGATGATGTTGGAGTTTAGGGAGAGCGTTTTACGGGCTTTGGCTTTGATGTCCAGCAGGGGGGATCGCAGCCTCGGGAGGCGTCCCTCGCGTGCTCCGTGGCGGGAGGTGAGTTGCCCGGCCCACTGGCCTAAGTGGGCGGTGGCCCCACCTCACAGGGCGTGCTTAAAGATAAGCATTGGGGCTTTGGGCAGGGCTCAAAGCGTGAGGTCACTGTTCGTGGCCGGGCTCCTCCCCCGGGAAGAAAGGACTAAAATAGTTAATCTAAATAAGTTATAGTTTGTTGTTTACAATTGTTATAATAAAGCTGTGGCCCTTTGTTTCTCCCAACTTCAGTTGTTGTGTCCGTTATTTATTACCTAGCCTAAATGGATCATGCATGGGTCATGCTGAAGACATAAGCAAGAGTGACCCACTAACAGAAAACATAGAGAGACTGGGGAGGACCTATGAAAAGAGTTACAGCACTAAATTAATATTTTTAATTGCAAAAATGCTTATTTATAACCAAATGTTACATTTATGGAAGAAAAGGGAAACTTTTCTGTATTTCTACAAAATTAAGTTGATTGAAAATGTGCCATCTTGGTTTAGAAAATGACTTATAACTAATGTTAAGTGTATTTAGTTATCCTAGAGACCCCATATATAAGATTGAACTAATCCTTTAAAAATAAGCAATTGATTAATAAACAAAAAAATAGCTAAAAGCTTCTAGCAATGATTCTCAGGGCATGACATAATCAAGCTGTAGCTTGTCAATAGAGTGTGTTGGTTTGGAGTTGGCTGGTGTTAGCAATTGATTAAAGAAATAATACTTACACAGTAATTCAATAGCACTTTGTAAAGCTTTTATGATGCATTTGGTTGGTTTAAATAAACAACCATTATTGACTCATAAAAGAAGCAAATTACTTATTGAGCTAGTGTTTCTAACTTTTATTCAGACAGTAACTGAAATTACCAGGGAGATGTAACAAATACATTAAAGGTTTAATTCACATAAAAGGTCACCTTACTTTTCACAAACTTCCACCTATAAAATGGCTATGTTGTCTAAAATGTGTCATGGAATTAATTTAGTATACTAAAAGGAACCGTAAACTATATCATTTTCGGTCATAAATTTATAATAGTATCATGTAAACAGGAGATATCAATTTTCCTGCCTAAAGCAATACATTAATTTGCAGCACAGCTCCACTCTCCATCACACTGTTAATGTTTATATAACTATCTCTTTAATCAAGAAGCAAACAATGGTTATGTATCCCGAGACAGACCTCTCCTAATATACCTTTGCTTGCAACTCCAAATGGACAAGCGTTCTAAAAGATATGATTTATAAATAACATACTTTATGACCATAATAAATATATATATTTAATACATTTGGAAAGAAACACAAAAGCTATGAATCTATCTATCTATCTATCTATCTATCTATCTATCTATCTATCTATCGATCTATCTATCTATCTATCTATCTATCTATCTATCTATCTATCTCCCCTTCTGAATTGTTACCTTGTTGTAGTGAAGGGGCCTGTGTACCTCAATGAAACTGTGAGCTACAGTATATGTAGGGTCACCCAATATAGGCAGGTCATAACAGAGAGGTCAGACAAATCGTGGTCCACTGGAAAAGCAACTGGCAACCCACTCCAGTATCTTTGCCAAGATAACCTTATGGACAGGACCCCAGCATGATCCATTTGGCTTTTGTCAAATAAAACAAAAAGACTACCGAAAAATACGGGCCACGGCTTTATTAAAGAAACCAATTATAAATAACCATAAATTAACATAATTAACATTATTACACAATTTCTTTAATTAACGTCCCGGAGGAGGAGCCCGGCCAGGTCAGTAACCTCACGCTCTGGGCCCGCGCCCAGAGCCCCCCAATGCTTTTCCAAAGCACTCCCATGAGGCAGGGCAATGCCCACTTAAGCCAGTGGGCCGGGCAACTCACCTCCCGCCACTGAGCAGGTGAGGGACACCTCCTGAGGCTGCGCCCCCACCCCCCTTTCTCTCAATAAAGTTAGCAGTTCCAAACCTATCTCTGTTAAGTGGACCTTATCGGGACAAAATTATTCATTGGCGTCTGCGCCTTTGAATTCTTGATGCCTAATGTTAATAAAATCCAAGTTTCGTATAAAACTAGCCATCTGTTTGTGGATCTTCAGTCTAGCCCTATCAACTGAAACCAGATCATTTCGGACAACACTACAAACAGGCCTGGAATTTGATCTAACCAAAACTCAACATCTCACTTCATAACTTTGAAAAAATTGTATGACCCCCATGTTGTTGCCCCCAGCGTGTATAATCAATATATGAGGTCTACTGTGTTGATGGGCGGTGCTCTCCAACAGGCCATTCACCTGTGTCGATCTCAAGCCTCGGGAACCCAAGCCATCATACCTGTCGGTCCATCTCCGGTATGCCCAGTTGGACGTTGTTTCCAGTAACTGAGGCTAACCGGTGGGCCCAATACATGTAAGAATGGCCAACGATCCACAGCTGTCTCTTTTCTGCAACACACAAAAAGTCAGTTTAAATGACTCGTCAGTTTCCCCCCATAGGAGTATTCAGGGCTGGAAAAGCTGAGCTGTGGCCTAACTCTTTTGTCAGGGGATTTTTGTCTCTTTGCTGGCGTTGAGGTAAAGATCAAAGGACTGTACCTGTTTGTCGACTTCCGGACCCTGGTGAGGCACATCTGCCGTGCCACCGAGGCTGTCACTGGAACTTCCTCAATCACCACCAGATTGTCGTCGGCTGCCATCTCATCGATCACTAGATTTCTTCTCCCTCTAGTAGTCTCTTTGCTCCTAACGGTCTCTGCACCGGCGGTGCGTCATCCCTGCGAAACACCTGCACCACTGGCAGTGGGTGTGGTTGTAGGGATCGCAGGGGCCGTGCGGTGGGAACCTGTAGGAGTTTTTTTTGTATTTTTGCTGTTACCCCTAGAGCTCCTAGAGCTGTTGGAACCTGGGGAACCCTGCAGGACTTGGGGCAAGTTGCTGGGTGGTAGCTGGACGGCTAGGCCCTCGCCCGCGCCTCCCGTTGGCACTGCCTTCTTTGCGGTTGGGGGGATGAGCTCTTGGCTCTCAAAAACCCTATCCGTGGCTCCCACACTCTCCATAGCCCTATTGCCCTGGGTCCATTCTGTCCTGGACCCACCTAACTACATGACTTAAAGCCCTGGTTCTAACCATGGCTA
Organism: Discoglossus pictus; assembly: GCA_027410445.1. Taxonomy (NCBI): domain Eukaryota; kingdom Metazoa; phylum Chordata; class Amphibia; order Anura; family Alytidae; genus Discoglossus; species Discoglossus pictus. The sequence goes on from CM050165.1 coordinate 331,809,700, forward strand.
GCAAGGCTTCTAAATATCCAGGGTCCATGGCCAGCACCACACGCAGGACAAACACATACTGACAAGACCACACATGCACACACAGCAGGGAAGCTACTGATATGGACACAATATTAGACTTAGAATATATGGGGTTTAATATGCACATGCACGGGAGCACCTGAGTGAGGTGCTTATCTGGGCAATGGCCGGCACAGAGTGAAGAGAAAGCCTGCAAAATGGGTGGAAGTCCCTTCCTCATCTCCTAGCCAATCAGGAGCGCCTAGGATCCGCTGGGTTACACTGCACTGCGTCGGACCCAGTGTGCCTGGGACTGCCTCTGCGTCGACCATAACAGTAGATGGGCCTAGTATGCTGCAGTCCATATGGTAACGTAGAGTCGCCTATGACTGAATGACTGACCATCTATCTATCTATCTTTCTATCAATTAATCTATCTATCTATGTACCTATCTTTCTATCTAAGTGCACATTGATACTTACTTATGTTCCTGAATATATTGTTATAGAGAGTAGTAATGTAAGCAGCCTCTGTAATTCACAGGTTGCATTCCAGTATTTAGTATTATTTTCTCTGGAGATCTAATGTGGTCATTTGCTAGCTCTCTAGAAAACTCTCCAATACTGACAGCCATAATTGCCAATTTCCTCTGTGGACCATGTGCATTTCTATATACTATAAACAACAGAATACCAAATGAACACATATAGATGAAAGTAACGTATATTATTCTGACACGCTTACTATGCTTTTTGCACTGACTTGATTAACCCTTAATGACTGGGTCTCTTATATGACCTTGACCCTCTCTGTTTTCATCACCTAATTTGAATCCCAGCTTGATAATTATAATGAGCGACATTCCACCAGTGTTTGTTATTCCACGCTAGCACTGCTATTCTCTGAGGAACTGGGTAGATATTTCTGCAATAGCATGCATTAGTGTGCTTATATAAACTAATTATGATTAACAGAACAAAGGCAGAGCATTAGACATAACGTCATGGAGATACTAAATGTATCCACCCTCCCCACATGCTGTTTGAGACTTAATTTATTCATGTTTGTAACATTGCCAATACATTACCGATCTTATCCTGAATGCAGTCTTGTGACACTTTTGTATAGAAATATAGATAGTTATAGCAGATAAAAAACAACAGGACCATCTATTTTGTCCAGTCTATCTACTTAAAATACATGGTTTGACTAATCCTCAATATAGCATTATAATTATCCCAGGTACTTTACTGTACCCCTAATCCTTGAAGATTTTGGAACAGTGTCAACTTCTCCTTCTGGCAAACTATAATTAGGGTGTATCAATGCACCAGTCAAGTCATGGAGCCCCATGAAAAAATCAGTTAGTCACTCTACTGGTTGAATCTGACAGTTAAAAAATACATGGCCTTCCTTTCTTTGCAGTTTGTACACAAAATAAAAGAACACTGTTTAACCTCTACAGCAGTATTTTTTTCATGCAAACATCAACTATTGTAATTTCTAAATGCATTATAGTATATTTGTGACTGTGTTTAGTGTCCTGTAAGTTGGCAAAATACTCCTGAATATTCCACACTCAAGAAGGCCCGAATTTAGCTTTTCGGAGCCCCTAGGCAGTAAAATCAAGGAGCCCATGATAGTTTTAGTTTTGAGTTTTCAGTGACACACACAGCATTGTTCAGTATGTGGCCCATATGTATATATATATATATATATATATATATATATATATATACACACACATACACGCAAGCAATGGTTCTGTTTCATATATTAACTTTACCAATATACAAATATCTGTACAAAACCTACAATAGTTTTCCTTTTGTTTAATAATTAGATTTGTTTGACAAACCACATCAGGTATAAGGAATATAATTCAAAAATAAATATATTCAAAAGTTGTTGTTTTTTATATGTCTTATATATTACAAGGCTTCAGGTCGCTGCATTGCGATGGGCAGAGAACAGAGACATGCTTTTGTGAATACTATGATGGCATTTACATACAATAGACCCTTAATACACCCATAATACACCCATAAAATGCTCCAATCACAATGGCTTGATATAGCTTACAAAGGATTTTTGGTTATCAGGAAAAGAAGCTTATTGAATACTGTGAAGGCCCACAATACATGTTTAAGATGCATTGCAGCTCACCTTGACCCATCACAATGACTTACTGAAACTTCACTACCGGGAAAGTTTGGAGAAGTGGGATCATGAAAAAGCCATGAAAGTCATAAAGGTAAAAAATGGTAAAAGATAAGATAAGATACTCTTTAACACACTACTGTAGACCAACAGCCTTATTAAATTGTGATTCAGTAAATTTAAAAGGGCTCTATTTAAGCACACAGTATATTGTTTTTACAGAAGTTTTTAATTAGTGAACTTCTATCCAAAAGCAAGGTCTTCACTGGCTAAAAACTTCTGTAAAAAAATAGGCTATGTGCTTAAATAGAGCTCTTTTAAATTTGCTGAATCGCAATTTAATAAGGCTGCAAATGTTCAGTGTCACCCTATAATGGTAGATTGCATCAGGAGGCCTGGGGGCCTTGTGCCCTATGTGGTTCTTAGACAACTCCCATGCATCCCCCAGGGTGTTTTCTGGATTGGAAGAGCACATCCTTCTTGAGCATATCCATTTTATGTATCCACTAGCAAATCACTCTAACTAAATTGCTGATTTCAGTTTAATTATTATTATTAGAATTTTATGAAAAATATGCATACCCATGGTCATTACATTCGAAACTAGCAGGAAGAAGTGCAAAAAACATTTCAGTCATGCCTGGTGCAAAACCCTGTAGTGCTATTCTATGTGTTGTTTAAATGCTGATTAGGTTTGTGAAAAAGCCTGATTGCAATGGCATGTGCATGAGCGCGCTTTGGACCTAGCAACTCTGTCTGAAAAATAGGGGGATTCATTAACTGAATTAAATCAAAGGGGCAATTTTAGGCAGCCCAGCTCCCCTCTCCACCCCAAATCCAGGTCTCACTTGCTGGGCGGGTGGAATAAATAGATTTTTTTCCTTTTACATTTTCTTTGTTTTTTTTAATTGATTAAAATATGAGGAGCCCCTTACTGAGAAGCTCCCTTAGGCGAGTGCCTAATTCGCCTAATGCAAGATCCAGGCATGCCCTCAAGATCAAATCATAACCTCTCGTTGTAGCTTTTCTTTTCTATAGGCTTCCCTCATTATTGTTGTTAAATACATTAATATTTTGAAAGTTTCTATTTTGTTTGACAATTTCTGAAAATAATAACACTTACACATCTAAAAGGACCTGTAATTAGGTATCAAAACAAATTGACTTCTTGTTAAAAGTAGTTTAAATGCAAAGAATTGCCTTAATATTCTAAAAGATCTATTGATGATTAACCCTTGTCGGAAAATAGTTGGTGCAAAAGCACTTACTATTAACCACTTTAAAGGGCCACTTAATTCAGTACAATTTGGACCAATTCACAGTAAAGATCTGCTAAAATCATGTTGAAATACATTTAGAATTTTTGAAATAGGTTTATTTTTCAATGAAAGTAATGTCTGTGTTTACATGTGCTACTGCCAGACCTTCAGCTACAGCTCGGTGCAGTGAACAAAAGGTAAAATAGAATTACCCTTACCAAATCAATCTGTGCAGATCATGGAGTTCTGGAATCACCTAAACAGGTCAGTTATGGGTTAACTGCTTTGTGCAAAAAAGGAATGTTTTATTCTTGTGTTTTTATTTATTTATTGTTTGATCACTGATAAAGCTACAGAAGGAGTAGTCAAACAATTTTTATCTTTGTACACAATTTCATACAATTGATTTTATTGATGTAAATGTTATTAGAGTTTTTATGATTATCTACTACATTCAATGAGATAAATAAAATAAAATATGAAAGCTATCTGCCCAACAAGATTTGGCTGTTATTTCTAATCTCTATTATCCAAAATGTAAATTCCCATACCCCCAAAAGGCAATTAGTCAATATATTTTTTTATATATTGTTCCCATAAGCGATCTTTTGGTATAGACAAGTAGCCTGGAGGGCACTAATATGTTACCCATTGATTAGCACTATATTTATAAGTGTGCAAAAGCATCAAATAAGAAGTGGTTCCACACTGCCAAGACGCAAGAATGGATACGAGGAACTATCTGTGCGAATCATATCTTCCTCATGTCAGGAAGTATTACGATGTGAGTGGAACACCAGACTATATTTGATGCTGTTTTATGACACACTTTTTTTTTATACAACTGATCTGCACTAGGAGGTGGTGTGCTGTTTCTCTCCCCCTTCCCCTTTAACTGTTTTGTGCAGTTCTGATTTTAGGGAAAAACTGCTATCAATCACTGTCTTCACCATGTGGCTCAGCTGTCTGTTATTAATCATGCTACGGCTAGTAGGCAGGACAGACTGTGTTTGTAAACACACTTAAAACTTTAGATTTTTTAGCTGTTATTATTGTAATTTAAAAAAAGCATACAATCTTGTGCTCTTTCACACCATGAAGAGCACTTAAAGTGAGGTAAACGGCCCTTTAAATATGACACAGATTTTCCAACAGCAAATTCGCATGACATGTATTTGGATATGTTTTGTAGTGTTACGTCATTTTATCCATTGTAGGAAATCTGTGAACAATTCTGCCCAAACATCACTAATGTGTTTTTCAACAGTATTTTATACAGCTGCTGCGCAAGAATGTTCTCACAAATTATATCCAAACTGCATCCGTGTAATGGCTACAGCCAACGATGTAAAGTGAGGCTTTGAGCCTTGCAGGGAAATAGGTCAATACACTGGATTCACACCAAAACATGCAAAAGATGCAATTCCCCAAGGGCAGCAGATTCTCCATTCTCTTCTCTGCACTGATTAGTTAAGCATTCCTTGCACACAAATGCCCAGGAACACCCCTCTGCAGCTCCAGATTGTTTGCCAGAACATTTTCTTCCGCCCAAGCTCTGCTTCAAGCAGATGTGTACAAGGAAAACAACCAAACTCTTACACAGAGCGAGTTCTGCTGATTAAGCCACACATCCACTGTTAGCTTTTTGTGAGAAATTCCCATGTACTGAAATGACAGCAGGAAAGTGTCCAACCTCAACGTATTGATTATTTATGCTTTTCAAAGGAGTCTGTGGGAACCTGAGCTGAGCTGGGCATAAAATTTCTTCAGTAAAAATAGATTTTTTGTGGTACAAATAAAACAACTGAAATGAAACCCAGTGTCTATTTGGAGAACTGTCACAAAACAACTATTATTTGCTATATCAAGGAAGGGCGACTCACAGAATCTAAAGTTTCAGTGCACATTGTTGGCCTTGATAATGTATTTTGGATCCCCACAAAATGTTTCCATTCCATTAATCTGGGTCAATCTTATGCTCTGTCCTATTTGTGAAGGTATAGCAATACTCTGTTGTGTTGGCACAGCACGCTGAGCTGCATATAACGTATGCTGATTTTATGTATCTCAACAACTCTTATCAATCATTTACCATTCCTTAAAGGCATATATAAGATTCCCTGTGCTTACCTTTTTCTAATCTAACACATGCTGCTTATATCAGACATGCACATTACATTGAGTAATTCTATACACACATATATTTATTTTATTTAAAAATAAAACTTGTTTTCCACACCCCCAGAGCTGTTTGCATAGGCACAGTGAACCTCCCAATAGAAACACTGCATTTAGGTACGGATTTGAACACTTTACTAACCTTCAATCCAGCAGCAGCTCATTGCAGAGATCTACAGATCAGTGTCTGGCTCTTCCTACTTCCTTCTACAGGGAGACTACACATCCCATGATTCCTTCTTGCACAAACTAGCATCATTGATTGTTACATTATATTAAAATGTATAGCTGCCTGTGATTGGCCAGTATGAATTATGAAATGTATGCCAATTTTAGCAGGGATTTTTAGGGGTGTCAACTCACAAAAGCTGCCACTTGCAAACTCAGGAGATTTAGCAAAGATCAGGGTGATTTTGTTAATGCTTATTTTGGGATGTTTTCATGCAAAAAAAAAATGTTTTCATAAACTTCTGATTCTTCAGATGCATTCATAATCCAGGAAACTTAGATATGCCTTTAAGTTAAAGTGGGCTTCCCTGTTGGTCCAGTGGTTAGGATTCAGTGCTTTCACCACTGCGAACTGGGTTCTATTCCGGCTAGGGAACCAAGAGGCCACACCACCCAGAAGCCATGCAGGGATGGGTGTGCTAAGTGAGAGACCACCTAAGAATACCAGGAGCTTTATGCTGCGGCCCACTGGAGACTGGGTGGGAGACCACCTAGGAATACCGTGAACTTTATGATGTGACACACTGGAGAACTAACTGGCAACCCACTCCAGTATCTCTGCCATGAATACCAAGTGGATCAGCATGGTGTGTTGCAGTCGGACATGACTGAACAATGCAAACACACGTGAAAGTTAAAGTGACACAGAAAAAGTCCTATTTATTGAAGAAATGAAAAGTACACAATAAAATAAACATAACTTTACATTAAAAATATAAGCATAAACCTAACTATAATTAAGTTATACTTATTTTAGGTATAGATAAAAGAATCACTGCATTTAAAGAAAAATGACACTTGTTTGTCAAGAAAGTACCAAACAAAAATATTAGTTTCTGTGTAAGCCAAGGATAGACAGTTTTTCTCTAGGAAAATCTGCATTTTTGAAGACTGGTTTATTAGTTCAGAAATCTATTTTGTGTTTGTTACATCACATCCTGAGAGCTAGACAATGGTGTGAGGGGTTGTTTGTAGTTATCAGTAAATGGAAGGATGGGAGGAGAAAACAGGCAAATGTCCATAGCCTTTGCTCGATAACTAGATAAGATTGGAATTGACACCCCCCTTCACTGTCCCAGAAGCAGGACAAAGCATCAAAGGATGCAACCATAGCTTTCTGGGATTCCTGCAAAGTTATCCATAGACTTAACATTTTTTTTCTCATTTAAAACTAGCTGTATGAACCTTTTTCTGCTTAATTATATTTTTAGTCAGACTGAAATATTCACTCTTTAAGATGATCACTTTATCAACATAAATGAATTAAGATTAGCAGTGGGCTGATAAAGAAGATAAGCATGCTCAGTTGAAAAAATGGTAATATATTTAATTGTTAGGTCTGTGTCACTATACATATTTATACCAGTTCTGAATGTTTATCTTCTCTATCACCGACCCCTAGGAATTGTCAATTGTTGTTGATAAAGCCATTTTCTCAAATCTGTGTCTTTGTCCTAGCAGTAAGATTAATTATGGCCAGATATTACTCATGCATTCTTTCTTGCAAAGTCTGTACCATAATTGGAATTAAACCAATTGCTAACACAACAGTACTAAAGTTCTTTGTCATCAGATCCTGTTTCTTTGGCTTTCTCAGGGTATGACCTCAGCTTGTGCCCCAAGCTTTCTGTTTCCTGCAACCTAGCACTTTTCACCATGAATATATCTGACCCATTTGCCTGTGTCCCTTCTCTGTGATCTTAAGACTATATAAGGTGAGGGCCAAACTTAAGCACTCAGCCACCCTGGGCCAGTTCCCAATTATGTAATTGGAAGATTGTATGAGCTGGTATGGGGATATAGATATTTGGGGAAATTATGTAAGGTGAAAGAATAAGGAATAAAGATGTGGCAGGTATTGGGAAAGAGAGGCCAAAGAGTGAAGGGAGTGAAGAAAGGCAGGAGGGTTATTGGAAAGAGGTTGAGAGTGGACAATGGCTAAGTTACAAAATAATGAGAGAGTGGAAGAATTGAAATGGGATGTAGACCACTGCATTGTTGGCCTTTTTGGAAATCCAGCCCTGCATACAACTACTTTTCTATTAGCTGCATCTGGACCACAGTTTGTGGGCTTTCATCCTCAATCCCATGGGTGATTTTCCTTTTCTGTCACTACTAGCATTACCCTATAAGTTATGCAGAATAAAATTAACGTCAAATAAATGTGAGTGGGACTGGAAAACACAGCTGTTCTTTAGATGGGCTAAGATAATTAAATGAATGACCAGCTGTCTGGGAACAGGATATTGATATGATTTAACTTCTGTAAGAACTACAAGACTTGCTTTTTACTAGAACTTCTGGTGCCAATTTTTTTCTTTCTTGACCAAGCTAAGCTTTTGATCTTTCAAGCCCGTAAATGTTACAATCGCAAATGGCTAATCAATTGCTACAATTCCTCAAGCCTGCAAATGTTCTCACACCTGTAAATGGCAAATGTAGAAGAAAATCCTACGGGTTCCAGATAAGACTCACACGGGGGTTAAACACCTGTTTGTAGCACTGTAAATGCAAATAAAAAATCAATACTACACTTTAAAAGACAGGGAAAGCGATGTAAGACATTAGAATTAATTGACAGTCTCAAGCTCCCAAATCTACAATCAAAACATTTTTTTTTTCATGTTTAATTTCCGTGTTATATCAATCTCGGGAATCAATGAGTTAATACCCACATGGACTAGAGCATTTCCTTCATTCATTTTTATTATTTAGTACATTGCGGGATTGTGAGTCCGCATATGGGACTTCTAAACCCTAATTGATTGACGTTTAACCTCCATTTTTTACTGACGTAATGATGACGGCCTCATTTACTATTGGCTTTTTCTAAATCGGTAGTAATGGCCTAGTAATGTATTGATCGTGATCACGCTCTGAAATGCTACATACCTTTGCATGGTTTATGGTTTCAGCTTTTGGCCCGTAAATTGCAGGCTAGTTCAATTGAATCACTCTGCAATTGTAGCAAATCTCAAGCCCACAGACAAATGGTCTGTATAATGCAAACTGCGGGCTTACAATTGAATAGGGGTTAAACACCTGTTCATAGCACTGTAAATGAAAATAAAAAATCAATACTGCACTTTAAAAGATGCGGGAAAGCAATGAAAGACATTAGAATTAATTGCACAACAGCCTCAAGCTCGCAAATGGGCAATAAAAAATATTTTTTTTACATTTAATTTCCGTGTTATATCAATCTTGGTAATCAAGGCGTTAATACATATCAGCCCACCCACATGGACTAGATCATTTCCTTCATTCATTTTTATTATTTTGGACATTGCGGGATTGCGAGTCTGGTCGCATATCGGGCTTCTAAATCCTAAATGATTGACCTTTAACCTCCATGTTTTACAGACGTCATGATGACGGTCTCATTTACTATCGGTCTCATTTACTATTTACATTTCTACATCAGTAGTTAATTGATCATGTTCATGCCCTAAAGTGCTACTTACGATTGCATGTTTACGGTTTAGGCTTTTGGCCAGGTACCTGTAGGCTTGTTTAACTAAATCTCTCTGTAACTGTTGCAGAGGACTTAGAAAAAAAAAATGGCAAGGCACAGAACTTAGAAAAAAATAAAATAAAATAAAACATAAAATACAAAAAAAACTCACATACAGCACAGGGGGACAGCCAGGACGTCTGGGAGTGAGGTTCCACGCAAATTTAAGCCAAGTTTGCAGAGTTTCGTCACTCGAAAATCAGCTAACCGAGAAAAAAAATGTCGGACGAAATAAGTGAAAGTTAGGCTGCATGACCCTGAACCGCACAAAACACTGCCAGATGCGTACCACTTACACAGGAACGTACGAGGTACAAATACACTATTAGAAAGGACGTAAACTGCTCTGAGCCGCGTAACACATAGACAATCGCCGCCATTTTACAACACTAACTTGCAACTAATAATATTACGAATCTAAAATGGTGCTTTAGACGACTAAACCAACGGTTTGGCCTCGCGCACACATCCTATTTATACTGCACAATTGGCACATTGCTGACACTTTCTCATCAGGGCAGCAACAGTCCAACTGTAAATTGTATCCTGCAGGAAAGAGATTGTTAGCGCTTCAGGATATTGATTGCTGGATATATTAAATACAAATAGGTAAAGTATATAAATGTATTAAGTAATTAATTAATTAATTATTATTAAAAAAATAAATATATAAAATAAACCGCTAAATAGCATATTTTACACTGCCATTACTTTATGAATACATTAATGCTTCTCACTTCCTAATACATTTGTTCATTCACAATTAATTATTAATGTCCATTAATTTAATAAGTATTCATTAGTAATGGAAAATAAAAATGTATACTTTCCACTGAACTAAAAATGTTTAAATTTTTACACTGCAGTTATATGTATCGCGCAGAAGGTGCTCAGAGGAGCAAAAGTACACAAGGAGAGGCGCTCTCAATGAGCGCCGAAATTGCTCAGAGGAGCAAAAGTACACAAGAGGCACTCAGCGCGAGGCTCGCAATGAGCGCCCAAGGTCCTCAGAGTAGCAAAAGCTTTGCATTGTGTGGCAAACAGCATTGCCATATCTTCAAGTTTTATTGTGCCGTTATTTTTAACAGGCAAGTCGCTAGTCAATTATAATACAGATCCTCTGGTGAATGACTAATATAATTAGATTAGCGACTTGCCCGTCAAAAAATGACGGTCAATAAAATGTAAATGTTGTGACATTTTTTTGCAACACAATATGACTCTGCTACAATTGTCCCCTTTTTTTATCTAAAAATAAATACAAATATTTTTTTTTTACTTTTTATTTTTTTAACTTTCAACTTATATGTAACCAACATATTTAAATTATTTTTTTCAATCTTCAGTCTTTTAATTGTGATATATATAATAACAACATAATACTGTGTTAATTTTTAATGCATACATATTGTAAAGTCTAACATGAAAGTTTGTAACATGCAACTTGTATATTAAACAATCTTTTAACATTTTTTTAACAATACTAACACTTTTCAATTGATATTTATCGATGAGTAACTGCGAACTAAATTAACTTAGAGTAACTAAATTGTTTTAACAATAACATGCTTTTTATCATTTTTTACATTTTTGTTAAACCCTTGTTAAACTAAATTAGCATTGAATCCAGAGGAAGGCAAACAATAAAACCCCCCATTGATACTTGGCCAATTGTATCAAAGAGGGAAACAATTTAATTCCTTCCTGACCCCATTAACTGGCGATCGGATTACTCCCTGAATCAATACTCTGTCTTAAAATGATACAGTTCAAATTATTATGAAATCTGCAACTTTATAATAATAATACATGTTTGACTATACCACATATATATTTAACTAACTGTCCCAAACATTTAAAATACACATATTTAACATCTGAAATTGTAACATCAAACAATAACAATTAACTCTTGTAAATCCTGAAAAAGTCAGATAATTGTTTTGTGGGGCCAATCATGTTAATATGAAACTTTTAACCCATTCCAATATGTTTAAGGATGTTTCACTGTTGTTTTTGTTGTAGTTTCTTTTTTTTTTTTGTTCTGTTTGTCCTTTCTGCAAATGTCACATAGAGTTTCATATGTGAAATAGTGGTCCCCTATTTAAAGAGTCGCAGAGTACTTTAATTTTGTACTGGAAGTCAAACCACTGTTCTCTATGTTTTTTTCTCCATTCTATAGATTTTTTTCTTGAAATTATGTTTTTGTGCAATCATATTGAGTACCATAAAATGTTGTCATTAAAATGAAACCATTGTCCTCTATCTTTCCAACACCTCATAGTAGACAATGTTTTTGGTGTAAACGCATCCATTGTCCAATAAATGACCCTGACTTTCATTTTCTTCAACATGCACTTTAATTTCTTTTGGATTAGTGCACCTTGAAAAAGCCACATAGAGTTGTCCATGTGCAAAAACTGGTTCCTTTAAAAAAATCCCAACAGACTTAAAAGTTTGCCCTTGGGATTTAATGATGGTCATGGCAAATGCCATGATAACTGGAAATTGTCTCCTTTGAAGGACAAAAGGCAAACCACTCTCACTTGGAGCTAAATCAATTCTTGGTATAAAAACTCGTTCACCTTTATGGGTCCCAATTATAATTTCTAGATGTATAAAATGATCTTTTAACTCATGCACAATTAATCTGGTCCCATTACAAAGTCCTTTTTTTGGATTCATATTTCGCAATAACATGACAATTGCACCTTTTTTCAATTGTAAAATGTGTGGTGGCATTCAAGATGGTTTTAACAAATTAATAAATTCGATACTAAAATTCGATTCACTGTCTTTATCATCAGACAGAACAAAATCTGCACTGTAATAATTCTTTTGTGGTGCATTGATGTATTTTAAAATTTCATTATTTACATTCAAGGCATCGATATTTTTTGATGTTAATATCATTTTGTTTGCAATGTCTGAGTAATCCTCATTATTAAGAGTGTTTAGAGATATGGCTGATATGAGTGATTCAATGTAAACTATTTCTGATGGAATTTCAGTGGTATCATTTGGTAAATGCTGTATGTAAGTTTTCCTTCTCCGATTTTAATGAGCCAATCATTGAATTCATTTTGGCCTTCAGATCTCATATTTATTTCTAATTTGAGATGTGTAAATATTTGCCACAGTTTACTGGTCTTGATACATGTTTCAATGATTTCCGTTCTATTTCCGTGTGGCACAACAGGTAATGTTTGCCTAAAATCTCCTCCTAACAGCATCACCTTTCCACCAAATGGCAACTTATTATCCATCACTTCTTTTAAGAATCTGTCAATACATTGCAGTGCATGACATGACATCATTGTTGCCTCGTCTATGATAATTAATTTAGTTTTTTAAAAATGTTTGGCTTGTAAGGAATTCAGTCGAATATCTGACACTGATGTTTCCAAAATGGGAACTGGCAGCTTAAATCCACTATGCACTGTTCTACCACCATCTAACAAAAGTGCAGCAATTCCAGTTGTTGCAAACGGCATAGCTATCTGATCCTGTGATCGAATATAACTCATCAAACAATGGTACAGATAAGTTTTTCCTGATCCACCTGGGCCGTCTAGATAGAAATACCGGTCTTTGAACATTTCATCATCTGTAGCATTTGTGATGGCATGAAATGCTTCTAACTGTAAAGTATTTAAAGTTGCCAGTTTTTCTTAGTTTTTTTGTTTTTGTAGCTCAGTGTCATAATCATCAAAATTGATGTCATCTATAAATCCTGGATCTGGTAAATTAAAACTTGCACAATTTAATCCATGAGCCAACAATATTTCTTGTATTTCTATCAATGTTTTTAACAGTGCTATTGGTTCTCTGTAACGTTTCAAGAAGTCTTCTGACATGTTTAATGTTTCCCACAAAGGGAAAGCATCAGGTACATTGCAAAATATGCAAATGAATGCAAATTGTTGTCTCATTTGCTTTGGCATTTGACATAGTGCTGCTTCTTCCATACACCTCTCCCATTCTGTATCATCAGCTATGAAGTTTTGATGTCTTGCAGCTAATAGGAATGTATCATAAACTATGTCATTCACTGTACGTAAATGCTCAAAACTCTGTGCACCGGGAACATGTAGCAGAAGTAATCTTAAGCTGAAACGTTCAATGTCCCTTGGACTGACGGTATAAATGCGTGGTATAATTTTATGTGCATCGCTTCTTCGTTGTCGCCATAGACCATTTATAAATACATAGTGATATGGTATCTCTATGTATAAAAATTGTCTGGCCTGCGTATCCTGACAGTTTAATTTAAACCATGCAGTAAGTGTGGTATCTCTGTGTTCACTTTGATCTAATGCAGTTCTTTCATTTCCTGCAGTAAAGCAAACCAACTGACTTTGAGGCAAATGTACAGCTAAACAATAGATAGGATGTGACCGATCATGCATCTCAAATTTCAAAAGGCGCCACATTGCTTCAGGAGCACTCACATACCGAGCATCTAAATAATTTGATAGTTCATCATGTAAAATTGGATTTTCGTTTTCGTTTGCAGCACCTTGCACAACAACAGTAGCTGCGTCATATCCTTTGTAGATATATTTATACACATACTTAATTGATTTAATTGAAGTGCAAGCTTCCACATTGATGTGTGCATTGTACTTGATGAGCAAATGTGGATTGTAAGGAACGACAAATCTATTATCAACCTTTTGACCATGGATAATAACTGTTTGTCCTTGTGTTCTTTTATACAAAGGGTATCCATCGCAATTTGCATAAGTTTGCAATTTAAATTGTTTTGGAAATTCTTTAGTACGTTTTTTATTTTCCATACATGGTGAATTAGGATTCATGTCTCCACATGGGCCATGAATCATTCTATGTGTAACAATCTCCCAAAGTTTGTTATATTTTTCTTGGTCTGGCAATTCTGCGGAAATTACTGAATCCACTCTCTCTGCAGTATTCAACTTATCTTTTTACTGCAGTATTAAAAGTATGTGAGCATGTGGCAATCCTCTTTTTTGAAATTTAATGGTGTAAACAAAAACCACACATTGTCCAAATAAGTGTCCTTTAGTGATATCATATATTAATGAATTGAGTTTGATTTTGAATACTCTTGCCACTAAATCTGGTCGGTCAGAAGTAGTTTGTCCCAGATTCAAATTTTCCTTGATCTCTGGCCATTGTGGATTACATGTGACTGTAATAAATAAATCTGGTTTTCCAAATTTTGTGACAATAGCCATGGTATCATTATACCTTTCTCGCATATTGCGAGGAGATCCTTGGAAAGTGGATGGCAAAATAATTGCTCTTCCAGCTGAAATGTCTCTGTTGGAAGCTTGATTACTTTTACGTTTCTTGGAAGCCCCAACACACTCACTTGATGCTTTCTTATTCATCTTTCTTTTATTTCAAAGTCTCTGTCGATCTTCTTCTCGCAAGCGTTGTGAAGTTTCCGGTGTCTGAGCATCTCTCCACATTTGCTTCCTTTCCCTTGCCAATCTTCTTTTGCATTAAATGTTGTCTTCTCCATTATCCGCCATTTTAATCTGTAATTGTAAATAGAGATGTAATTATTGTTTGTTCTTTGTTTTGTGTACATATTTGTTTTTTTACTTTTTGTACTGTTACATTAAAGTTGATGAATGAAGTAATCAAGCATTTTAAAATGTTGTACTTTTTTACAATGAAATAAATGAAACCATTTTTCAAAGTTTTTTATTAACATATATATTGAATAGCGCGATGACGTCATCGCGGAAGAAGAGACAGGGAGATTACAAACTGGATCATTTAAAAGGAACCCCGCCAAATGAATGACAGTGCACACAGCCTTGAGAAAGTCACGCTAAGTGACGAAACCGGTCGGCAGACAGTGCTTCTCCTTGGCCACCTTACCTGGGTATTATTATTTGAGCTGATCACTGGTATGGTAACTATTTTTATATACACTTTTGTACCCTACCTTATTTTTATAGCACTTTACTCTATGTATTACTTTATATATTATCGACAGTCATTAACGATATCAGACTATACCTGTATTATATGATCTGGAGGGCATTGTCCTAAGTGAATAGCCCTCCAAGGTGAAATACAGTCAATTAGAAATCACCATTCTTTCCTTTATTGTGTTAATAAAGAGGTACCTTATCTATATATGTATATATTTTCTCAGCAATAATACAGTGGCTCTAATCCCAGTATCAAGGTGAAGCCTAGTATTTGTTCTTAAATCACTTTTTAGTTATCCTTTTTTCATTTTTGAAAAAGGTTATCTGATGATTTTATTTTATATATGAGGATAACCTACCATATGGAATACCAACTTGAATTTATCAAGCTAGACTATCTCCATTATAGTACTATATTACTGCATTTATAAAGGGCAATGTATCTAGTAGTATTATAATAAGAGGCACATTTTATCTACAATTTCCATAGTTTGGCAGTTTATCATACACATATTTTAAGTGTGTTTTTAGTCAACACTTTACGGCGTTTTTCTATATTAATTTATAACCAATAAAAATTATTCATTAATTTACATATATTAAATAGGAAAGAGCTGCACATATATATATTTATTATTAATCCTTCAATTCCATTCATTCTTGATTGACTTCACTGCATACATTGATTTTATTTTTTTCGCAACTGCTCTAAGCTTCTTTTTTTTTTACTATTATTATTAATTAGTATTCTCTTTTCAACTTTACATAAGTGCATGTTACAATTTTTTTTTAACTGATGACTAATTATTATACGTTAATGACTCAATAAGTACTCTCCATTTTCACAAAATATAATATAGCCTTTTTTGTAGCATCACTACAAAATTAAATGTTATACCTCTGAAGATGATGTTGATGTTGTTCAAAGGCTGCAAACGTCACGCTGTGTGTTGATTCACTTGCAGATCCGATGAAACTGTTAAATAAAAATGAGAATCTTTTTAATATTTTGCTTCATACGTATCATTAAATCAGCAGCAACAGACATATATTTGGATAGATTAAAAACCTAAAAGCATATTCCTGAATCTCTTGCTGTAGTAATATAATAAAAATCTGTACCTGTCAATATTCTCCTTTTTATGTTCAATGGGTCCAAACGTCACTGTCTCTGTTCATTCAGCTACAGATCCACTGCAAGTATACAAATTTGTAAAATTAATGTATAATATGTTGCTTCATCCGTATCAATCAATCAGGCGGAACAGAGATATTTTTGCATATATGAAAAACATGAAATGAATATATCAATCAATCAGCATGGACACAGATATGTTAGCATAGATTAAAAACATGCAATCAATATTCCTATTAGTTTTTAAATAAGACTCAATTAATGTGCATTAATGTTAAATTAATGTGTGACTAAATATAACATCAACATGTAAGCATGAGTCTATTCCCTTTTTTGGGGGGGGGATATTTTTTAATGAGTATGTTACAACTAAATTATTAAAATACTGTACATTACGGGGGGTGTGGCTAAGCTGCTGGAGAGGAAAGACATGTCCTGCAAGAGCTCCAGCTAAGGCCTGGGTTAATCTGGGACAATCGACCCCTATAGATGCCCTGAGTGACCAACAAACAATATCACTAAACTCAGAAGACCTAGGGGAACAAATTGATCCCAAAATTACCTTAAAAAAAAACAATAAAATCGGAAGAGTCCCCTGCATGGAATCCCTACCCAGCTGAACTTTTCCCCCTGGAAGCCTGGAGGGAGAGAGTGTGGAGCTGCACTGCTGAGGACATATATAAGCAGGTACAGGGGAGAGGCTATAGAGCTGTGGGGGGAGAAGATAGCTTGATCCAAGGAAGGGGTACCCAGGGGGGCATCAGAAGCAAATTAGCCCCAGAAAAATTAAGCAATCCGGGGCACCTTACCCACATATCCCCATCAAAGCTCTCCCCATACCCTGGGCCCAAGCAACCCAGCCCAACCTGTCTACTTAGACTCAGAACATTAAAAGTACACTGCACAGGGCTCACTTACCAACCAAACAGGATTACAAAACCATTTGTTTTTCAAGGCTAGTTTCCAGGCCGAATCCCTGCTTGTGTAACAGACTGTACTAGTGGAACTCTACTACCACCTAGTGGACAAAGTTCAAAAGCACCAAGCAAGTAAAAAGAGACAACCAAAGCTCAATTTTCAACTAGAAGCATTTAAGCTATGACCACTTCGGTTCAAGAACTTTTAATAAATCCAAAAAGATGTAACTAGCAAAAAGCCCAGCAATATAGGGACGCTAACAATTGCTCTGGGACAAACCAAGTGAAACCAGGTCTCTGGCAACAACTTGATCTACAATACTCTCACTGAGATGGCAGGTGTTGCCACGAGAAAGAACAATAAAGGGATCCAATCTTACTGCCTACCCAAATCTTCAGCAAGTTCTCCCACCAATAAAACACCCACAGCCGCAGTCCACGCAGCAACAAGCTCTGAAATGTCAGCGCCTAGCACTAAAAGTGACATCCAGGACCTTAAAGACCTAATATCCAACTTCAGAGAGGAGGTCAAATCAGACATCCGGAAGGTGACAACAGAACTAACCACAGAAATTAAAAAGGTGGACGATAAAACAACAAAACTGGAAACTAAAATTTCGGAAATAATGCAACATAACAACAAGCTAACAGAGGAGATCTTGGCTTTGAAGGAGGAACAATCTAGACAACAGTTGCAACAGGAAGATCTAGAAAACAGATCTAGACGACAGAACATAAGGCTGAGGAACGTGCCGGAGTCTGTCAAGGACCTACACGCATACCTAAACGATCTATGTGAATTTCTCCTCCCAAACATACATCCAGAAAACTTGAGAATGGATCGGTTTCACAGAGCCCTAGGATTCCGTTCATCTCCACAGGAGCGCCCAAGAGACATCATTGCCAGATACCACTACTACTCCACCAAAGAACTGTTCATGAAGGCCGCAAGAAAAGGCATCCCTCCCATCGAGGGGCACACACCGCTGCTTTTTTCTGATCTAGCCCCGACTACCCTTGCCAAAAGGAGACAACTGAAACCGGTTCTGGACTGTATCCTGGCTCAAGGATGGAGGTATACATGGGGTTTCCCTTTTCGCCTCAATATATCCAAAGAGGGAAAATTCTTCACCATCAGAACACTGGAGGAAGGCATTAACTTGCTGGCGGAATGGAACATCAAGGTCATTGTCGGAGAGCAGTTACAACCAACAGAAAACCCGAGAGGAAGGAGTCCTCCCATGAACGGAGAAAAAGACTTACTACAATGAGTTGTCACTTATTTTGTTTCTCTGTTTTTTTTGTCTTTTTTTTGCTTCATCTTCCTCTCTCTTCTTCTCTCTCTCTCCTTGTTTTCATGCTACTCTGACAACCAAAGCTAGTTGAATCTGAAAACGAGTAGATCCAATAAGGTAGCACCCACACCAGTGAAAGTTCTAATACACACTATAGACAGTTAACCCAGGCCGTAAAGGCAAAAGCAACACACACCTAGAAGGCGTCCCTACGGGCGCTAACACGTAGACTTCCAAAAACCCCTACAGTAGGGAAAGTTTAGGCGGACCAATTCAGTGTCAGTTTAGAGACACTAACTGGCCCACCAGTAAAATACGAAGAGGACAGCAAACGCTCTCCTCATAGTAGTTTAAATTACCACACTTTATTTAAGTAAGGAACACAATTAAGTTCAAACATACTAAGAGCCTTCCTGACCAACAGTAAGACACACAAACAGACTCAAGTACTTAGACTTCTTACCCAGGATTACCTTAGGGTTCCCCACTAGAGGAAAAGTAGGAACTTGCTTAATTACTGAGCCAGGTTTTTATAATTCCGAAAGTTTAAGTATAAGCAATTTGGCTCATACTCTGTTGTCTTTTTTCCTTTGAGTACAGATACTCTCCCACACAGCCAGCTGCTGAGCAGTCTTCGGGCGGAAACCAGCAGGAGGCACAGGATAACGAAGTAACAGGCTTCCAGAAAGGTGAGATAGCCATTTAGACACACCAAAGGGTCATACACCTCAATAAGAAATATGGACATTGTCATTGCGTCACACAACGCTCATGGTCTGAACGAACCAATCAAGAGGGGGGTAGCCTTGAGAAATTACCAAAAACTAAATCTTGATATCGTAATGATTCAGGAAACTCACTTTAGAAAACAAGCACTACCAAAATATTGGGGGGGAGTCTTTACTCAGGCATTCCATTCGACCGCAGATACCAAACAAAAGGGAGTCACGATTTTGTTCCACAGAAGACTCAACTTTCAGTTAAGTAAAATTCAAACAGATAAAGATGGCAGGTTTTTAGCAGTACATGGGACCATACACGAACGTAAGGTTTCATTCTTGAACATTTACGCCCCGAACACAGATCAAACGCCATTCTTTCAAAAAATACAGAAACTCACAGATAGCTGGGAAGACGGACTTAAGATAATAGGAGGAGACATGAACGCGGTCTTAGACCCGCTCAAAGACAAGTCAAACGATTTAGGTTCACAAAAAATCCCCACAGCGACCAAAGCTCTCAAAAAACTCCTAAAATCAAACTGCATGATTGATACCTGGAGAAACATGAACCCCACAGAAAGGGAATACACATTTTTTTCCGCCAGACATGGTTCGCTCTCCAGAATAGACTATATCCTGATCCCACAGAACGTTACAGGGAACCTAACTGAGGCCTCTATCTGCCCCATAGCATGGTCGGACCACGATCTAGTCAAAATCTCCATGAATAATCTCCTACCGAAAGGAAATAACCCAAGGTGGTCATTAAATCCCAGTATACTGAACGACCCTATCACACGAGATAAGGTCAGAACTGCAATCGTAGATTATCTTGACCTCAATACAGTAGGGGAGATAGACATAGATGGAATTTGGGCAGCTCACAAGGCAGTGATCAGGGGAGTCTGTATACAAATTAGTTCAATCAAAAAGAAAAAAGACCCGGCACAAATCTTACTTCTAAACCAGAAAATTGCTGAAGCACAGAAACTATTTGTTAAAGATAAATCACGACATACCCATGAGAAGATACTAAGTTACAAACAAGAACTAAACACTATTTTAAGAGGGAAAATGGTCAATATCCTACAGCGAACTGAAGCTAAATTCTTCAGATACGCAAACAAGCCCGATAGAATGCTGGCCACGAGACTAAAAGAAAAAAGAGCAAACTCATTCATAGCCAAAATAATCACCAAAAATAGGCAGACAGTTTTTAAACCAGATCAAATAGTAAACGAATTCAGACAATTTTATGCGGACCTTTACAGCAAAACACCCGAATCAGGCACCCCAACCCACAAACTAGAAATTGAAAATACACTAAATAACTTAAATATACCCCAATTAGACTCTATCAAAGCTAAATCACTCTTAGAGCCCATCTCGGTCGAAGAAATACAGGATGCGATCAAATCCACAAAGGCACACGGGGCCCCAGGGCCAGATGGCTATTCCAACCTCTACTACAAACATATGAGCGATCTACTTAGCCCCACCTTACATAAGCTATTTAACAGCTTCTTAGCTGGTGAAAAAATTAAACCGGAATTCTTAGAAGCTAAAATAATACTGATTCCTAAACCGGGGAAAGACCCATCCCAATGTGCTAGCTATAGACCAATATCTCTGATCAACACAGATTTAAAAATATACACCAAAATCTTAGCGTCAAGACTAGCGAATCTGTTACCTGAAGTGGTACATCCAGACCAAGTAGGGTTCATTAAGGGGAGAGAAGAGCCAGACAATACCAGAAAAATTGTTGACCTTATTGACATAACCAAAAGTAATGAAGGCCGCGCTATGTTGTTGGCGCTTGATGCCGAGAAGGCATTTGATAGGTTAGATTGGACATTTATGAACGCCACACTGAACAAATTCGGAATTCCGGAAGGTTTTCTGCGAAGCATCGCGTCATTATACTCGGAACCAACCGCACAAGTTACATACCAAGGACACAATTCACTAAAATTCAACATCACAAGGGGGACAAGACAGGGGTGCCCTCTATCACCATTGCTGTTCGCCCTCAGTATAGAGCCCCTAGCAATTGCCATTCGTCAGCACACTGACATATCGGGTATACGGGTCGGCCCGACAGATCATAAAATTAGCCTTTTTGCCGATGATATCCTACTAACAATATCAAACCCCCTGGTTAGTCTACCTAATCTATTCAAACTTTTGTCTCAATTTGGCCCACTGTCAGGATTCAAAATTAACACAAGTAAAAGCATAGCCCTTAATATATCACTTCCTCCCACCACGGAAAAACTACTAGCCAATAACTTCCCAATAAAATGGGCCCCGAATTCTATCAACTACCTAGGCGTACAAATTACAAAATCAACTAAGACCCTATATGAAGCAAACTACCCAACCCTCTTTAAACAATTAACTAGGGACCTGCACAGGTGGTCAGAACTAAAGATTTCGTGGTTAGGAAAGCTACATGCTGTCAAAATGAACGTACTCCCCAAACTGCTCTACCTTTTTCGGACCTTACCTATCTCGATTTTAGCGATAGACTTGAAAAAAATACAGAAATTACTAATGAGTTTTCTGTGGAACAATAAAAAACCTAGAATAAACAGAGAAACAACTACTGCGACTAAGAAGGATGGTGGGCTCGGATTTCCAGACATTTCCAGGTACTTTAAAGCTGCTAGATTAGCACAACTAGTTAAGTGGTATGTCAGGGACTCCCCCCCGGTATGGGTTCAATTAGAAAAACGCATACTAGGGTCCAATGATTTAATCATGCGTCAGTTACTATGGCTCTCAACCCAGCAGGGCTTCAAGTTACCCCAATCAATTCCATCAAGTGTGAGGCATTCAATTTCCCTATGGAAAGATATAAATAAGAGGAACAGACTGCTGGGCCAGGAGTCAGGGCTCAGCCCTCTATGGCCACTTTCAACTAACCCCAAAATAAACTCTAATGCTCAATACAGATGGTGGATTGATAATAATTGCTCAATTGCGGCAGATTTACCGGTTGTTAATCAAAAATGGTCCACCACCGCATTCCTAGAAGACAAACCCCTTCCTCCGGGGGAATGGCTTAACCTAATCGCTATAAACAAAAGATTAAATCACATCACTAAGAATAAAGGAGGGCAAAATATATCCTTATTCGAAAAATGTTGCATTAAATTCCCGGGAGGGAAAGGAAACATCTCCACAATATATAACCATTTAAGCGATTTAGTCACTCCCCCTAAATTACACTATGAATCAGCATGGGAAGCTGACCTCAACATAAATTTAGACAGAGACCAATGGAATAGTATTCGGAAACAAGCCAAAAACACATCACTTAACGTAATTATGAAAGAAAACTCCTATAAAGTTATTATGAGGTGGTACCTAACCCCAGTAAGAATGCACATAGGGAACCAGACAATTAGTGACATATGCGAAAGGGGCTGCAACCAAAAAGGGACTCTAATCCATAAATTATGGGAATGCCCTATGATTAGACACACATGGGTGGACACCTACAAAACCCTGGAGAAACTATGGGGTCAATGCTATCCCATGAGACCAGAAGAGGCCATCCTAGGATTACCGGTAGAAGGGATGTCCAACTCAGAACAATTCCTAACTAACCAAATTTTCCTAGCAGTTAGGATAGTAGTAGCCGCCCATTGGAAATCACCCACCCCAACATTTGAAGTAGTCTTAAACAAAATTGAGTTCGTTCGATCCATGAGCGTTTTGTCCGCAGAGGTTGACCATAACTACAAGCGCTGGGCCTCCTGCTGGGCCGCCTGGGAGACAAGACGCGGCAGATGAATAGGGTGAGTGACACTTCTCCCTACAAAGGAGCTATTAGGGGATCCATAGTAGTAGTGGTCTTAATTTACCCAACATCATTAGCCCACACAGTAACCTAAACACAGAATAATCTTTCTATTAGATGCTACCAACCAAGCTCAAAACAACAGTTGGTCAGGAATCCAAGTTCATCATATTTTTCCCATAGTTATGGGACTTCATTAAATATAGTTTTCTCGTTAGCCTTAAGTTATTTAAAAGCTAATATCAGCTATTATAATACCAGAAAAACGGAAAAGGGAGAGGAGTTTTGGACAGGCAGAGGACACACTGGAAACCAAATATGTGAAATACGTTTATTGTTAATTCCTATTTATCACTTCTAATGTTTTTGGTGTACTATGTTATATGTCTGACCTGTCTAATAAAAATCAATTAAAAAAAAAAAAAAAAAAATACTGTACATTACTAATGAAATAAGAATGAATACATTTTCATTAATATTAAAGTAAGGTCTGACTAAATGTAACGTCAAGATGTAAGCATAAGTATACATTTATTTTTATTTTTAATAATGATTAATTAATTAATTAAAGTACATTATGAATGTTATTTACAATTCTTTCACACAGGTAAGCAGCATATATACCAACTTAATTATTAAAATAATGTACATTAATAATTAATGAATCAATTGTTCCTATTTTTATGCACATTCTTAAACGTTAACCATTTTTGATATTAATGATTAGTAATGATTAATTAATTAATTAAAGTACATTATGAATGTTATTTACAGTTCTTTCACACAGCTAAGCACGATATTATTTTTCAATTAAATACATTTCCTCACATTTTTTTATTTCTTAAGTAATTAATAATTTAATAATTAATGATTATTAATGATATTTACCTTTTTTAATGTAATATTGCTGAAGCACTATCCTGAAGAGCTAAAAGTCTCTTGAGATTTTCCGGCATCAGAAAATGTCCAGTCAGACTGTCATCACCTGAGGAGAAAGTGTCAGATATGTATCAAGTGTGCCCTATATATAGGCTTTGTGCGCTAGACAAATGCGTTGTTTTAAGCAGGAAATCCGCTGTGCCGCGAGACAAATGCGTTGTTTTAGGCAGGAAATCCGAGGTGGCGCGAGAGGTGGCGCGAGACAAAGGCGGGAAATCTGTGTTAATGCGTAAATGTGTAATTTTGTTTTGTAAAATGTACTCGCTATTGTCTTTTTTATGCATTGCGCGGTTATTGAGCATCCTTGGTATTTTTAGAGCACATACGTCTCTGGCTGTGTTTTACGCAGTTTGTAGTAGTGTAGCCTCGTTTTCATTTTTTTCGGCGGCCATTTTTTTTCTCGCTTAGCCGATTTTGGATCTTTAGAAATTGTCTTTATCGATGTAAATTGGAGTTCCACCTCACTCCCAGACATCCTGCCTGGTTCCCCATGCTGTAAGTGACCTTTTTGTTATTTTTTTGTGAGTATTTAGTGTTTTTTTATTGTTTTTGTTCCGCAGCTTATCTCGTAATTTTTTTCATCTCGTATTTTTTTTCTAAGTCCTGCGTCTTGGGTAATAGTGCTACGGATTAACGGCGCTCATTGCCAAAGTGCTACTGCAAAGTGGTATGGTTTAACGGCGAGCCTCGCTCATTGCCAAAGTGCTACTGCAAAGTGGTACGGTTTAACGGCTCACCTCGCTACGCGAGACTCGCCGGCAATGAGCGCCTGCGGCACTCATTGCCAAAGTGCTACGGCAAAGTGCTACGGTTTAACGGCTCGCCTCGCTATGCAAGGCTCGCCGGCAATGAGCGCCTGCGGGGCTCATTGACAAAGTGCTACGGTTTAACGTCTAAGTCGTACGCACTACGAAAAAAGCGTGACGACGATTCGTAGTTGGACAATTATAATATGTGATAACAAGCATTTTTGGGTGATCTGTGATATAATACAATGCATTAGCATACTATGGGCCTCATTCTATTATCGGCCGCAGCCGTTGCGGGGCCGCAAGGACCGGCCGCACGCTATTCGGCTATTCTATTCCCCTCCGGCCGGGGATTCCGGCAGGCTTGCGGCCGGTGCCTTGCTATCTCTTGCGGCCGCTCGCGCCGGAGGAAATCCTTTGATCTAAAACGGCCGCAAGGAAATCGGCCGTAAGAAAATCCTATTTGCAATTCAATTGCTCCGGGAACCCTCTCTGCAAGGCTAAAGCCGAGCCGCAGATTACTTGTAGGAAAGAGGTCCCGCTAGCACCAATTAAGCACGAAATATAGCCCAAATAAAGCCATCCTGCACTTTGAGAAGACTATAAAGTGATTTTCGGTGTTAGCAAAAATAGCACAAAATTCCCCTATACTCAAATCCGTAAAATATATATTTTTTAATATACGTCAAATATCCATGTAAAAAGTCCATAGGGCTTGGAGCACCTCAGACCCGCCCACGCCGCAGCCGGAAAATAAACAGTTAATTTAAACTCGGGTTTGGGCTGATGTGCAAGCTTGAGAGTGGGTTACTTTTAATCCTCATGTCCCCCAATATGATCCCTAGCATTTACAGAGCTTTACAGAGCTGTCTTGAATTTATTTTTGACTTTTTAGATTTCAGAGCTTACGGCCGGTTGCAAGATTTACGGCCGGCCGTAAGAGGAGATCCTTGCGGGGCCGTTTAATTGAATTGCAAGGTAACGGGACCCCCGCAAGGAATCGCAGCCTTACGGCCGGTTTACGGCCGATAATAGAATAAGGCCCTATGTCATTTCCCAGTGCCTGAGTTTTAGCAATTTCTTTGCACTGCCATCTGAGAGAGAAAGATGTGTTGCGGCTCTTCAAGGACCTCACTGTTATAATAACAATCTGCATAAATGTTGTTGCTGCTGAAATCTGATGAAATCTGCTTGAAACTTTTGAAGCCTTTAGTATAAAGCATAGTGAAATTAAACTCATTGTTACAAGAAAAGAAATTAGATAAAATGTCATCGCTGCTATTACATATGAAGTTAAAACATTAATTGCGGCTATGATTTCATTTTGTATATTACATTTTATAATTTTTGTACCCTCAACAGGGGTGATAAGAGAACAGGCCTTTAGTTGTTTTTTTTTCTCTTCATTTGCTTCTATAAGGATAAAGTGCAATATATAATAATTATTTCTTAGTGGCTACCATCATAAAGCTAGAAACTATTTTTCTGTATAAATTAGTGTGCTTCGTGGATGTCCTGATTAAGTTACTGTGTACAAGGATAACCTTTGTGAGTATAGCTATTATATTATAATAATAAAATATTGTTTTTAATACTTCTCCATGTTCAGCTCTATGTTCTCTCTGTTTTTCCTATTATGATTCCATACCCTACTTCTATCAGTAGGGGCTGCTGTGTGCCTACAGTAATGACAGTCCAATTTAATAAGGACACAGTTTAGGATATATATGGTTGACTAAAAAATGTTGATATCTGAGTGCTTTAACGTCCATAACACTGAACAATAAACAAAAATGCATGTCTGAAAACTTTATTAAGTAGGAAAAAATCATACAGCTATTTGTTTTACATTATTTTTAATTGATTTTTCATAATGTTACAAAATATACAAGATAATATAACATCAAAACAGAACACCATATCATTTCACAGCATATAAAATTGACAGTTGTATGGTGATTTAGTAATATAACCTAATTATGTACAGTTATGAGAACTTTATTCCATATATTACTTATTATATTCACACTAGCGAATTGCCCGTCAAAAAATGATGGCAATGAAATTGTAAGGTAGCTAAATTAGTAAATGAATATAGTGTACCTATTTTGAAGCATTGTGATGAAGAGCTGGCAATCTGTGTTGATGTTGCTGCAGCATTAGTGGTGTGGAGCTGCTGTGTAAGCGCAGTGAATGTGTGCACTGTGTGGTATGAATATCCGTAGGTGGTTTGTGGCGTTTTGCGAGTTTCTTGTGGTGTTTTGCGAGTTTGTTGTGCTGTAGCCTCGTTTTCGTTTTGTTCGGCAGCCATTTTTTCTGTCGCTTAGATTTTTTTTTAGTCTCAAAAGTCTTTTATTTCGAGTAAAATCGAGGTGTAAGTTGCATTTTTGAGGTCCTGGGTGCTCCCTCTTGGTGTAGGTAAGGTTTTTATGTATGTGCTGTGTGTATGTATTGTGTTTTAAATGTTTGTATGTCGGCGTGTTGCGTCCGATGTTTGCGAGGTCGTAATGTGTGGTAACGTGTTTCGTAGGTTGTTTGCGTTCCTCGTAAAATTTAGCGAGTGTCGTAATTTGTGTGTCGTGTTTTTTGAGTAGCGACGTGAAGTTTGCGAGGGTTTGAGGCCCTTGCCCAGTGACCTCGCCAGCAACTGAGTCCCTCGCTTCGCGAGGGGCTTCAGTTGCTGGCATGGAGCGCCTTCGGCGCTCCATGCCAGCAACTGAGGCCCTTGCCCAGTGACCTCGCCAGCAACTGAGGCCCTCGCTTTGCGAGGGGCCTCAGTTGCTGACATGGAGCGCCTTCGGCGCTCCATGCCAGCAACTGAGGCCCTTGCCCAGTGACCTCGCTTCGCGAGGGCCGCGGCTTGCTACGCGAGGGCCGCGGCTCGCTTCGCGAGCCCGCAAGCGTGAGCGACGACCCGTACGCTCACAACTATATATGTGATGGCAACAATTTCCTAAGTGGATGTCTAAGTAAATACCAATAAATTGAATATGACAAGTAAAAACATGAGACAAAATATTACAATGTGTACGGAAAATACATAAAAAGGACATTTTAGAGCTGGAAAAGATACAGAGGAGGGCAACAAAACTAATAAGGGGAATGTAAGGGCTAAGTTATGATGAAAGACTAACCAAATTAAACTTATTTTCTCTAGAAAAAAGGTGTCTAAGACAAGATATGATTACCTTATATAAATACATCCAGGGTCAGTATAAAGATTTGTTTTCAACCTTAAATACTATGGCCCTCATTCTATTATCGGCCGTAAATCGGCCACAAAGCTGCGATTCCTTGCGGGGCTCCCGTTACCTTGCAATTCAAATAGACGGCACCGCAAGGCTATCCCCCTACGGCCGGCCGTATATCTTGCAACCGGACGTAAGCTCAGAAATCTTTAAAAGCAAAAATAAATTCAAGACGGCACTGTAAAGCTCTGTAAATGCTAGGGATCATAATGGGGGACATGAGGATTAATAGCAGATATTGCACATCAGCCCAAATCAGAGATTACATTAACTGTTTATTTTCCGGCCGCAGAGTGGGCGGGTCTGAGGTGCTCCAAGCCCTCTGGACTTTTTACATGGATATGTGACATAAATTAAAAATATATATATTTACGGATTTGAGTGTAGGGGAATGTTGTGCAATTAATGCTAACACCTACAATCACTTTATATTCTCCTCAGAGTGCAGGATGGCTTTATTATGGCTTTAAAATGTGCTTAATTGTGTGCCTGCGGGACCTTTTTGCTGCAAGTAAGCTGCGGCTCGGTTTTAGCCTTGCAGAGAGGGTTCCCGGAGCAATTGAATAGCAACCAGGATTTTCTTGCGGCCGAATCTCTTGCGGCCGTTTAAGATCAAAGGCTTTCCTCCGGCGCGTGTGGCAGCAAGGGATAACAAGGCGCCGGCCGCAAGCCTGCCGGAATCCCCGGCCGGAAGGGAATAGAATAGGCAAATAGATTGCGGCCGGTCCTTGCGGGACCCGCATCTTCTACGGCCGATAATAGAATGAGGCCCTATGTAACTATGTAACTATAAGACATTATAACAAAACAGCAGTGGAACTGATGCAAACAAACTGGGATTACTGCTCCAGATCTTGTAATGTAAGAAAAAGATGCCAATGTTATTTCTGCCTTATTGATAAGATGTTCATGTTTTTAAATTACTTCATCAATACATGTTTCTCTTTAGAATTGCATGTATGACCTATATTTGCATTTAACACACTATATACAAGTATCGCTCTCAGCTCTATTGAATCTCATTCACTTTCTCTTAAGATAGTGATTCGCTCTGTATCGCAATTGCAACCAATTTTGCTCATTCTGTTTTCCCATTACTGGAATTTTGGTGCAGTCTAATGTTTTATTTGTATGTCAGTGTCTTGATCCTGTAGGAGAGTATTTAGGAGTGTGCCTTTCTGGTGAATGTAGTGTGAGGCCTACTCTGTTGAGAAAGGCCTTACATTCACTTGTGCCTTTTATTGATAAATGGTTCAATTTCTTTGTACAATGAGGGGAAATTGGTCACATTTGTAATGGATATTATGGCTGGAGCAGTGGTTGGCTGGCTGCATCGGACTGCTGGTCACAGGCGGCTCCTGGCAGGGCAGGTGAGGCATCTTTCCCCTCCCCCTCCTCCCACGTTCCCCGTTTTAGGTCCATCCAGGGGTTTTGGCCTGCATATAGGTCGTTGTCTGCGGCAGGGGCCAGAGCTGCAGCTGAAGCACAGGTGCTGTGGGGCATCCCTGGACGGTCCCCCGTGATCCGGATGGCGCACAGGGCCATCGGGTGGCGCAGCGGTCCCAGGGTGATCATGGGATATTGCGGGTATGCCACACAGCGTGTGGGCGCTTGGCTGCCCTCAGAGAGCTGTTTGGTGTAAGTGTGTGCATGGGGAGTAGCCCCAGGCTGCTGCCGGAGTCTACGTGTGGCTGGAGGGTTATGCTGGATTTCCTCAAGTTCAAGAGAGGTGGGTGTGCGCAGTCAGGCCATAGTACAACTGGGTTGCCGGCAGCCTGTATTACATTATGGTATTAATTTGCAGGCTGAGTCTGTCACACTTTCAGTAAAGCACACCACAAACCTTAAATGTAAGCAGTTCTATGGTTGAATCTTTCCTCAAATAGCTGCAGGACTTTTATTATACAGAACACTGTATGGCCTCCATAGCTTACTGTGATCCATGCCTGGTACGGCGTCAGCAAGTTAGGGCTTTTCCTGGTTTATGTTACATGGCTCGTTAGCTGTCAGTTTTTCTTTTGCTAGTCATACTACATGGAGAGTTTATTAATATTATTATAGTTCATTTATAGCTCACGGACATATTCTGTAGCGCCGTACATAAGTTACGTTTATAACCCACTTCCATGCCGTCTGGGGGGGGGGGGGTTAATCCCCGCTTTCACATGTATTTGGCCATCAGGGCCATCTTTTGCAAAAAATTGGTTATATATATCTATGTAAATATGTGTATATCGGGGCAGTTGTATATGTGTGTGTATATATGTGTATAGGTATATAGGTGTGCATATCTGTATATGTTGTAGGTGTATGTACTCGTATCATGTGTGTGTGTGTGTGCGTTATGTATGTGTGTATGTATGTATATATATATATATATATATATATATATATATATGCACATATATATATAGGTATGTGTAGATATGTGTGTTTTTTGGGGTATATATATGTATGTATATATATATATATATATATATATATATATATATATATATATGTGTGCATGTGTATGGATGTTTATGCGTGTGGGTCTGCATGTATTCGTGTGTATGCATATACATTTAGATATCTTACATTTATGTATCTGTCCTTGCTTGGGTAGAGTGTTGCGTAATATTATTAGGATTATATCTCTATGCATAAGAGGGTCAGTACTGGGCCGGTGGACTTACTAAGAATCCCAAGCCACCGTAGAGGGAGTGGGTACTCCCCTTAGAATATCGGCTATGTATTCTTGGGATTAGGCCTCAGGTCTTGTTTAGTCAGGTCGTCCGTATTACGCTCAGGAGTCTCCCTGTCACGTACCATGTTAATCAGGTCCCAAAAAAGGGTCAGTCGGTTGTGGTACACCCACTACCTGAATAAGCATGCATTGCAGTTGCCAATGTGGCGACACGCAGTTAGGGTTAGTTTAGTTTTGCTAGAAGCCCGTGAGTCCCAGGCTAAGGTTAGTACTATGCCCTAGTCACAGTAGGGTGACCGTGGACGACATAGTATGTTCCGTTACGACAATGGTTTTCTAATGTGTCATCGTTAGCGCTAGTGATTGATTATAGAGTACAAGGTAATAGGAGCAGCTAGCCTTAAAAATGTAGCTGTGCAGCATCAGGTGACCCGTGGTGACTTTGGGCCCCGCTAATTTGTCCTTTGTTTAGAGCTAGTGGGTTTTTCTGCCCGTGGTCGGTTCAGCCCGTATCCATTCTTATGCCGCGCTGTTAACCTGTAATCTTTGAAACAGCAGTACGCGGATAGGTGTATAATCCAACTTTAGCTTTGCAAAAAAGCCATGCAAAACAGCAGGCGTAAGCCAAAGAAAGCCAGTTTTAAGAGGGGTTAAGGTTAGAAGAGTGAGGCAGTCGGAGGTACATGGGCCCCTTATGAATTGCACATCAGTCCCATAAAATACTAAGCACGGGAAGCAGTGGGGGGGACTCATAATGGTTTCAGGCTTCGAAAAGGTGAAGATTCGGGATTATACTCAATGTCGGTTTGATGACTGGTCCTATGGTGTTATAATTTTAGGTCTCGAGTTAGGTCCTGGGAGGGTTCATCATGTATAGTGCATAGTCACGTGGTAGAATGCCGCTGCCCATTTGGGGGGTAGACAGTTATCCATAATACAAATGGCATGTTTCAGTATAGACTGTACGTCGGGCATTGGTGGGGCGCTGTGGCGTGCGGGGGCGGTGGTCATTCCCCAGTTAAGGGTTTCGCCTTGGCCCCGTGGTTAGGGGCAGGCAGGGTGTACCCGATTTGGGATGTGGTTTTTCCGGTTGGTTGGATGTCCCTCGGAGCATTGCATTGCTACAGGCAGAAAAAGGATGAAGTCAAAATATTTTCTCCACGTTCCGTCCCCGCCCATGGTGTCAGAGTTGGTTACGCTTGGCCGCAGTTCCGGTAATGGAGCTTATCATTTAAAAGAATATAGGTACCAGGTTTCAAGACAGGTGGGTGTCTGGTCCTGTTTAATGGTGCACGTAAAAAATTGATGGCCTAATGGGAAGGACAGTTTGGTTCGCCCGGCATGCGCGGTGGTCCGCGAATGGAACAGGCAAGGTTGAGGTTCTTCGGGAAAGGCCGTGAGGAGGATTCCCCGAAGGTGGGACGCCGGGTAAGAGCTGCAACCTTTCAAAACGGGCCGGGCCGAAGGACCTAACGTAGGAGGTATCGGTATTGCAAGTGGAGCAAGGTGTCACAGGCAGTATGGCAAAGGGATGGAAGGCAAGTGGTAGCCTTTCCCAAGGGCCGGAGATACCACTGTGGGAAAAGAGGTCTGTGGAAAGCACGAGGCTTTGTGGTTCTGTACAGCCATCTCTCCTTTCGGCAGGTAAGCTGGTGGTGAGAGGTTGGCCTAAACAGACAAGGCGCTGGTGACCTCAGGTGCTTTGGTAGTCAGATCCTAAGGTGATCAGGTGACCAGGTGGCCGCGGTGGTCCGAGAGGAACCAGGTGGAAAAGTGAGGTAGTTACAGTGTCCGAGGTACACTGATAGCTCTCCTTTTGTGGTTGGTGTTGTTCCTTACGGGGAAAAGGTGGTTCCCTATGAAGATGATTCTGCAACTTGGCAACATGTGATCAGAGCCGGGTACATTCTGTGGTGGAACATGGTACCCACTGGCTTTGTGCATGAACAGAAACTGTAACAGCCGACGGGCCGGTTTGCCCAGGGGCATGGAGATGGGAAAGTCGTAATAATTGATGGATATTAGGACATCGGACCAAGCAGGCGCTTCGCCTTAGGTGCCGATCCATGGCCCCAGCTTGGGCGTGTGGCCCAGGATAGATGGAAGTACGATCCATCTGTTATAGAAATGGTAATGTCATCAGTGGGCTGAGCAGGTGGTGATTGGCACTAGTGTCGCCTACCATTGAAGTGCTCCATGTGGTGGTATCATCCCTGGTAATACACCCGAGTAGAAAAGGGTAGAAAAGTATCAAGCTTGGTAACAGCTGCCAAATGGGCTAGCTTAGAGGGTCGGTTGGTGAAGGGCCAAGAAAGACCAGTAGGAGAAGTAAATAGGCAAGCCCAAAAGTTGTTTGCTGGAATAATGATAAGCTAAGGGTTTCCGGCTTAATTATTCATGATTTTATCTGGTCAAGGTCATGAGTAGGTGGAGGGGTTAAGGTTTTAGTGCTAGGGGCTAGGGAGGTAGGCGGCTGGCCATGGCGTTTTTGGGGGTTGTATGCCGCATAGGTAGTCTGCTGCCTTCTCTGTGGGGTGGTGAGGGGAGTCGCCGGGACAGTGGTAAAGTGGGTGTTATCCTACCCTACGGGGGTACGGATGTTCCATTACTGTAGGCCCTGGACAAGTGTTCAGGGCGGAGAGTGTACTGTCTCAGGTTAGGCTCCTCCCCTCACTTGTTTATGTTTACTTAATTAATGGTATTGTTGTTATTATGTGATTTTGGGTTTACCAATAAACACTGTGGCCAGTATGTTACCCCAAAAAGTGGTTGTGTCTAATTATTTACTTAGAGGGCTCAGGAAGTGTTTTGTGCCTAATAAATTATTCAAGGAGCGAGTTGTGCCCAACGTGTCATACGGACATACAAACTGGGCTGTGCGCAGGTCAAGTTATTGGAATTGGTGGAAGTAGCAATGCAAATAGTTGCATAAGGAGTTCATTGAGATTTGTAAGCGTCTCAGGATTTTTTTTGAGATCTAAATGATGACGTCTAGTTCTAGATTTGAGTGAAATCCCAGGGGAGAAGGGCCTCCTTACACCACAAAATATCCTGCTTTCAGCGTACAGGAACACCCCATGGATTGTAATTAATTTGGATATCTCGCTTGTTCAGCTCATGTATCAGGATACAGGAACACAGGAGCGGGTGATGGTCCCTTTAAGATAGGCCCCAACAGGAAACAGAGGATATATCAATAATTGTGTATTAAATCATAACGCCTATCTTTGTACATTTGAATACAGAAAATGTATTTTGTGTGTCTGTCTGGTAAAGCAGGAAGGAAACTTGGAAACTGAAATGTAGCAACTAATCTACTCATATACTCAAAAGTTTTTTCAAAATAGTTTAATATTCTATAACAAAAACTAAATTCATAGACATATTTACATATCTGTGTTTATCAAGTCCTAACTTCAGTAACATTTAACGTAGTTTATATAAAGTGTCTAAATATTATGCTAAAATTCTATGAAGTTGAAAGAATAACATAAGCATTGTTATATTTATCTTAAAGAAACATTACTTGTATGATAAATGTACATGAAAAACATGGTACTTAATGCTGCTTATAACTTTTCATAGCACATATTTTACAAACAAAAAGGCAGGGTGTCAGACTATGGTGGTGAAACTGTACATAATACACGGGTACCAACTGCTCCAGTCTATTTATATAAAGCACCTCACATGACAGTTACTGTTTTCAAATCTCAAACCCAACTGTCAGTTTAACCCCTTGTGTGCTGGTTAGAGTATTTAGTATATACAGAATCTGAGGGCACCTATATAGCACAAACAAATGTCCCCTCCAGCTCCTGGTTTATGTGTCTTCATCTCAGCTATGCTGCAGTCACAATAAAGCAATATAGAAAAAACTGATCACATTTAATACTATCCATTCCATCATGGCTGCAACAGTACCAACATCCATGTTTTAATATAACACCACACAGTATTATATTGCCAGCCTGGACCCCATATGATTTTAACAGCTCTACAGCCCAGGGGTCCCCCAGGGCATGACGTCCTCTATTTTAATTTCTGTCAGGGTCATTCTTCCTCCAGCTGAAGTTATCTCAGCTTTCATAGCTAGTTTTGAATTTGAAAAAAAAAAACATTTTGATGCTTTTGCTGGACCAGGGAGGGGATCAGTGGTACACTGGTAGAATTTGTGTGTGTGACATTTCTGGAGAGCTATAGTTGCACTGAATGATGCAAGGTGTCTGCTTCTGAGCTATTGTGGTGTCAATTTCAGTCTTGTCCTATTATCAAACAAATGTTCTGAACTTCTTCCTGTTCCCCCTCCCTCATACGTTCCTCTGCTGACTTAGCAAACACGAATTAGAATCCAATACTCATAAACTCATATGGATGGTTTACACAGCTGCTAATATTGTTAGTTTGGCACATACTTGACAAACAAGTATCTTCTTTTTTTAACTGCAGAGGTTCTTTAGTTTATACTTAAAATAAGCCTAACTTAATTTCAATGAGGTTTATGTTTATAATTTCTAGGGACAATTTTGTTTATTTCATGTACATATCTTACTTGATCCATGTGTCATAACTACTTGGCAGCTGAATTTTTCTCAGCTTTTTCTCAGCAGACTAAGTATGGGGTCGATGGGTGGGTTGACTGCTTATTGTGGCCCTCCCCCTTACATTTTCTGTATATTTAAAACTAAAGCTAAAATAAAGCTAAAATAAAGTCAGCGTGACTGGAATTGATTAAAAATGAGAGGGTGTGGTGGTTCTAAGTGTTGACCTTATTGAAGGATTACAAGGGTGCTCCATGAGATAATAATAAATGCAATGGAAAAGGGGAGGATAGAACAGATCTCATTTGAATTGGGGCACACCCTGTTCGGATCTCAATTGAATGGGCAAAACATTTAAAATATAACTTTTATTAAATGATTTAAAATCCTTATTAATAAAAATAAAGAGAAACAAAGTCGGACCTACTATTGGAGTATAATAAAAATCTCTATTGATTTCAAAAATAATCAGCATATATTATAAACACCTAAAAGCATTGGTGCAGACCATGTAGAAAGTGACTGAAACAAGGGACTGGTGCAAAAGTGAAGATGCTAAGTGCAAAAAGTGCTGCAATAAAGTGTTTCAGTCACTTTCTATATGGTCTGCAGCAATGATTTTGGTGTTTATAATATATGCTAATTATCTTTAAAACCAATAAAGATTTTTATTATATTCCAAAAGCAGGTCCGACTGTGTCTCGCTTTTTTTTTATTAATAAGGATTTAAAATTATTTAATAAAAGTTATATTTTAAATGTTTTTGCCCATTAAAAATATGTATAGTACAGAAGTTGATAAGGCTAAAATATAAGCTTCCATGTTGTAATCTAGAAACTGTATAACTTTTAGTGAATTCAATGAGCAGGCTAGTGTTCTTAATATGCCACACAACTCAAGCACACCCATACTGGCACAATGGCTTGCAAACGGTAATGCGAAATGTAGATTCCTGGATTATTTTAAGAAGTAAAGTATAACCAATGATTTCACGCTTTAGGATTTTAAATCTGTGTTTCGTCAACTCAAGATAAGTGTGCAATTGGGTATTGAAATGATTAATAAAATGACTTGCGAGAAAGTCTTATATTGATAATGTAATAGACTATAAAGGATATAGTATATCCCTTATACATACACATAGTGAATATAAACTCAATCTCTATCCCGTCTCTCCCTATGTTCATGCCTCATATTGCTGGTGGAGGTATCGTTCATAAATTCAAATATGCAGAAAATATGTTGCATTTTTAAAATATATATGATTTTAAAATCAGCATTAGATTATTTTTATCTATATTTCAAACTAGTGACTTGCCCGTCAAAAATTATAGCAATAAAATTATAAGGCTGGGAAAGCGGTTTGCCGCACAATGTGAGTCTCTGATACTCTTAACCTTTTTGTTATCTACAAAGAAGTACAAACATTGTAATACATGTTTTTATTTTTTAACATTGAACTTGTATTTGAAGAACTAATTGTCAAGTATGCAGAAATAATATAAGAATGGGTGACTTTTGTATGAATAAGTATTTTAAACCATTACATAAAGCTTTATAACATGGAAGTTATATTTGAAACAGTGGTCAACCAATTATGTTTAACAATACTAACATTTTTAATTCTGAGGTATGCATGAGTAACATAACAATAGGGCAAGTTTGTATGAATGAGTATTTTAAACCAT
Organism: Discoglossus pictus; assembly: GCA_027410445.1. Taxonomy (NCBI): domain Eukaryota; kingdom Metazoa; phylum Chordata; class Amphibia; order Anura; family Alytidae; genus Discoglossus; species Discoglossus pictus. The sequence goes on from CM050165.1 coordinate 331,846,698, forward strand.
TACAGAATGCTTCTTAACATGCAACTTGTAGTTGAACTACTGGTAAAGCACATAGGTATTGAATCCAGAGAAGGCAAACAGTAGAACCCCCCCATGGAAACTTAGCCAATTGTATCAAAGGGGGGGAGGGATAATTCCTTCCTGACCCCATTAACTGGTGATCAGATTAATCCCTGGATCAATCCTCTCTATTTAATTATACATTTACATTATGAACAAATGATTATGCTCCTACTGACATAAACCCTAATAAGATCCAATAAAACAACTTTTCAAAACTTGTAAAATACAATGTTAACAATGCAAACATTAACCTAATCTAAAAACATTTAAACTACAATTGTCCAAAAATACAGTGATCTTGAATATTGAATCCAGAGGAAGGCAAACCAAAAAAAAAACTTCGAAACATGGTCAATTGTTTCAAAGTGGTCAAAAAAATGAATTCCTTCCTGACCCCATTAACTAGCGATCAGATTACTCTCTGGATCAATACTCTCAATTTAATTTAAGATGTAAATTAAACAACAAATGGTCATCATCGTACTAACATGAACTCTTAATTATATAGAATGAAACAACTTTCTCCACCTTTTGAAATACAATTTTAACATTCCAAACAGTAACTTAATGTAGTAAAATGTAACCTTGAATTTTTACGAAAATGCAACATAACTGTTTTGTGCGGCCAATCATGCGAAAAGGCCACTCCCAAGACATTCCAATTTTTTTTTTTTGTAGGTCTAAGTAGTTCCCTTGAAAAGAGCACATCAGACTTGTAAGTTTGTCTATGAGATATAACCACTTTTTATTCTTGTTTTATTTATTTTTTAACTTTATTTGGTTATTCGTGTAGTTCTGGAAAATAGCAGATAGAGTTTCCTAAGTGAAATAGTGGTCCTCTAAAAAGAGCCCGAGTGACATCAACTAGTGTCCCCGAAATAAAACCACTGTTCTCAATGTTTACAGAACCTCATAGTACACAATGTTTTTGGTAAAAATGCATCCATCCTCTAATAAATAACCCTGACTTTGGTTTTCTTCAACATGATCTTTAATTTCCAGTGGATTGTTGCATCTGGAAAAAGCAACATAGAGTTGTCCATGACTTAAAAGTTTGTCCTTGTGATTTATTAATGGTCATGGCAAATGCCATGATAATGGCAAATTGTCTCCTTTGAAGGACAAAAGGTAAACCACTCTCACCTGGAGCCAAATCAATTCATGGTATAAAAACTTGTTCACCTTTATAGGTACCAGTCACAATTTCTGCATGTATAAAATGATCTTTTAAATCCTGCACAATTAATCTGGACCCATTACAAAGTCCTTTTTTGGGATTCATATTTCTCAGTAGCATGACAATTGCCCATTTTTTAAGTTGCAAAACATGTGGTGGCATTCCAGAGGGAGTTACAGAATTGATAAATTTGATAGAAAAGTTGGATTCACTGTCTTGGTCATCAGCCAGAACCGAATCTGCACTATAGTACAATATTTTTGCTGCATTGCTGAATTTTAAAATGTTGTTATTCAGATTCATGACATCTATATTTTTTATGATAATATCACTTTGTTTGCAATATCTGAGTAATCGTCGTCATTGATTGCATTCAGAAAGATTGCCTATATTAGTGATTCTTTGCAAATCATTTGTGGTGGAATTTCAATGGTGTCATCAGGTAGATTATATATTTGTGTATGTTTTCCTTCTCCAATTTGAATTAGCCAATTATTGAATTTACCTTGGCCTTGAGATCTCATATTTTTTTCTAATTTTAGGTGAGTAAATATTTTCCACAGTTTACTTGTCTTTATACATGTTTCGACGATGTCAGTCCTATTTCCATGTGGCACAACAGGTAATGTTTGCCTAAAATCTCCTCCTAACAACATGACCTTTCCACCAAATGGCAAATCATTATCCATAACTTCTTTTAATAATCGATCAATACATTGCAGGGCAATTTAGTATTTTTTTATTTTTTGGCTTCTAATGAATTAATTCGAATATCCAACACTGGTGTTTCTAAAATGGGAACCGGCAGTTGAAATCCACTATGCACAGTTCTGCCACCTTCTAACAAAAGTGCGACAATTACAGTTGTTGCAAATAGCAGTGCTATTTGACCCTGTGCTCGAATGTAACTCATCAAACAATTATACAGATACGTTTTTCCTAATCCGTTAAATGCTTGCAATTGTAATGTATTTAAAGTTGCATTTTTTTCTTGTGTTTTTTGTTGTTGAAGCTCAGTGTCATAGTCAATTTTATCTATAAGTCCTAGATCAGGCAAATTAAAATTTGCACAATTTAATCAATGAGCCAGAAATATTTCTGGAATTTCCATTAATGCTCTTAATAGTGCAATGGGCTCATTGTAATGTTTCAAATAGTCTTCACACATATTTAATTTACATGTTTCCCATGAGACTAATGCATCAGGTACATTGCAAAAGATGCAAATGAATGCAAGTTGTTCTCTCATTTGCTTCTTCCAAACACCTCTCCCATTCGGTATCATCTGCTATGAAGTTTTGTCTTGCAGTTAATTAGAAAGTATCATAAACTATGTCATTCACTGTGCGTAAATGTTCATAACTTTGTGCACCGGGAACATGTAAAAGAAGTAATCTTAAACTGAAACGTTCAATGTCTCTTGGACTGACGGTATAATTTCTTGGGGTAATTTTATGAGTATGTTTTTTTCATTGTCGCCATTGGCCATTTATGAATACATAGTCATATGGAATCTCAATGTATACAAATTGACAATTTAATCGAAAACCAAGCAGTAAGTGTTGTTGCTCTATGTTCATTCCCTGCAGTAAAGCAAACGAATTGACCTTGTGACAAATGTACAGCTAACTGATACACAGCATGTGACCGATCATGCATCTCAAATTTGAGAAGACGCCACATAGCTTCTGAAGCACTGACGAAGCGAGCATCTAAATAAGATGAAAGTTTGTCATGTAAAATTGGATTGTCTTGTTCATTTTGTGCACCTTGCACAACAACAGTTGCTGCATCATATCCTTTGTATATATATTTATACACATATTTTATGGATTTGATAGAAGTGCAAGCTTCCACATTTATGTGTGCGTTGTACTTCATCAGCAGATGTGGATTCAATGGAACTACATACCTATTATCAACCTTCTGGCCACAAATAATAGCAGTTTGTCCTTCTCTTCTTTTATACAAATGGTATCCATCACAATTTGCATAAGTCTGCATTTGAAATTGTTTTGGGAATTATTTTGTGCATTTTTTTATTTTCCATACATGGTGAATTTAGATTTGGATCTCCACGTGAACCATGAATCATTCTGTGTGTTACAATGTCATAAAGTTTTTAATATTCAATTTATCTTTTTCTTGCAGTATTAAACCTATGTGAGCATGTGGCAGGCCTCTTTTTTAAAATTCAATGGTATAAACAAAAGCCACACATTTTCCAAATAACTTTGCTTTAGTTATATCATGTATTAATGAATTGAGTTTTATTTTGAATACTCTCGCCACTAAATCTGGTCGGTCAGAAGTATTTTGGCCAAGTTTAAAATTTCTCTTCATCTCTGGCCATTGTGGATTACATGTGAATGTAATGAATAAATCATATTTTCCAAATTTTGTCACAATAGCCATGGCATCATTGTATCTTTCTAGCATATTGCGAGGAGATCCTTGGAAAGTGTATGGCAGAATGATTGCTTTTCCAGCTGGAAGGTCTCTGTTGGTAGCCAATTCAGCAGCATAATCCATTAATCCACAATATTGTTCTATGCAAAGCTTGTTTTGTTGAAATTTGATAACATTTTGATTATATGCTTCCACTTATAGATATGAATCAATAAACCATTGTTGTGTGAGTTTTCCCCCACATAAAATAGGATTAAAATGATTGCGAATTGCAGTTTATACCAGTTTATATTCCAGCATAGGAATATTGTTTCTAACACAAACGTTACTATTGGGATAACTTTGCAATTGTAATTGGGGTTTCCATCCTGGCTCACCATTTGGAAAGAAAATTGGATATGTCATTTGATCCAAATTACAACTTAATATATTGATGTTTATAAAAGGTTGGTCTTCATTGCGTGGATATATTCTAATATCCCGCTGAAAAGGGGGTTCACCATCCTCATTTTTAAAGACCATGGCAACCTCATTTACTGTTGGTAAATTATACCTCTTTGATCAGTATTGTGATCTCTTTTCAAAATCATATTTACTCTTGTCATTGGCAATTGATGCATTTGAGCATGTTTCTGTTCTTTTTCAACCTCTGCTAATTTTGTGTATGCTTGACTATATGGGTTGTTGGCCATAATTTTATCCAGCTGTTCAGACTATGCGCAAACACTTTTTATTTTCAGGAAGCATCATCTGTTGTTTAACAGCTTCCATTGTATCTAGGACATATAACTGTGCAAATTTCCTTTGCTCTCCTTCTTGTGGGTGTAAATGTGAAGTGCGGTGGTAAATTTGTCCTTGAACTCTAAAACAGTAAGGACCATGTCCTGGGAGATATTCTGCTAATGTAGCACACATTGAATGACTGTTATAAGACCTGATGTTTTTTTTTTTTAATTAGTATAATTTGGAAATGTTGGATCGCTCATTATACATTCTAAATATTCAGGAAATGTGTGTCTTTGTGAAAGTCTTACCTTTCCTTTCTGACAGCAACTAATACACTCCCCATCAGATGGTCTTTCCTTCAGAAAAGGATAGGCCCCACAAAATTGACAAACCACATTCATTAATATACTATAATGAGTGTTTACTGTTAGTCATGTAAATAAAGGACTATCCTGAGCTTCCTGAATATAGCTCAGTACCAGTGTGTATATCAATATTGGTCTCATTTGTATGAACATTGGTGTCATGAGGCAATATTGGGTCATTAGGCAATGTTTTACAGACATGTTTTTGTTTACTTTTTCTTTTCTTTGAAGGTCAAGCACACTCAGTTTGTCCTTTTGCACTCATTTGTCTTTCATTGGCAAGTCTCTATCGGTCTTCTTCTCTTAGTCTTTGGGAAGTCTCGGGCGCCTATGCATCTGTCCATCTTTTCTTCCATTCGCTTGCCACTCTTCTTTTCTGTTCCTTCTTTGTTTCTGCTTTGTCCACCATTTTAATCTGGAATTGTAAATACAGGCGTTTTAGTTTTAATTGTAATTTTTTCTTGTATAGCAAACAACATGAATCAGCAAATTCTTAACATTTTTTCTTAGTTACCTGAAGTATAAAAGGATTAACTTCCTTCCCCTTCCTGATGGTGTTGAAGTTTTATTCTTTTCTGTCTTCAAATCTGTAAGATATATAATGTATTTTTATTGTACATGAATTAATTAATCAATAACTTTCATCAATGCAAAACCAAAAGACTTAATCATGTTTTGATAAAGAAGGGCATCATTAAATCATATACCTGTATTTGTGATGTAATTGCAGATGACATGCTGCAGAGCTCAGGGTCTGTGTTCATTCAAGTCCAGTGTTCACAGAGATGAGCAAATTGTAAAATGACATGAAAAGCATTGTTAATGTTTGTTATTTATTTTACCCTCTTGAATATTGATGAAGGGTTTAACAATGTGTCAGTAACTTTACCTCTCTCTATTTATATACTATTATAAATTACCATTCTTCAATGGCAACTGGAACTTTTCATTCACAAGTCCCATTTACTATTCCTTCACTGTAGGAGTAGCTTTTCCTTTTTGTGAGGAATGTTCTCACTTTATTTACCCATTTTTTATCTCTTTGTGGTGAGATACTTTATTGATGCATTCATTTATATAGCACAATATTTTCTTTCACTACTTCTCTTTTTCACTACTTTTTTAATAATTCATTATTATATGTTCATTTATTTATTATTATTATTATTATTATTATTATTATTATTAACTTTTATGTGTAACGCGCCAACATATTCCGTAGCACAATACAGGGGATAAAAAAACAAGGAAAAATACAGCATTAACAACCTTCCAAAAATGGAGGACCCTGTTTTGAGACTGTTTTACATAATTTTCATGATTTTCTTTTTCTTTGTCAGTGAAGACATTCTTCATCACTCCTTGCTTTATTCACACTTATATGTTATTGTCTTTTTGAAATTTTTCACATGGCAACCCATTTTTCACTTTTTAGCACTTTTTCATCATATTCATGCCTCATTTATTGTTTATATAATCAACATTTGGATTTAATTATTTTCTGAGTTTTTCAGCAATATAGCCATACATAGACTACTAAGGCTTTATTCATTTGTTTATTACACAATAATACCAGTTTATGCCTCCAGAATTGTTTGAATTTCCTTATTTCCCTTATTCTTATTTTTCTTACCTTCTGGTCGTTTCATATGGCTTGTAGAATTACACTAATGCGTTCCTTTTTTTCTTATCTTACATTTTAGATACTTACCATTCTTCTCCAGTTGTCCTAGCAACCGTTGTACATAAATACCTTGCATAGACGCCTCCTCCTGTTTGCCCTTTGAGAAAGACGTCCTGTGTGATTTCGAAACGCGCCAGGAGTGGGCGAAGCGTCACATGCGTTTCACTGTGACACGCATGTGGACACCCTACTGCCCTGCTCTTCTGCATCCTCCGATTTTGCTGCTAGCCTCCACTTACAATAGATCTCTTATTCTACCCTATATGACTCCTGATAATACCAATATGACTATTTGCTTTCCACATTAGGAGCACTTAAAAAAAATGTTGCAACATTTGTGGGATGGTAGCTGTTCCCCTAGTAAGAAGTGTTTTAGCCATTAGTTTTTTTCTACACTCAATTAGGGAACTGCTGCTATTTGTATGTCTTTAGATAATGGATGAGACTGATTGAGATCACCCCATTATAAGTTTTACTTCTAGAGGGTCATCATGTTGGGATTATTAAGGGGTGGTGGAGGAATGTAATAATTATATTTAGATACTTTATTGTGGATGCTGATTAAAGCTCAGAACCTTAGAATCCTTCCTATTAAGGATTTACTAGAAGAGATAATGTATATCTGCTCAGTTGGGACTCTTTGGTTCACTTTAAATAGCCTTCATTTTAGTTTATTCTTGTTTCCCTTGGTTTTAACTTTTAAATCGTCATTGTGAGGTATAAATACCAAATAAAGTTTTTTACTGTACATACATGTAATTTTTCCCATGTTCTGTTATGTGTTATATTGAGATATGGTATACCAATACCAGAGTGTAAAACACTCATGGGATTTGACAATCTGTATTAACCCTCTTTATATAAGTGTAGTGTAAAATATAGTAATTCTTAATTAATTAATTAATTAATTGACGTTAATGAATATGTGTATTAGAAAGAATTAAGCATAATACAGACATAAAACTGCAGTGTAAAAGACACCTTTTTTTTAGTGAACTGGACAAACATTTTTTTTTCTAATTAGCAATTAATAAATGAATTTGACATTATTAATAAATAAATTAAAGAATAAATGCATGATAAAGAGGTAAGCATAATACATATATGTGCTTTGTAAAATATACAGGTTTCTTCCTGCAGTATAGTCTACGTGCGCAAGACCAAACCGTTGTTTTAGGCGGGAAAGCTGCCATTTCAGTATCGTAATGTTTTGATTTGCAAGTTAGTGCTGTAAAATGGTGGCGGTATTTTATGTCTTACGAGCCTCACAAGCATTTTCTGTCCTTCCTAATAGTGTATTTTGTACCTCGTACATGCCTAGGTAAAAGTTGTATGTCCCTGTCGGTGTTTTGTGCGCTTCAGGGTCGTGTAGCCTCGTTTTAATTTTTTTCAGCCGCCTTTTTTTTTTCTCGCTTAGCCGATTTTCAAGTGCCGAAACTGCTCAAATTAGACTTGAATTCGCATGCAACCTCACTCCCAGACGTCCTGGCTGTCCCCCCGTGCAATGTTTTTATTATGTTTTTTGCTATTTATCTGTGGTTTTGGTGTTTTTCCACGTTCACTGTTCGGCCGTAAACTTCGAGTATTTTCGTATTCACTGGTCATATTTTTTTTTCTAGGTCCCGATTTCCTCATCCCGCGGCTCATATTTTTTTTTGTAAGACCCGCTTTTCTCGGTTGTTTTTTACTGAGATTGAGGCGCCGCAGCGAGGTCTGCATTTGCGGCCTGCAATGAGCCTTTGGCTCATTGCAGTTTATGTTGACCTCCTCTCATTTGGCTCATTGCAGCTGACGTGGAGCTTCCACCTCCGCAAATGCGGCAATCACTTTGCTCCCAATTTGCAGCCCGAACTGCGTCCCTCGCGTGACGACAACTCGCAGTTTGACAATTATAATACGTGACTAGTGTCTTGCCCGTCAAAAATGACAGGGCAATAAAAAAGTGTTGAAATGCTGTTTGTCACACAATGTAAGTGTACTGTGTGCCTCAACTATATAGACCCCTAAAGCACACTAATGAACGCATGTAATAACACTATAAGTGCCATGAGGGTCATCCAGGGCCCTCATGACACAAAGTGTAACCACTACACCATTTTATCCCGGCCTCTTGTGGGGGTCCGTACAGACCCTCATAAGCCTCTGTTTAATCCTATTAGTCTCATAAGGGTATCTAAAGACTAGAAGCCTAACATTACCCCATAAGTGCTATGAGGGTTCTCCAGGACCCTCATGACACTAAGTACAATAAACCATTAGATCTAAACTAAACCGCCTGTACACTAACCTATTAACACCTACACTACCTACCTACCCGCTAATAAATCCCACCACCCCACTAATTACAGAAAATAATAAAACCTAAGTCACAGAAAATAAAAAAGCCTTTCACAGAAAATAAAAAAATGACATTACAGAAAATAAAAAAACCTATGTCACAAAAAATGAAAAATCAACATTACAGAAAATAACAAAACCTTCATTACAACCCCCCCCAATACAGAAAATAAAAATGCCACACCTGAAAAGGAAATACATACAAAATATATACATTACAATACAATAGAAATCAAATCAAATACAATACCCCTATCTAAAATACATGAAATCCTATCTAAATTAAATACATACCCCCCTATCTAAAATACATGAAATCCTATGTAAAATACACACATACCCCACTCTCTAAAATTCATTAAATCCTATCTAACATACATACCCCACTATCTAAAATACAATACATCCTATCTAAAATACACACATACCCCACTATCTAAAATACAATAAATCCTATCTAAAATACACACATACCCCCATATCCGCGCTCTTCAAAATATATTTTGAAAAAAAAACTAACGGAGGTCTGCACTAGCAGACCTTCCCAACGCTAATGAGCCCCCTAGAGCCTTTTCAGGAATATAATTGGCAATGGTGCCTTCTGATTGGCTGAAATTTTATTGACACTGGTTTTAGCCAATCAGAAGGCACCAAGGTGTGAGCCAAACAGAATGGGATGCACCCCCATATCCCATTTTGATTGGCTAATGCACCTGTCAATCTTTTTTTTTTATTAATAAGAAGGATCTATTGCCTTCAGCCAATCACAATGGGATACACCCCCACAGGGTGATTGGCTGGAGGCATCTGAAATTTGATTCACAGCGTTTTCAGCCAATCAGAAGGCGCCATTGCCAATTTTCTTCCGGAAAAATCTCTAGAAGGCTCATTAGCGTCGAGGAGGTCTGCAAGTGTGGACCTCCGTTAGTTGTTTTTTTGTTTTTTTTAGAGCACAGATTGTTCCAGGGCCCAGCCAGGGCAGAAGAGGAGGAGGCCGGGGACATCGAGGAGAGTTCAATGTATATTATTTTTATTTTATTTTAATTTGTGTGTGTGTATATTGTAGTAAGGTAATGTCAATTTTTAACAGGGGCTGCACCGGAGAAGAAAATAATAAGGATGGGGAGGACATGCTGGAAAGGTGAGTAGAATATTTAGAATATTTAGAATGTTTATTTATTGTATGTAATGTGTTATACTCATTTTTTTTTTCCTCGGTTGGTGATCTGAAGGGACATCTGCAAAGGTAAGTGGTCTTAATTATTTTATTTTAGGTTAGAATTAGGGTTTGTATATGGTGATAGGATTTATTGTATCTTAAATAGGGGCGATGTATTTTAGACAGATAGGGGGGTATGTGTGTATTTTAGATAGGATTTATTGTATTTTAGATAGTGGGGTATGTATGCATGTTAGATAGTATTTAATGTATTTTAGATAGTGTGGTATGTGTGTATTTTAGATAGGTTTTAATGTATTTTAGATAGTGGGGTATGTATGTATGTTAGATAGGATTTAATAGAGATAAATATATGGAGAAAAAGAACAGACACCTTTAAATTCCAATCACAAGTTATAAACCCCTCCAGCCATAAAAATTGGCATGTATATAATCAAACTAAAAAAGAAGGATGGAATTGATATATTAAAATATAACTTTTATTTACAGAAAAGCAACAAAAGATTGTATATACAATATAAATAGAAAATGATCCAATTGATTATATAATGCTTCTGTCAATAAGTAAATTGCTCAATCAATAGTCATATGAATTGCTGACAGATATTACCAAATATATGTAATTCATTGAGGGTGCCAAATATATCACTTAGGTAGCCAAAAAATGTCTATACATATATACAAATTGATTGTATAGTGGCATCTATCATTAAGTAAATTACTAAATCAATAGTTGACAGATATTGCCAAATATACATAATAAAAGGATACCAAATATATCACTAAGATAGCCAAACAAAGTCTATACATATAAGTATACTGAGAGGGCTGAAGTGGAGACAGAGGGGACAAAAATAAATTACTGTGGCCCTATCTAACACTTATAGTGGAAGGCCCTAAAGAGAAATCTATGGGGACCCACTATTTATCCCCTATCCCTCACAGAAATCTAAGTCCTACACTACAAATAGCTAGAACTAGTCCCCTCTGCTCCACTTACCTTATAGCCCTAGTAACAGACTTGCACAGCAAGGCACAATGAAAAATGGCTCAGAGACAGCGTGCACACGCTTTTAGTTACGTCATCACCAGGCGATCCGGAATGCAGCTGATCGACGCGCGCGTTTCGCGTACTTCCGCTTCCTCCAGGATCAGTGTCATTAGAATGATAGTCTGGGTCTTATAGCTCCCAGCCAGGTTCGTGTGCAAAAAATGGAAACTCATGGCAAATGGAGTAGGTCCTGTAAGGACAATAGAACATTAGAACAGTATATTCATAAAAGTGACATATTACTTACTAAGATATGAAAAAATTGGAAAAATTATTAATACAAAGAACAAATATAATATACTCTTCATAATGAAAAACTGTCCATATAATTTGACAGTTACTGTTGTCAAATGAATGTAGAGAATTACTAAATGATTATATTATATTAATGCATTGTCATGGTTGGAATATACTAAAATATTTATATAGCACCAGGTCTAATCTACACATTTATTCCACATCAGACATTTGCATAACATGAATATATAACTTATATCTCTAAAGTATCTATATAATTACTGAGACCCCTGGTTGCTCTATATTCTAATTTGGAATGGAAGGTCCTTGAAGATAAATATAAAATTATGGAGATCCAAACAAATCTACATATATTTCTAAGACCTAATAGGGTCAAATATTAGGGTCAAAAAATGATGGAGTTATTATCCAATCAATTGTCTATGACAGAAAGTTGTATGTCAGTATAATCTGATTCTAGATATATACCCCAAAGTTATTATATTCCTTAAGACCGTTAGGTGAAACTGTATCAAGTATCAGAATCCATTTTGTTTCAGCTTTTAAAAGCTCCTGTTCAAGATCTCCTCTCCTAATACCCAAGGATATTTTCTGGAGCACCCAGCATCGTAATTTGGGTTTGGACTTATGTACTTCATGGAAGTGCCTGGCCACTGATGTTCATTTTTTTCATTGGTAATGTCCCTAAAGCTATTACAAATGTTGCGAATATGTTTTTTTAAGAGTACGTGGCGTGATCCCAATATATCTCAAAGGGCAGGGGCATTCAAGACAATAAATTACGCCTTGTGATCCACAATTGAACAGCCCTTTTAAGGGTATAATTCTACCGGTTCTATCAGTCACATTATTGATTTTGGTCATATAAGGGCAGAACATACAACGACCGCATCCAAAAGTTCCATTTGGTAATTGTATGGATCCTTTCTTCTTCTTAACAAAATGGCTTCTTACCACCGTATCTTTGATGTTTTTAGATCTCCTCCATCCCATTTGAATTTGGTCACCTATAAATTTATTAATGACTGTATCAGTCTGTAAAATATTGATATGTTTGTTCAATATTTTAGTAATGTCACTTGAATCCTCGCTGTATGTCCCGATGAATCTTACGGGACCAATGATACAATCCACAATCTTGAACAATTTATCTCAACTTTGAATAATAACAATCTCAATCTCAAATTGACACACACGATTGATCCTAACAGGATTGATTTTTTGGATATCACCATAATCAAGAATGATATGGGTTATGTGACCACGGACCTGTACAGGAAACCAACAGCCACTAATAGCACTCTGCACTTTGAAAGTTCACATTTCCCTCCCACTCTAAGAGCCATACCAGTAGGCGAATTCCTTCGTCTGAGAAGAAATTGCTCTCAGATCTTTAAGAAAAGAGCCTTGGAACTTAAGGACAGATTAAAGGATAGAGGTTATAGCAATATGTCGCTGAAAAAGGCGTATCAAAGAGCACTTCATACAACAAGAGATAATTTGCTGTGTCCAAAACCTAGAACTAAACAAGATGGTCCCGTAAGATTCATCGGGACATACAGCGAGGATTCAAGTGACATTACTAAAATATTGAACAAACATATCAATATTTTACAGACTGATACAGTCATTAATAAATTTATAGGTGACCAAATTCAAATGGGATGGAGGAGATCTAAAAACATCAAAGATACGGTGGTAAGAAGCCATTTTGTTAAGAAGAAGAAAGGATCCATACAATTACCAAATGGAACTTTTGGATGCGGTCGTTGTATGTTCTGCCCTTATATGACCAAAATCAATAATGTGATTGATAGAACCGGTAGAATTATACCCTTAAAAGGGCTGTTCAATTGTGGATCACAAGGCGTAATTTATTGTCTTGTATGCCCCTGCCCTTTGAGATATATTGGGATCACGTCACGTAAAAAAAGAGTGGGCGAACATATTCGCAACATTTGTAATAGCTTTGGGGACATTACCAATGGAAAAAAATGAACATCAGTGGCCAGGCACTTCCATGAAGTACATAAGTCCAAACCCAAATTACGATGCTGGGTGCTCCAGAAAATATCCTTGGGTATTAGGAGAGGAGATCTTGAACAGGAGCTTTTAAAAGCTGAAACAAAATGGATTTCGATACTTGATACAGTTTCACCTAACGGTCTTAATGAATATAATAACTTTGGGGTATATATCTAGAATCAGATTATACTGACATACAACTTTCTGTCATAGACAATTGATTGGATAATAACTCCATCATTTTTTGACCCTAATATTTGACCCTATTAGTTCTTAGAAATATATGTAGATTTGTTTGGATCTCCATAATTTTATATTTATCTTCAAGGACCTTCCATTCCAAATTAGAATATAGAGCAACCAGGGGTCTCAGTAATTATATAGATGCTTTAGAGATATAAGTTATATATTCATGTTATGCAAATGTCTGATGTGGAATAAATGTGTAGATTAGACCTGGTGTTATATAAATATTTTAGTATATTCCAACCATGACAATGCATTAATATAATATAATCATTTAGTAATTCTCTACATTCATTTGACATCAGTAAAATGATATGGACAGTTTTTCATTATGAAGAGTATATTATATTTGTTCTTTGTATTAATAATTTTTCCAATTTTTTCATATCTAAGTAAGTAATATGTCACTTTTATGAATATATTGTTCTAATGTTCTATTGTCCTTACAGGACCTACTCCATTTGCCATGAGTTTCCATTTTTTGCACACGAACCTGGCTGGGAGCTATAAGACCCAGACTATCATTCTAATGACACTGATCCTGGAGGAAGCGGAAGTACGCGAAACGCGTGCGTCGATCAGCTGCATTGCGGGTCGCCTGGTGATGACGTAACTAAAAGCGTGTGCACGCTGTCTTTGAGCCATTTTTCATTGTGCCTTGCTGTGCAAGTCTGTTACTAGGGCTATAAGGTAAGTGGAGCAGAGGGGACTAGTTCTAGCTATTTGTAGTGTAGGACTTAGATTTCTGTGAGGGATAGGGGATAAATAGTGGGTCCCCATAGATTTCTCTTTAGGGCCTTCCACTATAAGTGTTAGATAGGGCCACAGTAATTTATTTTTGTCCCCTCTGTCTCCACTTCAGCCCTCTCAGTATACTTATATGTATAGACTTTGTTTGGCTATCTTAGTGATATATTTGGTACCCTTTTATTATGTATATTTGGCAATATCTGTCAACTATTGATTAAGTAATTTACTTAATGATAGATGCCACTATACAATCAATTTGTATATATGTATAGACATTTTTTGGCTACCTAAGTGATATATTTGGCACCCTCAATGAATTACATATATTTGGTAATATCTGTCAGCAATTCATATGACTATTGATTGAGCAATTTACTTATTGACAGAAGCCATTATATAATCAATTGGATCATTTTCTATTTATAGTGTATATACAATTTTTTGTTGTTTTTCTGGAAATAAAAGTTATATTTTAATATATCAATTCCATTCTTCTTTTTCAATTTGATTATATACATGCCAATTTTTATGGCTGGAGGGGTTTATAACTTGTGATTGGAATTTAAAGGTGTCTGTTCTTTTTCTCCATATATTTATCTCTGTTATATTATACACTGCTGATCACATCAGTTATTCCTTGTGTTTATAAATGTATGGATATTGAAGCTATATATTAGCCATTCCTAATATACACAAGGAGACCCCTATTATTGTTGTTCACCTAACCTATTTTTTCATAGATAGGATTTAATGTATTTTATATAGTGGGGTATGTGTGTATTTTAGATAGTATTTAATATATTTTAGATAGGGGTATTGTATTTTATTTGTATTGTATTGTAATGTACTGTATATATTCTGTATGTATTTCCTTTTCAGGTGTGTCATTTTTTTACATTTTCTGTAGTGGGCGGGTGGGATGTATTGTAGTTTTTTTTTCTGTAATGTACCTTTTTTATTTTCTGAGACTTAGGTTTTATTATTTTTTGTGAGTTAGGTTTTATTATTTTCTGTAATTAGTGTGGTGGGGGGTTTATTAGGGGGTAGGTAGTGTAGGTAGGTAGTGTAGATGTTAATAGGTTAGTGTAGAGGGACGTTAGTTTAGATTTAATGGTTTATTGAGGGTATAGTGCAGTGTAGTATTTGTACTTAGTGTCATAAGGGTCCTTGAGGACTCTCATGGCACTTATGTGGTAAATGTTAGGGTTGTAACTGCCTCATAAGGGTCTCTATATACCCTTATGGGACTGATGGGGTTAAATAGAGGCTTATGAGGGTCTGTATTGACCCCCATGAGTGACAGGGTTAATTAAGGGCTTATGGAGGTCTGTATTGACCCTAATGAGTGACCGAGTTAATTAAGGGCTTATGTGGGTCTTCATTGACCCCATGAGTGAAAGGGTTAATTAAGGGTTTATGGGGTCTGTATTGACCCCCATGAGTGACATTGTTAATTCAGGGCTTATGGGGGTCTGTATTGTCCCCCATGAGTGACAGGGTTAAAAAGGGCTTATGGGGGTCTGGATTGACCCCTATGAGTGACAGTGTTAATTAAGGGCTTATTGGGGTCTGTATTAACCCCCGTGAGTGACATGGATAATTACAGGTTTATGGGTGTCTTCATTGACCCCCATGAGTGACAGGGTTAATTAAGGGTTTATGGGGGCCTGTATTGACCCCCATGAGTGACAGGGTTAATGAAGGGCTTATGAGGGTCTGTATTGACCCTTATGAGTGACAGTGTTAATTAATGGATTATGGGGGTCTGTATTGACCCCCATGAGTGTCAGGGTTAATTAAGGGATTATGGGGGTCTTCATTGACCTCCATGAGTGACAGGGTTAATTAAGGGCTTATGGGGGTTTATTGACATCCATGAGTGATAGGGTTAATTAAAGAATTATGGGGGTTTGTATTGACCCCCATGAGTGACAGGGTTAATTAAGGGATTATGGGGGTCTGCATTGACCCCCATGAGTGACAGGGTTAATGAAGGGCTTATGTGGGTCCATATTGTCGCCATATGAGTGACAGGGTTAAATATGGGCTTATGGGGGTCTGTATTGACCCCTATGAGTGACAGTGTTAATTAAGAGCTTATGGGGGTCTGTATTGACCACCATTAGTGACTTGGATAATTAAGGCTTATGGGTGTCTTCATTGACCCCCATGAGTGTCAGGGTTAATTAGGGGTTTATGGGGGTCTGCTTTGACCCCCATGAGTGACAGGGTTAATGAAGGGCTTATGAGGGTCTGTATTGACCCCTATGAGTGACAGTGTTAATTAATGGGTTATGGGGGTCTGTATTGACCCCCATGAGTGTCAGGGTTAATTAAGGGATTATGGTGGTCTTTATTGACCTCCATGAGTGATAGGGTTAATTAAAGAATTATGGAGGTTGGTATTAACCCCCATGAGTGACAGGGTTAATGAAGGGTTTACGAGGGTCTGTATTGACCCCCATGAGTGACAGGGTTAATTAAGGGATTATGGGGTTTGTATTGACCCCCATGAGTGACAGGGTTAATGAAGGGCTTACGGGGGTCTGTATTGACCCCCATGAGTGACAGGGTAATTAAGGGATTATGGGGTCTGTATTGTCCCCATGAGTGTCAGGGTTAATTAAGGGATTATGGGGTTCTTCATTGACCTTCATAAGTGACAGGGTTAATTAAGGGATTATGGGGGTTTATTGACATCTATGAGTGATAGGGTTAATTAAAGAATTATGGGGGTTTGTATTGACCCCCATGAGTGACAGGGTTAATTAAGGGTTTATGGGGGTCTGCATTGACCCCCATGAGTGACAGGGTTAATGAAGGGCTTACGGGGTCTGTATTGACCCCTATGAGTGACAGTGTTAATTCAGGGCTTATGGTGGTCTATATTGTCCCCATATGAGTGACAGGGTTAAATAAGGGCTTATGGGGGTCTGTATTGACCCCTATGAGTGACAGTGTTAATTAAGGGCTTTTGGGGGTCTGTATTGACCACCATGAGTAACTTGGATAATTAAGGGCTTATGGGTGTCTTCATTGACCCCCATGAGTGTCAGGGTTAATTAAGGGTTTATGGGGGTCTGCTTTGACCCCCATGAGTGACAGGGTTAATGAAGGGCTTATGAGGGTCTGTATTGACCCCTATGAGTGACAGTGTTAATTAATGGGTTATGGGGGTCTGTATTGACCCCCATGAGTGTCAGGGTAATTAAGGGATTATGGGGGTCTTTATTGACCTCCATGAGTGACACGGTTAATTAAGGGCTTATGGGGGTTTATTGACCGCCATGAGTGACAGGGTTAATTAAATAATTATGGGGGTTTGTATTGACCCCCATGAGTGACAGGGTTAATGAAGGGCTTACGGGGGTCTGTATTGACCCCCATGAGTGACAGGGTTAATTAAGGGATTATGGGGTCTGTATTGTCCCCATGAGTGTCAGGGTTAATTAAAGGATTATGGGGTTCTTCATTGACCTTCATAAGTGACAGGGTTAATTAAGGGATTATGGGGGTTTATTGACATCTATGAGTGATAGGGTTAATTAAAGAATTATGGGGGTTTGTATTGACCCCCATGAGTGACAGGGTTAATTAAGGGATTATGGGGGTCTGCATTGACCCCCATGAGTGACAGGGTTAATGAAGGGCTTATGTGGGTCTATATTGTCGCCATATGAGTGACAGGGTTAAATATGGGCTTATGGGGGTCTGTATTGACCCCTATGAGTGACAGTGTTAATTAAGAGCTTATGGGGGTCTGTATTGACCACCATTAGTGACTTGGATAATTAAGGCTTATGGGTGTCTTCATTGACCCCCATGAGTGTCAGGGTTAATTAGGGGTTTATGGGGGTCTGCTTTGACCCCCATGAGTGACAGGGTTAATGAAGGGCTTATGAGGGTCTGTATTGACCCCTATGAGTGACAGTGTTAATTAATGGGTTATGGGGGTCTGTATTGACCCCCATGAGTGTCAGGGTTAATTAAGGGATTATGGTGGTCTTTATTGACCTCTATGAGTGATAGCGTTAATTAAAGAATTATGGAGGTTGGTATTAACCCCCATGAGTGACAGGGTTAATGAAGGGTTTACGAGGGTCTGTATTGACCCCCATGAGTGACAGGGTTAATTAAGGGATTATGGGGTTTGTATTGACCCCCAATAGTGACAGGGTTAATGAAGGGCTTACGGGGGTCTGTATTGACCCCCATGAGTGACAGGGTTAATTAAGGGATTATGGGGTCGGTATTGTCCCCATGAGTGTCAGGGTTAATTAAGGGATTATGGGGTTCTTCATTGACCTTCATAAGTGACAGGGTTAATTAAGGGATTATGGGGGTTTATTGACATCTATGAGTGATAGGGTTAATTAAAGAATTATGGGGGTTTGTATTGACCCCCATGAGTGACAGGGTTAATTAAGGGTTTATGGGGGTCTGCATTGACCCCCATGAGTGACAGGGTTAATGAAGGGCTTACGGGGTCTGTATTGACCCCTATGAGTGACAGTGTTAATTCAGGGCTTATGGTGGTCTATATTGTCCCCATATGAGTGACAGGGTTAAATAAGGGCTTATGGGGGTCTGTATTGACCCCTATGAGTGACAGTGTTAATTAAGGGCTTTTGGGGGTCTGTATTGACCACCATGAGTAACTTGGATAATTAAGGGCTTATGGGTGTCCTCATTGACCCCCATGAGTGTCAGGGTTAATTAAGGGTTTATGGGGGTCTGCTTTGACCCCCATGAGTGACAGGGTTAATGAAGGGCTTATGAGGGTCTGTATTGACCCCTATGAGTGACAGTGTTAATTAATGGGTTATGGGGGTCTGTATTGACCCTCATGAGTGTCAGGGTAATTAAGGGATTTTGGGGGTCTTTATTGACCTCCATGAGTGACACGGTTAATTAAGGGCTTATGGGGGTTTATTGACCGCCATGAGTGACAGGGTTAATTAAAGAATTATGGGGGTTTGTATTGACCCCCATGAGTGACAGGGTTAATGAAGGGCTTACGGGGGTCTGTATTGACCCCCATGAGTGACAGGGTTAATTAAGGGATTATGGGGTCTGTATTGTCCCCATGAGTGACAGGGTTATTTAGGGGCTGATGGGGCTCTGTATAGAGCCCCATGCGTGATAAGGTTAATTTTTTTTATCGCAGGTCCTTTAAGGACCTTTACAGTCCTTTAAGGACCCGCAAGGCTTATCTCGGATCTCTTGGCTAAGTTGTACGTGGGTCGCAGTGTTTTGCGCGTTCTCGCTTAGCCGATTTTCGAGTGGTAAAACTGGGGAATTTAAACTTGCATGTAACCTCACGTTCAGATGTCCTGGCTGTGCCCCCATGCTGTGGGTGAGTATTTTTTCATTATTATTGTGTTTATTAGTGTGTTTTTCATGATTTTGTGTGTGCCACCTCGGGTCTTTTTTTTTCTAAGTCCCGTGGCTAGTAATGTTGGCTCTCAGGAAATGAGTGAGAGGAGTAGGGGAAGAGAGACACAGGGGAGGGAGAGGAGGAGGGGAAGAGAGATACAGTTTTGTGGGGTGTTTTGTTACATAGGTGAGGCGCCGTAGAACCAAGTGCTGCGAGTTAACGGTTGGGTGGGGTGTTTTTGTTACAAAGTGAGGCGTAGAGGGTCCTCATTTGCAGCCAGAACTCGCTTTGCGAGCTCGCAAAGCGTGACGACGTCATGCAGTTTGACAACTATTATATGTGATATTATGTGATATTAAATGCTATAAAACTAGTGGGATTCTTTTGAATGTCATATGTATTTAAAAATATATCAAGTATGTTACATGTAATATAGATCTTGTCACGGAGTAAAAGAACACCAGCTTGGATCTGATTGGTTATAGATATTACTTGAGTTGCCTCAGCTCGTCATATTAATAGTAACCACAGAGCCTCACCTAATGTCCAGTGGATAGACAACCTACATACAGAATTGTATTAAACTATGAAAAAAACTACAGGGAGGAAGAGGAAAGGAAAGGGATGATTGGGTGAGGACAGCACAGCAGCAGCCCCGGGGTGGATATGCTAATGTGGTAGGGTATAGCCTCAAACATAGCCTGAGTAAGTAATGTTTATTTACTGTAATATTAGTCATATGGAGTATGGGGTCCAATATGGACTCTTGCATTGGTAGTTAAGGTGCTATTGGTTGCCTTGAGGACCCCCATGGCATAAGGGGTTAAGGTTAGGACTCCCATGACATAGAGGATAGTAATAGGTGGGATGTGGGTCCATGTGGCCCTTCATGGCATAGGAATTGTTGTTAGGTGCCATAAGGGTCCATATGGAATACAGCAATATTTATGAACTACAGCACGCCAGGCGCATCTCTTAGCCGCTGCCCCTCTGAGTTCCATCAATCTCATGTTCGTTGCTTCAATTAGCTCATCTATCCATCTCTGCCTCTCCCTTCTTCGAGTGACTTCAATCTTTCCCAACATCAAAATCTTCTCTAAGGAATCCTGACTTCTCATGATATGGCCAAAATATTTGAGCTCCAGCATCATGACCATACCTTTCAGTGAACAGTTTTCCTGTAGTACTGATTTATTGGATCTTCTTGCAGTCCTAGGGAATCTAAGCAGTCTTCTCTAACACCACAATTACAAACGCTTCAGTTCTATGGCGCTCAGCCTGCTTTATGGCCCAGCTCTCACATCTGTATTTTACTACTGGGAATATCATACTTTTTACTGTATTATCCAAGCTTTGTTGGTAATGTAATATCTTTACATTTTACTACCTTGTCCAAGCTTGCCATAGCTTTACTCCGTAGAAGTAAACATCTTTTAATTTCATGGCCACAGTCACCATCTGAAAGGATATTGCCTTCACTTCTTCCCCACCTATTTGCCAGGAACTGAGATTGTCATTTGCCATGATTTTCGTCTTTTTAATGTTGAGCAGCAGGCCAACTTTTGCACTGTCTTCTTTTACTCTCATCAATAATTTATTTAGTTCCTCCTCACTTTCACCCATCAGAGTAGTATCTTCCATGTATCTGAGGTTGTTGATATTTCTTCCAGCATTATTGATTCTGACCTTGCTTTCATCTACTCTGGCATTACGCATGATATATTCTGCGTATAAGTTAAATAAATATGGTGACAATATACAACCTTGTTGCATACCTTTTCCAATAGTGAACCATTCTGTTTTCCTATTTTCTGTACAGATACACATAAAGAGAGAAGATCTGGTACCCCAATCTCTTGAAGAACTTGCCACATTATGTTGTGATCCACACAGTCAAAGGCTTCAGAGTAGTCTATGAAACAGAAGTAAATATTTTTCTGGCACTTTCTTGCTTTCTTAATTATCCATCAGACACTGGCAATTTGATAATTTGTGCCTCATCCCCTGTGGAGCCCAGCTTGCACATCTGGTAGTTCCCGTTCCATATAATGTTAGAGTCAAGTTTGTAAGATGCCTTTTATGGGATTGGGATGAAAACTGACCTTTTCCAGTCCTTTGGCTATTGTTGAGTTTTCCAATAAGAAGGCAACACTTATTGTGATTTCTGCAGCTTTGTTATCAGCAAGACATCCTAGGGCACATCTCACTTTATCTCCAAGATGTGAGGCTCCAGCTTATTGGACAAATGATTGAGGTCATCACTACTATTAAGATCCTTCCTGTATAGATCTTCAGTGTATTCCTGCCAACTATTTGATCTTCTACTGTTAAGTCCATACCATTATCTGTCTTTTATTACGTCCACTTTGACATGAAAGGTGCCTTTGAGATCCCCAATTTTTTTAAATGGACCTCTTGACTTACCCATTCTGTTATCTTCTTTGAGCTGTTTACATCGCTTATTGTAGAATGTCTCCTTGTCTCTTCTTGCTATCCTCTGGAATTCTGCATTCAGTTGGCCAAATCTTTTCCTATTTCACTTTCCTTCTTTCTTGAGCTACTTTAAAAGCCTTGTTCAGGTAGGCAGTTTGCTTTCTTAGTTTTCTTTCTTTTGGGGAAATTATTTGTCGCTATTTCCTGGATAATGTTGCAATCTTTGGCCCAATGTTCTTCAAGCATAATATCTTCTATGTCTAGTCCCTTAAAATGTATTCTTAACTTCTCTGCATATTCACTGCATATCATTTATCTGCTTGGCCTGATGATTTTTCACCTTTTCTTCAATTCAATTCTGAACTTTACAATAAGAAGCTGATGGTCTCAGCCTCAGTCAGCTCCAGATCTCTCCCTCCTCTCCCTCCCTTGTGTCTCCTTTTACACCCTACTCTGCCTCCCTTGTGTCTCCTTTCCCCTCCTCTCCCTCCCTTGTGTCTACCTTTTCCCCCAACTCTCCCTCCCTTGTGTCTTCTTTTCCCCCTCCTCTCCCTTCCTTGTGTCTCCTTTTGCCCCTCCTCTCCCTCGTGTCTCAAAGCGAGGGGCCGCATTTGCGGAAGGTGGAGGCTCCAACGTCGGCTGCAATGAGTTGAAGGCTCATTGCAGGCCACAAATGCGGCCCCTCGCGAAGCATTTGCGGAGGTGGAGGCTCTACGATGCCTCACTCGTGCTTACAAACAGCCACAGAAGTGGGACCTTGAAAAAAAAACAATAACACGCAATGACTAAATAAGGACTTACACAAAAAAATACAAGCCGAGGGACTTAGAAAAAAAAATTACGAACTCGCAAAAATACGAAATTAACGACCGTAACGCGGACATCAACAAACAAGCAAAACACTTCAAAAAACAAAAATAAACACATACACAGCATGGGGGGGACAGCCTTGACATATGCCAGTGAGGTTGCCCCCCAATTAAAGTCGAATTTAAGGACCCAAACCCTGTAATTAACAGCCAGGCACATATGACTTTTGCCATGGACGTACAAGGTACAAAAATGCTAAATTACGAGGTCGCAAAAATACGAACTTAACGGCCGAACCGCGCACAACGAAAAGCATTAAAAACACACACAAAAAAAACACAAAAAAAACATTACACACAGCAAGGGGGTCAGCCAGAACGTCTGGGAGTCCAGTTGCACGCAAATTTAAGTTCAATTTACAGAGTTTAGACACTCGAAATACCCTAAGCGACAGAAAAAATGGCAGCCGAAACAAATGAAAATGAGGCTACATGACCCTTAAACCTGCAAAACACCGCCAGGCCCATACGACTTTTTAACAAACCCGTACGAGGTATAAAATACACTATTAGCAAGGACGCAAAATCATCCACACCCGCGTACCACATACACAATTGCCACCGTTTTACAACAGTAACTTACAAAATGCTGAATTACACAGCTAAACAAACGGTTTGCCCTTGCGCACGCAGCCTATTTACACTACACACTTCACACATTCCTGACCCTTACACCTCAGCTCAACAACACTGCAAATCTACATTGTATGCTGCAGGAATATCAAAACAGATTGTTAGCTCTTCAGCACATTGCTTGCTGCATATATTAATTACAATTATGTAAAGTATATTTATTAATTAATTATCATGACAAAATACATATACAGAAGAAAAAAAACACCACAGTATTGCAATAAACGATAAAGGCCTTCACCGTGCGCCTCACAAGGAGCACCAACGGTGGTCATAGGACACAAAGTACACCAGGGGAGAGGCTTGCAATAAGCAGTTGAGGCACACAGAACTTAGGCTGCAATAAGCGTCAAAGGCTTTGCGAGACACGCAGGACTTAGTTACACGCGACTGCAAGGCGAGCAGTTGAGGCATGCGAACTTAGGCTGCAATGAGCTCCATAGGCGCTGATTTCACTGCTCGCCTCATAAAGCGAGGCGAGCAGTTGAGGCACGTGACTGCGAAGGTCGAAACTGGAAACACCCACCCCTGTGTCTCTTTGCCCCCCTCTCTCCCTCCCGTGGGTATCTTCCTACCCCCTACCATGTGTCTCTGCCACCCCACACCTCCCCTGTGTCTCTTCCCCCTCCTGTCCCCCCAACCTGTGTCTCCCCCTCTCCCTCCTCGGTGTATTCCCCCCCCCCCCCCCCCTTCCCCAGCAGGTGGTCCTCTGCAATGCACTCTCTATATTACATTGCACTCTCTATATTACATTGAACTTGTATATTACTCGCCCCTCCCTCTCTATCACACACACTTCACTCTTCCTGTACTACACTATCATACAAACAAAATAACTCTCACACACACACACTGCACTCTACTACGCACTTTGTCTATCACTCAGTCTATCTATCACACACTCTACAATATCCGTCTCTATTACACACTGCTCTCACTCTCTGTCCTCCTCCCAGTCATTCACCCGGGTCACTTTCCTGCACTGCCGCCACAGAGCCGCCAGACTCATGTCATGCTCCTCTACACTGCGCACAGTTGCAAGAAAACATTCAGAAACTTACAAACAAATAACACATCTCTTAATCCATTACAACTTCTGATAAGTTCAAATGAATGATTCAACAATATTAAGATGCTACATTATCATACTCTGTAGGTTACAAATAAATATTTACATTTTACATTACAGATTACAATGGCTGAAAAGATGGAAACCAGGAAGGATGCCAAACAATGTATGGCCAGGGAAAGAAAAAAAACATTGAGAGAGAAACAGTCGGAGGACACCAAGAAAAGAATACAAGAAGAAGAGCGACAGTGAATTTATACAAAAAGAAACACTGCATTGTCAACAGATGAAAATAAAGTAAAAGAGGTAAGCTACATTAAAATAATAATTCACATCGACTGTCTCATTAACATAATAGGGACAATACATATTCATATTTATCATTACAGATTTGGCAGGATGAGCAACCAGAAACCAGCAAGCAATATAAACAACGTCTGTCCAAAAACAAAAAAAAGTTTGGAGAAATAAACTATCGGAGGACAGTAAGATAAAAAATATGAGAACAAGACTGTGAGGGAAAGGCCACCAACCAACACATGGTTGATTCTAAAAGTCTGCTTAAGAGAACTAGAAAAATAAAACATATTCTGCAGGAAATATGTGAAGAATCTGTAGATATAGATTGATCTGGATCTGGAAAAATGTATCTCTATAACCTTGGTTCACAGGAAAGTCCATTATTTATAGATACAAATGTAGAGCTGCACAATTGTGGGATGTTGAATGTGCTTTGTCAATTTTGTGGGGCTTATCATTTTGTGGGGCTTATCAAGTGAAAGACCAAGAGATGGTAAGTTCATTAGTTGCTGTCAAAAGGGTAAAGTCAATCTTTTTTTAATTGTGAAGCAAACAACAAATAGGACAAAATAACAGAAAAAGTCAATGTGCATAACTATTCACCCCCCTAAAGTCAATACTTTGTAGAGCCACCTTTTGTGGCAATCACAGCTCCAGCTCCAAGTTGCTTTGGATAAGTCTCTATATGCTTGCCACATCATACCACTGGGATTTTTGCCATTCCTTCTTGCAAAACTGCTCCAGCTCCTTCAAGTTGGATGGTTTGTGCTTGTGAACAGCAATTTTTACGTCTGACCACAGATTTTCTATTGGATTGAGGTCTGGGCTTTGACTAGGCCATTCTAACACATTTACATGTTTCCCCTTAAACCACTCAAGTGTTGCTTTAGCAGTGTGTTTGAGGTCATTGTCCTGCTGGAAGGTGAACCTCTGTCCTAGCCTCAAATCACGCACAGAGTGGTACAGGTTTTGCTCAAGAATATCCCTGTATTTAGCACCATCCATCTTTCCCTCAACTCTGACCAGTCTCCCAGTCCCGGCTGCTGAAAAATATCCCCACAGCATGATGCTGCCACTACCATGTTTCACTTTGGGGATGGTGTTCTTTGGGTGATGTGATGTGTTGGGTTTGCACCAGACATAGCGTTTTCTTTGATGGCCAAAAATTTCAATGTTAGTCTCATCAGACCAGAATACCTTCCTCCATACATTTTGGGAGTCTCCCACATGCCTTTTCAAAAACTCAAGCAGTGTAACAATGTATGCAGCTTCCTGAAAACAGTAAATGCTTACCCAATGTTTTTTGTGAGCTTGATAAGATTATGAAAAAAAATCCATACACTCAGGCTTATAAAAACTCTCAGAAGTTGAACAACAAGAACACATTCAAAAGTTAATATGGTTCTTAGAAGAAACCGACATACTGATAAATGAGGTTACAACTTACCCACAGCTAATGAGGATGCAATGGTTTTTCAAAATGGTGATGGGAACCACCTTTTCAAAGGGATATTAGAATATATCCAAGAAATGAAGAGCAACCTTTCATTAACATCAAAATATTAAGTACAAATTTGGATCCAATGACTTATCGAATTTTGTATCCAAATGATGAGGCAGGTTAGCAACCAAAATGAATACTTCCCAGTTATCCAAACACTAAACTACGTGTCAGAAGTAAAATTTCCATGCTTGACTTTAAAGTGCCATTAGGGACAAATTTAATCGAATTTTAAATGCTGGAAAACTGACACAACAATGGATCATTGATTCATACCTGCAAGTAGAAGCAAATAATTTTAATTTGATCAAATATCAACAAAATAAACAACGTGTCGAATAGTTTTGTTGCCTCATGGATTATGTGGCTGAGACGGCTACAAAGGAAAATCTGGCAGCTGGCAGAGCCATTATTTTACCATCTTCCTACCAAAGATGTCCTCGCAATATGTGAGAAAGATACAATGAAGCTATAGCTATTGTAACTAAATTTGGCAAACCTGATTTATTACATTTACATGTAATCCTCAATGACCAGAGATCATTGAGGATTTAAAAGAGGACCAGAATGCTTCTAATAGACCAGACTTAGTGGCTAGAGTCTTCAAAATAAAATGAACAGCCTTAATAAATGACATCACCAACAATAATTTATTTGGAAAGTGTGTGGCTTATGTTTATACCATCGAATCCCAGAAAAGATGCGTTCCACATGCACATATGCTTTTCATACTTCAAGAAAATGATATATTGAACACTGCAGAGAAAGTGGATTCAGTAATTCTGCTGAACTACCACATCCACAAAAGCATTAAAAACTCTATCACATTGTAACACATCACATGATTCATGGACCATGTGGAGAGGTAAACCCAAACTAACAATGTATAGAAAATAAAAAATGCACTAAAGATTTCCCAAAAGACTTTAGAGATCAAAACTTTGCAAATTGTGATGGATATCGATTGTACAGGCGAAGAAAAGGTCCAAACGCAATAATTAGAGGGTAAAAATTAAGATAACACGTATGTGGTGCCATATAATCCTCATCTATTAATGAAGTATAATGCACACATAAATGTGGAAGTTTGCACTTCTATAAAATGAATTAAATATATTTACAAATATATTTATAAAGGATATGATGCAGTAACTGTTTTGGATTTATTTTGGATATGAAGCAGAACTAGGTAAAATCCCACGGCAGATGAGGGAAGAGTTTGCATTCATTTTCATATTTTGCAATGTTCCAAATGCATTAGGTTTGTGGAAAACATTTAAAATACATATGTATGAAGACTTCTTGAAATGTTATAACGAGTCCATAGCAGGATTAAAAGCATTAATGTAAATTCAGGAAGCCTTATTATGTCATGGATTAAGTTGTGCAAGTTTGAATCTCCCAGATCCAGGAATTAGAGATGATATAAACTTTGAGGACTATGACTCTGATGTTGAAAAACAAAAAACAGAAGAATAAAATGCCACTTTAAATGATATGCAAAAGCACACTTTCAATGCCAAGCAGTAGATGATGACTTGCTCAAAGAGCGTTATTTTTATCTAGATGGACCCGGTGGATCTGGAAAAATGTATCCCTATAATTTGTTTATTCTAATAGAGGTAAGGGTGAAATTGCACTTCCTATTGCAACTGCAGCACTATTGTTAGAATGTGGCAAAACAGTACATAGTGGATTTAAGCTTCCAGTTCCAATTTTAGAAACATCAGTGTCGCATATTAGAATGAAATTTCCGCAAGCAAATAAATTGAAAAAAGCAAAATTGATTATCATAGATGAGGCCACTATGATGTTGTGGCATGCTCTGCAATGTATTGATCATTTATTTCGTGAAGTCATGGGCCGAATGAATTCAATGATTGGCTAATTCAAATTGGAGAAGGAAAAAACTAGTTAATAAATATTTACCTGATGATATTGTTGAAATCCCAGCGCACATGAGATATTCACTCATAAAGATTCATTCAAATCAGCTGTATTCCCAAATGGAATAACTACAGAACATTCTTCGTACCTTCCACAGAAAGTAATATTAACATCCAAAAATAATGATGCTTTAGATCTCAATAACAAAATATTGAAATTAATTGATGCACCACAAAAAAATTATTATAGGACAGATTTTGTTCTAGCTGATGACAAAGAGAGGGAATCTAATTTTACAACATACTTTCTAAATACATTACCTCCCTCTGGAAGGCCACCACATATTTTGCAACTCAAAAAAGGAGCAATTGTCATGTTACTGAGAAATATGACTCCAAAACTTTGAAATGGGTCCAGATTAATTGTTCAGGATTTAAGAGGCTATTTCATACATGCAGAAATTCTGAATGGGACCCATAAAGGTGAAGCAGTATTCATACCAAGAATAGATTTGGCTCCAAGTGAGACTAACTTGCCTTTTGTACTTCAAATGATATAATTTCACATTATCATGGCATTTGCTATGACCATTAATAAATTGCAAGGACAAACGTTTAACTCGAACCAGTATTTGCCCATAGACAACTCTATGTGGTATTTTCAAGATGCAAAAATCAACAAGACATTAAAGTTTTCATTAAAAAAACAAAAGTCACAGCGAATTATTATATGATGTGCGAGTATTCACTAAAAATATTGTCTAATATGAGGTGTAAATTCTATCAAAAAAAGGACAACAAAACAACAGAAAAGAGAAAAACAAAAGAATAGAGGTCATCTTTCAAGAACTAACTTTTATGTCTCTTGCGCTCTTTTCAGAGAGCCACTATTGCCACAGCATTGCCACGGCTTCAAATTTTATTGACAGTTATTTTTTTATTTTTATTTTAATAAAAAGTTTTTTATTGAAAGGAATAGACATTTTTCCAAAACAACAAGCAGTAGGCATTTTGCATATATTCTTTTAACATTAATATATAAGCGTTTATAACTCAAACTATCATACATCCTTTCTTTTTTTTTTCTGTTATTCTATAGTTACTGTGTTAACTTTTTAAGTCAATTAGGGAGATTTAAACAATCATAACTTAATTAAATAAGAATAGACCTAAAACTTTAAATAAACAGATAAATAACTATGGAGATATAGGGAGATTCATCAAATCAAGCTGAATCTATATATATATACATATATATACACATATACATATACTGATATCTTAAGGGTTCCTTAACTAATGCCAAAATCAAAGTCTAGCCCTTTATTCACATCTTAATTAATTATTTCAGAGCTATGCCAAATTAATTGTACAGTTCAGTTTGCCTACTTAATTTACTATTTCAGTAAACCACCTTCTAGAACAGTGCATTCTTAAACTTATACATTTATTGTATTTATATTCACCTCTTGTGTCTCGCTCCCGACAATCCGGAGTCTCCGGGACCATCTCTTAATTCTCCTCCAGTCCGAGCCTCCCTCCAGCCTGCTTCTGATAAGTAGTTGCTATCTTATTTTATTACCCTTGGGTTATTCAACTCAAGGGAAAACCAAACGATGAATCCAACCAGGGATTCCATATTCTATAAAACTGTGGCTTAGTGTCTAATATGGCTGATGTTGACTTCTCATTATTTGCTATGTAATTGATTCTCCTAATGACCTCCTGCATATCTAGTTTCTCTGATTTCCACCGACTAGCTATGTGAACTTTGGCCGCAGCAGCCATTATCTGGAATAGTTTATTCTGATTCTTTGATAAGTTAGAGACTTTAACCCCCAATAAACACCCCATGGTTGCCGCAACCGTAGTTTCGAATAATGACATCGCCATTAGTGCTAACCCTTCACATATCTCGTGTACCGCCTGACATAGCCACCAGATATGGGCATGATCTCCTATTTGTTGACAGCCTCTAAAGCATTTTTTGCTCACCCTTGGGTCATACCTATTGAGTTTATCCCGGGTGCAGTATATTCGCTGGAGTACCTTAACAGATGTTTCTATGTGTGTGGAGTTGCACGTTGCTTTGCTCAGATTTAGGAACGATTTCTGCCACTTTTTCCTGGGACTCGTTAGGGTACATAAAATATCATCTGCGAAAAATGAGCATTTATATTGTTGTAACCCTACTTGGAGCCCCTGAATCTCCCTATCTGCTCTAATGAGCTGCGGGAGTGGTTCCACTGCCATGGCAAATAATAGGGGCGAGAGCGGGCACCTCTGCCTTTTACCTCTCTGTATGTTAATTTGAGCTCTATGTTCCCCTGGCAGCCTCAGAATAGCTGTTGGGGCATCATAGTATGTGCGGAGTAAAGTGATAAACCTTTCTTTGAGACCAAACTTGTCCAGAACTCCAAACAGATACGGCCACTCAACCGTATCGAAGGCTTTCTCTATGTCTAGAGCTAGCAAACACATTGGAGAGCTCGTTTTATGCGCTTGATATTGGATATTAAGAGTGTGTCTGACATTGTCCCCTGCCTGTCTATAAGGCACAAACCCCGCCTGATCTTTGTGGATTATTTCTGGCAGGAATTTAGAGATCCTCGCAGCCATAATTTTGGCCAACAACTTGACGTCCCTGTTCAGTAGGGATATAGGCCGGTAGTTCTTCACCTCCAGACTATCTCTGCCTTTCTTCGGAAGAACCACCAATTCTGCCTGATTTAGTACTGGAGGCATTTTTTCCCCTTTCGTGATGGCGTTAAATAGGGACTTAAGATGGGGGTTTAATAGGGATTCAAATTTGTTGTAATATAAGTTAGTGTAGCCTCCGGCCCCGGTGATTTGCCTACTTTGAGGCCCTGGATTGCTGTTGTCACTTTTTCCATTGAAATGTCTAGGTTGAGATTGGCTAGATGTTGCTCGTCTATAGAGGGGAGGTCAATAGTTCTTAAAAAGGAATCTAGGTCCAGCCCTCCACTCAGCCGGCCAGACGAGTATATCTGTTGGTAAAAGGACTGGAATTCCTTCTGTATATCCCTCGGACTACAGGAAATATTACCGTCTGTCTTTCTAATCTGGGTTACCCTAGATTGCATCTCCTTAGCCTTAAATCTCCTAGCTAGCATTCTGTCTGGCTTGTTAGCCTTCCAGTAATAAAGGTGCCTTGTCCTCCTCATTGCTTTCTCCATATAGACAGACAGGATCCCGTCTAATTCTATCCTAACCTTATTAATTTGATTGCGTAGTTTCATGGTAGGGTTTTTTTGGTTAAGCTTTTCCAGATTATTGAGGGTAGTTGTTAACTCCTCTTCTTTCCGCTTAAGCGCTTTTTGGTGTTGAGCTGTGAGCTTAATACAACATCCCCTTTTGTAAGCCTTATGGGCTGCCCAGAGCCAACCTACCCCCTTCTCAGGGGAGTCGTTCAGTTCAAGATATTGCTTAACGTCTCCCTCTAGTGATGCTACACTTTTGGGGTCTGACAATAAGGGTTCATCGATCTTCCAGCTCCTAAATGGGGATAGATTAGGCCCTATCATTATTTTAATAGCCACTATGGCATGGTCAAACCAGGGGCAGGGGACAATGTCAGATTCTCGGACTCTATCAAAGAGTAGAGAGCTTGTTAGGAACGTGTCTATCCTTGAATACGTGCCGTGTATAGGCGAGTAGTATGTGTATTCTCTGTTACCCATGTTTAAGACTCTCCAAGCGTCAACCAGACTCATCTTAGCCATTAATTGTTTGATTTGACCCCTTTTTTTTTAAATTTAGCTTCCTGGGTGTGCCCTGATCTGTCAATTGTTGGGTCTAAGGTCAAAAGTTAAAATCCCCTCCGATTACCAGCCTACCCAGATCTAGCATTTCCAGCTCTTTCAGCATTTTAATCATGGTTTGGTGGGGAGAGTTTGTGGGAGAGTATAGGGAAATCAATGAAATTCTGTGACCTGATACCACCCCAGTGATCAGTACATAGTTCCCTTCTTTGTCTACTCTACTATGCTCCAAATTAAACGGGAAGTCTTTGTGCAGCATGATGGCTGCCCCTGCCCTCTTTGTAGGCTGAATGGCCGCATATACTATCGGGTAGTCTTTGTGGACAAACTTCGGTTTACCCTTATGTTAGAAATGAGTCTCTTGCATGAAAATAACCGAAGGTCTCAACCACTTGTAATATCTAAAGGCTTTACTCCTCTTGAAAGGGGAGTTAAACCCCTTTACATTATGAGTGATAAATACATTCTCTGACTCATTCATGGCGTTTTTGTGTCTAGGTGTGTATGCTTTCTTTGTCTACCTGTTACTCCTTGTTCGACGCCCAGTCCTAGAGTCCTGAGGAAGAATAGAGGCCCAGAGAGAGACTGTAGGTGCCAGAGACTCCGGTCGCCGTAGACCCAGGAAAGAGTGGGGAAACATGGTATTAGACATATATTTGGCAAACTCCCTTCATTTCTTTGGTTCCCTCTAATCTCTCTTAACTTTGTCTCTGAAGCTAGATTATGCTAACTGTTTAAACCCTGGCTTCCATTACTTGCAGGATTATACATATCTGCATGTTTATTTATAAACAGAGGCTCTGCCAAAACTAGATTTGGTCTTCTAGTTGCTCCTTGCGGGCCAGATAGTTGCTCCAATCAGCCTCGTTCCTCCCTATCTCCACAACTAATACTATCCAATCTCAATAGCATTTCAACTTGTTTAAATAACTTGAGAATTGTTATCTCTTTCACAAAAATCTACTTCACTTAAGCCCCATCTCTAAGATCCCGACTAACCTATGTTGTAACCTAACTGATCTATGCCTATTCTTCTTCTGTTAGGATGTAGCACCACAAAAAAAGAAAAGACAAGAAAAATGAACAACAAATAAGAGAAAGTCCCGGAAGTGAGTTAGTACTTTAAGTCTCTGAATTACATCCAGACATTTAGCTTGCTGTCAATCCGAGCGTGTCGTTATCAAGCCCTCGGGACCAATCCAGGATCTCCTCTATGCTGGGAACTACAAATAGCTTGACTCTTGCGAGATAAGTTCTTATCCCTGGAGCTTCTGGGGGGGGGGGGGGGAGTGGAGGTCCTTTGGTGGCTGTGGTCCTACTGCAGTCCATTGTTTTTTCGGTATAGGGGGGTGGTGGAGGGCGGCCATGTTCTTCTGCCAGTAGATCTGTTGGGCAAAGTCGGAGCTGTCGTAGCACTGCCATACAGTCTTCTAGGTTGCGGGTGGTGTGCGAGGTGCCTTGATAGTTGAAGGTGAGAGCGAAGGGAAAGTTCCACCGGTACTGCAATTTGTTCTGCTGGAGGATCGCCAGAGCTGGTTTCATCTGCCTCCTCCTGTCCAGCGTGTTGGGGGACAGGTCCGCCTAACCATCTGCATCTTTCTGGTTTCTGCCAGAAGGAGGTCTCTGGCCTGTTGCCTCAGGAATCGAACAACAACATCTCTAGGTGCTTCCGGATTTCTCGCTCCACCAAGAGCTCTGTGAGCTCGCTCCACTTCGAGGACCACTTCTGGTTGATCAGGTAGTATTGCCTCGAAGGTTTCTTTTAAATATACCGCCAGATCTTCACCAGTTCTTGGCACCCCACGTATCCTGATGTTGTGACGGCGGGAACGATTTTCTAGGTCCTCAATCTTATCTGTTAGCTCCATGATATTATATGAGTTTTGATCAATGGCGGACCTGTCATGTTGCTGCGCCTCTCCAATTTGGTCTACCATCTCCTCCAGAAGTTGGGTCCTCTGCCCCAGCTCTCTCAAGTCTTTCCTCAATGGTACTAATGCCTTGGTTAGGAGCTGCTCAATGGTTGCAATGGATCTAGGTGATAGATCGATGTGCTGCCGTGTTTTCTTAGAGGCCTCCGCTTGGTCAAATGAGTCTGAGTGGTCTGAAACCTATTCCACTGGAGACACGGGTTTGTACGCCTTAGCTGAGAAGTGTTCACGAATGCCTTTGGCTGAGGGGGTCTTCTTACTCTTCCTCATTGCTGAACTTTGGTGTCTTGCCTATCCAGTAAGCTATACGGTTTTCCCTCTTGTCTACTCTGTCTGTAATGCCGCTCAGGAGCTTATAATGGGTATTGCTGTACCTCCTTTAACTGATCAGTTCCGAGTCTTTAAGCTTACAAAGAGTAGGACATGATTGCTTGTCAGTCTGGGTTTCTTATCAGGGGCTTTTGCATCTCTTAATTCAATGGGTCACATTGGCCTTTGTAATCTTTTGTAAGGGAAGGTGTGTAGGTTGTAGTCTGCTCCGCTCTCATATTGCAATCTGTTGCAGTTCTGTTGTGTGGCCACTGGGTGGTAGCGTGAGTCCAGGGCTGTCTTAGATGGCTATGTCTCAGTGAGCTTTGAAAGTTTTTAACTGTACAAATACTTTAGTCTAGTCTTCTGTAGCCGGGTTTAATAAGGCCTCTCTTTGTATGCCCCAAGCTTGCGGGGCATTTAGTACCTGCAAGGGTGAAGTCTTTTCCAGGAAGAACTGGCGTAGTAAAGTCTCTCTCTAGTGACACCAAGTTTGCAGTGTTTTTAGTGGTGGTAAAGTTGTTGATTTTTCTGGCTTAGACAGGAACTTAAAAAAGGAGGAATACAGCTGTGCTGTTTTAATGAGATTGCCTCTCCTTTTTGTTTCTCAGGTCTTTGATGCAGCCTCCCTTTGTTAGGGTACAACTCGCAGAATATGAATAATGTCGTGGCTCGTTGTATAAATGTACTTCTTTGTGGGCTCTGATGGGGATTTTGGGCCCACCTCGTGGCACCACAAAATGGCGGCCGCTTTTTCGTGGGCTTTTTCCCCTTCTGCTCTGCCGCTTCTTTTGCTGTTCCCCTCTCGGCCTTCTGTTGTTATCTGGGGGGGGGGGTTTCTGACCCTCTTTTTGCCTCCCCCTGTCCTCTTGCTGACCAAAGTGGTTTATACAGAGCCCCTGCAGCCCTTATTTCTAGCAGCTTCCCGGCAAGATGGCGGCCACCTCCTTTGTACCTGACTCCACCGGCTCCCTCCTAACCTCTGCTGCCGGGGAATCCTCTGCTGGGCCTCTGTGTCCCACTCTCTCACCTACGGTTGGATTCTGGCGGGCGTGTCTGCGCGGTCCCGGGCTGGGGTGATGTTTTTTTGGACGGCGTGGCCAAGATGGCGGTTTCCTCCTCCCTGCCTGTTCCCGCCGGTGTCTTCTTCTCCTCTGCGGCTGGGATCCCGCTTCTGGGCCTCTGTGCCTTATTTTCCTGCCTCCTGCTGGTGTCCGGTGGCCGCCGGGGTCCGTACTGCCCCGGGTTGGTGTGCTGCTCCGCTCCTCTAGTCCTCCCGGCTGGCTCCTCTGTCCCACGGCTCGCAAACGCTCCCCCCCGGTCCGGAGAGCTTCTCTGGGGGTCAGGAGGGCTCCCCCTGATGTCCCCCGATGTTGCTGGGGATCTTTCAGGGTCTCTTTGGGCAATTATAGGCCTTTTATTGCCTCCTTGTGTCGGAGCTCTCCCCTAACACGTCCTGCTGGTCCGGACGTTGGCTCCGCCTCATCGACAGTCATTTTTTGAAGGGCAAGTCACTAGTATCATATACTAATCACACACACACACCTGCAGTATTATTGTATTATTATTACATAGTCACATTCCTATAGTATATACAGTATCATATAACAATATAACACACACCTGCTGTATTATTATATTACTAGTGACTTGCCCGTCAAAAATGACGCGGCAATAAAATTGTAAGGCAGGTTACGCTGTTTGCCCCAGAAAGTAAGTGTTTTGGTCGTGTGAGTACCTAGGGCGCTCATTGCCAGCCTTTCGCTTGGTGTATTTTTTATCAGTGCCGCTTTTGCGCTCATTGTAAGGTCCACGCTGATCTCCTTTTGGCCCTTATTGCGAGCCTCTCCCCTGATGTACTTTGTGTCCTCTGATCACCGTTGGTGCTCCTTGTGAGGCACGTGGGGAATGGCTTTGTCGTTTATTGCGATCTTGTGGTGTGTTTTTTTTTCTTTATATGTATTTTTTAATGATAATTAATTATTAAAATTATAAATTAATATACTTTACGTAATTGTAATTAATATATGCAGCAAGCAATGTGCTAAAGAGCTAACAATCTGTTTTGATGTTCCTGCAGCATACAATGTAGATTTGCACTGTTGTTGAGCTGAGGTGTAAGTGTCAGGAATGTGTGAAGTGTGCAGTGTAAATAGGCTGCATGCGCAAGGGCAAACCTTTTGTTTAGCTGTGTAATTCCGCATTTTGTAAGTTAATGTTTACTGTTGTAAAATGGCGGCAATTGTGTATGTGGTACGCGGGTGTGGATGATTTTGCGTCCTTTCTAATAGTGTATTTTATAGCTCGTACCGGTTTGTGTAAAAGTCGTATGTGCCTTGCGGTGTGTGTGCGGTGTTTTGCGGGTTTAGGGGTCGTGTTGCCTCCTTTTCATTTGTTTCGGTGGCCGTTTTTTCTCTTGCTTAGGGGATTTTCGAGTGGCTAAACTCTGTAAATTGGACTCTTAAATTTGCATGCAACCTGACTCCCAGATGTCCTGGCTGTCCCCCCTTGCTGTGTGTAATGCTTTTTTTAAATTTGTGTTTGCATTTTGTGTTTTTTTCATGTTTTTCGCTGTGAGCAGTTCGGCCATTAAGTTAGTATTTTTGCAACCTCGTAATTTAGCATTTTTGTACCTCGTACGTCCTTGTCAAAAGTCGTACGTGCCTGGCTGTGTTTTTGCGGGTTTTGGGTTGTGTTCATTTTCAAGTTCCAAAACTCCTTAAATTCGACTTTAATTGGGGGGCACTCTTACTGGCAGATGTCGTGGATGTCATGCTGTGTGTGTGTTTATTTTTTTTTTTTTGTTGTTTTGAAGTGTTTTTCTTGTTTGTAGATGTCCGCGTTACGGCAGTTAATTTCGTATTTTTGCGAGGTAGTAAAAACATTTTTCTAAGTCTTGCGGCTCTTATTTTTTTGTGTAAGTCCGTATTTAGTCATAGCACCTACGTCGTGCTTGAGGCTGAACTGCATACCTCGCTTCGAGCTTGCAAAGCGTGACAACGACTTGCAGTTTGGCAACTATTAAATATGATTATAGTGTATATATTATATATTAATATAACACACACTCACGTACTGTATTATTGTATTATTATTACATAGTCACATCCCTATAGTGTATATCACATATTAATATAACACATACACACACCTGATGTATTATTGTACTATTATTACACAGTCACATCCCTATAGTATATATCATCACCTATATAATTGTGAGCATGTGGGTTGTTGCTATCGAAGGCGCTCCTTGCCAGCAACTGCGGACCTCGCAAAATTTACGGACTTACGAGAAACGTCACATGCGCGCCGGGTCAAGAAGGAGCAGAGGCCGGAGCAGAAGCAGGTAAGTGAGGGGAAAGGGAGAGGGGGAGGTATTTAGGGGTGTTTAGAATGAGGAGGGGGGTTTAGAATGAGTAGGGAGGTTTAGAATGAGGAGGGGGGTTTAGAATGAGGAGGAGGGGTTGAGGATGAGGAGGGGGGAGGGAAAGAGACACAGTCCTTAACATTATATCAGCGTTTAACACGCACACATCATTTGCCCCCTATTTTCAGGGAGAAAAAGTGCGTGTTATACGCCGATAAATACGGTAATTAGAAAGTTTGTCATGGAAAATTAGATTTTCCTTTTCGTTTGCTGCACCTTGCACAACAACAGTTGCTGCATCATATCCATTGTATATATATTTATACACATATTTGATGGATTTAATAGAAGTGCCAACTTCCACATTTATGTGTGCATTGTACTTAATGAGCAAATGTGGATTGTATTGAAAGACATATCTATAATCAACCTTTTGTCCATGAATAATAGCTGTTTGTCCTTGTCTTCTTTTATACAAAGGGTATCCATCACAATTAGTATAAGTTTGCATTGGAAATTGTTTTGGAAATTGTTTTATACATTTTTTATTTTCCATACATGGTGAATTTGGATTGATATCTCCACATGGCCCATGAATCATTCTGTGTGTTACAATCTCAAAAAGTTTGGAATATTTTTCTGGATCTGGAAATTCACCAGTAATTACTGAATCCACTCTCTCTGCAGTATTTAACTTATCTTTTTACTGCAGGATTAAAAGTATGTGAGCAAGTGGCAGTCCTCTTTTTTTAAATTCATTAGTATAAACAAAAGCCACACCTTTTCCAAATAACTGTGCTTTAGTTATATCATGTATTAATGAATTGAGTTTTATTTTGAATACTCTTGCCACTAAATCTGGTCGGTCAGATGTCCAAGATTCAAATTTTCCTTGATCTCTGGCCATTGTGGATTACATGTGAATGTAATGAATACATCTGGTTTTCCAAATTTTGTGACAATGGCCATGGCATCATTATATCTTTCTCGCATATTGCGAGGAGATCCTTGGAAAGTGGATGTCAAAATTAATGCTCTTCCAGCTGGAATGTCTCTGTTGGTAGCCAATTCAGTGACATAATCCATCAATCCACAAAACCGTTCTACTCAAAGCTTATTTTGTTGAAATTGTATAAAATTGAGATTGTTTGCTTTGACTTGTAGATGGGAATCAATAATCCATTGTTGTGTGAGTTTGACCCCACATAAAATAGGATTAAAAGAATCCCGAATAGCAGTTTGTGCCACTTTATATTCCAGCATAGAAACATTGCATCTAACGTAAAATTTACTATTGGGATAACTTTGCAATTGTAATTTTGGTTCCTATCCAAGTTCACCATTTGGAAAGAAATGGGAAATGTCATTGGATCTAAATTACAACGTAATATATTTATGTTTATAAAAGGTTGTTCTTCATTGCGTGGATATATTGTAATATCCCGCTGAAAAGGTGGTTCACCATCCTCATTTTTAAAGACCATAACAACCTCATTTACTGTTGGTAAATTATACCGTCTTTGATCAGTGTTGCAATCTCTTTTTAAAGCCATATTTACTCTTGGCATTGTTATTTGATGTCTTTGAGCATATTGCTGTTGTTCTTTTTCAACCTGGGCTAATTGTTTGTATGCTTGACTGTATGGGTTGTTGGCCATAATTTTATCCAGCTGTTCAAAGACTATGCGCAAACACTGTTTATTTTCTGGAAGCGTCATCCTTTGTTCAACAGCTTCCATTGTATCTAAGACATATAACTGTGAAAATGTCCTTTGCTATCCTTCTTGTTGGTGTAAATGTGAAGTTCGGTGGTAAATTTGTACTTGAAGTCTAAAACAGTAAGGACCATGTCCTGGGACATTTTCTGCTAATGTAGCACCCATTGAAGCAAAGGAAATTGCACTGTTATGAGACCTTATGGTTTTTTTAAATTGGTATAATTTGGAAATGTTGGATCGCTCATGATACTTTGTAAGTAATCTGGAAATGTGTGTCTTTGTGGAAGTCTTACCTTTCCTTTCTGACAGCAACTAATGAAGTCTCCGTCAGTTGGTCTTTCCTTGAGAAAATATAGGCCCAACAAAACTAATAAACAACATTGAGTAATCCATAATATTGAGTGTCTACTGTTAGTGCTGTACTAAACACATTAGCCTGGGCTTCCTCAACATAGATATCACTACAACTTTCTATATCTACATTGGTGTCATGTGTATGAACATTGGTGTCAATAGGCAATATTGAATCATTGGGCAAATGTTCACAGACATGTTTTTGTTTACTTTTTCTTTTCTTTGAAGGTCCAGCACACTCACTTTATGTTTTCTTACTCATTTTCTTTTATTTAAAAGTCTCTGTCGGTCTTATTCTCTTAAGCGTTGTGAAGTTTCGGGTGACTGTGCATCTCTCCACCTTTGCTTTCTTTCCCTTGACGATTTTCTTTTGCGTTCAATGGGGTCTTCTCCGTTGTCCGCCACTGTTATCTGTAATTTTAAATACAGGTGTAAGATGTAATGTTTTTTTTGTTCTGGACATATTGTTTGTAGCTGCTCTCAATGAAAAGGTAAATAGCATTAATTAAAGAATGCAAAGATTTGAAAATCTCAAAAAAATGAAACTATTTTTTGGGGGTGTTTTATTGGCATACATAAATATGCAAAGCACTGTACATATATATTGATGTATATGTTTTTTTTTTGACTAATGAATTATTAAGTCATTACTAAATGAATATTCGTTACTGAATTAATCAATAACTGAGATCAATGGTAAACCTAAAAAGTTAATTATGTTGTGGTAAATAAGGGCAAACAGAAACAGCTATTAGCAAAGTATAGATGTGGCTTAAAAGAATGTTCAGTTTTCTTAATGATGAAATTAATTTAGTTATGATATCTAATGTAGGTTCTTTAAAAGTTAATTAGGTAAGCATATACAGTATATATTTCAATTTTTTTTGTTTTTTTTTGTTATTGTAATGAAAAATTAAATAATAAAGACCTCATTCATTTGCAAGTTGTTCAAAGCAATAGGGCACTATATAAGCACATAGCATATATATATATATATATTTTTTTTAAACTTTAGTTTTGTATAGATGTTCATTAACTAAAATGTTATGTAAA
Organism: Discoglossus pictus; assembly: GCA_027410445.1. Lineage (NCBI taxonomy): Eukaryota > Metazoa > Chordata > Amphibia > Anura > Alytidae > Discoglossus > Discoglossus pictus. The sequence goes on from CM050165.1 coordinate 331,887,554, forward strand.
AATAATATGCTATGTCATTATATAGAGCCCTATTCATTTTTGCAAATTGCAAATGAATAAGTCCCGAAATAAATATAGTGTAATTAATTAATCATTGAGTGTCATCAATCCAAAACCATAGGGCATGCTGAAATCATTTACCTGTGAAATTGCTGTTTCTGTAAAAATCCTTGAGAATTCACTCTCTGTCTTCAGTCAGGTGCAGAGATATGTAACCTGTGAAATAACATAAAATTAATTGTTAATCATTTTATTCCATTAATTTGTGATTGAATAAAACTATGATGTTTAATTTGCATAGATGTAAAACCTAAATGCATAATCATCAATATATATCTAACTGAAATCATTATAACATTTTAAATATAGCACATGTCCTAATGTACGAAAGTGCTTGAAATATTGAAGTGCTTTAAAGGTCCTATCCCTGTCAGGCAATTATAAGCAGTCCACATATTTAAGTGCTTTGTAAAACGTACATTTTTTTTAAAAGTCTTATAACTCCATTTTTTTAATATTATTATTAATTAATAGTTTCAAAAGCAATGTACATGAATGAGCAGTAAGGCAGATATCTAAGTGCATGTTAAAAATTGTTATTACTTTTATTGCAGTCTCAAATTTTTTTTTTTTTATGATGACGAATTATTAGTTAATTAAAATATTATTTTACGTTAATTAATCAATAACTGTTATCCACTGAAAAATTAAGCCTTTTGTTCCCTAACTACATAATTAAATGATATACCTGTCAAGGTGATCGTTATGGTGTTTCAAGGCTGCAAACGTCACTCTCTGTTGAGTCAGCTGCTGAGATGATGAAACTGTCAAATAAGATTGAAATCATTTGAAATATTTTGCTTCATCCCTATCAGGCAATCGGCAGCAACACAGATATATTGGCATAGATGCAAAACATAAAAGCATAGTCATCAATCTATTGTTAAATTCAAAATAATTATTAATTCATTAATATATTAACATACCTTAATTAATCAATAAGTATCATCGATTACAAATAAAAATGTTTAATCCTTTTCTTTACCTATAAGAACATAATTGAATGATATACCTGTAAAGGTGATCCTTATGCTGTTGAAAGGCTGCAAACGTCACTCTCTGTGTTGAGTCAGCTGCAGGGATGCTGAAACTGTCAAATAAGATGGAAAGCATTTGTAACATTTTGCTTCATCCCTATCAGCCAGTCAGCAGCAACACAGATATATATGCAAAACATAAAAGCATACTCATCAATGTATTGTTAACTAAAACCATTTTTTGGTACTGATTACTAATTATTAATTAATTAATATATTAATATATGTTAATTAATCAATAACTGTCATCAATTCCAAATAAAAAGACTTTAATCCATTTTTTTACCATAAGAACATAAATTAATGATATACCTGTAAAGGTGATCCTTATGCTGTTCAAAGGCTGCAAACGTCACTCTCTGTGTTGAGCCAGCTGCAGCGACGCTGAAACTGTCAAGTAAGAGAGAAAGCATTTGTAATATTTGGATTCATCCCTATGAGGCAATCAGCATCATCACAAATATGTCAGTGCATGTTACAATATACATATTGTTTTTTTGTTTTTTTTTGGAAATATTACTAATTAGCAATTAATAAATGAATGTAAGGTACATTAATAATCAATTAATTAATCATTGACTAAATGTATTCTAAAGAGCTAAGCATTAATATGTTCCTAAACTCAAGGCATTGTAAAATATAAAATATTTATTGTTCATAATGATTACTAATAATTCACTAATAACATAATGAACATTAATAATTAATGAATCAATGTCTAAATGTCTTTGGAATTTTTTTGCATTAATGTATCATCAAACTTTAACCATTTTTTGTCTTAATGATTACTAATTAATAATTAATAAATTAAAGTACATTATTAATTAATTATTCAATTAATTAATATATTCCAAACAGCTAAGCATGAAAGTATTGCTAAACTAAAGCAAGCATAAATTCTTGGTTGTTCAATTTGTTTAAGTAATCCTATTTTTTAAATTAATAATTAATTAATTAATTATTGATTAATGATTATTAATATATTGTACCTTTTTGTATTTAATATTCACCAATCAGTATCCTGAAGAACTAACAATCTCTTTGGATTTTCCGGCAGCAGAAAATGTCAACTCAGACTGTCATCACCTGAGGAGAAAGTGTCAGTTCTGTGGCAAGTGTGCCCTATATATAGGCTGCGTGCACGAGACAAAACCATTGGTTTAGGCTGAAAATCCACCATTGCACAATCTTAGGGCCTTATTAAATTAGCCCTCGTAGTTCTCTTGGTCCTCGTAAAAGGCAGTATTTTGCTGTTTGCGAGGACCGATTCCCAAATATGTCCCTCGCAGCCTGCTTTGCGAGATGACTCCGAAAAATGTCAGAGAATAAGCTCCGAGAGAGCTACGGAGTCACACGCAGCCTTAAATCTATGAGGTGAATCTCGCACCTCGGAAGAATCCCTATGAGCACAAAAAGTGCCAGCAAGGGATCCTAAAGCCTCTATGTGCTGCCATGGAGCAGCGCGAGACAGCCGTGTGATGCTCCCCCCTGCTCCCTAAACACATCCCCATGCAGCAGCGGTCTCTATCGGCCATAGATCAGGCCCCCGCTGCATTTAAAAGTTTCAAATTCCCCGCCGCGGCGCCTTAAAGGGCCCGCAGCACACTATCAGCAATCCCGGCTGCGGCACCCAAAATGAATCCCCCTCTTGCTTGGGGTCCCCATCGGGACCCCCGAAGTGTCTCCACCCCTTGCTGCAGAGGCCCATAGGGATTGACCTTAATTAACCCTGTCACTCATGGGGGTCAATACAGACCCCCACAAGCACTTAATTAACCCTATAACTTATGAAGGTCAATACAGACCTCCATAAGCACTTAATTAACCCTGTCACTCATGGGGGTCAATACAGACCTCCATAAGCCCTTAATTAACCCTGTCACTCATGGGGGTCAATATAGACCCCCATAAGCAGTTAATTAACCCTATAACACATGGGGGTCAATACAGACCCCCATAAGCCCTTAATTAACACTGTCACTCATGGGGGTCAATATAGACCCCCATAAGCAGTTAATTAACCCTATAACTCATGGGAGTCAATACAGACCCCCATAAGCCCTTAATTAACACTGTCACTCATGGAGGTCAATACAGACCCCCATAAGCACTTAATTAACCCTGTCACTCATGCGGGTGAACACAGACCCCCATAAGCCTCTATTTAACCCCATCAGTCCCATAAGGGTATATTATGACCCTTATGGGGCTGTTAAACCCCTACCATTAACTACATAAGTGCCATGATGGTCCTCAAGCAATTGATGAGGTGTGGGAGTCTGCGAGATCATCTCGCAGGCGGTCACTCCTCATGCACATTTTCGCAGTGTTGATACGTTGCTCAGAGCTAATTTAATAGCGTTGTAACTTTGAGAAATTTGCAGCACGTAGGATTTAAGTAAAAGCCTCTTATCTACAAGGCTGGAATTTAATAAGGCTGCTAATGTGTAAATGTGTAAGTAAGTATTGTAAAATGGTGACGTTAGTCTATGTTTTCCGCGTTGCTCGCTAATTTTCCATTCTTTCCTATTAGCATTGTACTACCGCGTACGTCTCAGGCTGTGTTTTGCGCGGTACGGGGTCGTGTAGCCTAATTTTCATTTTTTACAGCCGCCATTTCTTTTCTCGCCTATACGATTTTAAATTCGACCTAAATTCGCGTTTCACCTCACTTCCACACGTCTCCTGTGGTAGTGATCTTTTTTTTTTTTTTTTGTGTTTTATTTTTTGTGTTTTTTTGTTTTTTGTTTTGCGTGGTTCTGCCGTTAACTTCGTATATTTTCTAAGTCCTGCGTCTCGTATTATTCTTTTCTAAGTCCCGCATCTCGTATTTTTTTCTAAGTCCCGCGTTTGTCAACTACTTGTTTGTAGGCTAAGTCCTGTGTGTTTCATTCCCTCCACTGCTCGTCTCGCAGGCAATGAACACCTTTGGTGCTCATCGCCTACGTGATACGTGTTGTAGTGTTTTAACGTCTCGCCTCGCAATGCGAGGCTCGCGCTTATTGCCTAAGTGCTCCGAGTTTAACGCCGCCACTCATCGCCTAAGTGCTTAGAGTTTAACGGCTCAACCTTGCTACGCCTGCGGCGCTCATTGCTTTGTCGTACGCACCACGCAAAGCATGACAACGTCTCGTAGTTCGACAATTGTAATATGTGATTACAGTCACATCCCTATAGTGTGTATCATATCACATATTATAATTGTCGAACTACGAGACGTTGTCACGCTTAGAGTGGTGCGTACGAATGCGTAGCGAGGCGAGCCGTTAACTCGGAGCTCTTTGGTAATTAGGAACACTTTAAAAATTAGGATGGTTAACCACCTTTTCAGCGGGATATTAGAATATATCGCAATGAAGACCAACCTTTTATAAACATAAATATATTAAATTGTAATTTGGATCCAATGACATATCCAATTTTCTTTCCAAATGGTGAGCAGGGTGGGAACCAAAATTACAATTGCAAAGTTATCCCAATAGTAAAGTTTGTGTTAGAAGCAATATATCTATGCTGGAATTTAAAGTGGCACAAACTGCTTTTCGGAATCATTTTAATCCTATTTTATGTGGGGGCAAACTCACACAACAATGGATTATTGATTCCTATCTATAAATCGAAGCAAATAATCTAAATATTATCAAATTTCAACAAAACAAGCTCTGCATAGAACGATATTGTGGATTGATGGATTATATCACTGAATTGGCTAAAAACAGAGACATGTTTTGTTTATACCATGGAATTTAAAAAAAGAGGCCTGCCACATGAACACATACATTTAATCCTGCAGGAAAAAAATCAATTGAATACTGCAGAGAGAGTGGATTCAGTAATTACTGATGAATTGCCACATCCAGAAAAATATTCAAAACTTTATAAGATTGTAAAACACAGAAGTAAAAAATAAAATAAAACAAGAATAAAAAGTGGTTATATCTCATAGACAAACTTACAAGTCTGATGGGCTCTTTTCAAGGGAACCACCTAGACATACAAAAAAATAGAAACATTGGAATGTCTTGGGAGTGGCCTTTTCGCATGATTGGCCCCACAAAACAGTTATGTAGAATTTTCGTAAAAATTCAAGGTTACATGTTACTACATTAAGTTACTGTTTGGAATGTTAAAATTGTATTTTAAAAGGTGGAGAAAGTTGTTTCATTCTAAAAATTAAGAGTTCATGTTAGTACAATGATGACCATTTGTTGTTAAATTTACATGTTTAATTACATAGAGAGTATTGATCCAGGGAGTAATCCATAAACCCGTTAATGGGGTCAGGAAGGAATTCATTTTTTTGACCACTTTGAAACAATTGACCAAGTTTCACTGGTTTTTTTTGGCTTGCCTTCCTTTGGATTCAATATTTAAGATCACGTTTTTTTTTCCAATTGTAGTTTAAATGTTATTAGATTACGTTTGCATTGTTAACATTGTATTTTACAAGTTTTGAAAAGTTGTTTTATTGGATCTTATTAGGGTTTATGTCACTAGGAGCATACAGCCTTATTAAACTGTGATTCATCAAATTAAAAAGGGCTCTATTTAAGCACATAGCATATTTTTTTACAGAAGTTTTTAGTTAGTGAACTTCTATCCAAAAGTAAGGTCTTCACTAACTAAAAACCTCTGTAAAAAAATATGCTATGTGCTCATATAGAGCCCTTTTCAATCTGCTAAATCACAATTTAATAAGGCTGATAATCATTTGTTCAAAATTTAAATGTATAATTAAATACATAGGATTGATCCAGGGGGTAATCCGATTGCCAGTTAATGGGTCAGGAAGGAATTCCCCCCCCCCCCCCCTTTGATACAATTGGCTACGTTTCCATGGGGGTTTTTACTGTTTGCCTTCCTCTGGTTCAATACCTATGTGCTTTACCAGTAGTACAACTACAAGTTGCATGTTAAGAAGCATTCTGTAATGGTTTAAAATACTCATTCATACAAACTTAACCTATTGTTATGTTACTCATGCAGATCTCAAAATTTTAAATGTTAGTATTGTTAAACATAATTGGTTGACCATTGTTTCAAATATAACTTCCATGTTACAAAGCTTTATGTAATGGTTTAAAATAGGTATTCATACAAAATTCATCCATTCTTATATTATTCCTGTATACTTGACAATTAAAAAGTTTAATATTGTTAAAAAAATATGGTTTGACAGCTCTTCAAATACAAGTTCAATGTTAAAAAAATAAAAAAACATTTATTACAATTGTACTTCTTTGTAGCTAATAAAAAGGTTAAGAGTGTCAGAGATTCACATTGTGTGGCAAACGACATTCCCAGCCTTACAATTTTTTTGCTGTCATTTTTGACGGGCAAGTCGCTGGTAATAATATAATACACACACATCTGCTGTATTATTATATTATTATTACATAGTCACATCCTTATCCTCCTCCTCCCTTCCCCCCTATCCTCCTTTCCCCCTCTCCAATAACCTTCCTATACCCTTTCCCCTCTCTTCTTACTTTGATCCGATGAGCTTCTGCTGCTGTTCCTTCCCCTTCAGGGCGTCTTCATGCCGTAACCGGACTGGCTTATGCTAACGAAGTGACGCGCGTGTGACGCCACGTCATTAGCATATGCCAGCCTGGTCACAGCAAGAAGATACGCTACAGGGGACAGAGCACCAGTAGCTCATCGGGTCACAATAAGAGAGGGGAAAGGGGATAGGGAGGTTATTGGAGAGGGGGGAAGGAAAGGAGGATAATGGTGTTAGGAGGGAGGAGGATTGCGGCCCTCACTGCAGGCTAAGTCCCGCGAGCCTCGGCGCCGTAGTACAGAGGCCACTTCGGCACTCATTGCAGGCACAGGCCTCGCAGTTGACTGCTCTCCTCGCAGTTGCTGCACCCTCGCTATGATATGTGTGTGTGTGCAACTACACATCTAGCAGTGTTGGTGTTTATCTGAATAACTCACTCGGACCTCCAATTAGGTTATTATATGTTAGGTTATTAGATACTTGGCTCAGCTAGACAGGATATGCCCACATGCACTGCACAGAAAATGTTGAAACCCACTGCTAGGTAGATGATCACATTTGCTTTCTTTACTTCTCTCAGTTTTGTCCTCCGAGTTATGCATATTAAATATTTATTTAAAACCATAGCATCTAATTGTTTTATGCTTCACTTTGCTACATTAGCCTAGAAACTGAAAGATGATTTCTCACAGTTTGGTAAATTATTATAATCTTTTATAAAGAGATCAACAACATAGTCAGCAGCTTTGCTCAATAGAGTAGGAAGATAAAAACCGGGACATTATAAGTATTACAGTAGACCGTCACAAATGATAAGCAGGCCATTGAAATATTGTTTCTTAGTATGAAGTCTCACTATCTCAAGTCTCAAAATCTAGGCCATGGATTGAGAGAAAATTATGCCTTCAGGGTAATACAAAACTCTGGGATTCTCATTATTTTAAGTAATTTCTCTGCAATAAAAAGTTTGAGAAAATATATTACAAAGATGAATTCACTCATACGGACTCACACAGGTATGTAGGTTCAAGGGCACCATTTATTTGGTTAATTATCTTGTACACATCTAAGCTGTTTTAAAGTCACAATAACATACGCAAAACTTAGCTATACATAACAAAAGGAAACACGATATTTATAGATGACATCACAAGCCTAGGAAAATGCATATTGTAGAGTAAGTACAGAGCTGTATAAAGTTGTTAACTTGAGTTCCGTTCTTTAGTATGCACTTTTTAAGACCACCCACATTTAAAGGGATGGTTTGTTTTGCTCAGTATCACTATTATTTGGAAGCAAATTATAATGCATGCACATCTTGTTTGTCATTTTCATTTACTAAGATATTGCAGAGGCTGAGATGGGATGAAGAGGACAGACAATTGTCATTTAGTACAAAAAAGACATTCAAATTTCATTTATAGAATACGAAAGCTGAATTTTTCAACTTGTATTAAGTATTTTGTAGGACTGTGTGTAAATTGTGATTCATCAAGCAATTAATGTGTTAACAGTATTTAATCAGGGGTGGGCTTAGTTTGTTTCTGGTTCTACTGCAAACTTTCCTATTAGGAGAAAAGTATAAGTATACTTATGTTTTGCTATTCATCAATTTACATTAGTGTGGTGTATGCTCCGCCGGTCCCCTTGTGGATTGCTAAGTGGTGGTGGTGAAAGGACTTGTGTACCTGAATGAAGCTGTGAGCTATACCATGTAGGGCCACTGTAGATGGGCAGGTCATAGCAGAGAGGTCAGACAAATCACAGTCAACTAGAGAAGCAACTGGCAACCCACTCCAGTATCAACTGTCATATTGTTATCAGGCCCTCAGGGGAATGTTGATACTCCACTGTATAACACATTGGACTTTGCATGTGTATTAACCCTTTATTATTATTATTATATATTTAATGTATTATTATATGATATCTAATGCTATTATTACTATTATTATTTTTATATGTATTAATCTATTGCATAGTAACTAGGGCTCATTAGTTTACATATATAGGAATGTGACACAAATGTGATGTATGTGGATGTCCCATAGCCCCAACCATTAAAAACACACTGACACAGTGAGAACGGTGTAACACTGCTTTATTTCATAAACAGAACACAATCAGAAATGGACAAGACCGTGCATTAATATCATGGGTGTGGTGTGGGCAGATCCTGGGAGAGCAAGAGACTTGTGGGAAAAAGGGGATACCTAAAGGGGGTAATGTCATAATCTAGAATAATCATGATGCATAGCACCTACCAGTGTCACATGTGGTCACTACACCATTGTAACTGGAATCTGATGAAAAAAGGATCATCAGAAATTACTCTATTTAATTGACCTGCTCAATGAAACAGATGATTAAACCTCTGGGCTGTGTAATCCAATCCAGTTCCACACATACAGTGTGCTGACAAAACAAAAATCTGCAAAAAAGTGTGGGGGGGGGGGGGGGGGAGGCGGAGGAGGGTAAAAAAAAAATCAACATGCATATACAGTACAATGCTAAATACTGTAACTGTAACAATATACTAACTCACCCATTCCCATCTGCAAGCATTACTAACCATTAACTAGTTCTCTGGATAACTCACTGGCCATGACCAATAATAATGATGTGTCTTCTCACAATAAATGCTTAGCTGTTACCAGCGCCAGTGGTCAAGGTGTACTATAACCTTCGCGATATGATATTGTTCATCAACATTGCTATCACATCCATCAGCTATACATACAGCTGTTAGCACATGTTAAAGGATACTTATGATATCAGCAATAGGGGAAAATACCCATTAATAAGGAGAGGACACAAAGGTCAGCAGCCAGATTCAATGTTACTTACATCAGACCCAAGGATCTGTTCTCATACTGATATTGAGGTCAAGATCACATGTTTCACTAGTGCATATTTTATTGCTGGCTGTAATTAACATGCCATTGTGAGACTTTGCAAGTCTACCGCCATAGCGGCATTAGTCTACATTTAAGCTAACAACAATCATGTCTTAGAAATGTGGATATATGATAGGTTTAAGATTGTGAGAGCTACATGTTAAGGGGGGCTGTCATTGAAGAAATGTCTACCTGAGAGGCACTGTGAAAACCGTACACCTCATACATTTCCTTCACAGTGCTTGCAGATGAAAAATATGCCTTCATGGACCTGAATTGTACCTAAAACAAAACAAAAAATAAGAACAGAAAAACACCTACAAAATAAGGACTTAAAAAATATAGGGACTGCAGCATCTCTTCTCAACAGCATTTCTCCACGGCCATCAATTGGTGATATGTTCAACAGAACCCTACATGTCCACAGAGAAGAGGATCATGGACCATGTGATGGGAGGTAGCCATCTGCATACAAAATATCACCATCACATAGGCCAAGATCTAAGACTCTGTAGCCAGGCTGGATTAGGTTAATATTGTGACCAATAGATTGTCACTGAGGAGTGCTGTTGAGAAGGCACAAACATCTGCACAGCCCCTAGGTCCTTCTCCGCTTAGGCACAGGGCCTAAATCCCCTGTGGCTGGACCTGGTTGTGGTGTGGGGGGGCAGTGAGAGGCAACCCCCCGGGAGGCAGAGGCACCTGCAGTGAGGAGGTGCCGGGCTGGGGACCAGAGCACGTTGCATGGCTTCTGCTGTGACCCGCTGAAATGCCCTCCGGTCCACCCCAATCCTGAGCAGCCCGGCCAGGTAGTGGGGTTGGATCCCAGCGATGTGGTTGGTGGTCCTGCTGGTGACCCTATTAGCCAGATGATATCCTCCTCCTCCAAACCAGAACCCTCGGGTCCTCTTGTTTTTTCCTCCCCCTGCCCCGGTTCCTGCTGGGCGGGGGCTTTCTCCTCCACGTCCTGCTTCGGTGAGCTGACGCATTGTTTCGTGTTTATTCCTAACTATCTGACATCAAGGCTTAAACCTGGATGATTTTTCTAATTGCAACTCAGATTAGCTATCATTTGCTAGATATGATCTATTATTTGGTTCTTGGTCTTGATGGTTCTTGGCTCCTAACACTATCTGATTCTTGCTGCATTCTGTAACTGCTTAGTCTGTAGTGAGCACACCAATACATGGACTCTATATTGCTTGATTACTGTTGTTGTGCCCAGGAATGATGATCATGGATTTGACACATCTATCTATCCATTGTTAATTCCATGGAGCTGACATATTAGTGTCCTTGTTGGTCATCATGTACATGTGTAGTGTGTGTGATGTACATGTGGTGGCATGTTGGTGTATGTGATAATCCCCTGACATGAAGATGTATGGAGCAACCTAGCTCTGTGTGTCTCTATGTGTGTTCTTTAAATTATGTGTATTGCAATTATGTGTAATTTGTAAATATGTGTCAACAAGGATTAAGTGTAAAATCATAAATAGTCTAATGAAAATATTAAAACCGCAAATTATTGCTCTCAAAATACTCCTACTGTTTCTCTCTATCACTGAAAAACCTTCAACTCCGGGACCTGCGTGCTACTATGTCAGAAAATTCAACACAGTCAACGCATGGGCGGGTGGAACACAACTTTATAATCTCCCTTTGTCAATCATCTGCTGCTAGAACGATTTCTATTGGCTGAGAGGCCTGTGTGGCACTACGTTATTCCATAATTGGATCGTAACGGACGATCGCGTCTCGGCCAGGCCCTTAACAGTTTGCAGCGCGGGAAGTATTTACAGGCTGGTGGCTTTAGCCCGTAACTCCCGCCCTTGCTCAATTGAATAGCATCATAACCGGAGATGAATGAAAGCCTGCAACATACCTGCAGACATATGAACTACAACGATCGTGTTGGGGGCTTGCAATTAAATTGGGCCCTAAGTAATTGAGGTTGAAAAATGCTTTTAGTCCATCAAGTTCAACCTTTTTAGATCTGCAATATGCAATATGAGGAATGCAAACAGAAACCCCCCAGTGAAACCAATACTCCCTCTCAATACTCCCTAAAGAATAAAGAATATCCAATCCCTTTTTAAAGTTACTCTATTGAATTTGCTACCATCACCTCCTTTAGTATAACATTTCCACGGTTTAACCACCCTTACCGTGAAGAACCCCTTTCTTTCTTTATGGTGGACAATGTTTACGGCTAACCTCAAAGGATGTCCTTTATATTGACCCTGGATATATTTATATAAGGTAATAATATCCCCTCTTAGATGCCTTTTTCTAGAGAAAATAAGTTTAATTTGGTTAGAGTTTCTTAAGAACTCAGCCCCTCCATTCCCCCTATTATCTTTGTTGCCCATCTCTGTACTTTTTTCAGCTCTAAAATGTCCCTTTTATGAAGTGGTGCCAAAAATTGTACTCCATATTCAAAATGAGAGCATACCAGGGATTTATATAGTGCTAATATTTTACTTGTCTTTGCAGATGTTGCTTGACATTGAGCACTGTTACCTAGGTGGTTGTGCACAAGCACTCCTGAATCCCTTTCAATATGTAATACCTCTAGGTTTGCACCATTAAGAGTATAAATTGCATGGCTACTTTTCCTCCCCGAATTCATAACTTTACATTTATTCATATTACATCTCATCTGCCATTTAGTTGCCCATTTCTCAAATTTATGCAAATCCCTTTAAAGGGAAGGGATTTGCATAAGGAAAAATGCAGTGATGTCTGGAATATAATGATCGCTTTAAACTCTGCCATGGTTTCTATGTACAATCAAAGAGGTGTGCTTGTTTCTAGTACAAGAAGCAAATATGAAACTTTTAAAAGGTCAGTAGTATATATTAGTCCATATGAACTCTCATGGCACCTAACATTAACCCCTTGGGCTATGGGGTGCTCAAGGACCACAATAGCACCCTCAATACCACCACAGGATTCCATATTGGACCCACATGTAAACCTAAAATCACAGTAAAACAAATTACATAAAAAAAAGGAATTGCCAAAAGCGAAATAATATTAAATATTAGCAAAATTATAAGGGGGGGAAGTATACTTACCTGTCCTGTGATACCCTCTAGCAATCATCAACTATGGTCATCATTCTTCTGCCCTGAATCAGCAGGCTATCCATGTTTAATGAAGAATCATGTCCTCTATAATCTTGCTTGAAGCACAGTCCCTAAGCCGACTAATACCATTTGAGGGGGTTATCTTTCTCATGCCACAGGGGTAGATTAGGAAACCCTGTGATAAGGTGGTTAACATTAGGGCCATGGGGAGCTATAGGGACCCCCATTTTTATACTTATATATAGCATGGATGCATTTATATGATATTTCCTTGGCAAAGGAGTTATTTTTTGGTGCCATGGGGGTCCTTATGGAATCACTACCGAGCTTTCACATTACATACATAAATTTAACCTTCCAAGCAATGCAATCTGAGTGCTTCAAGTCTCCTTAATATTGTAAACCTGAGTACATACCCCATAATTATTTTAAAAATCATTATTACATGTTTCCTGTAACAATGTCATATTTTCCTGAAATTTACACGAAAGTCTCTCCCAATGACCGAAATGTTAAAATAGCCTATGGGTACTTTAAACAACCCATAAAGGCAGAAAACGCCTCAGAGAATCCTGGATGTCTCAAATCTGTTGTTAGGAAAAAGCTTGATTGCTCAAATCCGACACAATTAATGGCTTAATACCACTACCCCCTATGATCCGGGGATCACCCAGGATTCCTTTTTAATACATGCTACCCTCTGCGACCTAAGTATTTCCAGAGATTTCTCCTTAATACATGCTACCCCCAATGAGCCTGGAGATCCCCCAGCTAAAGTATAACCATGGGAGTTTCTATGGTACCTAATATACATCCCTTATACCATGAGGGTCATATACAGACCCTCATGCTATACTAAACTATGACTATGAGGGCCTCATGGACTTGCGTGGCAAACAAAATTAACACCTATACCACAGGGGCCCTTCCATAGCACCTAATACTAACCCATATACCATAGTGCTTTAAAAACATTCCATAGTATACTAAGCTATGACCGTGGGGATCCTGATTGATCTCCATAGCACCTAAAGTTAACCCTTAGACCATGGGGTCCCCATGGCACCCTTCCTACCACCACAGAGGTACATACTGGACCCTACCAATAATATGGGTTTATAAATACATTCGAAAAATTACTATAAAAACTAAAACAAATGTCGCCCATAAGGGGGAAAATATTTTTTAATTTTGACACCTTCAGCGATGGTCATCAATGCCCAGGTTCCTCACTCTTCACCCCTAGGTAAGCGGTAGTTCCATGTTTCTTGAATAATCTGTCCTCTTCTTTCTTGATTGAAGCATTGTTCCACATGTTCAGCCTGTGGAAATGGGCCTCTGCTTAAAAAACCTGTTGCACTGTAAAAAATAATTCACCTAATGGAACTCCTCCTCTGAGGAGCTCTTGCACCAACTTTTTTTGGCCTGCACCTTTGCCTTATATACTATTGCTTGCAAATTCCACATGGTTGAAATATCTAATATATCTAATACTTAAGAATGGCCAACTAAAAACATTCTATGTAGTAATTAAATATGATTTTTACATCTTTTTACAGATTTCCCAGATCTCCACCTGCCTGAACACAGGAGTCGCCTCTGCAGGATTTCACATTATAGAACATCAACTTCACAGGTATGTGATTTCATGATAATATTCTATTGAAAACAACGATTACCGTATATACTCGAGTATAAGCCGACCCGAGTATAAGCAGAGGCACCCATTTTACCACAAAATACTGGGTAAAATGAGTGACTCGAGTATAAGCCGAAGGTGGGAAATGTGCTGCCCCCTGTGTCCCTCTTGTGCCATCTGTGTCCCCCTCTCTCGCCTTGTCTCTTCTCCCCTCTCCCTTCCCTGTGTCTCTTCTCCCCTCTCCCTTCCCTGTGTCTCTTTCAACCTCTCCCTTCCCTGTGTCTCTTCCCCCCTCCCTTATCACCCTCCTCAACCCCACTCCTCAACCTCCCTCCTCATCATCAACCTCCCTCCTCATCCTCAACCTCCCTCCTCAACCTCCCTCCTCAACCTCAACCTCCCTCCTCATCCTCAACCTCCCTCCTCAACCATCCATCCTCAACCCCTTCCTCAACCTCCCTCCTCAACCCCCCATCCTCAACCCCCTCCTCAAGCCCCCATCCTCATCCTCCCTCCTCAACCCCCATCCTCATCCTCAACCCCTTCCTCAACCCTCCTCAACCTCAACCCCCCTCAACCCCAACCCCCCCTCCTCAACCCCTCCATTCTCCTCCTCAACCTCCCTCCTCATCCTCAACCTCCCTCCTCAACCCCCCTCCTCAACCCCCTCCTCAACCTCACTCCTCAACACCCCCATCCTCAACCCCCTGCTCAACCTTCCTCCTCAACCATCCTCCTCAACCCCCTCCTCCTCAACCCCCTCCTCAAACCCCCCATCCTCATCCTCAACCCCCCATGCTCAACCTCCCTCCTCCTCAACCCCCTCCTCAAACCCCCCATCCTCATCCTCAACCCCCCATGCTCAACCTCCCTCCTCAACCTCAACCCCCCTCAACCTCCATCCTCCACCTAAACCCCCCTAAATACCTCACCCCTCTCCCCTCACTTACCTGCTTGTGCTCCGGCCTCCGCTCCTTGACCCGGCGCGCATGTGATGACACATGTGTGCCGCGTCATTAGCATATACTGGGTGCCGGCACCCGGTATATGCTAATAACGCAGCGCATGTGACGTCACAGGCGCGCCAACGCCGGGTCAAGGAGCGGAGGGGAGAGGGGGGAGGTATTTAGGGGGGTTTAGGTGTAGGAGGGGGGGTTAGGTTGAGGAGGGGGGAGGGAAAGAGACAAAGGGGGGTAGAGAGACACACGGGGGGGTTAGAGACACACGGGGGGTTAGAGAGACACGAGGGGGTTAGAGAGACACGGGGGGAGAGTGAATCGAGTATAAGCCGAGGGGGGCCTTTTTTGCCTTAAAAAAAGGGCTGAAAAACTCGGCTCACATACACAACACTTATTCATTAATTATTTAACATACTTATTAATCAATCAATAATAAAAAAAAAAAATACATATATGCTTAGCCATTTACGTTTTTAAGAATGAATGACAATTACACATGATAACTTGATTTAGTCATTCTTTAATTTAAAAAATATATATAAATATTTCACCACAATCTATAGTTTGCTTAGAGGTTTTTTGCTTTGCCCTTCTTTAGGAAACCAGGATTGCCTCTTTATGTTTTGCATTCCTATTAGTTTTAAATTGTTTCATTAATCTATATGATTTTTTAAATTACTTCATAATTCTGTTCATGCTCATTGTCTAACAGGGACAGCAACTGAGAAGCAATTCAATATTTAAATACCTTTATTAAATTATGAACATATTTTATTTTTTAAATGCATTCCCTTAGAAATATATTGATGATTACCTGTTTATGTTTATGTTATATATACAAATTAAAATGAATACTTTAATTTTTTCATATATTTATTCCAACAAAAATTAGAAATGCTTTTTACAAAATTTCACAGATTCTTCATTTCTGCACCTGCTTCAAGACAGTGACTTCTGCAGGATTTCAGCTGATATAACATCAACTTCACAGGTATATGATTTTGTGATGACATTCTTTAGAAATATAGCATTAAGTATTTTTTTGAGGCCATTGATTACATATATTGCTTAATTAATTTAAGTCATTCATTTTAAAAATTAATCAATAATTACAAGGGGAAAAAAAAGGAATACATATATACTTAGCTATCTATGTTTTAACTAATTACACTCTAACATCATATCTTGATTTATTGATTAATTGTGCATCATATCTTGTTTTATTGATTAATTCATGTAATACCAAAAAAAAAGGGTTTCACGCCAATCTATACTTTGCTCATAGCTATTTCCGTTTGCCCTTCTTTACAAAAACATGTTTACCTGTTTAGATTTTCCAGTGATAACACTTTTACATTCTTTTATTCATGTGTATTCTTTCATTCATTAATTCATCATTATGTTACTGCTCATTGTCTAACAGGGATAGGACCTTAGAAGAGGTTAAATATTTAAATACCTTTATTATATGACGACTCTTTTTAACATTTTACAATAAATATTACAAACCCTTTATATGTAATTTTACAGATCCATCATCTCTGCACCTCCCTGAAGACACAGAGTGACGTCTGCAGTATTTCAGTTGATATCACATCTAACTGACAGGTATCATTATTGATGACATTCTTTATAAAAACAGGATTAACAGCATTATTAAATTGCAAGTCGCCCAATTAAATAGAGGTTTATATAAGCACACAGCATATTGTTTAACACAACTTCTTACTTAGTGAAGACCTTGCTTTTGGATAGAAGTTAACTAACTAAAAACTTCCATAACCAAAATATGCTCTGTGGTTATATAGAGCCCTATTCAGTTTGTTAAATCGCAATTTAATACGTCTCTAAGTGTTTTTTCATCAACATTATTCACAGTTTGTCATTCATTAATTTATATAATTAATTTTAATAATGAATAAAAAATTTTAAAAAAATGCATATATGCTTACTAAAGATGTCGCGAACAGTTCGCCCGCGGACTATTCGCAGCGATTTTGGCATGTTCACCGTGGATGGCGAACACATGCGCTTTTCGGTTCGCCGCCTCTACTTTATCATTGAGGAAACTTTGACCCTGCACCTCACAGTCAGCAGACACATTCCAGCCAATCAGCAGCATACACTCCCTTCCAGAGCCTTCCATCTGAAGGACAGCAACCCAAAAAGCTTTTTTTAGGGCTAGAACATCATTTATTTTATTTTTTTTTAAATTTCTGTGTAATCTAATTGCATATGCCTGCCTGCCAGCATGTGCTAGCACCTAACAGCTTATATTGTGCTTAGTGAAATAAAACAACACTTTTTTGACTGTAATAGATTGAATATCAGTTGCCTGCCTACAGGCGTGTGTGTGAAGCCTATTGCATCTACTCTGCCAACTTTTGCCAGTGCACAGTGACACTCATATCTGGTGGCACCTTAGAATGCACGCGCAGTGCCCCAAATTTGAAGTGGGAGGACCGACCAAGCATCTTTTTCCATCTCCCGCTTCCAAAAATCCATGCCATATACATGTCCCCTGATAGGTGACGTAACAGGTATCAAACTAATAGGAATAAATAGTACAACTTAATACACCACTCCTATCTGGTGGCACATTACATTGCACGTGCAGTGCCCCAAATTCGAAGTAGGAGGTCCCGACCAAGCATCTTTTTCCATCTCCCTGTTCCAAAAATTAATGCCATATACACGTCCCCTAATAGTGGACGTAACAGGGATTAAACCGATAGGAATAGTACTACTTAACAGTACACACCTTATAATAATGCAGACAGAGGCAACGCAGAGAGAGGAGTCTGAAGAATAGGAGTCAGAGGAGGAAGGTGGCTTTGAGGAGGTGGAAGACCAAACACAGCAGGAGTCCCAGGGGGCTTGTTGTCACCTTTCGGGGACCCTTGGTGGCTGGGTGGAGGAAGAGACCTTCAATGACATCAGTGAGGACAAGGAACGGGACATGGCTAGCTTGGTATCCAACCTAGTGCAAATGGGGAGTTTGCGGTTGTGCAAAGGGACTGTTTGCGGTTGTTTGCGGTGCATTAAACGGGGAGATTGGTCTGTTACTGTGAAGCGGGTGTAACCCTTACACTACCTGATCGATACAACATCATACCTGATGTTTTAAAGCATGTTATTCCAAACAATTTAGGAATGTTATGTGATTTATGCCCTTTATGGCTTAAAACCAGACTCTGCATCAACTATGTAATTTTCCGTGGGAGTTTTGCCATGGATCTCCCTCCGGCATGCCACAGTCCAGGTGTTAGTCCCCTTGAAACAACTTTCCCATCACTATTGTGGCCAGAAAGAGTCCCTGTGGGTTTTGAAATTCGCCTGCCCATTGAAGTCTATGGCGGTTCGCCGGGTTCGCCCGTTTGCGAACATTTGATGGAAGTTTGCATCCGCTGTTCGTGAACTTAAAATTTGATGTTCGCAAGTAGCGCATGCGCAGAGCGCGGCGCGAGCCGCGCATGCGCAGAGCGCAGCGCGAGTCGTGCATGCGCAGAGCGCGGTGCAAGCTGCGCTTGCGCGCAGCGCGGCCCGAGAGCAGATGAAAGAGTGGGGAAGAGGGGGGGGGGGTAGAGGCAGAGGGAGAGTGGGGAAGAGGGGAGGGAGAGTGGGGAAGAGGGGGGGGGAGAGGCACAGAGGGAGAGTGGGGAAGAGGGGGGGGGAGAGGCACGGCACAGAGGGAGAGTGGGGAAGAGGCACAGAGGGAGAGTGGGGAAGAGACACAGAGGGAGGGGGGAGAGACACAGAGGGATAGGTGGGAAAGAGACACAGGGGAGGTAGAGGAGGGGGAAAAGACACACGGGAGGGAGAACAGGGGGAAGATACACATGGGAGGGAAATGGGGGGGGGAGAGGGGAAGAGACACAGGGGGAAGGGGGAAAGAGACACAGGCCAGGGGGGAACAGGCACAGAGGGAGAGGGGGGAAGAGGCACAGAGGGAGAGGGGGGAAGAGACACAGGGGGAGAGATACAGAGGGTGAGGGAGGAAGAGACACAGAGGGAAGGGGGGGAAGAGGTACAGAGAGAGGGGGAAAGAGGCACAGAGGGGGGGGAACAGAGGAAGGGGTGAAGAGACACAGTGGCGAAACACACAGAGAGAGGCGGGGGAAGAGGCACAGAGGGGGGGGGGACAGAGGAAGGGGTGAAGAGACACAGTGGCGAGACACACAGAGAGAGGCGGGGGAAGAGGCACAGAGGGAGAGGGTGGAAGACACAGAGTGGGGAGAGACACAGAGGGTGAGGGGGGAAGAGACAGGGAGGAAGAGGCACAGAAAGAGGAGAGGGAAGAGACACAGGGGAGTGAGAGGAGGGGGAAGAGACACAGGGGAGAGAGTGCAGGGGGGGAAGATACACAAGGGAGGGAAATGGAGACACGAGGAAGGCCGTAACAGACACAGGGGGAGGGGGAAAGAAACACAGGCCAGGGGGGAATAGACACAGGGGAGGGTTGGGGGAGACACGGGGGGGGGGGAAGAGATGCATAGGAGGGAGAAGGGGGAAAGAGACACAGGGGAGGGGTTTAGAGACACGGGAGGGAGAGGGAGGTAAAAACACAGGGGGGCAGGAGATACAAAGGAGGTAGACGAGGTGGAAGGAGACACAAGGGAGGGAGAGGAGGGGGGAAATAAGACACAAGGGAGGAAGTAGACAGAGGGAGAGACTCGCAATGAGCTCCAAAGGGGCTCATTGCAAGGCCTGTGATGAGCGCCAAAGGCGCTCATCACAAGGCCAGTAAAGTAGAGGGGGAGAGGCTTACATTGTGTGGCAAACAGCATTGCCAGGCTTCAGTTTTTATTGCCGTCATTTTTGACGGGCAAGTCGCTAGTATATATATAAAGGATATGATGCAGCAACTGTTGTTGTGCAAGGTGCACAACATGAAAAAGACAATCCCATTTTACATGACGAACTAAAAATTTAAATAAATTGAAGGTTAAATGTTATTGTTTTATGTTAATATTTCACATATTAACATTGTATTTTCAACATGTGTGTGAGTGTCTGTCTCTGTGTGTGAGTGTCTGTGAGTATGTCTGTGTGAGTGTCTCTGTGTGTGAGTTTCTCTGTGTGTGAGTGTGTGTGTGTGAGTGTAAGTGTCTGTGTGCGAGTGTCTTTGTATTTGAGTGTCTCTGTGTGTGTGTGTGTGTCTGTGAGTGAGTGTCTCTGTGTGTGAGTGTCTGTGCGTGAGTGTGAGTGTCTGTGTGTCTGTGAGTGTCTGTGGTAGGGTGTATGGCTGTGTGTATGTCTGTGTGAGTGTTTATGTCTCTGTAAGGGTGTAGGTCTGTGTGTGTGAGTGTGTGTGTCTGTGTGAGTGTCTGTGTGAGTGTCTTTGTGTGTTTGTTTCTGAGTGTGTGTGTCTGTGTGAGTCTCTGAGTGTCTGTATCTGTGAGCATCTGTGTGAGTATTTTTGCATGTGAGTGTCTGTCTCTAAGTGTATGTATGAGTGTCTGTGAGTGTGAGTGTCTGTGTGTGAGTGTCTATGTGAGTGTCTGCCTCAGTGTGAGTGTCTGTGAGTGTGAGTGTCTGTGTGAGTGTGTATGTCTGTGTGAGTGTCTGTGTGAGTGTGTATGTCTGTGTGAGTGTGTATGTGTGTATGTCTCTGAGTTTGTGTGACTGTATGAGTGTCTGTGTATGAGTGTCTCTGTATGTGAGTGTCTCTGTGTGTATGTGAGTGTCTGTGTGTGAGTGTCCTTGTATGAGTGTCTCTGTGTGAGTGTCTGTGTGAGTGTCTGTGTGAGTGTGAGTGTCTGTGAGTGAGTGTTTCTGTGTGTGAGTGTCTATGTGAGTGTAAGTGTCTGTGTGTCTGTGAGTGTCTGTGTGAGGGTGTATGTCTGTGTGTATGTCTGTGTGAGTGTTTATGTCTCTGTAAGGGTGTAGGTCTGTGTGTGTGAGTGTGTCTGTGTCTGTGTGAGTGTCTTTGTGTGTGTGTTTCTGAGTGTGTGTGTGTCTGTGTGAGTCTCTGAGTGTCTGTATCTGTGAGCATCTGTGTGAGTATTTATGCATGTGAGTGTCTGTCTCTAAGTGTCTGTATGAGTGTCAGTGAGTGTGAGTGTCTGTGTGTGAGTGTATGTGTGAGTGTATGTGTGAGTGTCTGCCTCAGTGTGAGTGTCTGTGAGTGTCTGTCTCTGTGTGTGAGTGTCTGTGAGTATATCTGTGTGTGTGTCTCTGTGTGTGAGTTTCTCTGTGTGTGAGTGTCTGTGTGCGTGAGTGTAAGTGTCTGTGTGCGAGTGTCTTTGTATTTAAGTGTCTCTGTGTGTGTGTGTGTTTGTGTGTGAGTGTCTCTGTGTGTGAGTGTCTGTGTGTGAGTTTGAGTGTCTGTGTGTCTGTGAGTGTCTGTGTGAGGGTGTTTGTCTGTGTGTATGTCTTTGTGAGGGTTTATGTCTTTGTAAGGGTGTAGGTCTGTGTGTGTGAGTGTCTGTGTGAGTGTCTTTGTGTGTTTGTTTCTGAGTGTGTGTGTCTGTGTGAGTCTCTGAGTGTCTGCATCTGTGAGCATCTGTGTGAGTATTTATGCATGTGAGTGTCTGTCTCTAAGTGTCTGTATGAGTGTCTGTGAGTGTGAGTGTCTGTGTGTGAGTGTCTATGTGAGTGTCTTCCTCAGTGTGAGTGTCTGTGAGTGTGAGTGTCTGTGTGAGTGTGTATGTCTGTGTGAGTGTCTATGTGAGTGTGTATGTCTGTGTGAGAGTGTATGTGTGCATGTCTCTGAGTTTGTGTGACTGTATGAGTGTCTGTGTGAGTGTCTGTGTATGAATGTCTCTGTATGTGAGTGTCTGTGTGTGAGTGTCCTTGTATGAGTGTCTCTGTGTGAGTGTCTGTGTGAGTGTCTGCCTCAGTGTAAGTGTCTGTGAGTGAGTGTCTCTGTGTGTGAGTGTCTGTGTGTGTCTGTGTGTCTGTGAGTGTCTGTGTGAGGGTGTATATCTGTGTGTATATCTGTGTGAGTGTTTATGTCTCTGTAAGGGTGTAGGTCTGTGTGTGTGTTTCTGAGTGTGTGTGTCTGTGTGAGTCTCTGAGTGTCTGTATCTGTGAGCATCTGTGTGAGTATTTATGCATGTCAGTGTCTGTCTCTAAGTGTCTGTATGAGTGTCTGTGAGTGTGAGTGTCTGTGTGATTGTGTCTGTCTGTGTGAGTGCCTGTGTGAGTGTGTATGTCTGTGTGAGTGTCTGTGTGAGTGTGTATGTCTGTGTGAGTGTGTATGTGTGCATGTCTCTGAGTTTGTGTGACTGTATGAGTGTCTGTGTGAGTGTCTGTGTATGAGAGTCTCTGTATGTGAGTGTCTCTGTGTGTATGTGTGTGTCTGTGTGTGAGTGTCCTTGTATGAGTGTCTCTGTATAAGTGTCTGTGTGAGTGTCTACCTCAGTGTGAGTGTCTACCTCAGTGTGAGGGCCTGTGTGAGTGTGAATGTCTGTGTGAGTGTCTGTCTCTCTGTGTGAGTGTCTGTATGTCTTTGTGTGTGTCTGTCTCTGTGTGCGAGTGTCTTTGTGTTTGAGTGTCTCTGTGTGTGTGAGTGTCTGTGTGTGAGCATCTGTGAGTGTGTGTGTGTGAGTGTCTATGTGAGTGTGTATGTCTGTGTGAGTGTCTGTGTGTGAGTGTATCTGTGTGTGAGTGTCTGTGTGTGTGAGTGTCTGTCTGTGTGTGTAAGTGTCTGTGTGAGTGTGTGTGTGTTTGAGTGTCTGTCTCTGTGTGTGAGTGTCTGTGAGTATGTCTGTGTGTGTGTCTCTGTATGTGAGTGTCTCTGTGTGTGAGTGTAAGTGTCTGTGTGTGTGTGTATGTGAGCGTCTCTGTGTGTGAGTGTCTCTGTGTGTGAGTGTCTGTGCGTGAGTGTCTGTGCGTGAGTGTCTGTGTGTCTGTGAGTGTCTGTGTGAGTGAGTGTGTATGTCTGTGTGTATGTCTGTGTGAGTGTTTATGTCTCTGTAAGGGTGTAGGTCTGTGTGAGTGTATTTGTGTGTGTGTTTCTGAGTGTGTGTGTCCTTGTGAGTCTCTGAGGGTCTGTATCTGTGAGCATATGTGTGAGTGTTTATGTCTGTGAGTGTCTGTCTCTAAGTGTCTGTATGAGTTTCTGTGAGTGTGAGTGTCTGTGTGTGAGTGTATGTGTAAGTGTCTGTGTGAGTGTCTGCCTCATTGTGAGTGTCTGTGAGTGTCTGTGTGAGTGTGTATGTCTGTGTGAGTGTGTATGTGCGCATGTCTCTGAGTTTGTGTGTCTGTATGAGTGTCAGTGTCTGAGTGCCTATGTGAGTGTCTGTGTATGAGTGTGTGTGAGTGTTTCTGTGTGTATGTGAGTGTCTGTGTGCGAATGTCCTTGTATGAGTGTCTCTGTGTGAGTGTCTGCGTGTGAGTGTCTGTGTGTGAGTGTCTGTTTGTGTGTCTGTGAGTGTCTGTGTGAGTGTGTACATCTGTGTGAGTGTCTGTGGGTGTCTAAGTGTGTGCATCTGTATGATTGTCTGTGTCTGATTGTATGTGTGAGTGTCTGTGAGTGTCTGTGTGAGTGTTTATGTCTGTGAGTGTGACTGTCTGTGTGTGTCTGTGTAAGTGTCTGTGAGTGTCTGTGTGAATGTCTGTCAGTAAGTGTCTGTGTGAGGGTCTGACTCTGTGTGTGAGTGTCTGTGTGTGTGTCTGTGTGAGTGTCTATCTCAGTGTGAGTGAGTGTGAGTGTCTGTGTGAGTGTGTATGTCTGTGTGAGTGTGTATGTCTGTGTGAGTGTCTGTGAGAGTATGTATGTTTGTGTGAGTGTGTATGTCTGTGTGAGTGTCTGCTTGAGTGCCTGTGTGTGTGCATGTCTCTGAGTGCATGTGTCTGTGTGAGTGTCTGTGAGTGTGTCTGTGTGAGTGTTTGTCTGTCTGTGTGAATGCCTGTGTGTGTGAGTGTAAGTATCTGTGTGTGAGTGTCTGTGAGAGTGTTTGTGAGTGTCTGTGTGTGAATGTTTATGTATGTGAGTGTCTGTGTGGGTGTGTGTATGTCTGTGTGAGTGTTTGTGTGTGAGTGTCTCTGTGTGTGAGTTTCTTTGAGTGGGTATGTCTGTGTGAGTGTGTATGTCAGTGTGTATGTCTGTCTGAGTGTGTATGTCTGTGTGAGTGTCTGTGCTAGTGTCTGTCTCTGTGTGTGATTGTCTGTGAGTGTGAATCTCTGTCTCTGTGTGAGTGTCTGTGAGTGTGTGTGTCTTTGAGTGTCTGTGTGAGTGTGTGTGTCTGTGTGTATGTCTTTGTGAGTGTGTATGTCTGTGTGAGTGTCTATGTGAGTGTCTGTCTCTGTTTGTTAGTGTCTGTCTCTGTGTGAGTGTCTATGTGAGTGTCTCTGTGTGTGAGTGTCTCTGTGTGTGAGTGTCTGTGGTTGAGTGTAAGTGTCTGTTTGTGTGTCAGTGTGAGTGTCTGTCTCAGTGTGAGTGAGTGTGAGTGTCTGTGTGAGTGTGTATGTCTATGTGACTGTGTATGTCTGTGGGAGTGTCTGTGGGAGTGTGTATATCTGTGTGAGTGTGTATGTCTGTGTGAGTATCGGCTTCAGTGCCTGTGTGTGTGCATGTCTCTGAGTACATGTGTCTGTGTAAGTGTCTGTGAGTGTGTCAGTGTGAGTGTTTGTCTGTGTGTGTGTGTCTGTGTGTGTGAGTGTCTATGTGAGTGTCTCTGTGTGAGTGTCTGTGAGCGAGTGTATGTTTGTGTGAGTGTGTATGTCTGTGTGTCTGCTTGAGTGCCTTTGTGTGCGCATGTCTCTGAGTGCGTGTGTCTGTGGGAGTGTCTGTGTGAGTATCTGTCTCTGTGTGTGAGTGTCTGTCCCTGTGTGTGCGTGTGTCTGTGTGAGTGTCTCTGTGTGTGAGTGTTTGTGTGTGAGTGTCTGTGTGTCTATCTGCGTGAGTGTCTGTCTCAGTGTGAGTGAGTGTCTGTGTGAGTGTGTACATCTGTGTGAGTGTGTATGTCTGTGTGAGTGTGTATGTCTGTGTGAATGTCTGTGGGAGTGTGTATGTCTGTGTGAGTGTCTGTTTGAGTGCATGTGTGTGTGCATGTCTCTGAGTGTTTGTCTCTGCATGTGAGTGTCTTTGTGTGTGAGTGTAAGTATCTGTGTGTGAGTGTCTGTGAGAGTGATTGTGAGTGTCTGTGTGTGAGTGACTCTGTGTGTGAGTGTCTGTGTATCAGTGTCTGTGTGTGTGTGAGTGTCTGTGTGGGTGTGTATGTCTGTGTGAGTGTCTGTGTGTGAGTGTCTGTGTGAGTGTCTGTGTGAGTGTTTGTGTGTGAGTGTCTCTGTGTGTGAGTGTCTGTGAATGTGTATGTCTGTGTGAGTGTGTATGTCAGTGTGTATGTCTGTCTGAGTGTGTATATCTGTGTGAGTGTGTGTGCGAGTGTCTGTCTCTGTGTGTGACTGTTTGTGAGTGTGTATCTCTGTCTCTGTGTGAGTGTCTGTGAGTGTTTTTGTCTTTGAGTGTCTGTGTGAGTGTGTATGTCTCTGTGTATGTCTTTGTGAGTGTGTATGTCTGTGTGAGTGTCTATGTGAGTGTCTGTCTCTGTGTGTGAGTGTCTGTCTCTGTGTGTGTTTCTGTGTGAGTGTCTGTCTCAGTGTGAGTGTGAGTGGCTGTGTGAGTGTGTATGTCTGTGGGAGTGTCTGTGGGAGTGTGTATGTCTAAGTGAGTGTGTATGATTGTGTGAGTGTGTATGTATGTGTGAGTGTGTATGTCTGTGTGAGTGTCTATGTGAATTTCTGTCTCTGTGTGTGAGTGTCTGTCTCTGTGTGTGTGTGTGTCTGTGTGTCTGTGTGACTGTCTCTGTGTGTGAGTGTTTGTGTGTGAGTGTCTCTGTGTGTGTGTGTGTCTGTGTGTGAGTGTGTATGTCTGTGCGAGTGTGTATGTATGTGTGAGTGTGTATGTCTGTGTGAGTGTCTATGTGAGTTTCTGTCTCTGTGTGTGAGTGTCTGTCTCTGTGTGTGTGTCTGTGTGTCTGTGTGAGTGTCTCTGTGTGTGAGTGTTTGTGTGTGAGGGTTTGTGTGTCTATCTGCGTGAGTGTCTGTCTCAGTGTGAGTGAGTGTCTGTGTGAGTGTGTACGTCTGTGTGAGTGTGTATGTCTGTGTGAGTGTGTATGTCTGTGTGAGTGTCTGTTTGATTGCCTGTGTGTGTGCATGTCTCTGAGTGCATGTGTCTGTGAGTGTGTCTGTGTGAGTGTTTGTCTCTTTGTGTGAGTGTCTGAGTGTGTGGGTGTCTGTGTGTGTGAGTGTTAGTGTCTGTGTGTGAGTGTCTGTGAGAGTGTTTGTGAGTGTCTGTGTGTAAATGTCTCTGTGTGTGAGTGTCTCTGTGTGTGTGAGTGTCTGTGTGTGAGTGTCTTTGTGGGTGTGTATGTCTGTGTGAATGTTTCTGTGTGTGAGTGTCTGCATGTGAGTATATGTGTGTGAGTGTCTGTGTGTGAGTGTGCATGTCTGTGTGAGTGTGTATGTCAGTGTGTATGTCTGTCTGAGTGTGTATGTCTGTGTAAGTGTCTGTCTCTGTGTGTGAGTATCTGTGAGTGTGTATCTCTGTCTCTGGGTGAGTTTCTGTGAGTGTGTGTGTCTTTGAGTGTCTATGTGAGTGTGTATGTCTGTGTCTATGTCTGTGGGAGTGTGTATGTTTGTGTGAGTGTGTATGTCTGTGTGAGTGTCTGTTTGAGTGCCTGTGTGTGCGCATGTCTCTGAGTGTGTGTGTCTGTGTGTCTGTGTGAATGTCTGTATCAGTGTGAATGAGTGTGAGTGTCTGTGTGAGTGTGTATGTCTGTGTGTATGTCTGTGTGAGTGCATATGTCTATGTGAGTGTCTCCTTGAGTGCCTGTGTGTATACATGTCTCTGAGTGTGTGTCTGTGTGAGTGTCTGTGAGTGTGTTTGTGTGAGTGTTTGTCTGTGTGTGTGTGAGTGTCCTTTTGTGTGAGTGTCTGTGTGTGCGAGTGTAAGTGTCTGTGTTTGAATGTCTCTGTATGTGAGTGTCTCTGTGCGTGTAAGTGTGTAAGTGTCTGTGTGTGTGTGTCTGTGTGTGAGTGTGTATGTCTGTGTGAGTGTGTATGTCTGTCTGAGTGTGTATGTGTGTGAGTGTCTGTGAATGTGTATGTCTGTGTGAGTGTGTATGTCCGTGTGTATGTCTGTCTGAGTGTGTATATCTGTGTGAGTGTGTGTGCGAGTGTCTGTATCTGTGTGTGACTGTTTGTGAGTGTGTATCTCTGTCTCTGTGTGAGTGTCTGTGAGTGTGTGTGTCTTTGAGTGTCTGTGTGAGTGTGTATGTCTCTGTGTATGTCTGTGTGAGTGTGTATGTCTGTGTGAGTGTCTATGTGAGTGTCTGTCTCTGTGTGTGAGTGTCTGTCTCTGTGTGTGTGTGAGTGTCTCTGTGTGTGAGTGTAAGTGTCTGTGTGTGGGTCTGTTGCAGTGTGAGTGTGAGTGGCTGTGTGAGTGTGTATGTCTGTGGGAGTGTCTGTGGGAGTGTGTATGTCTGAGTGAGTGTGTATGACTGTGTGAGTGTCTGTTTGAGTGCCTATGTGTGCGCATGTCTCTGAGTGCATGTGTCTGAGTGAGTGTCTGTGAGTGTGTCTGTGTGAGTGTTTGTCTATTTGTGTCAGTGTCTGAGTGTGTGGGTGTCTGTGTGTGAGAGTGTTAGTGTCTGTGTGTGAGTGTCTGTGAGAGTGTTTGTGAGTGTGTGTGTAAATGTCTCTGTGTGAGTGTCTGTGTGTGAGTGTCTGTGTGGGTGTGTATGTCTGTGTGAATGTTTCTGTGTGTGAGTGTCTGCGTGTGAGTATATGTGTGTGAGTGTCTGTGTGTGTGTGAGTGTGCATGTCTGTGTGAGTGTGTATGTCAGTGTGTATGTCTGTCTGAGTGTGTATGTCTGTGTAAGTGTCTGTCTCTGTGTGTGAGTATCTGTGAGTGTGTATCTCTGTCTCTGGGTGAGTGTCTGTGAGTGTGTGTGTCTTTGAGTGTCTATGTGAGTGTGTATGTCTGTGTGTATGTCTGTGCGGGTGTGTATGTCTGTGTGAATGTCTGTGGGAGTGTGTATGTTTGTGTGAGTGTGTATGTCTGTGTGAGTGTCTGTTTGAGTGCCTGTGTGTGCGCATGTCTCTGAGTGTGTGTTTCTGTGTGTCTGTGTGAGTGTCTGTATCAGTGTTAATGAGTGTGAGTGTCTGTGTGAGTGCGTATGTCTGTGTGAGTGTCTCCTTGAGTGCCTGTCTCCTTGAGTGTCTGTGAGTGTGTCTGTGTGAGTGTTTGTCTGTGTGTGTGTGAGTGTCCTTTTGTGTGAGTGTGTGTGCGAGTGTAAGTGTCTGTGTTTGAATGTCTCTGTGTGTGAGTGTCTCTGTGAGTGTAAGTGTCTGTGTATGAGTATATGTGTGGGTGTGTATGTCTGTGTGAGTGTTTGTGTGTAAGTGTCTGTGTGTGTGTGTGTCTGTGTGTGAGTGTCTGTGTGTGAGACATACCTGTGTGAGTGTGTATGTCTGTCTGAGTGTTTATGTCTGTGTGAGTGTCTGTGCGAGTGTGTATATATGTGTATGTCTGTGTGAGTGCCTATGTTTTTGTCTCTGTGTGTGTGTCTGTCTCTGTGTGTGAATGTCTGTGAGTGTGTATCTCTGTCTCTGTGTGAGTGCCTGTGAGTGTGTGTGTCTTTGAGTATCTGTGTGAGTGTGTATGTCTGTGCGAGTGTGTATGTATGTGTGTGTTTGTCTGTGTAAGTGTCTATGTGTCTATCTCTGTGTGTGAGTGTCTGTCTTTGTGTGTGTGTGTGTCTGTGTGAGTGTCTCTGTGTGTGAGTGTCTGTGTGTGAGTGTGAGTGTCTGAGTGTGTCTCTGTGTGTGTCTGTCACAGTGTGAGTGAGTGTCTGTGTGAGTGTGTACGTTTGTGTGAGTGTGTATGTCTGTGTAAGTGTGTATGTCTGTGAGAGTGTCTGTCTCTGTGTGTGAGTGTCTGTATGTGTGTGTTTCTGTGTGAGTGTCTCTGTGTGTGAGTGTCTGTGTGTGAGTATGAGTGTCTTTGTGTGTGTCTGTGTGAGTGTCTGTCTCAGTGTGAGTGACTGTGAGTGTCTGTGGGAGTGTGTATGTCTGTGTGTATGTCTGTGTGAGTGAGTGTGTATGTGTGTGTGAGCATCTGTGGGAGTGTGTATGTCTGTGTGAGTGTGTATGTCTGTGTAAGTGTCTGTTTGGTTGCCTGTGTGTGTGTGCATGTCTCTCAGTGCGTGTGTGAGTGTCTGTGAGTGTGTCTGTGGGAGTGTTTGTGTGTGTCTCTGTGCATGTAAGTGTCTGTGTGTGAGTATATGTGTGGGTGTGTATGTCTGTGTGAGTGTTTGTGGGTGAGTGTCTCTGTGTGTGTGTGTCTGTGTGTGAGTGTGTATGTCTGTGTGAGTGTGTATGTCTGTCTGAGTGTGTATGTCTGTCTGAGTGTGTATGTCTGTGTGAGTGTCTGTGCGAGTGTGTATGTATGTGTATGTCTGTGTGAGTGTCTATGTTTTTGTCTCTGTGTGTGAGTGTCTGTCTCTGTGTGTGAATGTCTGTGAGTGTGTATCTCTGTCTCTGTGTGAGTGTCTGTGAGTGTGTATGTCTTTGAGTATCTTTGTGTGTATGTCTGTGCGAGTGTGTATGTCTGTGTGAATGTCTGTGGGAGTGTGTATATCTGTGTGAGTGTGTATGTCTGTGTGAGTGTCTGTTTGGTTGCCTGTGTGTGCATGTCTCTCAGTGCCTGTGTCTGTGTGAGTGTCTGTGAGTGTGTCTGTGTGTGAGTGTTTGTCTGTGTGTGTGAGTGTCTCTGTGCGTGTAAGTGTCTGTGTGTGAGTATATGGTTGTGTATGTCTGTGTGAGTGTTTGTGTGTGAGTGTCTGTGTGTGTGTATGTCTGTGTGTGAGTGTGTATGTCTGTGTGAGTGTGTATGTCTGTCTGAGTGTGTATGTCTGTGTGAGTGTCTGTGCGAGTGTGTATGTATGTGTATGTCTGTGTGAGTGTCTATGTTTTTGTCTCTGTGTGTGAGTGTCTGTCTCTGTGTGTGAACGTCTGTGAGTGTGTATGTCTGTGTGAATGTCTGTGGGAGTGTGAATGTCTGTGGGAGTGTGTATGTCTGTGTGAGTGTGTATGTCTGTGTGAGTGTCTGTTTGGTTGCCTGTGTGTGCATGTCTCTCAGTGCGTGTGTCTGTGTAAGTGTCTGTGAGTGTGTCTGTGTAAGTGTTTGTCTGTGTGTGTGAGTGTCTCTGTGCGTGTAAGTGTCTGTGTGTGAGTATATGTGTGGGTGTGTATGTCTGTGTGAGTGTTTGTGTGTAAGTGTCTGTGTGTGTGTCTGTGTGTGAGTGTGTATGTCTGTGTGAGTGTCTGTGCGAGTGTGTATGTATGTGTATGTCTGTGTGAGTGTCTATGTTTTTGTCTCTGTGTGTGAGTGTATGTCTCTGTGTGTGAATGTCTGTGAGTGTGTATCTCTGTCTCTGTGTGAGTGTCTGTGAGAGTGTGTGTCTTTGAGTGTCTGTGTGAGTGTGTATGTCTGTGTGAATGTGTATGTCTGTGTGAGTGTCTATGTGAGTGTCTGTCTCTGTGTGTGAGTGTCTGTCTCTGTGTGTGAGCGTCTGTGTGAGTGTCTCTTTGTGTGAGCGTCTGTGTGTGAGTGTGAGAGTCTGTGTGTGAGGGTGTATGAGTGTCTGTGATTGTAAGTGCATGTGCCTGTGTGTGAGTGTCTTTGTGTGAGTGTCTGTGAGTGTGTCAGATTTTGCGATTGTGAAGAGGGAAAGGAACCAAAGCACTGCTGTAATAATTTTTAATTATACTTCAGTTATCAAAGTGAAGTGAAAACATTTTTGTATCATCCAACCCTAACTTGTCTCTGGCGTCATCTAGCATTGACATAAATAACACTGTTAACTTCAAGGGCAGAATTCCTGAATGCTTATCTGTGCCTTCTGCTGTACAGACACAATGTATGATATATAGTAACAATAACTTACAGGAGCCATGGACCTTCCTCAAGCTATTTGTGAGTTCTGTTCTTGTACTTCAAGGAATACCTAATAATTCACATTTTGCAGATCATCTTATCTTCATTACAAGATGTTGACTTTAATTCCAGAATTTCTGCTTTTGCAACAAATTGTATGTGTAGGCAACCTTTCAACACAAACCTGTTTGGCAGCCGGTCTTACTGGTTTTCCAAGAGCTCGCTTTCCTTGTATTAACTTCACAGATGATGGAAACAATTGCAGGATAAAGGGAATTCCTATTGACCTAAACATGGCTAATTAATGACTTCATGTTAAACCAGCCCTCCTGAGTTCCCTTCACTCAGAAGGAGCCTCACTGCCAATCATTTCTTATTGTTTTTGTACAGCATGCACATACTAAAACAGTACAATAGTATTTGTCATGCAACTTTAAAAATAGAGAAAAAAATATACGGTAGGAATTGTTCAAACATGCAAGGGCCCAACCAATCCTGGGAGACAGAAAGTTTAAGAAAAAAATGTTTGTATTCAGTGAGTGAATGTACAAGAGGATTAGAGTTACTTGCTCTGTAGAATGTGTGTTATAAAACTTTGGGGGGATGCGCCCCCTGTCCTATTCCCTCTCCAATATATTCAGTAAACAAGAGAAGGAATGTATATCTCCAAACAAGAGAAGTGCTACAAAATAATCTCATGTTCTGAAGCAGGCTGGAGTCATGGTGGTTACTAAAGAAGTGTGATGCTTATATAGCAAAAGCACCCAGCAAAGACCGTCTAAATAAATAAAAATGTTTTGAAGAAAATAATTTGATACTAGAAATGACTTTGAAATAAGACTTAGATAGTTTGACCAGCGCAGAGGCTGCCTCGGGCTCCCTGCATCAGATGCAGCATTGCGTGGCCTGGGCGCATTCCACCCGTTTCGCTGGCTTTCTCTCACTCCGCATCGGATCTTAACGTGTGGCACAGAGCTCCTAACAGGGATCAGAAAGGGGCCTATAAGTATTTCTCTTGCTTATTCATCCCATATCAGGCTGTGTAGCGTTGTGTGTGTGTGTGTTCCTCCCTCCTTTTTCGTCGTATTGTTATTTGTTTTTTCTGTTTGTTTGTTTTGTGTGCCGGGGGGGTTGTACTATGGATCCTCATCAGTCAGCAGATTTGGATAAACTGCTGGCCATAGTTAGGTCTAGGGCCCTAAGTCATGTAGTCAGGTGGGTGCAGGACAGGTTGGAATAATTCCAGCAGGAGGGCGGTGAAGCTTTCCCAGCTATAACCCAGGTCCAGTCTGTGGTGGCTGATGACCTAGGTAACGTTAGGGTTGCTACTAATCTAGTTAGGCCTCCACTACCCCTTGAGCCTAGCTGCAGTGCCCCCTTAGGAGACAGGTCCAGGAGGAGCACAGGGACCACGGATGAGTGCCTTGAACCGTCACCCCCCACCGCAGAGAGGGCAGCCACCACCTGTCACCTTGCCTCAAGGCATGTGCCTACCCCCAGGACTAGACTGCACCCCACTACAGCCCCACTCCAAGGGCACTAGGGGTAATAAAAAAAGTAAGGGGCTCTAAAACAGCTCTGCACTTGGCTGACACTGCGGTCCCTCCAACTGCACAAAAAAACAGCAATACAAGTGTTTTACACGGAAGACGCAAGAACAGTGCAGAGCTCGGTGGGAACATGGAGGGTGCGTGACAGAAGAGAGGTCATGAGAGAAATGACCATAGAGGACAGCCAGGTGATAATCAACGATACCATTGATAATAACATTAGATTCTCCTCAACATGATTGTACAACAAATATTTTAGTCCATGTAGGGATTTGCGTTATCCATAGACTGATGTCCCTTCCTCTGACATAATCTCCAATTTTAGTTATTTTCTTAAGCTTAGAGGAGAGGCTGCTGTGAGGATTACTTTTCAGGATTCTACAATTAGCTCAAAATCAATGAAAATGAATGATCTTGCCTTTTGTCAAATAACTGCTGAAACACACGAGTAAAAGAAAACATATATTGTTTTATTTTTTTATATTTATTTTTAGAAGATGCTACAAAACATTACTTGGCCATCTATGAAGACCCTTTACTATAATTTAAAACTGTATTCTGTGGGATATGAAGAACCAGTAGAGGTACTGACCAGGAGTTACAGTAGATAAAGATAATTTAGTAAGGTAGATGAGTCTGGCGGAGGTTTTCATAAATAACTGGTGAAAAGAAAGATGTTTGGTAAGCAGGTTGATAAGTAGGGAATTACAACAGTTGTGGTGGAATAGGAGGAGTCAATAAATTATAATTTTGTTGTTGTATTTGTTGATGAGATCACATTAGTTAACATTTCATGAAACAACTATTTTCATACATCCATTATGCATTTATACAACAGGCTAGAGCCACATGTATATACAAACCTTATATAGACTAAATTCACCAAACACAAGAACAAGCTATTCCTCAATATAATGGGGTTTGAACCCAATATGGAATAGCAACCTACTCAGTGTTATCTGTTGGAGGGAACATGCATACTTGCATTCAGAACACCTCAGCAGGTATGGAGGAGACTATGGGAACTGCGCCATCCCTGGAGCCAATATGTTTATTAATATCACTACTGTATGCATGTTATTATATCTTGGCAGATAGAAATATTCTGACTTTTTGTTTTCAATTTTTAACTGTTTCCTATACCCTGCTCTGCCGTCCCCACCTTCCACCCCATCCTTCCCCCATTTATGGCTGGCATAATTACCTCAAATCTCCTCCCCCCTCCTCAAATACTTTCATTCTATGGTCTCTCTCTCATTCCTTCCTAACTCTCCTATCTTCCTGTACTGTCTGACCCCAATCCATTCTCTCTTTCTTTCAGTGCAAACTAACTCTGGTTTAAGGCCTACTTCATCTGTGAGACACTCAGAATTGCCCTCCCTCCCCCTCACCCACCCACCCCAACTCAGATTAAATTTATAGAGCCATAGAAAACACCTGACTTCCTACTTGCAGATATATCATCTCAACACTAGGGGTCAGCCAACATACTATTTTCACCTCAGATCCCTCCCCTCTCCCTCTAAAATAAAACTCTTTCTATCTTTCACTTGCTTCCTGGCCCTTGCTATTCCTATTTGTTACTCTTCCCCAGTTCTCTGCCCTTTAATTCCCTTTAGATTGTAAATAGCGAGTTTCCAGTCTTGTAGGGTGCTTTAAGATAAAGCACTTTCTGCTAAGATTCTAAGCTCAAAACAGGGCTCTTCAACTTTTGAATTTTGTTAAACGTGTATTTCCCTTGTTCTTATCCCCTGTACAGCGGTACGGAATATGTTGGCGCGATACAAATAAAAGATAATAATAATAATACTATTCAGTATAGGTAACTGCTGCATACTTAAATGTTTCCTTTAGGTCTATATTTTGAAATGATCTATGTAATTCAAGTACCAACTACATCTGGAAGTTGAACACAATGGAATAGGATTAGGCGGGGTTTGGTTCATAGAGGACTGTAGGGGCGGTTGAAAAAACTAGCTTGCACAATGGATTGGGAATAAAAGGTACATAGCTGGAAAAATAATTGGTGAAAGCTTATGAAGGCTCAATATGTTACATTCAGCTGTTTTAGGTGATTACTCTCCAAGATTAGAGATTTCCCACTGCTCTGGTCCCTATGCTCTTCTATATAGCCTATTCTACAAATAGTGACATACAGCCTTATTAAATTGGGATTCAGTAAATTTAAAAGGGCTCTATTTAAGCACATAGCATATTTTTTACAGAAGTTTTTAGTTAGTGAATACATTGCTTTTGGATAGAAGTTCACTAACTAAAAACTTCTGTAAAAAAAAAATATGCTGTGTGCTTAAATAGAGCCCTTTTAAATTTACCAAATCGCAATTTAATAAGGCTGATAATATCTATCTTACAAGTCAGTAACCTCTAAACTCAGTGGACATAGCCGATACTTTTAGATTTGTGGTAATAAAGACGACTACAAAATATAAAACAGAGGTAGAAAAGAAATCTAGTTAGAAATAAGAATGCATAGCTGACATATAATCGGACATACGGAGAGTTGTACCGTAAAATCAGGGCAAAACTTAAAAGTGAGTGGCTATACATTTAAAAAATAATACTTATACACATTTCAATGCAACATTTTAATATGCTGTAGAGTTTGTATCCTAAATTATCTTCATTTTATGGCAGGGAGATTATGATACATAGGCATTAAACCATGACAGTAACTGAGGCTTTGCAAGAAACTGCTAGCTGAAGGAGGCAATGCAAATTGACAGGGAAGTCACAATAGTTTTGTTCCTTGAGGCTTAGCATTGTAACACTGTCACCTCCCTTTGTCAATTGCTTATACCATATATGCATAGAGACACGTGATGAGTCTGGTTGGTTCATTTCCTTGTTTCTGTGAATCTTACTGTGTGGAAGTGGTGCAGGCTGAGAAAGAGAGATCTGGGGTAACTATGAAGGAGTGAAGATGTGGTACCTGCATGTGAGGACTACTAGCGACTAGCACCTGAACGTATTAAGGTACTGTGGTATGTATAGATTATTATGATTACTATGAATGTCAATTATGTGTTGTGCCACTTAGGGTGATGGTATCCAAAAACTATTTTCTAGATAATGTAATATATTTAGCAAAATGGGGTTTAAATGGTAATTTAATATACTTATTCCCTACGGTTTTTGGAGCCTATGTATTAAACAGGTTTAGAGTCCAACTCAGATAAACAAACTGCATAGAAGCAAAGTAAATGGATATATTTTATAGTTTAATTACATTTATCCCCCTCTGACTACCAAACCCCCATGGTACTGATAGATGTGCCACAATGTGTATATTAGCCAGCTGTAACTACTGCTCCAGACAATTATATTTTTGGGGGTATCATCTTTTTGCAACAACCTGCTGCAATATGCACCTTAGTGAGTAAATGTACTCCATATAGACATGAGAGAGATACCACATATGCTACAATTTCTTTACATACAATAAATCCATAATCTACTACAGATTACAAAATATACTAATGTTCATGTATTGTTTGTAATAATGTCCATGTATTTTTTTTAATAATGTGCATGTATTGTTTGTAATAATGTGCATGTATTGTTTGTAATAATGTCCATGTATTGTTTACAACAAGGAAGATGTGAATTAAACATTATCTGAACTAAATGCAATAAGTGGCTCCTGATAGAGCATGAAACTGAAGAATCAGCCCAATGCTGGATGTGGAAGTGAGATTTCCTAGATGTCACTGACACAAGTGACAGATGTAGTTCTTGAAAAATATGTAAATATACCAGCAAAAAAAATCAAAAAACACATTTAACAGAGTAAATATTATATAAGCGAATATGAGTGAAGGTATTATTATTTTGTTAGACATGTCACAGATTTACACATACATGTGTTCCAGAGGTATATTGTGCTAAGTAGTGGGCATCCCTTGCTATTAATTTATTTAATAGAAGAAGTCAGTCAGCCATACCGAAAAAGGTGCAAATCTATACGATACATAAACAGTGAACCATATTTACTAAAGATGCCAACTCTTAGTATACCTGCCCCATAGCATAATATAGGAATGGAGAGACTCTTCATTTTTGAACAAGGTAGGGACATGTTTTGTACTGAAAACTTGTAGTCCGTGGGTAAATAAGCTAAGCAAAGTAAGTTTTCTTTCGAATACCCAATGAATGTTATAGTCTTGACAAATGCAAAATACATGAACTGTTTAAATTATTTAATGTCTATCTTGTTGCGTGTCTAGAGAATATTTTCTAGCAATATAATGTTACATTGATTTTTAATATAAGAACTTTAACCTAGATCCCTGGGACACAGGGCCAAGCAGAACTGTACACAAATAATGTCTGTGCCTTGGGCAACGAAAGAGCTGAATGATTTATATCTTGTCGTGAACTGTTTAAATAAAGATTGAATACCTCCTTCCACCCACTTTTACAATGAAGAATAAATACGAGACTACATTCAGTGAACTCATGCAAATGCCTCCTTTTAAAACAAATTGACTAATGTCCCATTGCAAGTGGCTTTGAACGCAGGCAGTACTGTTTTGTTAGTGGGTGTGTCAGACGGCTGCTCTGAGCATCCGGATGTCTTTTCTTGCAGCACACTAAGGGGGAGGTTGCAGTAAGTTCCAGCTGCACACTGCACCACTGCCCAGGCACTGACCACCTGCATTACATTCGCTCATGTACAGGTAAAATGGAAGGATTATGTTTGTATTGATAGACAGAACTGCATTGTAGGCAGAGAGATGATGGCTACAGCGCATTATAGGAGCTCAATCATCCTGTCAGTTACAAAGCTGCACTGTTAGACTTAGGCTATGATTTGTAGTTACGGTATATTCTCTTTACTGCAGTGTGAGGGATTCATGTATCTGCAATGTATGATTCTAGACTAACCAAGCTTTACAAGAGCTGCAAGAAATGCTACTGAGACAATTTACACACAGGAAAATTCTCCATAGAAAATAGATCAGCCATATATATATATATATATATATATATATATATATATATATATTTATATATATATATATATATATATATATATATATATACAGTGGTACCTCAAAACTTGTCTACCTCAAAACTCATCGAATTTGGTATTCAACACATTTTGACAAGGAAAAAATGCCTCAGCACTCATAGTTTGCTTGGTACTTGCTTGCTAAGACCTGTATGAGTCAATTTACATTACTCCTTTGGCATCTTTCGTACTAGTCATTTTCACCACTCGTCGTGCCTTCTGGAACCAGTTACTGATGGGTACCAAGATTCCACTGTATATAGGGACGATTTGCAAATCTCGGCACCTCTAAACATAAACTCCTAATGCGCCTCCTGGGTGCACATGCGCATGTGAGTCTCTACCACCATGTTGCTCCAACAGCAGCTACAGATCTAACATATATATATATAATATATATATATATATATATATATATATATATATATATATATCATATATAGATCTCTTCTTTATTTTACTGTTGTTTTTCTGTTCCTTAATATGTGGGGATGTTTATGGCCTTCACTTAATTACTCTAGTTTTCATTTATTTAAGAAATTATACATACACACGCACACTTGACCTAACGGAACACTATTCATGATGTCTGCAGTGGATTTTAAGGCTTACACTTTTTAGAATCACTTCTGACTTGAGAGAGCTTGTTATTTCATTTAATATGTTTGTCCAGTAAAAAAGGTATCACTATATACTGCAATGTTCTGATTATTAATCTAGATAACTGGACACTCCCGGCTATCTCACTCTTCATAAATAATATAAATAAATATATATATATATATATATATATATATATATATATATATATATATATATATATATCGATCTGCTTTCTTTAAGTCAGATGGCTTGGTAAAGCTGTTATGGCCAAACCTACCCAGCAGATCTTTAAGGTTATTTTTGCTCCCTTCACCAAGGCAGCCCTTGTATCATAAAAAAACCTTTATCTGATGCAGCATTTAAAAAATATGAACACAGGATCAGCATATAAAAAAGAATCAGAGACTGCTTTTATTGCTGTTGAAATCCATAACAGGTCCAATGGGTGTATATTTAAATTTGAAATTATAACATTCTGTAATAGTTTGTGGGTCTTCTAGATTTTGTATAAATTGCTCATACAAAGGCATCATAACATCCTAATATCCACTTCACTAGTTGTATAGAACCAGGACAGCTCTTATCTTGTCTGAGGATTTTGACATATCTATCTACTAGATATCTTTTTCCATATGCATATTCATCTTGTCAGAGACAGTGATATCTGCTACCCTCATAACTGACTCTATATATGGCAGTTACTGACTAGCAATGAAGATTTTATCAGGGAGAGTGGACGCAGAATGTAACATCATGAAGTAAACGTCCACAGGGGAAACACATAAATAAGAGTCCAGATACTTTTAGCTTTCTCAAGTCATTATGTGGCCAGAGTAATTACCTGTTTTGAAAATCCCTGATCCATCCTGGCTGGATCATATGAGTACAAAGGGGCTGGTGGTCAGGGGGATTGTAACAATATATATATATATATATATATATATATATATATATATATATATATATATATATAAAATAATTTTGAATTAGATCAAGATCATTAGATCAGGTCATTTATTAATATGGACCAGGAATAAATATGTGTGAGATTGTTTATATATATATATATAAATATATATATACACACACACATTTTATACCTTGACACATACCATACATCACACAAACATTGTTAGGTTACATTGTTCACACAGGAGGCTGTTCATAATTTAATTTATGAATTTGTGAACATATCAATAAATGACCTCTAACTTCAAATCATAGCCACCTATGGATATGAGCAGACAAAATTGGAAAAGTTTTTTTTCTATTTGCAGTCAGATTGAATGTATAATTAGTGTTTCATCCACATACATTTTAAGTAGTAAGTCAAGCTAGTGAATTAGTCAGTGAATAGCTTTATAATCTCCTCCACTGTCCCCAGGAACTTACTGTGATCCAGCTTAAACTGAAGTCACTTTTATCTCTTCATGAAATAAGTACAATTGTCTAAATCCAGCCTCATCTCTCTTTCAGGGGATGAGGATTTTATTTTTTGTGAGTTTTGGATTGCAGTTTGACATCTGCATTTGCTTATTAAAATATTTTCTTGTATTTAAAGGACCACTGTAAAAAAAATACAACTTTTAATGTAATATCATTTATAGACAATTTCATCTTTACTGTGACCAATTGTTGCCTATTTGAGTTACTTAACTGAACTGCTGGGACAGTAAAAGTCCACAGATTCAATTGTAGTAGCGTAAAATATCACTGTCTCCTCCCTTCTGCAGAAGTAACATAATTGTTTTTAATAGATAACAAATATAAGGCTGTATTCTTCCTTTATTTAAAAAAGCACTACAGTTATTTTTTAAAGACCACTGTAGCTAAAGAAAAAAGGCACTTGTTTGTGATGTATGTAACAAACTTACAACTTTAGCAGCTGTGTAAACCATGTTTATGAGTAGAAGGATCTATTTGTCTTTGTTACATCACTTCCTGAAAGCTGGGTCATGAGGGTGTGTTTTTATCTATCAGTGGATGGAGGAGTGAAGGAAGAGGGAACAGGGAGAGGTCATGTGGCTTTATTAAATAATAGGATCTGATCAAAATTGACATCACACCCTTTGTCCCACAGGCCCAGAGTAGCATTGCTCACACACACAACTTCAAAGTGTCACAAATATAGGCACTGTATAGTCTGTATAGAGGTAAGAAAATACATATTGAAGTTATGGTGGCTGTATCCTTTTAACACTATCAGCCTTATTAAATTGCAATTTGGTAAATGTAAAAGGGCTCTAATTAAGCACACAGCATATTTTTTTACAGAAGTTTTTAGTTAGTGAACTTCTATCCAAAAGCAAGGACTTTACTAACTAAAAATTTCTGTAAAAAAAATATGCTATGTGCTTAAATAGAGCCCTTTTAAATTTAACAGAATACTCCTTAAAATATACTAATATTACATAGTCTACAAAAAACAGTTGGCTTCTCATATGAGCATAAATACACAAGCATCAAGCTAATAGTTGTATTATTCAGTATTATAACATCAATATTTCTGAGTTTTGTTTAAACAGTAACAGTTATATCTTGCAACTTCTTCCTGTTATGCCCTAATAACTGAATCAATTTATTCAAGCTATTCCTCACCCCTTGTGCCGCTTCTGCCTTGCAGAAAACTTGCTTCATAGGAACTTGGGTGGTGAAACAATACCAGCATGTAGAAGTGTTAGCCTTGCCAGACCACATCAGTACTCTATGTACGTGAAGTGAGTACTGTCGTACTGATATACATAGTTCCTAGTTTTATACAACATTTGAGCTATACTTTGTATTATCTTACGTTAGCTTGAAATATTATTCTGAATGTCAAATACACTTGTATACATTGGACCCAGTTTGCATTATGGAAATCTAACAATGTGACAGTGAATAGATGTCCCGAAGCGAAATAATTTTGGGCTCTCATTGCATCTTTTATATATCTTCTATCTACCCTGTT
Source organism: Discoglossus pictus (assembly GCA_027410445.1). Classification (NCBI taxonomy): domain Eukaryota; kingdom Metazoa; phylum Chordata; class Amphibia; order Anura; family Alytidae; genus Discoglossus; species Discoglossus pictus. Next base: position 331,928,765 of record CM050165.1, read on the forward strand.
GTTGCTGTTTACTCGTTCAGTCTTGTTTGACTCTCCGTGACCCTATGAACTGCAGCACGCCAGGCACATTGTATGTCTGGTTGTACTTATACATATTACGTTTTTTGGAGTGGGTTGCCAGTCCCTTCTTCAGTGGACTGTGATTTGTCTGACCTCTCCTCTATGACCTTATCATCTTCGATGACCCTATATGGTATAGCTCACAGCTCATTGAGGTACACTTGCCCCTTCACCATGCCAAGATAGTGATCCAGAAGGGGTAAACACCCTGTAAGCCAACAAAATATATGTACATGGTTATATATATATATATATATATATATATATATATATATATATATATCATGAGAGTTAGATAACACGTCGGCTGATCCGATTGTATAAATGTAATTATCTTCCCTCTCCCCTAATAACTCAATGGCCGCCCTTTACTCCATGCTCTGGTGCTTTGTACCTTCTGGACCAGCTGTAGCTCTGCCCATGGTGAAGCAATAATCCCCTTGATTATTGGTTCCCAAACCTCACTTATGATTTAGGTTAAACCATGTGTTAAACCTTATTCCTGATGTCTCTGGACTCAAGGTATCCAACATAGATGTCTGAAGGCTTCAATGTCTATTTTCTACAAGGAAAACTGACACTGCCCTTCTGAGTCCTTGCAATAGTTTATTGAATCTACCCGAATGTTTACAGAAGCCAAAAATGTGGAACGTTAGGCTGCCTCCAAGCTAATACAAGTACTGTTTTATTTTAGTAAATGCAAAGGTGGCCAAAATGATTTTTATTAGAAACATACATCAAAAGATTTTTTGTATTAAAAATATCACATCAGGATGAGCACAAGTGACTGTTTATAGGTTGTTCCCTAACTGGCTATGTTCATTCAGTTTCTAAACACAATTGTGGATGTGCCAGTGTGTTTGCTTTGTGAAAAGGGCAGGTAAAACAAAGCAGTCTGCATTTTACCTTTAGTATATAATGTGAGAAAGTACTACCTATTAGATCCTTGAACAACTAATGTTAACATGGGAGAGGTTACACAATGTGCTTAATAGGGAACACCCACCTCCTGCCAGAAGCCAAAGTACAGAGTAGTGTTATCCACAGTATTTACTTATTTGGGCTCTGATTATTGTTCACACATTGTATTCCTGAAACGCTTTTATGCACAATTGGCTTCCTGTATGTTACTATAGGAGTCATTTATCAGTCTCTTGGCAAAAAAAGCTGTACTATGTTTGCCAAATTAGGATTCCTAACATTTTCCATTCTTAGGATTGTTCCAATTAAAGTAACATGGAACAAAAACAAAATTAAATGTTAATGCCTGTGCAGACTGCATTTGCTACAGCTTTTGTTTAGACGCAGATAAAAAAATAGTTTTAAACAATGCAAAAGTTATTTTTACACAAAAGGGTATTGAATAAAACCATTAAATGTCATTTAAACTAAGAGGAAACGCATACTTTAGTCTGTAGATCTCATTGACTGGAAGCAAGCAAGCTTCCAAGAGTTACCTTCTGAAGTTTCAGTACCTGAGACCTTGAAAAAAGAAAACACACTGTGACAAATGATCAAATATCCTGTTTCTGATGCAACAAAGAAAACATTTAATTCCATTAATTGCTTTATTTTCTGTTTGCAATATTCCTGTTCCTGCAAGAAACGGATATAGTACTGTTTAAAGCATGTTAAGTAATTGCTAGATGAATATGTGAGTTCTGTTACAGGGACTCCAAAATAGTTTTTTTATGAGATATTATGCAATGTTTTTACTCTGTTATTATGTAAATAAGTGGCTCCTGATTACTAATATGCTGCATTTATATGCTAATTAGCAATTGTTTTTTTTGTGTTGGCTATAAGATTAACTGTTATTATACTGTTAGGTTCTCTTCCCCACACATGGCAAGCATTCTGAGATAAGGAGCTGCACATAAAGAATTGATTTACTGTAGAACAGCTAGTATGATGTATTATCAGTTTAAATGTTAACTGGTCATTTTGGTCTATACATATTTTTTATTAATATTTACATTACAATAACTTTTTACATTTTTATTCTCAACTGATATTTTTCTATTTCTTTTATCTGGAAGGTTGAAACTAATGAGTTTTTCATTCCTCCTGCTGAAAGTATGGGCAGTTTTAGATACCAAATTCTAATTGTGTAGAAAGAAATTCCCTGTGCTTTCAAAGACTTCTCTCACCTATGGAAGTTGGTCAGAAGAGACAAAAAGTATAGTAGTTCTTTAAAAAAAAGAATAAAAGTTTTAAAATATAAAACTAATGTGACCCCCACCCCCATATTTTTTATTGTGTGTAGAGAAGCAGTTGTGTTGTATTGGCTCCTACACCCATGGATGGGAGTTTTGATATACAAGCCAGGCCATGGCTTAAAATATCTAACTCAGATGAGTGTATTAATGGGAGTGGAGTACAGTCCAGATGATCACGAGAATATGTGGGTAGAAGATGTTTTATGTTCAAAAGGAAGTATTGAGTAATGTATAAACAGTATATTACAGCTCCAAACTTTTGGAGGGACAGACCCCTGACCTTCCAAGGATCACAAATGCACTTCTTTTGAAGCAAAGTACCACATTTCAGGAATATCGCCATCTTCCATCCTCAACCAAATCCACTTTCTATGGTTCCTCCAGGAAAAAGAGATATGTCAGGTGTTGGTCTGTTCTGAGGTATAAGTGTGCTCTGTCCACATATTAGTTGCATGTGTGTTTATAACATAGACAGTTACACTGGTAGCTCATTATAGTAAATGGCACAATCACTGCATATTGTTTCATCCTTTATTTGTAACGCGCCAACATATTGGATTACACAAAAGGCAAAAACTAAATTAACACATGGCAAAAGAATGGCGGGTCTTGTCTTTGGGCTGTACGTATCCCTCTTTGAAATGTTAAAAGTATTAAACTATTTAGTTGAAATGCTATGTTACAAATTAAAAGGAAGTTTTTTTTTTCAGATATCCTATTACCCTTTTTTTCAGAAGCTTGATTTTTACATGCCTTCTAAACATCAAGTATTATACAAAATATAAAAAGATAGGTTCAAATGGTTTAACCATTATATGATAAAGCATATTTTTATATTTTGAACTGTGAATGTAACAGCATAATTTGTATTGCTTTAGTTTGAGAAAATATATTTTGTCTGCTGAATCCCCAATGTTGCAGGGAGAGGTGCATTTACAGTTGCTTGCCGTTGTAATTGCTACCTGTCTGCTTCAGGGCATGGAAGGTGTAACTAAAATTATTCAGATCCAAGCTAGTGTACAAGTAAGACAAGATGGACATTTTCTATATATAAAAAGACTTAAAAAATAAAAAAATAAACATGTTTTTTTAAATTTAGCTTAAAATAAAAATGGTTTAATGTTCATGTGTTTCCTAAAATACAGTTAGTAAGAAATTGTGAAATAATCACTTTTCGAGTAAACATTATATACAAATATATCTAAAAAATAAAGCTTCTCATAACATTACTATTTTTGGCAATATATATATATATACTGTATATATTTAAAACATTTTTTTTATATACATATATATATATATATATATATATATATATACATACATATATATATATATATATATATATATGTTTTTTTAAAGCACTACAAAACCCTTAGTATATTATATATCAGAGGCTGTCTACAAAACCCTTAGGATATTATATATCAGAGGCTGTACAATTAGTTCTAATTACCTTATTTATCGGCGTATAACACACACTTTTCTCCCAGAAAATAGGGGGCAAATGAATGATGCGTGCGTGTTATACGCCAATGTGCGTGTTATATGCTGTGTCTCTTTCCCTCCCCCCTCCTTATCCTCAACCCCCTCCTCAACCTCCCTTCTCAACCCCCCTCCTCAATCTAAACCCCCCTTTTCAACCTAAACCACCCTCCTCATTCTAAACCCCCTAAATACCTCCCCCTCTCCCTTTCCCCTCACTTACCTGCTTCTGCTCCAGCCTCCGCTCCTTCTTGACCCGGCGGGCATGTGACGTCACATGCGCGCCGGGGTCAAGACGGAGCAGAGGCCGGAGAAGAAGCAGGTAAGTGAGGGGGAGGTATTTAGAGGGGAGAAAGTGAGGAGGGGGTTGATGAGGAGGAGGGGGGTCGAGGTTGAGGGGGGGTGAGGAGGGGGTTGATGAGGAGGAGGGAGGTTGAGGGGGGTGAGGAGGGGGATGAGGATGGGGGGGTTGAGGATGAGGATGGGGTGTTGAGGATGGGGAGTTGAGGAGGGGGTTGATGAGGAGGAGGGAGGTTGAGGTTGAAGAGGGGGGTTGAGGGGGGAGGATGAGGATGGGGGGTTGAGGGGGGAGGATGAGGATGGGGGGTTGAGGAGTGAGGTTGAGGAGGGGTTGAGTAAGGAAGTTGAGGATGAGGAGGGAGGTTGAGGAGGGGGTTGAGGTTGAGGGGGGTGAGGAGGGGGATGAGGATGGGGGGGTTGAGGATGAGGATGGGGTGTTGAGGATGGGGAGTTGAGGAGGGGGTTGATGAGGAGGAGGGAGGTTGAGGTTGAAGAGGGGGGTTGAGGGGGGAGGATGAGGATGGGGGGTTGAGGGGGGAGGATGAGGATGGGGGGTTGAGGAGTGAGGTTGAGGAGGGGTTGAGTAAGGAAGTTGAGGATGAGGAGGGAGGTTGAGGAGGGGGTTGAGAATGAGGAGGGAGGTTGAGGATGAGGAGGGAGGTTGAGGATGAGGAGGGGGTTGAGGATGAGGGGGTTGAGGATGAGGATGAGGAGGGAGGTTGAAGATGAGGAGTGGGGTTGAGGAGGGAGGTTGAGAATGAGGAGGGGGGTTGAGGAGGGTGATAAGGGAGGGGGGAAGAGACACAGGGAAGGGAGAGGGGAGAATAGACACGGGAGAGAGAGGGGGGACACAGGGGGCACCACATTTCCCACCCTCGGCTTATACTCGAGTCACTCATTTTACCCAGTATTTTGTGGTAAAATAGGTGCCTCTGCTTATACTCGGGTCGGCTTATACTCGAGTATATACGGTACATTTAAATTGTTTTAATAATATGTTCAATTTTTATTCTTTGGCATATTGCCTACACAGTCAGTAGGCATTTTTTTTTTTTAAAGAACCTTTTGTACAATGGGCATTTAAGTGTAAAAACAATATATAACTGTGTTAGACAGAAAAGTTTACAACTTCAAACAGGTAGAGGAGAAAAAGTTAAAATTAACTGATACAGTACATTCCTCAGTGAACAACAGAGGCTCATCAGACAACTATTATTATTATTATTTCCTTTATTTGTAACGCGCCAACATATTCTGTAGCGATATACAGGGGGTAAATTCAAGTCAAAACATAATTAACACAATGAAGAAAGAAAAAAAAAGAAAAAGAATGGAGGGCCTGGTCTTTGAGCCTAAAATCAAGTGTATACAAAGCTTTCTCTAGAGCACATAAGATTGAAAATTCTCAGACTAGTATAAGGACATGGATAACATTATTCATGCATTTAAAAGATTAGAGGGCAATATAGATTTCTAGGAGTCAACTTTCTTTTAATCTCTACTATCACATATAATAGTTGTCAAACTGCGATTCATTGTCACACTTACGAACTATCGCAAAGCTCTGCACATGAACATTGTGCGGCCTACAACCTATCATAAATCCCTGTGCATGCGCATTGTGCAGCCTTAGACGCGCATGCGCACTGCGTCGAGTGTGCACATCTGCATTGACCGGCGTCAGCCGCACATGCGCCCTTCGTTGGGGCATGCATGCGCATTGCACAGTGTTAAGCGCGCATGCGCATTGCACGGCTGACGGGAGGGAGAGGGGGGAATAGACACAGGAGGGAAAGAGACACAGGGGAGTGAAAGAAGGGGAAAAGACACAGGGGAGTGAGAGGAGGGGGAAGAGACACAGGGTAAGGGGGGGGGAGGTGGGGGGAGAGGCTTCCATTGTGTGGCAAACAAAATTGCCAGGCTTTTCCTTTTTATTGGGCGGGCAAGTCGCTAGTAATATAATATTGACTATAATTTTATATAAAACCTAGACCTAGTTCCAGTCCAAACTAGATAATTCATCTAAATCATCTCAGTGTCTCAGTCTAAGAAATCCCCTATCCTTACTTAAAACATTACCCTACCTCTCTAACTGATCCCTTCATCACTCTAACCAACATAGTCAATGTTATAACTCATTAACTTTTAGTTATAGTTTGTGTTTAAACAAAAAAGGGAACAGAATGACAAACACATATACCAAGATCAATATATAAGTTCTGTAAGTACAGAACAAATGGTACACCAAGAAATTACAGCTAGTTCACATAAAGATTTAAAAACCAGATAACTCCGGGTTAAACTTGACAAAATGACATCAAACACAAGTCTGAGATGGAAGCTATATAAAATAAAATATCTGGATTTAGTTAAATCTAGTCATATTAAATGTATTTGTAGAGATCATAAAATTGGTATATATAACTAATAGTTATTAACCCGTCATCATGGAACTGCAACTGGTAAGGCCCGATTGTATGGCTTCTGTAAGAACCAAATGCCCGAGTTCATCACCTTTCTGCCTATGACTACCTTCTATGAGCCGGGTGCACCAGGATCGCTAATCAATAACTGGGGCCTTTGGGGCCCCTTCCCCCCACCCCTTGTTCAGTTCGGTGTGGGGTCCTTTAACCCCATGGGGCCTCAAACCATAACTATGGGGTTCATATATATCAATTCAATCTGAAGGTTCTTAGGAACCTTCATGGCTCCTAAAATGAATCGACTGAGCTGCACATAAAGAATTGATTTACTGTAGAACAGCTAGTATGATGTATTATCAGTTTTAAATGTGTGTTTTTTTAAGTACAACTGTGGTAATTTTGGTCTATACATTTATTTTTGTAATATTTACATTACAATTACTTTTTACATTTTCTATTCTCAGCTGATATTTTTCTATTATTTTCTCTGGAAGGTTGAGACTAATGAGTTTTTCATTCCTCCTGCTGAAAGTATGGGCAGTTTTAGATACCAGATTCTAATTGTGTAGACAGAAATTTCCTGTGCTTTCAAAGACTTCTCCCACCTCAGGAAGTTGATCAGAAGAGACAAAAAGTATAGATTCCACCACAGCATAATTGCATAAAAAGGTAATAAATAAGAGGCTGGTTTGTTTCTAATTCTAGTATTAATATATTTTGAAAAGTAGTTCTTTAATAAAAGAAAAAAAGTTTTTAAATACAAAACTAATGTGGTCCTTTAAATGAGTGCTAGACCGAAGTGCGAGCAGCTTCTACCTGCAGTTTTGAAGCTGGGAGCATGGGTGTAGGAACTGGTGGAGGGGACATATCCTCCCCCAGGTGTTTTCATTGTGTGTAGAGAAGCAGTTGTGTTGTATTTTTATGCTATATGCTGTATCCCCTCCCCAGATTGTATTTAGCTCCTACATCCATGGCTGGGAATTTTGTTATAGAAGCCAGGCCATGGCTTTAAATGTCTAACTCTTGTGGTGTTGGAGCACTCAGATGAGTGTATTAATGGGAGTGGAGTACTGTCCAGATGATCACGAGAATATGTGGGTAGAGGATGGATCATCTGTATGTGGTAATGTTTTATGTTCAAAAGGAAGTATTGAGTAATGTATAAACAGTATACTACAGCTCCAAACTTTTGGAGTGACAGACCCCTGACCTTCCAAGGATCACAAATGCACTTCTTTTGAAGCAAAGTACCACATTTCAGGAATATTGTCATCTTCCAGCCTCAACTAAATCCACGTTCTATGGTTCCTCCAGGAAAAAGAGAGATGTCAGGTGTTTGTCTGTTCTGAGGTATATAAGTGTGCTCTGTCCACTGCATATTGTTTAAAAAATAGTATCATTATTATCATCCTTTATTTGTAACACGCCAACATATTCCGATATACAGGACTACGTACAAGGCACAAACAAAATAAACACATGGCAAAAGAATGGCAGGTCTTGTCTAGGAGCTGTAAGTATCCCTCTTTGAAATGTTAAAAGTATAAAACTATTTAGTTGAAATGCTATGTTACATATTTAAAGGAAGTTTTTTTCAGATATCCGCTATTAACCTTTTTGTCAGAATCTTCATTTTCATGTGCGTTCTAAACAAAATACAAAATAAAAAAGATAAGTTCAAATGGTTTAACCATTATCTGATAAAGCATATTTTTATGTTTTGAATTGTGAATCTAACAGCATAATTTGCCAGGAAAATGTATCGCTTTATTTGAGAAAATATATTTTGTCTGCTGGACCATCAATGTTGCAGGGAGAGGTGCATTTACAGTTGCTTGCAGTTGTAATTGCTACCTGTCTGCTTCAGGGCATGGAAGGTGTAACTAAAATTATTCAGATCCAAGCTAGTGTACAAGTAAGACAAGATGGACATTTTCTATATATAAAAAGCTTTAAAAAACAAAAAAAAATATATATATATATATTTTTTTTAAATTAAGCTAAAAATGGTTTAATGTTCCTGTTTTTCCTAAAATACAGTTGTTCTTTCAAATATATCTAAAAAGTAAAGCTTCTCATAACATTGCTATTTTTGAAAGCCAATGCTTCCATTGTAGAGATGGTCCTGGCAATATATATATATATATATATATATATATATATATATATATATATATATATATATATACAATTAGTTCTAATTAATATTCATTACCAATGCACATCATTTACACAGAAGTATATAGTATGACACAGCATCAAAGTAGGAAATGTACTGCTTGATCAGAGTTGCATGTGGAGTCACATAGAATAAAAATAAAATATTCTAAAAATAAGTTTAAAAAAATTGTTTTAATAATAAGGATCAATTTTTATTCTTTGGCATATTGCCTAAACGGTCAGTAGGCCTTTTTTTTAAAGAATCTTTTGTACAATGGTCTTTTAAGTGTAAAAACAATATATAACTGTGTTAAACAGAAAAACACTTCAAACAGGTAGAGGAGAAGAGGTTACAGTTAACTGATACAGTACATTCCTCAATGAACAGCAGCAGCTCATCAGACAACTATTATTATTATTTCCTTTATTTGTAACACGCCAACATATTCTGTAGCGATATACAGGGGGTAAATTCAAGTCAAAAAATAAATAACACAATGAAGAAAGAAAAAAAAGAAAAATAATGGAGGGCCTGGTCTTTGAGCTTAAAATCAAGTGTATACAGAGCTTTCACTAGAGCACATAAGATTGAAAACTCTCAGAGTAGTAAAGGGACATGGATAACATTAATTATGCATTCAAAAGATTAGAGGGCACTATAGATTTCAAATAAATTTATACTGGGAGTCAACTTTCTTTCAATCTCTATTGACTATAATTTTATATCAACCCTAGACCTGTTCTAATTCCAATCCAAACTAGATAATTCATCTAAATTATCTCAGTGCCTCAGTCTAAGAAATCCCCTATCCTTACTTAAAACATTATCCTACCTATCTAACTGATCACCTTCCTCACTCTAACCAATCCAACATAACCACAGTTGCTCCCACATTGACATAATCTGGACAAATTTCAGAAATCCATTTTTAATCGAATTTATACTAAATAAACCATCCACAAACTTTCTTAATCCAACATAGTCAATGTTATACCTCATTAATTTTTAGTTACAGTTTGTGTGTAAACAAAAAAGGGAACAGAATGACAAACACATATACCAAGATCAATATATAAGTTATGTTTGTACAGAACAAATGGTACACCAAGAAAATACAGCATGTTCACATAAAAATTTCAAAACCAGATAACTTGTTGACAATGTATGCCCAGTATTGTCCTTCTGTGTTACACTTGACAAAATGAGATCAAACACAAGTCTGAGATGGAAGCTATATGAAATAAAATATCTGGATTTGCTTTAATCTAGTCATATTACATGTATTTTTAGAGGTCATAAATGTAGTATATATATAACTAATAGTTATTATGCAGTCATCACGGAATTGCAACTGATAAGGCTTGATTATGTGGCTTCTGTAAGAACCAGTCACACTGGTCAGCCACCAGCCAAGATAGAAAGAAAGGCTCCTTTATTTTTGGTCCGTTTGTATTCTTACGTGCTGCCGCTATTGAAGATCTCTATATAGTGATGAGATCAATATGTATTATATCACACAATTGGCTACGTGGTGGCAGTCTATTCTGGGTCTGCTCTGCCAATTTACTACTATAGCCAGTGCTAAATACTATGGTCCAGCAGCACAGTTACTAATATCATTGTGTACTTCAGACCAAGTTGCTTATTTACTAGACTCAACAGTCAAAAGGTTTTGCAGACATTTTGAGCACTTGGATGGCATTTCTTGGAGGTTTTATGATTTATGTGTGTGTTAGCTCAGCAGTGTTTTAAGATTGAATTACATTGATATTTTTTCTTGTGGGAGCTCTGGAAAAAAAAACTATGTCACTTAGTACCTTAATATTCATAAATAATGAAAATCCTTTCATTCTAATTGCTTAGGGTATCAACTTTTCTTTCATATGACAATATGACAGTATTACTGTGTCCAAATAGCACCGTGGTCAGAAGACACACACTCATTTTCAGAAGGCTAAGGCTGAGGATCCATGGTAATCGGCCTCTGCCACATCACTCTTTGCAACAACATAATTATTAGGTCAGTAATTTGCAGAGTGAAGGCTGTTGCTTGCTTTCCACCTATAATTCCCTTATCAATGGGAAGGGCTTGGCAATATTTTAGTGCAAACACATTAAATACACATCATTTATGGGTGTATAGTGTGACTACAGTATATATATATATTAATATCTATAGATTTATTTATTAAGAGCAGCAGTGACACCTGATCGGAAACTATGTAAAAAGGGAGTTGAAGAGTATTGTCCTAGATGTAACAATTCAAATGATTTAATAAAAAGGACATATAACCCAACATCTGTCCATCCTGGATTAATGAACGCATGTGCTAAGCGTTATGTTCATTTTTACATGACACAGGAGAGCTGCAAATGACTTTCTGTGCAAATTCAGCTCCTTCTCCTGAGCAGAGTCTTATTAATAATTTGGTTCAGTCTCCCTTTAGGGGTCGTTAAAGTCTGATAATCTAAAGGGAATTTCTTTTTGGTAATGATACAAGAAATCAAGAACTTGAGAGATAAAGTGCTGAGTGGGAATATCCCATATGGCTAACCAAGAAACTACCCTTTCTGAAGTTTACATCCCTCTCTCTTATTTTTGTATGTGAATCCCTTATGATCTCCATAAAGTAAAGGATAATCCATATGTGGACCCCCTTGCTCCCAATATCTAAGGAAACTCTAGTCAACTTGGTGACTGACAATTCTCATGTGTATATCTTTCTCTAGTTTGTGCAGCTTTTAAAATGTCAGGAACTCACTCTGGCAAAATCAGTTTAATGAAGCGGCCAAATTACTAATCTCTATGGAAACATAATTTTCTACCTCGAGAACCTTGATGAGCATCGTCTTTCACTAATGTTTTTATCATGTGTTGTACATGCTGTAAATTTATGTGGGGCACAGGTTGAGATAATGGAAGTATAGTTGATGAGCAGAAATATTTTGTAGATCAAGAGAATAATTTTCTAGCTGAGATACTAAATAGATTGGATATTCATGGATAGTTCTGGGACACCAACCTCCACTGATCTGGAGCAGACCTATCCAGCAATATCTTCTTCAGTTGCATCCAGGCCACATTCTCAGTATATCTCTGTATCAGCACAGATAAATAAGTCTATATAGCTAAGCCACTGATTAATCTCTCTGTACTAAAGCAAGATATCTTAAAAATTTGTCTTGTATCCAGCTCCTGAAGCAAAATGTTGGACATGCTGGAAATTAAACTACATCTTCTAACACCTCATGATAGGATTGGTTTCTATATGATGGGCTGAGAGGTTTGAAGAGAAAGGTAATGAAGGCAACTGAGAAGTCACATGTTGGATACCCAGTCTCTAGACTGATTGGCTATACTTGATATACACAAATTTGAGACTGGCAGCAGCAAATAGCATTTTGTGAAAGTGCCTTTACGCGGTGATTAAAACTAGGTATTATTTAAAGCTCATAGTTTTTATACAGAAAAAATATTTTGTAACGTTAATACCTGCTCTTTTAAACCTATGCCCATTAACAAATATAATGTCAGAAAAAAGGTTTGGCTCTTTTTATTATTTTAAAAGTAAGTAACACAGTACGCGTCTTAGATATCACTAAAATGGGGAGTGCATTGCTAGTCAAGAGTTTTCTTTCCTTCTAGCCCACCTAATCAGAAAGCAAATACAGATAACGAGGGAAAGGTTTGAGGCGTGGTCAGTTAGATGTGTATATTGAACTATCTGCAATGTTCTAAGACATGACAGCAGTTTGAGGAAATCTGATATTTCCCTGGTAAAACTTTAAAATATTATATGTATAATTTTCAGATTTAAAAACACTCAGTAAATCAGGACATAGACTGTGGTATTATATGCACAGCTGATCAAGGTGATGTCACTCATTCTTTTAAATAAACAAGCCCATACAAAAGCTACACGGAAGCTGCATGGATCATGAAACAGTGAAAAGCAAGCCATACAAGTTACAGAACTTTTACATGTGTATTTAAATTTCCCTAGGTGTGCTGCTTATAAAAGAAATTGTCCTTAGGTGGAACAGAAAATCTGGGTTTAAATGTCCCCTTTTTGGGCTTATTTCACACCTAGGATCAGTAACCCACAGAAAAATATCATCTGAGGTCACACTAAAACTAAACTAAATAAAACATATTTCTAAAATTAAAACGCATCTAGTTTACAGTTTGATATCTTAGATTGTGTCTCTTTGCCATCTGTCATCAATCTCCCTTTATTGGCCTGCTTTTCTTTCCTTACCCCTTCTCATTATTTCTACCTGTTAACTTTGTACTAGAGACCCTAAAAATAATACACACTTTCCTTTAACCAGTATATATATATATATATATATATATATATATATATATATATATATATATATATATAAAGTCATTCAAGCTGTGCACATTGGCTGTTGTGTCAGTTGCTGTCCCTACCTGTACGTACTTGTTGGTGTAAAGCCAAGCTGCCTCTTGGCATACGAGTGCAGATAGTAAGTAGATAAGAAGTCAGTGTTGGCATTACTTACTTACAAAGATAATCTTCACAAAACACCGATGATAATGTTGCAAACATTGCCTACTTTACAGAAATATTTATTTAAAGAAAAGTAGAAGGCAATTAAGTTTTCTCCCTACAAAGCTTATATAAAGTAAACAGCATATTAAAATCAACCTAAAACACAAATTCACATGTGTCTTTACATTATCATTGCGTATCATTACTTATGTCTAAAATTACATTTTTGAACTATAAAAGATCAAATCTGGCTAATTAAAGCACTGGGGTGATTCCTATAATTGAGGGTCCTTTTATAATTTATTTTTGATCTTGGCAATTGTTTTTTAGCTGAATAGTGGCTGAATAGTATTGGTGAGCCTGACGTCCACGTGACCAGCCAGGTAACACTATGGGCCGATTCAATTGCCCAATTTGTAAATGTATACACACTTAAAATCACTCTTAATATTGCTACATATTCAGCAAATATTACTTATCAGCACTAATTAATTCTTAAGTCAATAGAATGCATATAAAAATGTATACAGAAAAACACCGAAGCAAAATGTATGAGTTCAAGGCCTTTGTAAGTAGTTAATAGAATAAGTCTATATATATGTATATAGCCTGCAATTACTGTTATTTTTGAACTAAACAATCGGGCCAGTATTTAAGACAAAAAATTAAAGGGACCAGGAAAACAATTGTTTTTTTCAACATTTAAAAGAGCATGTTTTAAACATATTTTTTTTGCATGAATAAATATTAAGTACAGCTTGTTTAAACTGTATTCAAACTATAAGGAAATGCAGAGAGCGTACTTATAGTTTGTATATCTCATTGGCTGGCAGAGGGTCAGCCCCAAAAGCAGTTAAACTTCTGAATAGGTTTATAGACTCCTAGAGCTTGTTTGGAAAAATTAAATAACACTGTGACACTTTATCAAGAACCCTCTTTCTGAGGCAACAATGTCCCTGTAAGTAAAATGTAATCTATCTATACAGCTAAGTGACCATCATATATAATAACACATTAATGGTAGAGAATAAAAGGATTTTGCACAAATTCAAAAAACTATTACTGTAGAAGAATGTGTTTTGTTTGTTTTTTGCCATGTACTAAACCCCTGTACAGCGCTACGGAATATGTTGGCGCGATATAAATAAAGATAATAATAATAATAATATACATATGAATTTGTGTTTTAGGTTGTTTTTAATATGTGTGTCTCTGTCATTTTAAAAGATACTTGAATAAAAGTTAAGTTTTTTATTAACTTACTTTATTTAAACTTAATAGTTATAAAATGTAATTGCCTTCTATTTTTCAATAAATATTTGTGCCCATAGTGAATCACAAGTAATTGGTGTTATCCCTTTATTTTTATTTTTTTTAACAGTGCATGATTGCAAGAAAAGTAGTAGTAGTCCTTTAAGATTTCATGACCATACAAACAATTATTACCAAGTTATTTATTGTAAAGTGAAATATCACCCTTTGTGATGTCACATGTTCTGTGTTATTTTTATTTATGCGGCTCGTTACACCACTGTAATGACTAATTATTGGAGCCTGCATGGTGTAATCAAGTGTGCTTGTTAACTTCTTACTACACTGCATTAGAGGAAGGACATAACCTGGAATAAATTACATAAAGTTATTCGAAAAACTATGATAAAAAGTTACTTATTCAAGCAGAAAACATTTTTACATTAGGTCACACTGTTACCAGTGACACAACTTAATGGGAAATAAAAAGAGCAATTTGCTATTCCTATAAGAGATGTTAATGCCAAGATAGTCAGGATTTGTGAAAATTAGGAAAATTAGTACAAAGATTGGATATAAAAATTTGGCAAAAGGCTCAATAACCTGAACTAATAACAATGAACAAAAAAGACAAAGCTTGGTAAACATAATTTGTGATACATAACAAAGAAATCAGAGGTGCTCAATCTGAATACATACAGGTTTGTTCTCTAGGTCTGGTTACCTACTCAGAGAGCAACCTCTTTTAGCCACTTGTGCCCTTCACAGGGAGAAGTATCCTGTAGTATATCAGTCTGGTCCCACTCAAAAGAGTGAACCAGCCCCGAAATACCAGGCAATTCTACCCTGAACAAGCGAAACAGCAAACCCCAGACATACGTTTCAGCCTTCATTGGGCCTTGTCAGTGAGGTGTAGCTGGTATCTCCCTAAGGCACAGTGAGCAAGGGGTCCACGTCTGGAGTACCCTATCACCATTAGGGAGACAAATCCCTAAGGGTCATTTCAATAAACAAAATACCACAAGTGAGCTAAAAGAGGTTGCTCTCAGAGTGGGTTGTCATGTCCACAGAACTAAACTATTAAGGTTAATTCGTTGATTGAGCACCTCTATTTTGTTTTTTGTCAGGGTAGAATTGCCTGGTATTTCTGGGCTGGGTCACTGTTTTGAGTGGGACCAGTCTGATATACTACAGGTTATTTCTCACTGTGAAGGGCACAAGTGAGCTAAAAGAGGCTCCTCTCTGAGTAGGTAACCAGACCTATAGAGCAAACCTACTAAGGTGTTGTTCATTCTCAGATGAGCACCTCTACTCTTTTTGTTTAAACATAATTTTTGACACATGGAAGTTTTGTTTACAATAACTTTTCACGCTGTATTCTAATATGCAATCAGAATCTTTCTATCACCCATATTTTTTTCTTGTGATGATGATTTTTATTAATACATATATAGAATGATCCAACCTATTTTGTCACAATTAATTAACTATTTTTTGGGTATTTTATGTATCTCCAGGTAATTGGTAGATAGACTAGCAGTTGCATGCAGGCAGGCAGTAGCCACATAGATTAGAAGACGCGTGATTCATAGTGTTGCGTCATGAATACAGCACTAGTTAGAAACCTATGCTAGTAGTAAGCTGACATTCATTGTGTACGCATTGTGCTATCTTGGTCTCTCTTTCGTGTTGTGCTTAATACTGTGTCATTATACCAAGGACACGTTTAAATACTCCAGATACCTTGTATTATGTCTGTGGGGAATAAAGCTCAGCGATGAAAATAAAACCACAAAATGGCGGCTCTTCTCCATTGACTTTTCTAAAACTAATTTGAAAGGTGTCCTTTTGCACAATGCAAATAAATTTCCTTTTGTGCTGCTAGCTTATGCTGCTAAGAATCATACTAAAGCATGAAATTCCTTCTGGAAAAATCAGTATGTCAAATACAATTGGAACATATGGTGATATGAAAGTAATTCCACTGTTACTTGATTTGCAGCTCAGCTATACTAAATTTGGGACAGGAAAAGTCATTAGATTAAGAATACTTGGCTAGGATAGAGCATCACTTACTCCCAGAAAGAAAAATGTTGCACAACCCCCACCCCCGCAAATGTCAACCTTGAAAACTTTTTTTTTACCTCTATATATAAAATTAAGAATTTTAAAAAAAAGCTATGGATACTGGGCTTGCTTATTTTTTTTAAAAATAATCCATAGAATAAGTGATGATACAATTAAAGAAGGGTTTTTATGTGCCCTCAAATAATAAATGTGATTCGAGACAGAAAATTTGAAGATCTGTTAAACCAAGTTGAAAAGAAATCATGGAGATCATTCAAAATTGTTAGCAAAAGAATTTGACTCAATAAAATCATCAACTATTACTTTTTAAATAACATGAATGTTACAGATGTATGTAAATATACATTTTTTAGATTTAACCTGTATGTTACCGTATTGGTCCGAATATAAGCCGCACCCGTAAAGTTCAAGGTGAAAAAATAGAAAAAAGATAGTACTCGAATATAAGACGCACCCGTAAAATTGGAGAGAAAAAGACTCTCAAAGTGATCCGCCATTGCAAGAAACAGGCTTTTTTTTGCAGGTTACAAGCTTTACAGGATGTTAGAATCACTAAAACCGTATATCGCTATTCAATACCGCAGTCTAAAGCACGAAAATCGGCACCCTTGAGTCGCAATCGCGCAAATCGGCAGTAATTTTGCATTCGCGAATAGAAGTCGCACCCGTTACAAGCGAAGTTCGCAAATCGCCAATGATTTTTTGACGGTCGCGCATATAAGCTGCACCCTTAACTCGCAAGCTCAAAAATCGGAAAAAAGGTGCGGCTTATATTCGGACCAATACGGTACTTTAAATCCTTGTGTGATAGAGAAAAACTAGTAACAACTCAACATAAAAAAATTTGATTAGAGTCGTAGAGTCTTTCATGTATGACAAAAAATACATTTTATTTTGTAAACCAGTGTGATGGGCAATAGTGTTTTAAGAGTAATGTGTGTTAAAGAGTCCCAAAAATTACCAGATTGCACTGCATAATCAGATATAAGGTTGAAATGCCTGTGAAAAACAGTGTTTTCCACATAGAAATGGCTGCTACATTGGTTGAGATGTAAGCACTTGTAGGTAGGGGGTTTTAAACGGTTAGTATTCCCTCTTGAATTGCATTTATACTGTATTTAATGAACTGCACTGTGCAGTGACACTAATTTGAATAAGTTATGCAGGCTGAGTATGAGATATTGTGTTTCCTATATTAGCTACCTTGTCAATCAGTGTGAGAATCACAGCCTGAACCGCATTATATATGGTCTTGTGAAAGTACTATGGTTAAACTATAACTAAGAATTACAACTAATTATTAATACATTTAAATAAATTAAACATGTTTTTTTAAGTCTTTGTCTGATGATAGACAAATGTTTTGGTTATTTCCATATTCTTCTAAAGAAATTGTAGAATATTAAGTTACAACTTCTGTCTCAATAACGCTAAGCAAGAGAAGAAGATTGGCAAATTGCATCCGCAATCTAGATATAATCCTGCCTTACTCCCCAGGATGCCTTAGCTAGAATCTGGAGAGAAATGTACCTTAAATTCAAATTACCTCGCCCCCGATTCTTTTTATTATTATTATTATTATTATTATTATTATTATTATTATTAATATTATCATTATTACCTTTAATCTGTATCGCACCAACATATTCCGTAGCGCTGTACAGGTGATATGAACAAGGAAAAATACAATATTGACAATTGCAGAAGATGGGGGGCCCTGTTTTGAGCTTAGGATCTTATAGAAAGTGCTTTTTCCAAAGCACCCTATAAGGAAACTCGCTACTTACAGTCTAAAGGGAATGGAAGAGGCAGAGACTTGGGGAAGAACTGATAATGAATGGCATGTGTCAGGAAGGAAGTGATACTTAGCTAAGGTAGTAAGGTATGCAAATTTAGAAATGTGGATAATTTAGTGGTAGAGGGAAGAGATCTGATAGAAAGTAATTTGAGGTGAAAAGGGTCTGGTATGTATACGTTGTCTGCCCCTAGTGGTAGATAATATAATCTGCAAATGGATAGTCAGGGAAAAGACTGTTACAGAGCACACTGTGTGGGAGGCGGGGAGGGCCAAATACATGCATTGGGAAACATTTTCCATATAGTAGAAGACAGTAGAATATTGACAGGGAGGGATTGTGAAACAGTGGTGCTGTTATGCAGTTATTTTACTTGTGCACATTTTGTGTCAAGCACAGGGGAGGGTGATTCTTTAAATTGTTTCAGATTCTGCATGATTGTGGTAGATGTAATCCATTTGCTGTATGTCCCTATGAATTGGCAAGGGTGTTGTCATGAGTTGTTTCTCATTCACACAGTTGATATTATAAATTATGTTCTTTTACAGCTGTGGACACAGTAGACACCATTTTGTTTACTGCAATATTCAATACTAATTCAGATTCGAAGATTAAGCAAATAGTTGAGATTATCTCCACACAGATAAGGTCATCACGTTTAAGGTGGCCTAGAGATATAGCTAAAGGTTTTAGGAACAATCTGTTTTAATAAGTGGCCAAACAGTCATTCATAGACTTTTCCCATAATAAAGCATGTTGCCAAGGAATGCCACTTTAATTCCAGTCTTAATGAGTGAATAGTATAAAATTTTGTGTCTGAAAATGAAGTGTTGCCTGCTAGACAAAACATACCGTACTTATAATGGGCTAAGACCAGAAGCAGAGTTTTGATATTTGAAAGTAAGTTTAATATTGAATATGAATTGTATTATTGACCAATGCATAATTAAACATATAGTTACTGTTATTAGGGCACTACTGTGTGCCTTTAACATATAATCTACATACTTGTACCATATTTCATAAAAGGTACAATCTGTTCATATCATTCATATCAGGAAAGGGGGCTAGGTGGATAAAGCAAAGGATGGGTTTAAACATGCCCAACATGTTCTCCTTTTAGTCACTGTATTTAGCATTTCTTTTCATGAGACCACAACAACATAACTGAACCGTCATTTAATACAAATCTGTGGCTTCAGAATGTAAACATTTTCCTAGTTTCAATTTTACGTGTCACGCATAATTTTAGAATATTTGTATCAAGATTTCATTGTTTAAGCACTGATATTGCCAGAAATTGTGTATGTGGCCAAGGGGGCATGACATTGTTACATTGTGATTGTGTATTATTGTGTGTGTTATATGTTGCGTGTACATGGTTATTAAGTATACTAGTTATTATATATAACATATGTGGAACTGGTAAGAATGCTCTGCACAGAAGTTAGCTGCAGATCATTGCACCCTCACAGTCAAGACAGATGTAAGTACATCAAGTAGTCCTAAGTAAATACTTGAGCTTTACATCAATGTTTTCTGCCCTAGCTAACCATGAACATCTGGCCAATCGTTTAGATATCTGATGAGTGTTATCTCAATTGTTATAGCAACCAGGGCTACATCAGACACATACACAAAGGTACACAAGGGTGTGGTATGGGAGAGTATACATGTTGATTCCATCATCCAATAAAGGTTCAGTTATAGTTTTCACATAACCACAGTGTGAGACTATTTCTGTGTGTTGTATCCTGACTTGGGGAGTGGTCTTGCTGGAGGCCACTAGTAACCTGTATCCAGTATTCTCTGCCTGTACCTTTGGGCCTTGCCCTCTTCAGAAGCCATCTTTTGTGCCACAGAGAACAGGAACTACACAATTCTGCTGGGGTAGGTTTGAACTAGGTTCATATCGATCCCCCTTGAAGAAGCAGATCATGACAATTTGATACCACTTTTCTTAGACTGCTCAGCAGATATCACACTGTAGCTGCCTTGTGGTTAATGATGTAATGTCAAGCTGGCTGGAATTCAGCAATAACAATTCTACAGTTATTTGCATTTGATATGAGGAAACCAAATGAACAAACAAATAAAAAGCAATAACTGGTTTATATGTGCCCCTTTCTCATGAACTCAGTACTGATCCATTGCCAGTATTGTAAACATTATAATTTCCATATCTCTCACACCCACCCTACACAGCTTCTTCTCCAGAACTACCATTATATAGTGTATGGAAAATAATCCTTTCTCCTGTTCAGCAGTGTAATGACGGACCGAAAACAACTTCTACTTCCTGCTTATAAATACACTGCGTGCTAGCAGTTGGTGAGAGCTTTTCTTGGTAGAACAACTTTCTGTATAGAAACCATTATACCCCACATCAAAAACATTTGTTCTTTTTCAGGTCATGTTCTTTGTAAGATCATACTATAACTATAACACTTCAGTTGTCCTATAAAAAATCACAAACTTTTGAATCTGTATAGCTCCACTACTCAGATTACTACTTTCAAGGTATAATACCCAAAAACCTTATATACACCATATTCTCTTAGAAGCCCTTAAATGGCTCAAACCCGTGCCTGCGGGTGCTCTTTTAAAAAAAAAAAAAAATATTTAGATGTATTCTATTGACTTCAGCTCACAAATTCCAATCTCAAGGCTGAACCTGTAAACACTGCCTTTTTAAGTCGCATTTCAGGGGGCGTGATCATATGATCTGACAATATTTAAGCAAGCCCATAATTGACTTCTTAGACACAGCCAATAGTAAATTAGACCATCATCATAATGTCAGAAAAACATAAAAGTTACACGTAATCTGCAATCGAAGACTAAGAATTAATTAGTACTGTGAAGATCGGTTTGCCCATAACTAATATACTGTCATGTTTTAAAGGATAGTTGTATAAAATAAACCAGACTGTGTCATATAGAGCTGTTTCTCTTGCAGAAAGGACACGTAATTCCATTTCTTGTCCACAAGATGTCACTGGTGGACGTTGTGGCAATTACAGGCCCTTTGTTTTGTTTTTTATCGTTTTTACTTATGGAAAGAAAAAACAAAAAACAGTAGCATGTTAGATGCATAATATATAACAAGAACAGAATGAAAAAAGTACAAATGTAAATGTGGAGTACATGTTTTTCCATTTTTCCCAACATGTTCCTTTTTTTTTGTTATTGTATGTTTGTGAACATTAAGAAACTTTGATATAAGATACGATATAGTTTGTTATATACAATTAGCCATACAGAGAAGAGAGATAAAATAGAAAGACATAAAATAACTAAACAGAAAAACAGATAAAAAGAGAGAGAAGAGAAAAAAAAAAAAAAAAGGGGAGGGGAGGGGGAGGAGAGGGAGGGGGGCTTAAGCATTGCTTTAGTATACTTCTTGCTCGCTAGCATTGGTATCTGCTGATTGTTAATCCCATCCAATTCGAAGCTGCCACATATCCCAGCATGAAGCCCATTTTTTGTAGTTAACGTCTAGTTCTGCCGATATCATACTCATAGAATATATGTGTTTAAGTTTGACTAGAACCTCTCTATACAAGGGGGTAGGATTCTCCCAAGACTTAGCAATGGTAATTCTTGTTGCTAGGAATATCTGTTTGGTAAGAAGTTGGGCTTCATGTATATGTATCTATGTGTATGTATGTATATGTATTTATATATATATATATATATACATATAAATGAATATATATACATACATACACATATATATATATATATATATATATATATACATACACACACATATATATATATATATATATACACACAAATATATTACACAAATATATATATATATATATATATATATACGTATTACACACAATGTGTATATAGATTACAAGGTACAGTGAGAGCAGCTCTTACCTGCCATGGGAAGTGACCCATCCTAGAGGTGTTCTGTCAGGGAGAGTTTCTGTAATTGCTGGGGGTGTTTTGGAAGGGCTCTGCCTCCTGTCAGCTCTGTGTGGGTTGTTGGGACTTCCTAATCAGTAGTTGGCGGCTTAGAAAACACAGGGCCCAATCAGAGTTCTGGGGAACCCGTACTGGATGTAACACACACACACACAAAATCATTCTCAGTACTAATTCCGTTTATTGCATAGGTTATATACTTGCAAAAGAAGGCGTATATTAGAGTCGATTTTCAGTTCATTGTTAGTCAGTTGCAAGGACAGATAATCAGGTGTTTTCTGTTTCTTAGAACAACTAGAGTAAGGTCGCAAAACATCCCAAAATATGTTAACCCCTTTTATCAGCAGAATATGTTAACCCCTTCATGGGTATGTCCTCTTCCTGTGTGTGCCCTAACTCTTTTTGTCCCCTCTGGGCACCCATCCTTTACTTAGGGTAGGCCCAGGAGGGTAAGGGAATTGGAGGGGGAGTGGAGTCCCTACACTAGACTACAATACACTACACAATTAAACATATAAAAAATTATATAATTATAAAAATTAGACTGCAGACTGCCAGAGCATTGCACTGTTTGCACCGGCGGTAGCTCTGCCAGTGCTACCTTGGCCTCTGATACTGCACTCCCCTGGTTTCAATGTTATCTATCCGACCACTCCTTTAGTGTTTAATACTTGGACACTTCATTACCATTGCCACTCACTGTTTGCTTTGGATCACTTGGTTTTTCCTATGTACACTGTCTCCCTTGGCAAGATAATAGGCTGTATTGGTAATCAGTATCATCTCTATGCTGATGATACTCAACTCGAAATCTCCTCTACTGACTTATCTCCCTCTCTACTAACTCATGTCACCACTTGTCTATCAAACATTACCTCCATGATGGCCTCCTACAACCTAAAAATACACATGTCAAAGTTCACTTACTAATCTCACCCTTTATCACATCCCCAGCTCCAGACATCACTAGTATGTTGTCACCCACACCTTAAGTTCACTGCCTTAGGATTATTGTGAATTCAGCACTGTTTCAGCACAATTGTGACCCCCATTGCACGGGTTAATGTGGGGGTCCCGATGGGGACCCCCAGAATGGGGTTGATGTGGGCACACTGCGAGGGGACCAATTGGGACCCCCGCAGCAAGGGGTCAATGTTGGGACCCTGCATGGGTCCCAGTGGGGACCCCTGCATCATTGGGGTCTAATGTAGGAGAGTGGGGGGGGGGTGTTTGGGGCAGTGGGGACATATCTGGACCATATGTAAGGGCTTCTTAAACCCTTGTGAGTCCTCCTGAGCACACGCAGGCCTGGGAAAGTGGAACATCAAAGTCTTCAGACTGGTGTAAGCTCCAAGTTGCAGGTCTGCCATTTTCGCAAGGCCTTCACTCAGGGCTCGATCCGTGGTCGCAAAATAGAGGTAATTGAATAGCAAAGTTGCCTCTGTTTTGCATTTGCAAACTCTGAGCTGAAAAAAGTAGCAATTGAATGAGGCTGAGTATCGGCAGATAAATACTTGCAGTGAAACTAAATCTTACCACTAGATGTCACCACTGGACTCACATTCATTAATTCAATGGTCTTGTTGCTTTAACCTCATACAAAACAAGATTGCAACAAGTTGCTTTCACCATTGTCACATGCTTTTTTTTTTCTTTAATCATCATGGAGCTTATGTTAAGAAATACATATGCATTGTTAAAAATCTGCCTAACTACTTAGCAAATATACTTTGGCTCAAGGAGATTGTATTCTATGGTTTTATTCAGTTGTGTTAAAAGTAAATATTAAAAAAATGTCCTAGATAAACTGTCAGTTAAATTGTTATGAGCTATATCTGCATGCAATAAATAGTTACAGATAGAAGTGAACATTGCTTCTGTTTATGTAATATTATTACAAAACTAAAAGCCCTAGAGTGACACAAAAAAAGACCTATTTAGGGAAGAAATTCAAAATACACATACAAAATAATTATAATTGCAGTTAGTTGGAATCAAAAATTGTAAGTGGAACTATTTACATATTATTATGTATTACATTATGTACACTTTGACTAAAATATCCACCCTCTGAGGTAATGACTATCAAAAACAATTGATTAAGATAATCAGTTAATGGTAATAAAGAAAACATGTCCAGCTGACAAATGATAATAATGACAGAGATGCTTAACAATGGGGTAATTACATTTAACTGTCAAGCATCTCTGTCTCTGTATTGCCATTTTCTTGAATGTTAGGTCTGTTTGTGGTGTTTATGGCTGGGCTATAAATCTTGTTCTAGAATCTAGTAATCACACAAGAATAAAATGATTGAGTTAGTGGGTTTAGATACAAACATACAGCCTGTCACACATCCATTGAAATGCACACACAGCACATGGCTTTAAAATGGACACAATCACACACAAGCTGTCTAAAATACAAACAGCCTGCCTCACACACACTCACATTAAATACTGCTTGTCACAAGCACCCAGTGACACAAAACATGCACCCACTCACTTCTGACACAAGCTGCTACTGTATAATGCTTTATTCTGTCACTCTCCCTGTATGGTACTTAAAGTTTGCATTCTCTCTTTAAACATATTAAAAAAGCAAACTGCAATATAAATCTGTGCTACTGTGGACTTCATCCACTAGTGGGTAGACCTCTCCGGACTTACGGCCCTATGTAAACTCCTGAAAAAACAATAGAGAGTGCAGCAGTGGCACACACATTTCTATTGAGCTATCTTTATCCCCCATCCCTAAAACATTGCGAGAGAACTCCTACAGGTCACTGCTCGGAGTGAACTACACGATACAGCCAAAAAGCTAAATCTCCACTGAATTTTGCACTGAAAATAAATTACGAATTACAAGATTTTACAGATCATTCGCAAATCAGGGCACTGCTGTAAGTGCAAAAAGAAGAAGAAAGGCCACTCGCAACTGGTTTTCAAACCATTGTTGAGCCCTCCAGAAGCATTTAAAGAGACAGTATAGCACAAAAAGCAATACAAAATGATGACATTTCGACATTATTTGACAGTCCAATCCAATATAAACATACAGTATGTGCAATTAAAAAATATGATATGTTGGTATTAAGCCCGTTTTATGAACAAAATACAGGGTAACACACAACCCAGTACTCAAGGGGTTAATACACGTCACAAACCAAATTGCCTAGGCACAAACACTCATTCTCTATAAATATATCATATTTTATTACAAAAATAAACCCATATTTACTTATTGAGCCATGCGATTTGTGCTGAAGGTGCTCAGAGGGGCAAAAACCTCACATTGTGTGGCAAACAGCATTGCCAGGTTTACAATTTTATTTCCGTCATTTTTGACGGGCAATTTCCCTTGCTGTAACCAGTTACTGCAGTTGTACTGCACTTCCCACTCATAATAAGATTTATGACGTTCACAATTCCTATTGGCTCCTATGGCTCTGTCTCATCCGTAAAGATTGGTTTGGCTGCTTCCTGCACAGAAATCTGTTGCGTCTACAGAGCAGGATTTATGTATCTAAGCTGACTGCTGTAATCTGGGGGCATGAAATATTTACATTAATGTCGAAGTTAGGGGAAAAAAAGTTCCTGCAGCCAATGTACAGCACTGCCCTAACTTAGAGTACCTGATTTCCATAGGGTTCTCATATTTTTCTAGGATTCTAATTCATGAAAGTATTAAATGAATACTCCATTTAGAAAAAAATGTACCAAAAGGGTGCCATAGGAATTGAAGATGTCAAACCTGTGGTTAGGTGTTGGTGCTTTCACTGCTGCAACCTGGGTTCGGTTCCACTCAGGGAACCAAGAGGTCACACCTCCCTGAAACAGAGCAGGGTTTGGCCAGGTCAGTACTTGGATTGGTGACCACCTAGGAATACAAGGAGCTGTATGCTGTGGCTCACTGAAGAAGGAACTGGCAAGCCACTCCAGTATCTCTGCCATAAAAACCAAGTGGATCAGCATGACCATGGACATAAAGATGTCCTGGTGTGTTATGGTCCATGAGGTCGCGGAGAGTCAAAAACAACTGGACAACGCAAAAAAATAAAAATAAATCAGTAGTATGCAAACTTTCATTTCAGTTAATAACCAGTTCAAGATGTGGACTTTACATCTTACACCTGCCCATTCTGACATGACATCATGTGTTCTTGTATTTCTCTCAATTGTGTTCTTGCATACCTGAGACAATATTGATCTTGGTTCTGGCATTAGTTTGTGTATGAAACAACTTTAATAATGCAAATATGAGAAATTATTTTCCATCACACTAATTTACTTGTACAATAGACACAATAATACTTAGTCATGTTGCATCATTTATTTTCTTTGATACAGAGCAGATTTAATTCTTTAAATATCTAATATTAGCCTACATAACTTTTTAGATAAAATCAGTTTTTTAAAGACTTTTTAAAATAGATGATGCTATTTTATCTGATATCATCACTTCCTGAGTCCGAACAAGGTTTTTTTTAATCTATCAGTGGAGAGTAGTATGGGGGAGAACTGAGGAGAGAGGTGAGGGATATTTGTAAGATAATTGTATCTTATTGAATTTGACACCTACCTCCTTCCTCCACTACGTCAATTGCTTCACCGTTCATCAAATAAACAAACTTTTGTCAAGCCTACCAGCATTTACAGTGGTATACACTGCCCAGCTTCCAATCTCAATGAGACTCAAGCATCTTTCTAAATTTATTGTGGCAATAGTGGAGGATTGAGAATTATCTTGTGTCTGCATATACAGTTAAGGGTCAAAGCAAACAAGTTTAACATATCTGACTTCTTATGTTCTGTGCTACCCAGGAGCCCGGTGGCAGCTACCCTAATGCATAGGATACTTTCTATGCTTCCAGGACGTTTGCAATAGATTCCTGGGAAGGGCATTATCAATGAAGCACTAATGAATGAGGAGAAACAATCTCTCCTCATCAACACAAATTCCACAAAGGTGCAGTGGTTAGTAACATGTGTGTCACTAATACTTAAAGGGATCTACAATATGTAGGCAATCATCATTATCTTGTTTGTGTAACATGCTAACATGTTTCATGGCGCTGTACATGGGTTGAGTATAAGGTGAAAACTATTTTGCCACACACTCCCTGTGGAGAGTGGAAAGCCCTGTCTTTAAGCTTAGATTGAAGTGTGCATAGTGTGTTCCCTCAACTAAATCAAGCGAGTAACATTGTATACATGAAGCTTGTGCTTCGAGAACTATGATACTTCTCAGTTGTGGATAGATATTAGGCAAAATGTGCAGGGTATAAATTGGGATTTATCTGCACCACACATCGCAAAACCATTTTAGAGTCACTGTCTGTTTATCATTAGTTTCCATAGAGCTGAGCACATACCTACTATACACCATGTTACAATAACTCATTTTCATCAGGTGTTTTATTTCTTACTTAAATCCTGGGTATTTTGTGTATTTTCTACTGTTTTTTGCTAACAAAATACAGCAAAACAAAAGTGAATATTACACTGTCTTATTGTGCTGCTTAACTTTAAATGTGGAAAATTCCTTTTTAATGCTTTTTATTTATTAGATACAATTAGTGCTCTGAAAAAAATCTATTACTTGCTTCATAATCCCATCCTGTGCCCACTCTATCTATCAGTAACGTATGTTATTTGCCACCCTCACTGCAATCCAAAATTACTGGAGCAAGGCTCACCTGAGGAAGATGTAGCTTTGACAGGGATGACTAATAATACTAGGTCCACCAATTGGTCTAGTGGTATTCTGAGAAAGCTAGGGTTCATGCTGTGCCATTTTGCTTCATCTCTGTATTTTCTGCAACTCCCCTCACATTTCCTTGTTGAAAATGCAGAATTTAAAGGCAAAATGGACAAGGTTTATATTCAGAACTTCACTGTACAGGTGCAATTTCTAATGTTCTTTGTTGAACTTGTTCTGATATACTCACAATTCTATTATATAAAGATAAAAGTTTTCTTAACAGGCATATCAGCTAACGTTTTGAATAGTTGCCTAAAGGGATATGTAAGTGAGCTGGATTATGAGTGCACCTGATAGAGGAGAATTAGTAGTGTATGAAAACATTTTGCTGCATAAAAAAATTCCAAAATAAGCATTTTTAACACTTTCCTTGAAGTTAGCAAAATATCTTTTAATTTCTGTCAGTTAAAACTTAGTGTTAACACCCTCCAAACCCAGGCTAAACTGGTATACTATTTGAAAAATTGTTTTGGTCAATCAGAAGGAAGTAAAAACTGAAACATTTGTATCACAATCTGCCAGTATCTGTCTGTATGTTTTTTTTTCTCTCTGTCTGTCTTCTTATGGGCAATTTCAGCTGTGACCCCAGCAACCATAATTTCCTTTACCCTGCAGTGTACACTTTATGTAAGCTTCCTATGGGTGTGCACATCCAGATATCAGTATCTAGCATATAAATATGTAAATACATTCAACTTTTCAATATAATACATATTTTTCTACTAATCAGTAGCTGTTTATTAGGAAACATTTGAAACCCAGCTCACTTACATATCGCTTTAATGGTTAAGTGTACAAGTTATTTTTACCATAAAACAATAAAAATAACAAAACTGGTAGAAAGTTGATACCTCTAGTGGCTAACTGGTAAGAAAAAAAAAAGTGAGATTCCCTCATGGGATTGAAGTTCACTCTCCTACAGCTAACATGGTGCCACCATGTCCTTACTGGAATACTATCTATAATAGCCAGAATTAGGCTGTATGTTCTTATCAGTGTGAAAGAAGATGAAGAATGTGTGCAAAAGTGAGAACTTTCTGAAATCAATTGATCTTCATAAAATGGCAAGTACAGAAGCCAAAATAAAGTAGCGAACAGAGAAGTTTATAAGTTATAGTTAGTTAGGCAGGATTGGACAAGGCAATGACATAGGTTTGAGTAGGGAGGGGGTGATGGGCCAACAGCCGTTTGAATTAAGAAGAATTAAGTAAGGCTTTCTAAAGGACAAGAATGACTATGGCTGATTAAAAGGAGCGTAGGAAGATGTGAAAATAGATGATTTATAAAAAACATAGATACATATGTAAGGAGTAGTTATAGTGAGGAAGTAGAGATATGTCAGAAGGTTCAGTGGAAGGTTTTGACCCATGACTACACCACTGAGCTTGGTTAGATAAATAGAAATTGAACAAGGTATGACAGATTAGGTTGCTGAGTGATTGTTACATGATGACAGAAAGTTTGTTAGCCATGAAAACTGGAGAAGTACATTAATAGTATATATATCCTTTGATACTGTTTCTAAATTCTAAAAAAAGAAAAAATTAATATAAAATGTATTTATGGCTTAGTAAAATATCAGGTGGTCTAATGCATGTGATATCCGTATGTTCTTCTAATGATTAGTACACTTGCTTAGTTTTTCCAGCATACTAGAGACAGTAAATGTCTAATGTATTTCAAGATCCATTTGAAAAGTTAGGGCCCTATGTAAATCTCTGCAAAAGCAATTACGAGAGCCTTAGCAGCACAGTAAATCCTACCTCTCATGGCTGAAGCATGCCAAGGCACCAGCTTTGCAATACCTTACAGACTGATACCCTCAGCCTTATAATATAGGCTTATTGTGTCAGGGGAAAGGGGCCCACTGAGATGGGTTAACATTGGGGATGTTGTTTTGTCTGTTCAAAGCCGCCTGGGTACCACTAGGCCCATACTATGGTACCCATGTATATAGTTGGGGTGTGCATATGAACATGATATGAGTGATGGGATGTATGTCTGTGTTGTGCTTTGGGGGGCTAGCACTTACAATGAAAATATTGTATATGCCCAATATTTCTAGTCCCTTATTAACAAGATTAGGGAAAAAATTACCTCTATGAGTCACATGACATCAGTATCTCTCTCTATTTATCACAAACCTCAGCCTGGTGTCTATGGCCCTCATTCAATTGCGATTTTGACAATTGAATAGGGCTCTAAATAAGCACATAATATATATTTTTTAAAGAAGTTTTTAGTTAGTGAAAAACTTGCTTTTGGATAGATGCTTAATAACTAAAAACTTCTTTACAAAATATATGTGATGTGCTTATTTAGACCCCTATTCAATTGTCAAAATTGCAATTGAATGAGGGCCTATATGCCTATTGTATGTAATTGCCCTCTACCAAGAATACAGCGCTGCCAAGGGAAAACAATGGGTGATTGTCTTAGATCGGCAGGCAGGGGTGATAATGTGAGCTAAAAGGTGATTGGGTGTAACCATGGATGCACATTTGAATTGATTGGTCTGTTGTTGCTAAGAATTTGGTATACATATGTCTGATGGTTTCAGTAATGAAGATGTTATACTGGTTCACATAATTCAAAGTGTGAATTTCATTATTGATGCTGGGAATTCTGTTTGCTGGAGTAAGTTCTTTTCAGAACTTAGAAAGATCCTTATGCTACACAAGACCACAGACATCTCTCGGTAAAATGAACTGGGCACAGCTGTGGGGAGAGGTTTGGGCAATAGGCTCTTATCATATCCCATTCAACATACAGGTTTTGACACTACCTAGCTATGTTAATCCACCATCCCTAAAACATTGCGATAGTACTGCTACGAGTCAGTGCTACAAGTAAACTGCATGACAAGGCTGAAAAGCAATGCAAAAATCTGACAATAAATTATGAGTTACTCCCTTACATTTTGGTACCCAGAACCTATGCTAATAAGATTGTATGGATTACTCACAAATAAGGGCACTGCCTAACCAAACACTGCCATGAAGACCAAGGAACTCTCCAAACAACTAAGGGACAATGTTGTTGAGAAGTACAAGTAAGGGTTAGGTTATAAAAAAATATCCAAATATTTGATGATCTCCAGAGCACCATCAAATCTATCATAGCCAAATGGAAAGAACATGGCACAACAGCAAACCTGCCAAGAGATGGCCGCCCACCAAAACTCACGGACCAGGCAAGGAGGGCATTAATCAGAGAGGCAGCACAGAGACCTAAGGTAACCCTGGAGGAACTGCAGAGTTCCACAGTAGAGACTGGAGTATCTGTACATAGGACGACAAGAAGCCGTACACTCCATAGAGTTGGGCTTTATGGCAGAGTGGCATGAAGAAAGACATTACTTTCAGCAAAAAACAAAATGGCACGTTTTGAGTTTGCGAAAAGGCATGTGGGAGACCTCCAAAATGTATGGAGAAAGGTGCTCTGGTCTGATAAGACTAAAGTTGAACTT
The DNA here is from genome assembly GCA_027410445.1 of Discoglossus pictus. Lineage (NCBI taxonomy): Eukaryota > Metazoa > Chordata > Amphibia > Anura > Alytidae > Discoglossus > Discoglossus pictus. The sequence continues at coordinate 331,960,242 of CM050165.1, forward strand.
TTCAGCCATCAAAGAAAAAAAACGCAATGTCTGGAGCAAACCCAACACATCACATCAGCCAAAGAACACCATCCCCAAACATGGTGGTGGCCGCACCATGCTGTGGGGATGTTTTTCAGAAGCCAGGACTAAAGTTTTGCTTTAGCAGTGTGTTTGGGGTGTTTGGAAACTAGTCAGAGTTGAGGGAAAGATGGATGTGCTAAATACAGGGATATTCTTGAGAAAAACTTGTACCACTCTGTGCGTGATTTGAGGCTAGGACAGAGGTTCACCTTCTAGCAGGACAATGATCCCAAACACACTGCAAAAGCAACACTTGAGAGGTTTAAGGGGAAACATGTAAATGTGTTGGAATGGCCTAGTCAAAGCCCGGACCTCAATCCAATAGAAAATATGTGGTCAGACTTAAAGATTGCTGTTCACAAGCGCAAGCCATCCAACTTGAAGGAGCTGGAGCAGTTTTGCAAGGAGGAATGGGCAAAAATCCCAGTGGTAAGATGTGGCAAGCTCATAGAGACTTATCCAAAGCGACCTGGAGCTGTGATTGCCGCAAAAGGTGGCTCTACAAAGTATTGACTTTAAGAGGGTGAATAGTTATGCAAAGAGGGTGAATAGTTATGCAAATTGACTTTTTCTGTTATTTTGTCCTATTTGTTGTTTGCTTCACAATAAAGAAAAAATCTTCAAAGCTGTGGGCATGTTCTGTAAATTAAATGATGCAAATCCTTAAACAATCCATGTTAATTCCAGGTTGTGAGGCAACAAAGCACAAAAAATGCCAAGGGGGGGTGAATACTTTTGCAAGGCACTGTATTTTTTTATTGAAGTTATAAATACAATTGTCACATCGTTTTAATATCAAAATATATTAATACAAAAAAAAAACACTTACGTTATATAGATCATTAATGTTTCCTTGCCCAGCAGTTCCAGCACTTGTTACGTCACTTCTCACTCATTATAATATTCATGAAGTTCCCATTTTCTATTGGCTCCTAGAGTCCTGTTTCATCCGTAAAGCTTGGTTTGGCTACTCCATACACAGAAATCTCATGCGGCTAAGGCAGGATTTACGGCTGTGGGCTAAATGCCCTAACCTGAGGGAGCAAAAGATTTATATTAGTGTAAAAGATAGGGGAAAAAAGCTCCCGCAGTCGATTTACGGCAGTGTCCTAATTTAGAGGACTTGATTTTCATGGAGACCCGCGTTCTTAGCTGCCTCTTTAGCTGTCAGTGCTTAAACTCTCTTTTTTTTGTAAAAATCTATACTCAAAGACTATTACTACTTTATTTGTTGTTCTTTGCAAAGGTATAAGTATACTGGGAGCAATAAAAATGTGTATATTAAGCCATGTCAGCGCTATACCATTCAACTTTTAATTAAAGGTTTGTACGTTGCAGTGCTTAATTGTTATTTAATTTTCTTCTGTAAGTAGAAATTTTTGCCAGTTTTAGATTTGTTTTACTTCTTGCTTTTTTGTGAACTCATCCCCTTTGTTCAACTACTTTTTTCTAAAGCATTTTTACTGAATTATTTTTCTTAAAATCTTTCCTTTCTGGTATCAACTTGGCAGACAAAATAGAGCTAGAACAATTTACTTTGATCCAAAAGAACTGTCCTGGTGGGAGCAGCCAGCTCTTACAGTGATTACTTTTATAATCAATATACAAATTGACATCAATGGCCTTGAAAACTTTCTGTAATAATCTGCCCATCAGCAACTGGGCTATGAAAGTATGATGTATTTCACTCTTACTATATTTGCCTAGAACATTTCTGTTTATTTATTAAAATAAGGATGTTGCTAACCACAAACGTAATCCTGCCAACAGCCTAAAAATATAATCTATATACCAAAATAATGAGATTAATGTATTTAATTACTGATAAGCCCTTAAGGCATCGATCAAACCTCTTCAGTGCAGTCCCCTGGGACTGAGCATGTCTAGTCATTTTCTATGCAGATAATAGCACTGACCACAATATAACCAGTCTCTCATGTGCTAATTAATTAATTAATGGTAGCCTCAGTAGAGGGTGTTGCTACTATAGGCTGCTCTTTGCTGGGTCAAGCCATAGACATCCTACTATATGTGATCAGAGTCTCTGATGCTGACTTGGGGTTTGTCTCATTGCCTGCTCCAGTCTGCAGACGCAGCATTCCTGGCAGTTTCAGCCTTAGGTCAGTTATTCCCTTATGGAAGCACATCACATACTTCACCCCTGTCATATTGAGAACATTATGGCTATCTGACCTAGTCAATGTCATGATTAACAGCAGCCTCCCAATTGCCTTCCTTTAAAGCTTGTTGTTTGTTTGTGCTGTCATCTTTCCCTTACAGAAGAAAGTAGTTATCCTTTTTTTTATTTCAATCTGGAATCTGATGTAGTGGATGATTGGTCCAATGTCCTTTATTTCAAAGTTTGCTCCAGATGTTGAACTTCTGTGTAGTTGCTTTCTTGCTCGTAGCACACATGAAGTCATCTTCATAATTGGCACATAGATCCTGCTGTCTCCCTGTACGGAGTAAAAGCATACATCTCATTAAATGCTCTGGTAATCTGCTTAAGTCTATAAATGCATCTTATACAATGAATGGCACCTTCTGAATATGTATACTCTGGCTCTTGTTCCATGTCTCTTTGAATTCATCATACGGAAAAACGTCTCAACGTCTAGATGCCTCACTTGTATCCCTCTATTGGCAGAAACACTAAACATTGGTCTTTTGGTGGCATACCTGCCTAATGGTGCTACGTTTTCAGTAAAGTCATGACCATAGTTACTAGCCCTGCTTTGTATTGTTCTACTCCCTTTTTAGCATTCCTCTTTTCCTTGAGAGCCATTTGCAATCAATGGATCTATGGTTGGGGGGTAGTGTTTTGCGAATCCTGGGCTTAATTTTGTGCACCCTTTCTGCCTTACTCTCAGGTCACTTGACAATCAGCCCCATTAAATTCAAAGCCCGTAGCGGCATTGGCAAACCAGCAAAGGGTGTGGGCTTGAAATTCGGCTGTGTTACAGAGCTATTAAATTGAACCATGCCACGAGTTACGAGCCGTAGATGCAAACCCGTAAACCATTCTTGCGCACGCTGGATGTGCAGCCGTGAACATGATCAATTAGTCAAACCCATAGTTACGGGTTTAGACGGAGCCAATGGCAAATGAGTTCTTCATCATTACATCACTGAAAAATGGAGGTTAGATTTCAAAGCCTTACGCGTTTCAATTACAAGTCGCGATCAGACCCGCATTCCAGAAATAATACAATATTGATAAAGCCTTAAATATGATATTCTAGTCCATGCGAGTTTTAATATATGTATTAACACATTGATTACAGGGATCGATATAACACTGAAATAAAAGTATTTTTTTATTGCCGATTTGCAAGCCTGAGAATGTTGTGCTATTAATATTAATACCTAACATCACTTTCCCTTTAATTGAAAATACAGTAGTGCTTGTATATTTGCATTTACAGTGTTACAGATAGGACTTTAACCCCCTTGCGGGTCCTCTCTAGATACCCTTGCTTCATTTCCTTTCTTAAGGTTCCCAGCACAGCCTATTTGTTTTTGTGAAGGCTGTCTCACCTCTACCCTGGAACTAAGATATCACTAGAATAAAAGTATTTAACATTGGCCCAGATTCAACCTTAGCTATATAAACTTATATTATTGCAATAGGCTTGCAGTTTGTATGCAAAAACACAAACCAAAAAGCAAATAATACTGATAAGAAAGAACACAGCAAACTTATTTTATAGGTAAACATTAATACCCAGTAAAACTATGAATTCTTCTGTAGGTTCAGTTCACAAACAAATAAAAAGACCATGACAAATTCTGATCAGAAGTGTGACATGGGAGTATATTCTAAAAAGTGAAAGTTATCTAAACCCCCAGAGCAGCAATTAAAAGAGTAAATGAAGTGTGCCTTTATGTACAAAATGATTGCAAATGTTTACTATATTGCTTTTATATAGTGGCATAACATGACCACTGTTAAAGGGCCATGTTTATAGCATGCTCATTCAATCAACTTCAGGCTGATTACAGCCTTTATTTTTTTATTTTTAACTATTCTAGTAAATTTTGCTTTAAGGAAGACAGACATTTTGTCTTTGTTTTTAAAAGGATTACACATGCGGGTGGAGGGGAACTGTATATTAAGATAGTATCTCTATTTAGTTTTGTTGTGAAATGCTTATCTAACTAGCACACTTGAAAATAAAGCTCACTGGAAGAGTAAGATCTCATAGCATAACCCTCCCCCTCAAACTACAGCCAGAAGCACACCAAAAAAGTGATTGGAGGATGACAGAAAACTTTGCACCTCTCCTTGTACCTTGTATCAAAAGTTTCTGTTTTCCTGGGATCCTGATGTTTCTTACAGTTTTTAAAGGCCCCCTGTACTCTAAAAATAAACAATGTTAAACATGCATATTTATTCTTGACTTATAATGTTTAAATATTCTAATAGTAGTAGTTATACTTTAAAGCTAGACACTTTTTAGGTTTCAATACATCTGGTTTAGCTCTGCCCCTTTAACATAATTTGGAGTGGGGCTGCTGTAGCAGACTCCCTGCTTTGTGCTATGGTGTCTGACTGGTGATGTCTAGTCTACACTACTAGGCAAAAGATGTGCAGCTAATGGCATAGTAAAATTATATAGATATGCATGCACTTTCACGTTGATAGCATTTATTGTTTAATGAACAGTGGTCCTTTAATCAATAACAAACAAATTATAAATGCATGTGCTTCCTGTTGTGCTAGTCTAGTAGCATATTGGTATCATTTCTTCATCTGGATGGTGTACATTTTTGTAATACACATCATGTGTACTGCTACTTACCCCACTTCCACTGATTGTCTACAGAAGATGTTCCCAACCTGTGCTCCATGGGCCATCAGTGGTCCTCAAGCTTTTCTCCGGTGGTCTACAAGCAAACAAATTAAAAAAATATTACAATTAATAAAATTGTAGAGGCAAGTAGTACAGTAATGTGTAGTTATTACATGTCATGGTTTAAAAGCCATAAAATTGGTAAAGAGAGGTGAGTCTCTTGAAATACTTTCATACGTAGGACTCTCCATAACACTATAGACAGCATCTTGTGTCTGGCTGTGCTCATCCATAAGGTTTTCATGGCAAAGATAATGGAGTGGGTTGCCAGTTCCTTCTCCAGTGGACTGTGGTTTCTCTGTCCTTTCTTCTATGACATGCCCATCTTAAGTGACCCTACATGATATAGCTCACAGCTTCACTTAGGTACGCAAGCCCTTCAACACAACAAGGTAGCGATCCAGAAGGGGAATACTCTAATTATTCATCTGTTAAAAAACAGGAACAAAAATCTTTAGATTGTCAGAGAACACCCTCAGAAATATTCAGGTGGCCACCAAATGCCTCAAGATTCTTCAGTGGTTCTTTGGAAAAAAAAATATAGTCTTTGAGTCACCAAAACATAACATGTTTTTTATTTATTTAGGTGGAGTAAAAAAAATTAAATTGATTTTGGAACAGAGATTTGGGAACTAATGAGGTAAAGAAGAATAGAAAGAGATGGAAAGTGTTTGAAGAGAAAGTTATGAAGATATTCTTAGTGACCACAAAATGAGCTGTATCCTTATTGTAAATCTTAGAGGGCCACATGTGGTGCCTGGTTGTTTTTACATTGCACACCACTGGTGAATCTGAAAATGAGTCAATCCTTTGTTTTCGATAATATGCTGTAGAATTATAAAGCGTATACAAATTTGTTTTATGAAAGCATTGTCGCTTTAAATAGTATTTATCTTCCTACTAAAAGTAATGAAGGTAAGAAATATTGTATGTACAGTGGTTTCTGAGGGAAAGTATGTCTGTTGTTTACCTGTCTGATTTCAACTGAATTACCAATAATATTTTTGTTCTGTATTGGTTGTAATGTGTTGTTGCCCTATTTTGCAGAAAAGGTGTAAGATGTAGTGCTAATTTAACTATTTGCTAAAATGTGTATATATTTTTTTTGTCTTTAGATACCTGCAATTGAACAGGCGCACAACTAATCAATGTGAGACTGAATCTTGAATCAACAGCTCTTGTCTTCATCATTCGGTGAGTCTCACACGTAAGACACTGTTTGCTGTTGAATATAGTGTGGACATTATGATGCCAGATAAGCTCGATATTATAAAGATAGATGGATTCCCAATATCACAGATGTTGCTTGCTGGGTTTGTGTGCCTTTACCTCCATTAAGTTCCTGATTGCAGCCTCAGCATGTACACATAATATGTGGTTAGCTGTAAACTAATTATCTGTTTATTGCCACTGCTTCTAAATTGTGACTTTGTCATTATCCTGAATATTATTAAATGAACCGATATCAGAGTCAAGGTTTCAATGACCAATGACGTCCAAAAATGTGATTAATGTGTAAATTGTTTTTACACAGGTGAAAAATACATTTCCACTATAGTTTAGGAAATATGTATTTAACAATATTAAAGGGCTATGTAAGTGGGCTGGGTTTCAAATATTTCCAATAAACAGCTACTGATGGAAAAATATGTATTATATTGAAAAGTTGAATGTACTTACATATTTATATGCTAGATACTGATGTGGATGTGCACACCCCTAGGACGCTTACAAAAAGTGTACCCTGCAGGGTACAGTGTGTGACCTCTAAAGGAAATGATGGTTGCTGGGGTCACACCTGAAATTGCTCATACGGAGACAGGCAGAGAGATAAAAACAGACAGCAACTGCCAGATTGTGATACAAATGTTTCAGTCTTTACTTCCTCCGGATTGGGCAAAACTATTTTTCAACTTGTATACCAGTGTAGCCTGGGTTTGGAGGATGTTAACCCTAAGTTTCAACTGACAGAAATTAAAATATATTTTGCTAACTTCAAGCGAAGTGTTTAAAAGCTAATTTTGTTTTTTTTTCATGCAAATTTGTTTTCATACACTACTAATTCTCCTCTATCAAAGGCACTCATAATCCAGCTCACTTACATATCCCTTTAACTGCAGTCTGATATGGAGGGTTATCTTACTGGGGCTTGATCTTGTATTTAGTCTTGTTGTCAAGTTGATATTCATATTCAGTCTTTTAGTGGTACTGAAAAAAGATACAGTGCCTTGTTTAAGGATTTGCATAATTTAATTTACAGAACATGCCCACAACTTTGAAGATGTTTTTTTTTTTGTGAAGCAAAGAACAAATAGGACAAAATAACAGAAAAAGTCAATGTGCATAACAATTTACCCCCCTAAAGTCAATACTTTGTAGATCCACCTTTTGTGGCAATCACAGCTCCAAGTCATTTTGGATAAGTCTCTATGAGCTTGCCACATCTAACCACTGGGATTTTTGCCCATTCCTCCTTGAAAAACTGCTCCAGCTCCTTCAAGCTGGTTGGTTTTTCGCTTGTGAACAGCGATCTTTAAGTCTGACCACAGATTTTCTATTGGATTGAGGTCTGGGCTTTGACTAGGCTATTCCAACACATTTACATGTTTCCCAGTAACCACTCAAGTGTTGCTTAAGCATTGTGTTTAGGGTCATTGTCCTGCTGGAAGGTGAACCTTCGTCCTAGCCTCAAATCATGCACAGAGTGGTTTGAGGTTTTGCTCGAGAATATCCCTGTATTTAGCACCATCCATCTTTCCCTCAACTCTGACCAGCTTCCCAGTCCCGGGTGCTGAAAAACATCCCCACAGCATGATGCTGCCATCACCATGGGATTGTGTTCTTTGGGTGATGTGATGTTGGGTTTGCTCCAGATATAGCGTTTTCTTTGATGGCTGAAAATTTTAGTCTCATCAGACCAGAGCACCCTTCTCCATACATTTTGGGAGTCTCCCACATGCATTTTTGCAAATTCAAATGTGCCATTTTGTTTTTTGCTGAACGTAATGGCTTTCTTCTGGCCACTCTGCCATAAAGCCCAACTCTATGGAGTGTACGGCTATTGTCGTCCTATGTACAGATACTCCAGTCTCTGCTGTGGAACTCTGCAGCTCCTCCAGGGTTACATTAGGTCTCTGTGTTGACTCTCTGATTAATGCCCTCCTGGCCCGGTCCGTGAGTTTTGGTTGGCGGCTGTCTCTTGGCAGATTTGCTGTTGTGCCATGTTCTTTCCATTTGGTTGATGATAGATTTGATGGTGCTCCTGTGGATCATCACATTTTTGTATATTTTTTTATAACCTAACCCTTACTTGTACTTCTCAACAACATTGTCCCTTACTTGTTTGGAGACTTCATTGGTCTTCATGGAAGTGTTTGGTTAGTGGTGCCTCTTGCTTAGGTGTTGTAGCCTCTGGGGCCTTTAAAAAAAGGTGTGTATATGTAATGACCGATCATGTGACACTTAGATTGCACACAGGTAGACATCATTTCACTAATTATGTGACTTCTGAAGGTAATTGGTTGTACCAGAGCTTTTTATGGGCTTCATAACAAAGGGTGAATACATACGCACATGCCAATTTTCTGTTTTCTATTTCTAAAAAATAGTTTTATGTATATATTTTTCTCATTTCACTTCACCAACTTAGACTATTGTGTTCTGATCCATCACATAAAATTCAGATTAACAAAACATTGAACTTAAGGCTGTAATGTAAAAAAATAGGTAAAAAGTCAAGGGGGTGAATACTTTTGCAAGGCACTGTATCAACATTCAAGGTTCCTCCTATTCCTCTCAGGCGTCTAATTCTCTGAGGAACATTAGCAAATGTGTATCATTAAAGCAACACTGAATATAATAGTTAAAATTACAAATGTATTTACTTTAAATGTTTAACTGCATTTTTCCCATTATTAAATTCTTTATAAGCGCACGCTGTAAATGTTACATTTCAGTGGTCCTTTAACTAGCAAATGCAACTGTTCTTTACTGTGGGGAACAATTGTCTTGCATGATGCTGATCATCCAACAGCAATGGGCTTGGTAGACCATTTAAGTTTCCATTAATTGATAAAAACACTTGTACCTTATTATTAAAGTAAACTAATATCATCTGCAAAATCTGGCCTTCATAATATCTGTGGTATATCTGAGCAGGCCAACAAAGCGCAGGCTTACAGGACTTACAGGAGTCAGTGTGCATAATAATGGACCAGGAAAGAGGCACAACTAGAGTGTGAAGGGGGCAACAATATGAATGGGCAACAAATATCTTAATACTCTCCGGTATAAATCAATTGCTTTTAAAATAGGTTTCTAACCTTCATCGCTCACTAGTGTTGCTTGGGTTAAACATCTTCCTCCACCGTCCCTGGATTATCTACAGTTAATGTTAATAAATTCATATTGTCTTCTGTTAGGTAATATGTGTGATTGTTCTCTCTACTTGTACCCATTGAGCTAACACAATCATAAAATAAATTAGCAGTTTTACTTATCTACATAAAAATATAATAATGAAGTGATAATTATTCCAAGATTTTGAGATTATATGGTGTTTTTAATTTTGCCACTGTAAAGTTACTCTTTATTTTGTCCTTTATGTTTTAACATTGTGAATTTTGTGTCCGTTGACATAACAGGGACCCAAAGAATTAGAAAATGTTGTGGATATGAATACAAAAATATATATGGAAAAATATACCAATAAAATGTAATATAATATGTAGAAACTTATGTACATACAAAATACTGTAAACAGTCTCTTTTAATTGCAATAAAAAAATAAGTATAAGAAAAACAATGTTCATAGAAACATATGCGCTCATTTGTTATAAAGTACAAAATATTTTAACAAAATAGTAAAATAAAAGTGTGGAATGAGTGCATGTATAAAATTGGAAGATAATGTAAAAGTAAAATAATAGGAATTATAGTGTGGTCAAACTGAATATGTTGATGGTATAAAAGAATTTAAGGACTATGAAGAAATAATAAAAATAGTGATACTACGTGTGCAACTGCACAGAGCAGAGAAATAAAAATGTAAACAAAAAACAATAGAGCAAAATGCTGAAAATATCCAAATGAAGAAAATGTCATATGTAAAATTCAGTCATAAGGCTTATATGTAAACTGAAAAATAAGGAAATATAATAATAAACACAATAATATACCTATGTATGTATTTAGATAGAACTTACCAAAAAATAAGGAGACACTATAAAATATCTAAAAAACAGATTCAATAAAACACTAATAGTAATCTAAAACTAAACAAAAAGGTAAAAAAGTATTGTAAAAAATAAAAATGTGAAGTTACTCTTTTTTTTGTTAATTTAGTCTGTGTTTTGGAAAAAAAAATATTAACATGAGCTGTTTCCATGTATTTTGGACTTTTGGTTATTTTGGCAAGAATCTTAGGAATTACAGTATACTGTGTCTCAAAATTCAGTTTTCCGTGAATAGCCTTGGAAGCATCTGTTGTGCCGTCAGTTCAGCTGTTTTAAACTAAAATAGAAATCTGGGTGGTGGGTGCTGGAAAAACATTTGTAAGACAGCAAATGTACTACAATATTAGTAGTATATTGTAGCAAAATCCTAAACAAAAATGTCAAGAATTATATTAATTTGACATGTCTGCCAAAAATACAAAGAGCCTGTTCAGATATAAATGTTTCCATATGTCTTTCGCCAAGTTGTCCATCCATATTTTCTGAATTAGATGTATTGAACTTTTCATATACAGATCAATCAATCACAAAAAGCCTATAATCTAATTGATTGAATGATGTGATGAGTAATCAGTGACGTTCAGATTTCCATTGTGTTCTTTCTGTGACGCTGCACGACAACAAATAACTCTCTAGCCATATTATGTTTCATACTGAGCTTCCCCTGAGATCCTTAAATATACTACATTTCCATCACACCGGATATTATATACAAAGAGGATGGAAGAAATATTAAGGAACTTCCTCAAAACTACATTAAAACAAATCGAAGATCAAAATAGGTTATGGTCTACAGAAAATATGATATGTACATATGTATGTATGGTCAAGGATGAGATGCGTTCCTGAGAACGTCTTTAGATCAGATTCCTATGTAACTTGGATCCCTAATGAATAATAATAATATTAATAATAACAATACTATAGAGGCTCATATGTGGTAATAATAATACAGTGTAATAATAATAATAATCCCCCTGTACTGTAATAATAAGTTACAGAAACTATTGTGCTCTTTCTTTTAAGTCACAAAAAAGAACATAAAAATAAACTCATACAAAAAGCCTTGGGAGCCTGTTCTTAAGTAGGGGTTGTCTGTAACATGGGAACCATCTGTATATACAGAGTGAAGCAGAAGGCTAAAATGATAAAACCTTTCAGGGGCACTGTAATGCTCATGCAATAGGATTTGATTTGATTATTTAGTTACTGATCAGAATTAAAATCAATATTTTGAGAAAAATATATATATTTAGCGTTGAAACTTACTTTTGAAATTTGAATTGTAGTTTCTAGTAGATGTGCTTGTATCCACCCCATTTGTAGTCAAAGGGGTGGCAATGGAACTGCCCAGAAGGCTGTCTTGAATATTTTCTGGCCATTGAGCATTTGGGAGATCCGGAAGCCCATAAGTGAGGTCGCAAACTATTTTGCTATTCAATTGGCGTCTTTTTGCGGGCTCGGGACAGCTTCCGAATTACAGGCTTGAAAAAATGGCGATGGTTAAACTCATAACTTACAGCCTCCAGAAGCTTTTGATCTTTCACTTTCGCAAGCCTAAAATCGCAAATCGCTATTCAACTGCTCAATTTCCTCAAGCCAGCAAATGTTTTCACACCCGTAAATGGCAAATAAAGAAGAAAATCCTTTGAGTGCTAGAGAGGACTCGCAAGGGGGTTAAACACCTATTCGTAGCACTGTTAATGCAAATAAAATATCACTACAGTACTGCAAATAACAGGGAAAGCAAAAACAGACATTAGAATTTATTGCATAACAGTCTCAAGCTCGCGAATCAGCAGAAATGTAACTTTATTTTTGTGTCATTTCAGGGTTAAATCGATCTCGGGTATCAATGAGTTAATACATATCATCCACCCATATAGACTAGAACAGTATTGGCATTCATTTTCATAATTTTTTATTTTTTTAATATTCGAGTCTGATCGCATATTGGACCCCCGAACCTAATTGATAGACATGTAACCTCCATATTTTAGTGCCGTAATAATGATTCGAAATAGGCGGTTACGGGCTGGCTAAAATGATCATGTTCTTGCCCTGAAGTGCTCTAAACCAGTGCATGATTTCCGTTTTTGGCTTGGGGCCCTTAACTTGCACCCTTCCGCAATTAAATAGCATTGCAATCTCAGACCAATTGGAGCCCGCAACTCAATTGCAGACATTCGGCTGTCTGCGATCCTGTTGCGGGCTTGCAATTTAATATGGCCCTAGGTTTGTTTGCAATAGCCACTGCATAGAAAAGACTGTTATCAGGACAACACATAAACACCCCTGTCAGAACAGCCCCTCTCCTCAGATCCTCTCCCACCCACTGACATCTGAGGGGGAGAAAAGAAGCAGATACGCTGAAGTTTGAAGCATATGTACATTTTAAGAGCTACTCTGAATTTATTTTATTCAAATACTGATTTTATTCCTAACAAGTAACTAAACAAACAAATGAACCCTGCTTTAGGAGGACTAGAGCGGTCCTTATGTGGATTTGGTAAAGCTCAGGAGGGAAGTATTTTTCTGAGAAAGAGGAAAACAAGAACAAAGTGTCATGACCTGAAAACTGAAGTTAGACAATTTAGTGTTAAAGAAACTCTGTCACCCCAAAATCAAAGTTTTTTTTTTGTTTATCTTAAAAAGCATGTAAAACTGATGTAAAATTAATTAATCCTGTGAAATTCCTTATTGTTTATTTTCTGTAACTATGTAAAAATGAGGGGTCACACGTATTAATTAGCTGTTTTGAAGTGTTAATTAGGTTTACCATCTGCTAGTCGATCTATGTAGTGGCCAAAATAAAGACCTGTACTGTTATCTGACAGTTAAATACCCTTACCAGGTACTTTGAATGGCATATTAGCAAACGGAAGCACATATTGGCATATTGTATTAGAGAAAAACTTATAGTACAATGTACAACTAGGTTTTAATGCTCTTTACCATGAAATCAACTTCCTGTTGGTGTGACAGAGTTCCTTTAAGTTTGTTGATGATGTATTAAAGGTGTAAATATAGTGTGGTCCCTTTAATGACCCTCAGGCTGTTATACATAAAACACATACACAATACAGCAAGTAAAACGGGTTGTTGTCATTCAAGGGTGCAGATCTTTTGATAATGATTACATCTTTAAAATGATTTGTATTGTAGCATTACAGTTGTGAAATGAAAACATCAAATGCCATAAGTATTTTGTAAGTATTAAAAAATACTTTTGCAATGTGTTAAAACAGTTTTTTGGCTTGTACTTAACCCATGGGCAGCGCTACACAATATGTTGGCACGTTACAAATAAAGGATACAAATAATAATAAAGTCATTAAAACTTAACTTGCCTTCTAATCAAATCATATTATTTATCTCAAAATAAAAAAAAGGAGAGCGACAACCACAAATAGTGCGGTATCAGAATCAACATTTATTGTGCAAAAAAACGTAACAAATACAAAAACAGAAATCCAGATTTTTAGTAATTTGATACTACAACATTTTTGTCATTAATTTCTATTTTTTAGAAATGTATTGTACATTGTGAATGATGTTTTAATCTAAAATGTGATTAAAGAGACAGATTATAGTGTGGGTTCATAGTTATACAGGCTGTTGCTGTTTGAGCACACTGTATTTAACCCTTTCTAATTCTGATAATAATGTCCACAGAAGCAGTGTGATATGGGGGACTACCTTGCTTGCTATCTTGAGTATACACCCTAATATCAAGTAAAACTTGAGTTATTAAAACAGAATCTAACTAAAAAAAAACTGCCTAAAGATCTTCGCAATCTTTTTTCATCTGGACTATTTTCTAAGGAGCAAGTTTTTGATCCCTAAGACATTGGTTTTCCCAGGGATTTCAGTGACGTCATTTTTATTCTTGTGTACTTTTAAGAAATAAAAAGAGATAGTAAGGAATATACACTCATCTTGCAGCGTTGTTAATAAAAAATACTGTATTTACTTGAATCTAATGCGCACCTTTTTCATAGAAAATCAGGTCCCAATCTTGGGGTGCGCATTAGATTAGATGGTGCACTAGATTCAATGGCAAAAAGGAAAGCACAGGACATACCACGACACCACCATCTCTCGCTTCCTGGCTCTCTACAGTGGGCGACCACAGGAGGAAGTGGCACCCAGAGAGCCCCAGCACAGTGTCACACAGAGCCTGGCACCCAGAGAGCCCCAGCACAGTGTCACACAGAGCCTGGCAACCAGAGAGCCCCAGCACAGTGTCACACAGAGCCTGGCACCCAGGGAGCCCCAGCACAGTGTCACACAGAGCCTGGCACCCAGAGAGCCCCAGCACAGTGTCACACAGAGCCTGGCAACCAGAGAGCCCCAGCACAGTGTCACACAGAGCCTGGCAACCAGGGAGCCACAGCACGGTGTCACACAGAGCCTGGCACCCAGGGAGCCCCAGCACAGTGTCACACAGAGCCTGGCTCCCAGATAGTTCCAACACAGTGACACACAGAGCCTGGCACCCAGGGTGCCCCAACACAGTGTCACACAGAGCATGGCAACCAGAGAGCCCCAGCAGTGTCACACAGAGCATGGGACCCAGGGAGCCCCAGCACAGTGTCACACAGAGCATGGCACCCAGGGAGCCCCAGCACAGTGGCACACAGAGCCTGGCACCCAGAGAGCCCCAGCACAGTGTCACACAGAGCCTGGCAACCAGAGAGTCCCAGCACAGTGTCACACAGAGCATGGCACCCAGGGAGCCCAAGCACAGTGTCACACAGAGCCTGGCACCCAGAGAGCCCCAGCACAGTGTCACACAGAGCCTGGCAACCAGAGAGACCCAGCACAGTGGCACACAGAGCCTGGCACCCAGAGAGTCCCAGCACAGTGTCACACAGAGCCTGGCACCCAGAGAGCCCCAGCACAGTGTCACACAGAGCATGGCAACCAGAGAGCCCCAGCACAGTGTCACACAGAGCCTGGCACCCAGAGAGCCCCAGCACAGTGTCACACAGAGCATGACAACCAGAGAGCCCCAGCACAGTGTCACACAGAGCCTGGCACCCAGAGAGCCCCAGCACAGTGTCACACAGAGCATGGCAACCAGGGAGCCCCAGCACAGTGTCACACAGAGCCTGGCACCCAGGGTGCTCCAGCACAGTGTCACACAGAGCCTGGCACCCAGAGAGCCCCAGCACAGTGGCACACAGAGCCTGGCAACCAGAGAGCCACAGCACAGTGGCACACAGAGCATGGCACCCAGGGAGCCCCAGCACAGTGTAACACAGAGCCTGGCAACCAGAGAGCCCCAGCACAGTGGCACACAGAGCCTGGCAACCAGAGAGCCCCAGCACAGTGGCACACATAGCATGGCACCCAGGGAGCCCCAGCACAGTGTCACACAGAGTCTGGCACCCAGAGAGCCCCAGCACAGTGTCACACAGAGCATGACAACCAGAGAGCCCCAGCACAGTGTCACACAGAGCCTGGCACCCAGAGAGCCCCAGCACAGTGTCACACAGAGTCTGGCACCCAGGGTGCTCCAGCACAGTGTCACACAGAGCCTGGAACCCAGGGAGCCCCAGCACAGTGTCACACAGAGCCTGGCACCCAGAGAACCCCAGCACAGTGGCACACAGAGCCTGGCACCCAAAGAGCCCCAGCACAGTGGCACACAGAGCATGGCAACCAGGGAGCCCCAGCACAGTGTCACACAGAGCCTGGCACCCAGGGTGCTCCAGCACAGTGTCACACAGAGCCTGGCACCCAGAGAGCCCCAGCACAGTGGCACACAGAGCCTGGCACCCAAAGAGCCCCAGCACAGTGGCACACAGAGCCTGGCACCCAGAGAGCCCCAGCACGGTGGCACCCAGAGAGCCCCAGCACGGTGGCACACAGTCTGGCACCCAGAGAGCCCCAGCACAGTGGCATAAGTTGGTAACATAAACTCACTGTTCGGCACTTCTTCTACAAATGACAAATGCGCATTACATTCACCAGCAAAAAAAAAATTTGATTCATGGGTTCCAAATTTGGGGTGCGCATTAGATTTGATGGTGCACTAGATTCGCGTAAATACAGTAAGATACATTCATTCTATCATTCTCCTTTTCATTTTTCACATATAAGATGAAAATAAAAAAGATTTGTCTTAAATCTACTAATAAAGGATAAGTTTTATATGTATACTTGAGTACAGAACAAGTTAACCTATGTTTCATGTGACAGTCCTTAATTATTATACACAGAATCTGCACTGACAACACATTACTATTTTGTCAGTTAGTTCTATTGATTTACCTTTTGAATCTCTGTGCAACCATATTCCTTTTTTCTAATTGTCTTGGTTATATAGACAGCCAGACCCTGCCCTATACACACAGTATACACATATACTTCATGCACCTCTGCTCTTTATGCTATGCAGGTTACAACATGAGCAGATCTGCTATCAGTTCCCACACTGTGTCCCTCCTGTATGTGACGTCACTGGGCCTGCCCCCCTGGGAGGGCTGAGAAGTTCTGCAGCAGGGCTCATAGGCTACCCTGGCTGGGGGGTGGTGGCCATCACATACTTTGCCTTTAGGGAGTTGGCCCGGATTCCCCAATATGTGCAGTGTCTCTCAGGCAGGTTGCTGCTGTCTTTGGATCTAGTGCTGCTGTTTATTAAGATTTTATATGAAATACTTTCCAAAAGAGTGAAGAACTACAGCAAAGACACAATGTGCTCCCAGCTGGCACAGGGGCCACAGGTGAGTAACAGGACAGGGGACCATATGTGTCACCAAAAACTATATGACAATATTATATGTGTCCCTAATGCAACTATATCATCATTAATCATTATCAGTTATTTTATGTATTCACATTCTTGTATAAATTATCATTAAATATATATTCATTACTATGTTATTAAATCTAATACATTTATTGTGAATATTACTTATTTTAACACTGTTTTGGTATATTTGTGTATCTTTTTGTAACAGTAATGTTTTTGGATATTGGATGTACTGGTTGTCTTGGAGATGATGCATTTTCTGGATAATGTCATATTAATAAGCAAGGAGGATTACAGATAAATCTCTAATATATTGCATACATTTACAGGATCCTCTGTGAATGGTAAAATTCTACTTGTAATTTGTTGCTTTGTAATCAAAGAATAAGTTAATATATTGTAGCAGGTGCAGAATTGAGTTTCACTCAGTAGGGGTGTTTAGTATCTGTTGATTGCAGAATAACTGTCATTTTCTAGGTTATTATGTCATTTTATATTCACACTTAAATACTGTATATAGGATATTATATTAATTGGTTATTGCGATACAGGAGACAGAAGCAATCACAGAAAGTTTGTCTGACCTACTTGGAAAAACCAGTTCTGCTGAGCAACAGACCTGAAACAAGAGCCTGCATTATTATTATAGGTGTCAGAGAGGGATTACAAGCTTTTCCAAAGGCGGTGGTGTTCCTGCCTAATACGATAAACTAGGATCCTGAGGAATGGTTGTGCTGAGTTGTTTTAAATTGTCCATAACATTCTGTGTCAATGGAATATCACTGGTACAGAAGTTGGTAATCGCCAAAGTGCCATACTGGTTATGATTGAACTGGGATGGGAAGACTATTATCCCTATTAAATTCCCTCCACGTGTAACACCGTAGCCTGTAATGTAGCCCGCGGCTATTAAATTGGCCCTGTAAAGCAACCTGCTGACGATCTGCGGGTTAAGAGCGAGAAAACCCTACAAGACATGAAAATGTGACCTGCGCGACCGCAAATCCTTTGATCTGTCAAGCCCGTAACTGTTACATTCCAATCTCGCTTTTAAATTGCAACAAATTCACTGGTGTTCAAGTCCATACCCCGCAAAAGGAGCCAAAAAGCCTACAGGTACTAGAGAGAACCCACTAGGGGGTGAAAGTCCTATCGTTAGCACTGTAAATGCAAATATACACACACTACTGTACTTATAATAAAATGGAAAGTGATGTTAGGTATTAAAATTAATAGAGAAACATTTTCAAGCTTGGAAATATGCAATATAAGGTACTTTATTTTCTTTTTAATTTCTGTTTTGTATCGATCGCGCCAATCAATGTGTTAATACATTTAATGGAACTTGCATGGACTAGAATATCATATTTACAGTTTTATCAATACTGCATTATTTCTGGAATGCGGGTCCAATCGAAACTCGTAATTGAAACCCGTAAGGCTTTGAAATCTAACCTGATCTCTGTTGCCATTGGCTCCATCTAAACTAGTAACTACAAGTTGGACTAATTGATCACGTTCACGGCCCCACATCCAATGTGGCTTACGGGTTTGCGTCTCTGGCCCGTAACACGCAGCCTGGTTTAATTTAATAGCTCTGTAACTCTGCCAAATTTGAAGCCTGCAGCCGTTGCGGGGCTCACGTTGCACTTACAGGCTTTAAATTTAATGTGGCTATTAGTCAATTTTAGGTAACTTATACATCCCAAATGCCCTTTTAGAGTGTATATTTAAACAATTTGATGAATATATAACAGAAATGTAAAACAGATTATTAAGAAATTGGGGTCAGAGTTCTTAGATTAATAGATAGTCTGGGGAGTGTTGTGTGAGACTTTATTCTAGTTGTGATTGTGGAAATAGACTGTGACATGTTCTTTCACAATCCAGAGAAAATGTTGGGGTGATGTAATAGCCCCTGGTCCACAATGTGCCCATAACATTAGAAGATTCTGATGTAGGTGTTTAATTATATTTTATTATTATTATGCTTTTTTTTGTAATGCACCAACATATTCTGCAGCGTATACAGGGGTTAAGTACAAGGCAAAAACAATATTAACACATTGCAAATGAATGGAGGGCCCTGTCTTTGAGCTTAAAATCTAGCGTACATAGTGCTTTCCCAGAGCACCTTACAAGATTAAAAACTCACAAATTTACATTAGATCATTTGAGTGACAATCTAAGAGTTGTTACATTTATGACATTTTCTTTGATCAGTATATGCCTTCTATTATTTTCAGACTTGTCTTTAATTTTTTTTCCCCAGGAGAGTAAATGTATGCCTGAAAACTACAGGTATCAGTGCATCACATGGTGAAGGTGCGTTTTAGCCACCATGGTAAATAATGAGTGGGCTGCTTTCCTTATGCATTGCCAATGGATCAGTCAGGATATGAGATAGAAGTATTTTTTAAAAGAAAAATCTAAATGTGCACATAATTATCAGATTAGGGAAAGCCACTATTTTCCATCTTTTCTTTTTATTTATTTATTTTGTGCTGGGTTCACACATTGTAATTGATGTCACCATCACTACACTACATATGGCAAAATCTTCCTTGTAAATCATTCATTTCCAGTTATTGAATTGTTGTTTTATATCAGGAGTCTCAAATCGGGTTATAATTAAAAAGACAATCTGACAATCAAACCCTCTAAGCAAGGGAGTGTATATGTATATATTTGGTACTATTATATAAAAAATAAACTGAATTTTATGAATCTTGCTTAAATTGCATGTTAGTAATCAAAGAAGGAAGCAGAAAGCTAATAATGATTTGGAATTCATGCTGACAAATGTCTGTTTTGATAGAAGAACCACATGTTGATATGTTCTGTGCCATATGTTGACATGTTCTGAGCATTAAGTCTTTTTTAACAACACAATCCATTTTATCTCCATAAATAGTAAATCATTCTCTCTTGTATTCCTGAACACTACTTAGTATCTATACATCAATTACCAATCACTCTGCCTCTTTTCCTAGACGTGTTTTAACATTTTGTTATGAGTAAAATAATTATGGTTCATTGCATTGGGCATCCCTCTTAAGGACTTTAGGGACCACATATAGGTTGCCGTTCACTGATTTCACTAATCTAGAGCTATAAGTGCATAACTAATTACAGCAGTTGACAGTTTTTACCAAATTCACTAAAACAGGACTTGAAAAATCCCGGGAAACTCTGCTTATAAAATGTGTTTTCACCTATCTTTTTTGTAATTGTACATATATCTATATACAAGCACCATTTTCTAGCTCTTAAGAAAAACATGTCTGGCTACTCAATAATCTGTCAAGACTCCTAAACTTGGTATAAATTCGTCAACTCCTGCACAAGACATTTTCTAGGTGCTATGTATGTAAGAGAAGCTATATGCTTGATAAAAGAAATCCTATTGTTAGCGGCAGTACAATTTTAGAAGCCAGTTTGTTCCTGGCTCTGGTGTTTGTTGTGCCATTGTTGGATAAGTATCCATAAGATCAAATGCAGTGGTATTGACCGTTCCGTTTGAAGTCTTAACAGCCTGCCTTTGATGCACCGTGATATAGAAACAGTATATGTGAATGTTCTGTGGGTCATTGCTAAGTTACTGTTGCTCAATATGTCATACAATATTTCCTGCTTAGGCAAACCTAGCAAGTATGGTTTTATTACAAAAAAACCCCCAATAAACTTCTCTAGCAGAGTTCTAAGTAATGCATCCACTCGCCGGCCAGACAGTTCCCTAGAGCGACATGAATTACCAATTTTCTGCTTGTTAGTTGCTCTAGTTATAAATAAATAGTCATTATTTTACCCCAAATGCCTTCAGAAATAGCTGCTTTGAAAGCCCTTTTTGAGTATAAAAGACAATTAATACAGCAATAACATCCACTGTTTTTATTAAATGCTTGATTGATTTTTAATGCTTTTGCTGAGAGTTTGTGAAATACAGAGAAGTAGGAGTAGACTATATTTAGCATGTACACAGAAAAAAACAGAGAGCTCCTTAGATGTTTTTCTTTTGTAACACTGAAGTCTAACACAGAAGTCAACTTGCTTCTTGTTCTTACAGTACCTGTAACACTCCATCACATCTCAGATTCACTGTCAGAATTCTTCAAGCTTTCCATAAATATACCTTCATTGGTGAACTGTAATGAAATGTAACATTGCGATAGTGCTTGTCCACATCTTGCACCACAGGAAGCTGGCGGCCTATGTGAGACACACAGCATTGTGAGAATATTTATAGGTCATTTAGTCTCATGTATACTGTGATATATGGATATATAACATAAGATACGGTATAAATACACACACACACATATATATATATATATATATATATATATATATATATATAACTTTGCAATTCCTAAACCTCTTGTCAAGAACAGATCAGGTCTTAAATTTACACATGACATAATTAGAGATAGGGAGGACACAGGATGGGAGAGAGAGATTGCGTGGGGGGGGGGGGGGCACGGGGGAAGACACAGGGGAAGGAGTGGGGGACAAAGAGATACAGGGGAGGGAGAGGGGGAAAGTGACATGGGAGGGAGAGAGGGAAAGAGACACATGGGAGCGAGAGGGTGGAAAGAGACACGGGAAGGAGAGGGGAAAGTGACATGGGAGAGAGAGTGAAAGAGACACATGGGAGCGAGAGGGTGGAAAGAGACACAGGCGAGAGAGAGGGGGAAAGAGATACAGGGAACGGAGAGGGGGAAAGAGACACAGGGGAGGTGGGGGGGGGGGGAGAATCAAATATTATCCCAGGATTATTGGTTAATATATATATATATATATATATATATATATTTATTTATTTATATGTTTATCCCTCTAATTTTGCAATTCCTAAACCTCTCAGGACTTAGATTTACAAATGACGGAATTAGAGACACCAGGGCCTGTTGAATACTGATTGCCTCATCTATGTTTAAACTGGGACTGTCTGGGAGGAGAGGTTTGGGAATCACTGCTCTGTCTCATTATAACTTCCTCTGTCTATTTTTCAATTAATTTGTCACTTTATTCATCCACCCAAAAGGTTACGTCTGTGCTTTCAGTATAGCCTCCAGTGCCAGAAATGGTTTCTGTCTGTGTCTGGATCAGAGGTATTTGCACATTTTTTACAGTAAAGGAATGTCACCCAAGCTTCTGGTGTAAACTTGCTTCCTCTTCTTTTATGTTTCCTATATATTTTTCATCCCTTTGGCATGTTCCTTGAATCCCCTCAATAATTTTTAAAACACTTGTTTTATAATCTTATACACTCATGTACCCAGCAAACTAGACGAAAATGTGTAATTCCAGCATTTGTAATATTCGGTTAGTTTTCAGCTCACTGAACTTAGAACAGATATTGCCATCTGTACAAGGAACAGCAACGCCAGATGTCTCAATAAATAATTGTTAAATGTAGTGATAAGTATAAAAAAATAATTTCTAATTTTGGTTGGCACTTGAGTTTGTTTTAATAAATACTATTTAATAACTTGGTCCTAACCCCCTTTGTGAAAATAAAAAGTGCAGACCATATTGTTCATTACATCTACATTTTTTAATATTCTTAATCATTTTAGGTCATATTATTTCTTTCCGTCCTTTCCTGTTATGGTTACGGCAGTGCAGTTACCAACCGCTAGTTGGCGCTGCCGATTTTTCCCGTGCCATATCACACAGTCAAGGCTTAGGTAAATTGTTAGGGTTAGTTTAAGGGTTAGGCTACCATTCTAACTTTAGAACTTCTCTAACATATCGGCAGCGCTGCAAAATATCAGCTGCACCATCTAGCGGTTGGACGCTGCACTGCAGCAGCAGACTTGTGCCGTAACTATAACAGGATAGATCCGTTCTTTCAAGTTACGTTTGACTGAGTGTGTTTGCCTAAGGTCTATTTTTTATTTCAATTTGAAAACTAGGCTCTACAACTGCAGGATGTTTCTGCAAGGGACATCAACTGCAAAGGACAATATTTTAATTCTGTGCAATGTAAAAGACAGCATATTTATTGTATTTACATTTATCATGAAAAATGTGCTGCTGTTTTTGCATTTGTGTTACAGCTGTGTAATCCCATAAATCACTGGAAAAAAAATTAAATTAAAAACAGGCGTTATAATATTAATCATCATATTGATTCTGTCAACTTTAATTTTAAAAACCCTTTGCACTGAATTGCTTTAGGTCATATTCTAGAGATTAATCAATTTAGATTTTGACACACGATTTTACCCAGTAATTATTAGGAATAGAAAATTGCCTCCAGATTATGTTTTTTTCAGCTTCAGAAATTCTTGGACTGTGGTCCTTGCTTGTTTACCCCTAACTACACCAGCCTGCTGCTGAGGTTTATGAGTGTTTAAACATAAGAACAGGCCCTTGAACTGATAGTGAAGGTGAACTGATAATAAGATGGTTCAGAAACCCTACATAAATGTTATGAAATTGGCAATACAAATAAAATCAAACACTCTTATAGAAATTATTAGGACTATATAGACTTTTTAAATGAGTTAAAAGAAAGCAGGCAAACCAAAGAGGCAACCTCTTCAATATAGCTATTCCAATATTTTGGTTTATGAAATACTCCTAGTGGTAGCGCTTATCAGCAGCGCCATTTGTCTTGGGTGGGAAGAAAGGAATCAGCTTCATCAGCAAAAACAACTGTGCAACTTATAGGTGAATAAATACCCCACTTATAATGGAGTTTTTCTTAAAAAGGGTTAGACGATAGCTAAAGAAACACTTTGAATGTACTCTGAAGATATAGGGTGAGATTAACTAAGCATCACAGGGGCTTGGATAGGTTTTTTGGAAGCCTGTAATGTCTATTTCTAATGGGATATTACCTATTGTAACAATGTAATGTGTTTTTACAGTAATATCAGCTTTATTTGATGACAGTGTCGCTAACTAAAGTATTTATCTCACTATAAGTGATCTTCTATAAGTGCACAAGATTCAATGTTACAATGATCTATTGTTTTTTGTTTTATTACACTAATAACAGCTAAAAATCTAAGGTCTTAGGTCTGTTTACAAACACACTCCTGACTGTTCCATGATTAACAACACATGCCCAGCCAGTGTAGACACCGGAACAAAAGATTTCTAGTTTTTCACTGAACTGCAGGAATGCAGGAGGAGAAGTTAACCCCTCAACTGTACTCTTTAGCTGATTACAGCAGTCCTTTATCTGCACAGATGATTTTAGGAAGGGCTAAATCTCTTTCTGCTTATTCTCTCTGCACGAAGCTGTTGCTGTGAGTTTGTCTGCGGGCACTGCCAGAGACTCATGTAAACAGATACTTGGATTTTTTTCTTTGAAAAAGGCAACTATTTCAAAAATTAAAAAAGTTTATAAACATGTTTTTAGGAGAACTTTACAGTGGTGTGCTCCAAGTTGTTCTGAAATAACTGGCCCTTTAAGGAATCATATCTAAAAACGGTACTTTATTATTTCAAGAATATCACTGCAACCATCTGAGTAGAATTAGGATTGTTAGCAGTGTAGCTAAGCCTTTCTCTACATGTGTATGTTTGTTTAAGAGTGATTTCTAATGCGTGCACCTGGTGATGAATAATGCTGCTAATTTGAGACGGACTGAAAACATACAAACTCCTGTGAATGAACGCACTCATCCTAGTGGTCTTTGTTCTTCTGTTTGCTGGGTTACTGTAGTGAAAAACATCCTTAGAGACCATTAAGGGAGCACCGCAGAATGAAAAAAAGACGTTTGAAAATGTTAAGTCTGACTCAAAGCATAATTCATCAGGAAAAAGTTAGACATCAATATACTTATTAAATTGCAATTCGGCCAACTGAATAGGGCTCTATTTAGTCACACAGCATTTTTTTTGGCAGAAGTTTTTAGTTAGTGAACCTATATCCAAAAGCAAGGTCTTCACTAACTAAACACTTCTGAAAATAAATGTGCTATGTGTTTAAATAGAGCCCTATTCAATTGGCCGAATTGCAATTTAATAAGGCTAGCCTTTAATAAGGCTAGTTCTTAATTAGAAAAAAAAAATTGTACCCTGTAGAAATCCATGATACACTGGTTGTGTGTGTGAGAGGGCATTTACATTTCTGGAGAGCTATGGTTGCAGAAAATTATGCAAGAAGTCTGTTTCAAACGTATCCAATTCTCTTAATAATGTCTCTCTCCCCTGCTTCCCCACCTTCTATCCACATGATTCAGCTCTGAGGAAGTGATATTACAAACACAAAATGGATTCCTGTGCTTATAAACAGAATATTCAAAAATTTAGATTTTCCCCCCAAAAAATGTATTCCCATGACTTACACAACTGCTAATATTTTAATAATAGTTTGGACAAACAAGTGTCTTGGACCTTTCGTATTATCTTCCCACCACATATGTTTCCAGTTGTCTGCTCTCCACTTTGTTGTTAGGGTTAGGGGATCATTCCTGTTATGTGCCGCTCAGATGAATTCAGAGTCTTTTTTTCTTGAAATGTAGTGGTCATTTAAGACACAGCTCCTGAAATTTTACTGCTGGCTCCAAACATTTTAGTTATTATTTATATATTTCAATATATAATGTAAACACTGGCTCCTACAAATGTTAAGCTAGCTCTTAAATAAACTTTCTGGCTCCTACGTTTTCCGATTCATTTGCCAACCCCTATATTAAAAGTGTCTGTACAGTGTCTGGCAGCCGAAAAGGTTAATTTCAGCTATAGAAAGGAGCAGCACCTGTGCTAATGCACGTTGTACTGTGAACCCTGAAATCATCGAACAAGCCAATAGTGTCTGGCCTTCAGCAAGCCACCTTATCTCTGTGTCAGTTACGCTGGATACATGGGTCAAAAAACATTGTTATTTTTCTTTTATCAGGAGGCTATAGAGTCCTCTGTGCGGGCTCTAGCTAAGATGATCCTGTGTACATGGTATTAGTTATATATATATATTTAGAATGTATATAGACTATAAAAGAATTTCCACTGGTTTTACTGTTTTATTTTGTAATATACTTGGGTGTTTTCAACCAAGACCCCTTTAAAATAACAGCTTTAATATGCTAGAAGCAGTGTTCCAGTGGGTAGCACAATGGGCCATATATAGTATCAATAGAGAGTTTCGCCAAGGGTTTGTCAGCACATTTTAGTACATCATGTCTCCAAAAGGACACCTTTACAGCCCTATTAAATTCGGGCTACGTGTTAAAACAAAGCCGTAACCTTGATATTAGGACTTACGGCTAATCAAATTAGCCCTGTAAAGCAGGCCGCCGTCGACTTGCGGGTTAAGGCGCAGGATGACCAAAAAATGCCTATAGGCTTTGATCTGTCAAGCCCGTAGCGCTACAAATTCAATCATGCTACAAAGTCACCCCCAAAGTCACCCGCAAGCTAGCCCGTAACATGCAAATGGAGCCCAAAGCCCAACGTGTGCTGGAGATGACTCTCAAGGGGGGTAAAGACCAATACGTAGCCCTGTAAATGCAAATAAAAACACACAACTGCACTTATATAAAAGGGAAAGGGATGTTAGGTCTTAGAATTAATAGCACAACATTCTCAAGTCATCAAATTGGCAAAATCTGTATTGGTCTGTGTTTGTTTCTGTTTAACAGTGCTGTATTATTAAATAGGCCGACTAGGCTTAGGCCTAGGGCAGCAGGCAGCCTCAAGTTACAATTACAGTGCTATGGAAGTGTGTGTACGTATGCACAGAATGTATGTATGTATTTAGTGTTATTTATGTCTGTAAGATACCTGTCCTCATATGTTTATATACATGTATGGTAATCTTAGGAAGAAAAAGGAAATGAGAAATAGTAAATGGGGTAGTTGTGGAGCACAAATACAAACGGGCCTAGGACAGCTTAAAGTCTAAATATACTCCTGTACTTTAACATACAGAAATACTGTTACCAACCTGTTGCGTACATTTTTTTTTTGCTTCAGTGCAGTACAGTAATATAGTTATCTAACCATCGACTGAATCTGTCTTAAAATCCAATTAACAATTACAGCTTCCAGCCATGGCTGCTAACTATTTCTAGATCATTAATGTATTTATTGTCAAGCTTAAGGATTGTTGAAATTAACTCTTTAGCTGCATGTCATCCCACTCTGATTTTACCTTTCCTATATTAGAGGCTTTACCAGAGTAGGAGTTAAATCCGCAGTGCCAGGTTTTTATCTGTTGTTGCTATGTGATTCTCATTGTCTAGAAACCATATTCTGCTATATAAACTGTATTTCATGAATGTAGGCTTATCTTCCACTGTAAATCTTCGGTTATTGGGTAATAAGGAACGCAAAGGTTATGGTAATAAAGATGTATGACAGACTAGCCAACAGACTGGCCTTTGATGCAGGAGAAAACAACTGCCACTGAGATATAATTCTAAACTTGGGTAAGCATGTTTGGTCCTGGAGGGCCACACAGAGGCCTGGATTTGAAGATATCCTTTCTGTGCACAGGTGAGTCAATCAGGATGACTGGAGAAGTGATTGACTCACCTATGCACAGCAGGGATATCATCAAATCCAGGCATGTGTGTGGCCCTCCAGGACCGAACTTGTCCTCCCCTGATCTAAACAGATATGTTATTACAATACTGTACTACTTCTTCTACACTTGGATCAGTTCATAAACTCTGTTCATAATAATCATAATAATGGTCATCATGCCAGTTGTAAGGTCACACTGCAAATCTAGAGCAAATAAGAGCTGAATAGACCTTATGATCTCTACTTTTCTCAAGATCTGATCTGGAGATCTGACTGCCGGAAACACTGTGAATCACTTGTGCACACCTGAGAAATCCTCAAACACTATCCTTTCTTTATCTCCAGGACCATCTTGCTAATAACTCTTGAAGACCAACCTTGCCAATCCCATTATGAACTTTGCCCAAAATCCTCAGTCTTGTGTTATATTATATCTAGGATAGTTGATATCCCAGCAGGCATTTCTGATCTCTCTTATATAAATAGTACTTTTGTGTTCACAATTGCATGCCTAAAACAAGAAGAAAAAAAAATTCCTGCTCAGTTATTACCCTGCATTCTGGGAACCGGGCAGGGACATGCAAATGTGCCAACAAAGACTTCGCTCTTGCAATCCATAACCATTTTAAACATGGCTTCCTTTAAGCATATACCCACTGTATCACACAGCTTTTTTGCAAAGCTCAGGATTGATTCTACACAAGCCAGGAATCCTACCCACGTACAGCCGTTTCTTACATACACCTTTTCCACATTTTGTTGTTGTTGTTCAGTCGTGTCTGACTCTCGGTGACCTTATAGACTGCAGCACTCCAGGCACATGTCAGCCACTGCCCCTCTGAGCTGCATCAAGCTCATGATCATTACGTCAATAACCTCTATTCAGTCTTCATCTTCAAGGCAGCTTATTTATCACCTATCACATCAGTAAACTCAGTTATGGCACTGTATAACATTCTTTATCTTTTAATTGATATATAGCATTTTGGGACAAAGTTAACATGAAGCTCTCAGTAATTTCCTCTATCTGGTACTTCTTTGACTAGGCCACTGGCAAAGCAAAGCTTCTATTTTTTTATGTGAACACAGTTTCTAGGGAACCAGGAGAGATAATGAAGTGAATTTAACAAATGCAAATAAAAAACAACAACACTGTTTTTGGAATATACCTACGGTACTCGTTACTGAGTTCAGGTTATTATTGATTTAACTGTTTCATTGTCTGTCAGACACTATCCTGCTGACTGGTTTTCTATGTATATGAAAGGTATATCTATGTTTCTCTGTTTTTCCCTTTCTCTAATCTAACACATGCTGCTTATATCAGTCATTCTATACACATATAAACCTATTTTATTTAAAAATAACATTTGTTTTCCACCCCCCCCAGAGCTGTTTGCAAAGGCACAGTATACCTCCCAATAGAAACACTGCATTTGCGTACGGATTGTAACTCTTTACTAATCTTCAGGACAGCAGCAGCTCAATGCAGAAATCTACAGATCAGTGTCTGTCTCCTCCTGCTTCCTTCTATAGGGGGACTACACATCCCATGATTCCCTCCTGCACAAACTGTCATCACTGATTGTTACAGTTTTAACTCACAAAATTAACTGCTTGCAAACTCAATTAGATTCACTCATGATCCAGGAAACTTAAATATGCCTTTAAGCAGGGCACTACCATTATCTATGCACTAACTACATCTATTGTTATTGGCTATAAATTTAGTAACATTTAGAACTATCTAGATCGCCAAGATTCAGATACATTGTCTCTTTTTTAAGTTACAACTTTTGGTTTACTGCTTTAGTATATTTTATGTGTTTTATTTATGTTATTTTTTAGCCTGAAGTGTAGAAGTTAATACGACACAGAGTGGCCATTGGTTGAGTCAAAATAGACATAATGTCACAAGTTATATTTTAAATTATACATGATTCCATATCAGTGCTGAAACATACACAACTAAAGGTAAATAAACATTTAAAGTGAGTATAAGGCATATACAGTAAAATCCCAGTTATCCGGCACCTAACTAACTGGGACTCTCAAGCATCCGGCACCGGCATCAATTTCCCATATTAAAAAAACTCCTGCTAAACCGGCATAACGGGCACTATTCGGGAGTTTGAGAATGCAAAAAAAAAAAAAATAACTTTTTTCTAATTGTTTTTTTTCTGGGCCTAAATGACCCAGTTTATGTGCTAATGCCTTTTTAAAGGAATTTGAGGTGTTTTGGGGGGTACCGGGGACTCCCGATTGACCGGAAACTACACTTATCCGACAATAGGGAGTCCCTGTGGGTGCCGGATAACGGGGAGCTTACTGTATATGGGAAGGGAAAGTGAACTCAACTATACCTGCAACCTATTACTCTAGAGCCAAATGTAGTTCAGTAGAGAACCATTTATGAAGCTTTGGCCATCCCAATTTTATGGCCAGTAAGTGGTGCAGAAGGAAAATGGAACCTTTACAGCTTTCATCTAACATAATCTTGTGAGACATATAGATATAAATTTGCATCTGCGTCACTTTGCTTTATGTTCATTTTTTTTTTTTTACGTTTCCAAAAATTCCCCTCTGCCATCTTTAAAATGTAAGAGAGAAAATACAAGATATATTCTACATTTTAACTTCTCTCAGTGTGCTCTAAAACGTACTTTTTGGTATTTCGACCATTTGTAAAAAGGTGTAAAGTTGCAGTTATACATATGGTCTATATATGCCCTATCCTCTTGCCATTATCTAGCACTGAAGACTGACATAGCTTGGCTCTTAAATGATAAAACACTTGCAGGCTTCTGAATTACCAAATTGTAGGCTGCATAGCTAGATTCTAACTAAATGACTCTAAATGCAGGCTATATTCTGGAGATGGTTACTATATTCAGAAAATATTTTTTTATTTTTTAAGTCTCTGTGACAAAGAGCTTATTGAATACTTCCTGAAGTAGAAAACTCAAAGATCCATATGTATTAAAGGTAAACTGTTGGGGCCTCATTCAACTGCTCAGGTTCCAAGAATCACATATTATAATTGTCGAACTACGAGACGTCGTCACGATTTGCGTGGTGCGTACGACTTAGGCGTTGAGTGCTGAAGAAGGCAATGAAACACGCAGGACTTAGCCTACAAACACTTAGGAAACGCGGTATTGCCTTACGGACTTATTAAATTGCCATTCGCCCAATTGAATAGGGCTCTATATAAGCACATAGCATTTATATATATTTTTTTTTCAGTTACTGAAGACCTTGCCTTTGCATAGAAGTTCACTAACTAAACACTTCTGTGCTTATATAGAGCCATATTCAATTGCCTGATTCGCAATTTAATAAGACTATTAGGCTGCAAGCAGTTGACGAACGCGCAACTTAAAAAAAAAAACCATTCTGAGACGCAGGACATAGAAAAAATACGAGACGCAGGACTTAGAAAAAAATATACAAGGTAGGAAAAATACGAAGTTAACAGCCGAAACGCAAAAAACTAAATACACGAAAAACATACAAAAAAAAAACATCACACACGGCACGGGGGAACAGCCAGGACATTTAGGAGTGAGGTGTTATGCAAATTTAAGTTGATTTTCAAGATTTTCGGCACTTGAAAATCGTATAAGCGAAAAAAAAATGAAGGACAAAAAAAAAATTAAAACGAGGCTACACGTCCCTGAATTGCACAACACACCGCCAACCGTGTACCACTTTCACACCGGAACGTACAAGGTACAAAATACACTACTACTAAGGACTCCAAAGTCGCATCTACAGTAGCTCTTTACACAAATAAACCAACGATTTGCCCTCCCGCACACAGCCTACTTCTAATGCACCCTTGGGACATTCATAAAACTATCTCCACAGGCCAGCAACAGTCCAAATGAACATTATATGCTGCGGGAAAATTAAAAAAGATTGTTAGCTCTTCAGCCTATTGATTGATGGATATATTAATTACAAATAGGTAACGTATATTAGTTCATTAAGTAACTAATTAATTGATTATTATTTACAAAAATATAGGCATATGTATCTGTCTTTGTGATGATCGCCGTTGCTGCTCAGAGGAGCAAAAGTACACCAGAGGAGAGGCTCGCAATGAGCGCCGAAGGTCCTCACAGTACAAAAACCTTCACATTGTGTGGCAAACAGTGTCTTCAAATATTATTGACCGTAATTTTTTGACGGGCAAGTTGCTAGTGTAGTGTAATAATGCAAAATTCGGAGCAGTAGGCAAGTTTTTTAACTTGGTTTAAACGTTCAAATGTGAACAAATGCACTATTTATTTTATATATACATGTTTGCTACTTCATAGTCCTTTTGCAATTATTTAGAGCAAAATATATGGATCTAATGTATTTACTATTCCTGGACACAACCAGTCAAAATCCTTAGGCAGTTTCCTAGCTCAACAATTAATACATCCAGCACTAGGCCCAACAAACGTCACTAGGATTAGTACAACAGACCATTTGGAGCTTAGTATGTGTTCAGTTTAGAATATCTTGTTACTAAAAAATGAAATTGTGACATTTTAATGTATTAAATTACAGTATTGTCTAAGTGAAGGAATAAATATCCGGACATTTGCATATGTTCATACTAAGTGCTGGAACATAATAAAATCGGCAAGTTCTCCGGGCCAGGAGTGTGTAATTTGCATGTCTGGAACTTTCTTCCTAAGATAAATAGTATAATATAGATAATAACCAAAGCTCCCCTCCTAAAATTACATAACGTAAACTGGAAACAGACGTGTAAATTAAGCATGCTTCTAGTGGCTCAGATATAGCAACACTTTATTGGGAACTATACAGGAAATTGTAGCAATGTGCTTGCAGGATCAACTACATGGGGTAGATTTACTAAACTGTAGTAGGGACTGTGAAAGTTTACAGAAATTTCCTTCTTGGTTTCAAAGATGTTTAATAGAGCAATGTTCAATTAAAAATATATATGTTTGAAAACAGCATAATTATGCAAAAAAACATCATAAAGCTACCTTTTAGAGAAGAAAAAATGAATGTTAATGTCTGCTGGACCTTGGAGGTATCATTGATTCTTTGGTGAAGGCTGTGTTTTTTTAGAGGGGCATTTACATTTCTGCAGGAGCAAAGCTTTCAATTATAGTTGCATGTTGTCTGCTTCTGAGCATGTGCGCAGAAAGAGGTCAAATTTTAGGAAATAAGATTATGTAATAAATTAACCCAAACACTCCCCATATAAGGATCATCAGGAAGCATTAAACCAGACTAAATTAACCCCTTTACGATTAAAAAAAGTTTTCAAAAATATTAATCTTCTACAAATACTTTTGTGTTCATGATTACACACACTGCTAATAATGTTAGTTTCTTACACACTTCACAAATAGTTTTTCTTGAACTACAGTGGCTCTTTAATTTGCACAATCTTGTTTCTTTGTAAGGAATCCCCGGACTTTTTTCAGTCTCAGAGTGGCATTTCCATACCATTATTAGCAATGCATAAACCACTCATTAATTTTAAATGTTTAAAGCATGCTTACTTTAGATTGAATTTTAGATTTACATTTTATGTTCCTTAGTGGGACATTAATTCACATAAAAAATACATGTGTAAATAGCAGCAAAGCAAATGTTAAGCCAGAAAATACATTTTAATAACACAGCTGCACCTCCTTTATTGACCTGAGCACTACTTTATAAAAACATTTTGAAGGGTGGATCTTCAGAACAGTATATATTAAAAAAACTGACTGCAGTGGCCTTTTAAAGAGCCAGTATAACCACCTTTCATGGTAAATCTATTTGTCAGTTCACCATTAATTAATGTTAGAAATACATGTGCAATGCACCAGATACAGCTTCACTATCAGAACTCAGGAGAACAGGATCTAAACACAACCACAGATGGCACAGAGCCATCTCGGTGCTTAAAATTCTACACCCATAGCTGTAGAAATGTCACCATTTTGGGGACCAACCTTAATTAAAGTGACACACAAAATGTACATGGTTCCTAAAAGGCTACATCAAATATGTCCTAACTACTCAGGTGTTTTTGTGGTTGCTATTCTGAAGGATGATATTTACATATATGAGGTCATGGTTAATCATAGTATTGGAGGGAAAATGGAAGTATTGATTAATGACATTTATGGCAGACAGCTATTATTTACCGCCCAACTATACTTACAGGGAATATTTCCCAATGCATTAAAGGTTGCGGGTAAATACATTTAGTCAACTGTTTTTGGTTTTGTAAAACCCCCTATTACGACCAACTAGAGAAGACAAACTCCTTCTTGACACAAATTATTTAAACAACTGAGGTAGTGACATGTTTTGCATGCTTAACATACTCAAGAAAGCTGTTTGCCGTATTATGACAAAAATATGGTCACCATGGATAACCATAACAATGAGTGAAAAGCTTACTAGGGTCATATTACCTTATATATATATTACATATTACCTTACTAGGGTCATGTATTATTCTTCTCAGCATAAGGTCTTCAACAGAAACTTGTTCTTTTTTTTTTCTCGTCACTATTTTTATTTTTTATTTATTTTGTGTATTATGCGTTGTTTCGCTTTTAAGGGTTATAATTGTTATATGAAAAACATGAAATGAGACCATAATATGGAGTAATATATATATATATATATATATATATGAACCAGATAATTTTATTATATTTATGTTGACATGCTATTTTCCATAATAATAATTTTCTCTCTTTCAGAAATAATAAAAAAATATACATGCAAACAGCAGCAAAACTTTATCCAGAAAATATAATTTAAAAACCTCATTAATGGCTACTGCTGCACCCCTCCCCACTCTTCTCCCAAACATTTCAACTGAGATATCATTAATTATGCAAGGTGGGTAGCCTGGAGCATGGGTTATAAGATAAGGGGCAATAGTTACAAATCCATAAACTCCGGTGTTAGCAGGCTCAAGGTTATCCACCCTGCATAATTAACGAAATTGTGTTTTATGTTCAGTAGTGCTCAGGACAATGAGCAAAAAGGGAAGGGCAGCAACAGCCATTATTGAGGTAAACTTTTTTTTTCAATTACATTTTCTGTTTGCACATGTACTGTTAATGTTCATTATAGGTGAACTAAGAAATAGATTTAACATGAAAAATGCTTACACTGAACCTTTAATAAAGCTGTTCTATGTGAGCTGATACAGAGGAAAGGAGGAACACTTCAGTGCTTTGAGATTGACCTTCAGTAATTAAGCTTTTTGTCATGAGAGAGTTTAGCAGCTGACAGGACAGATGAAAGAACGGATTTGAATAAACTTCATCTGAATCTAAACCTCAGACATTATCTTGTAAATTAAAGATGCAGGTATACTGGAACTAGAGGGGTAAGGGTACCTCAGATAATCTATTTGGTCTGGGGACTGACTGGTTATGTCCCAGTGGTAATGGGGATAACACTTGAGATATCCAGAATATTCAGAAAATTTTATACTAGGGGGGCATACTAAATTTTCTTCAAGTTTTTCACTGATTTAAATAGAGTATATTTAAAGGCACAAGGGACACAACTGCTTTATTTTCAAGTATTTGAAAAAGGATGTTTTCAAATTGTTGTTTTTTCATTGAAACTAACAGGAAATGCAAAAAACATATTTTAGCCTTTGGATCTCATTGGATGGCAAGTCCCCATCTGATGCAAAAGAAATAACAATTGTTTCCATATCCCTACAGTTACATACAACAATATATCTATAAATATGCCCAATGGTAGGGGTATATTAAAGTGTTAGGCTCTCTTCTTTGTTCCTGATGACCAGCAGATACAGTCTAATGCACTGGAACCGCTCCTGAAAATGTTATTATGATTATTGTCCTTAGTTTCAATATCTCTTTCTGTTTATAAGGAATTTGGCCTCTGATATCAGAGCTAGATGTGTCATTAGTCAGATTATGACTAGGAATGAGGTATAAGTGGAACAGTAGGGAGAGAATATGGGACATCAAGCAAAAGGACCAAGTAACATCAGAACACAAGGCTCTTCAAATACAACGAACTACAATTCCTCATTAGACTGACGGACTGCTCAGAGAATATTTTGTTAACATATGTGATAATAAATGTGAGGAAGCTTCTGGAGACTGTGCCATATCTTTAACACCCTCCCCTTTTTTGTGAATTATACTTGTAACTCTGCCTGGCTGTAGACTTTTCAAGGTCTGGCCTAATCCCAAGTATGCACAGACATAGAATGCAGCTATCTTGTGTGGCTGAATAACAAGTATGCGGTTTTGTTCTGATTAATTTTAATAGCTGAGGCCAAGATTACTAAGCTGTGTTAAATTGTTAAATGACACATTAAGCGATGATTGCAATGAGAATCCCACAACACATTGTTTTAGTTTTACCTAAGGAAAAGTCTAGCATTGTTTTTACATACAAGAGGGTTTCACTAGTTTATTCATTAACTGATTAGCAATAAAATCAGTATATGTAAAAATTAAGTTTAATATAACTTTTAAAACATACAACTGAACTTTAGTATTTAGGATATTAGCATAGCTGCCAACGTCATAACATCTAAAGAAGACACAGATCTGCCAGGATCATTTTTTCTTCTGAGGGTCTTGGTTTGACTGTATTGACCTTTGAAAGGAAGGAAGCAGATAAAGACAGGCTCCCAAACCCTGGAAAACTGGTAAGGGTGGAGAAAAGTTTTAAAAGCTGCATTTATTTTTTTTCTTCATGCCGTTCGAACGCTTACATTAACATATATTGTTTTAGTGTGGAGGTAGATTCGCAAAAATATTATGTTGAAATAAAATGTAAACTGATACAGTGTTCTCATATTCTGCATGTCAGAAATGCAACAATCAACTTCCTAGCAGAAGCAGAGTTTGTTGTTTCAGATCCTTTCACATTTTAAATTAATTCCAAGTGTAATTTTATCTTTTCCTGCTCAGTTAGACGTCTGCAACATTTTTGGTAGTGCAAAGGCTATGGTTTCCAAGTCACAATCAATAATTAGATACAGTAGTTCATTTTAAAGTACAGGAACACATTTAGAGGACATCAAAGTTTAGATCCGATTACCACACTTAATTTGTGCATTGTCTTAAAATGGCATCTGTAAGTGTAGTTTAAATGTACCGTATATGATATTTTGGGAAATGCAGCAATCAATTAAAGATTGCAAATAACATACCGACCCCAACTGTGGGATTTTTCAGCACTACATCCTATTGAAGAAATTGCTATCAAGACTCTTACTCCTTGTTCTAATACCTATACTAAACAACAACCCAGCATGTCCATTATCTTATGGGCATCTGTTGAACTCAATATGACAGCATCACAGCCATAGGTAGATATATATATATTTAAACTACTTTTAGCCGTTTAGTGAGGTTTCACATTCAGCGTCCACAATTCCTTTATTTCTTATTATTCATTCTTATTATTCAGTATGTTTGGAAAACATTCTGGTTTAAATATTTTGAGAGTTGACTGGCGGGTCTGGATCAGACAACCAAGGAGTTTCAGATGTTTATCCATAAATATTAAATTATAAAAGAAAATTAGCTATTTATCACATTATGTATAAATAACAAGAGACTTAAGACCACGTTGTGACACACAGTGCCCAATTGTCCTTCATAGGAGGCTCCATATGTGTTAAGTATAACATAAACTGCACCTTATCATTAAGAAGCCAGCGTTAAAGAGCAAAGCATTTCTTCTAAGACTTTTCCGTAGTCCTTTCAGAAACTTAGAGGAAGCAGACATAGATAGAAGTATAGATAGAAGCAAATATATTCCCAAATGACACATCCTGATATCAACCTACTATACCTTAGTATTCAATGATGGGACCAATGCTAAACTTCTGATCAAATGGGAACTAGATAATAGGTTCAGAATCAAGCTTAGAAGATTGGATGGATGTATACGAAACCCATAATAATGTATGAAAATGTAACCAATAAGGAACAGGGGTACAAGACTCTCATTATGTGGTATTTGGCCCTAGAAATGTAATATGGGCAAAATCCTCAATAAAATGTGCCTGAAAGAATTCGGACTTACTAATACTTATTATTATCACTTGTGGTGGTTCTGGCCTAAATTAATTAGATTCAGTCATCTGTTAAAAT
This sequence comes from Discoglossus pictus, assembly GCA_027410445.1. Taxonomy (NCBI): domain Eukaryota; kingdom Metazoa; phylum Chordata; class Amphibia; order Anura; family Alytidae; genus Discoglossus; species Discoglossus pictus. The sequence continues at coordinate 331,997,776 of CM050165.1, forward strand.
CCTAGTAGTAGGATGCAATAAGAAATACATGAATCTGGATCCTTGGATCTTTCTTCTGTCTAAGCCAAAGGAGTAGAAGAGAAAATTCATTATTGGGAGAAATCACTCAAGATGTGTGAAGACGGGTAGCACAGAGTTGAATGAGCATTATATAAGAAACCAATGGAACTTGAAAATGAAAAAAAAAATCATAATCAGTGGGAATATGTCATGGCACACTTTCATGGGTTATTAACTCGATGTTAGACTAACTTGATTAGTTGTGGATAGAAGTGAATATGATATGATAATAGTATATTAATAGTATGGCTGAGAAAATAATAATAAAACTGACACAGAACCATTGGCAGCATATAGAGACCTATTCAATTGACCAAAATCCCAATTTAATAAGACTGTTAATTAACAGGGAAAATATCATAAAGCTAGTTTGTATGTGAACACAAAATACAATTTATGTCTTGATGTCAGGCTGGATCCTGGAGGCTTGTATTTCCTAATGCATTTAGGCTGTTTCAAGGGCTGTGAGATGGAAGGGTACCTGTTATAATTTATTTCAAAGTTGATCAAGCACAGCCACCTTGACTCCCCCAACCTTTTCCTACCCCACCACTCCCTCCATTGATAGATAAAATATACACTCCTATGATCCAGCTCTCAGGAATTGTTGTAGGATAAAATGGAATCCTCCACTCAATTCCAATCTTATCCAATTATCTTAAAGGTATAGCTAAGTTTCCCTGTTTTTACTTTTATCTAATCTAAAACATGCAGCTTATATCAGACAAACACTTAACATTGAGTAATTCTATAAACATACAGATTTATTTTATTTTAAAAAAAAATTTGCTTTCCACACCCCCAGAGCTGCTTACATAGGCACAGTCGAAACACTGCATTTAGGTACGTTTTTAGCCCTTTACTAACCTTCAAGCCAGCAGCAACACAGTGCAGAGATCCACATAGCAATGCCTGAGCTCCTCCTTGCTTCCTTGCACAGGCGAAAAAATAAGACTACACATTTCCTGATGCCTTTCTGCACAAACTGACTTTTCGGTCTAAAATTTTTTTATTAGCTGCCTGTGATTGTCCAAAAGGAAATATGAGTTTTGTGCTAATTTTAGTATGGATTTCTAGGGGTGTTAACTCTCAAAATCAATTGCTTGCAAACTCTTGCAAAACTTTAGTATTTGTTCATGCAAAAAAAAAAACAACTGTATGCACAAACTACTGATTTCCCCCCAAATATGCTTATGTCCATGGCTTACACAGCAGCTAATGCTGTTAGTATGTTACATACTTCACAAACAACTTTTTTTTAACTATAACCTTGCATAATACTTACATCAGCATCAACAGGGTTATAAATAAATTGTAGGCCAAGTGTGTTGCATTCAACGTGCTATGAAAATAAATAGATGGTTTATATAGGCCAAAAAGATCTTATATGGCATCCAAATTTACATTTGAATATTCAGAGTAATATATGTATGTAATTTATTGATGCTGAATGTCACAACTTACCGACAACTTTCATTGTCTTCATACCATTCTAAATTTTTCTAGGATTTCTGCTTTTTTACTGTTTAAAAATTGTTACCCAAATTACAATACTGATAAATAGCTTTATTGGAGTGACTTATATTTCAGTCTATTTAAGTAGGAATAATTCAGTGTGACCGATAACTTCAATAAATATGCTCTAATGCAGTGAATACTATAATTTTTGGATGTAAAGACAAGCTGGCAGTCTTCCTAAGCTGGCGTGGCCAGATATTAAGATCAGAACATTTTGAGCAGGCTAATGCCATTTGGGGTGTGCCAAGACATCATTTAGTTTGAACAAGCTTGAGTATAATGTATCTCAAATGCTGCTCTTCAATAAAGTATCTACAACTGTGACTATTGCCAATAACACATTAAAGGACAAGTGCTTCCCAAGACCATTTTGGCTTGATTAAAAGGACAAAGAGAACCTCATTAAGGAACATTCAAGTCATTTTAATATTGTAAAGTATACAAGTAAAAAGTTTAAAAATATTGAAGATTATATATTTTCCTTGAATGTTACTGAATTGGCAAGACTTTCATAATTATTATGAACTCTTATTTATAAATGTCAACAGTGTATGTCGTTCTATATATTCCAGAGAGAAATTAATTTAATATACTGTAGTTAGTATGCTTCCCATATTAAGAACATGTTGATTCAACCGGAATATCAGTCCCTGCTCCTTAAGGAATACAATCTTCAGGAATACTCAGTTATTAGTTTTTATTAAATTTTTTAAATTGTACCTGATAAATATTTAGGTTCAAGTCAATACTGGGTTAAATAATCTTGAATCAGGGGTGTTACTGGTGCTGCCATATACATTATAATGCTTACATTAACATTTAACCCGAGAAGTACTCCATTTTTTTCTCCATCTATACACTTGTCAAGCATCCCTGTATATAGTGTGTGTTTCCCTCTATATATATACCTGGCATTAGATTCACTTAGTTTTTCAGAGGCACAAGGTTCAACAGAAATGTCTCAGCCATAAAAAATAACCATCACAGCCTTCAGTAACATATATTGCAATCCCTGCCATGTTTGGTATGAATTGGCAAGGGATACATGTCCATGTGGTTGATATACTGTTTGTGGTTTACAGTATGAACACTTAAGTGTTGTATTTAGCATGGTCTGAATACAATGTACACAGTATGCACGTGTAATAAAAGAGATCAAGCCAAATAAATTCTAGTATACTGCAAGATGGCCAGGGCAGGAACATAACAGTTCATATACTGCATACATTAATTTATTAAAATAATTCACTTTAAAAGAGGTTCAGTCATGTAACTATAAAAATCCAATAACTTGTATGACAAATAATGCTATTGAGATGCTACATCAAAAACAGTTTTCCATAAATTTTAGTAATGTGCATAATGTCACACTCTCTTTCTCCAAAACGCATAGGGAGATAGAGAAATCAACATGTAACTCTTGTTTGGTATGCTGTATATTAATATATATATATATATATACCGTATATATTCATTTATTTAATCTTTCTGGTTCCTAAATTAGATAATTTTGTCTAATACTGCGTAAGGTTTTTTCTAATACTGCGTAAGTCCTCTGAGTGAATGAGGGATACAATCCTTGACATACAAATTGCATTTATTATATTTTCATTGTTATAATTAAATGACAATGAGACTATAATTTGTTGGGTGTATTTTCTTGCTTTCACTCACCTGATCCAATATGAATCTTTCTTCTTAAATTACCACCTTCTTGTTTTCATCCCCTTCTTTATATATCTTTCAAAAAGTTTTATTTTCTGTCCTTCTCTTCATCTCCCTGTTCTGAAGAAAATAGAGAAGTAGAGAAACATGTAAATACTCTTCCATTTGCATTTGCATAGTGTTTAGTTTAAAAATGCTAGGTACCTGCCATCATTGTTCTGTAGTTGAAACATCTGCACTGTTTAAGATAATAATGAACACATTTAGATAGTATTGTAAATCATAACCAAGGTTAATCTGGATATTGTTATTTATATGTGTGTACATCATTTCTGCAACTGAACAGATTTTGGCCCCTGAACAGACCCTTGCATTTTCTATCATAGGACTCCTGTGCAAATTTAAAAACACAGTGGCATCACTAAGAAGACAGAATATACAGTATATGAGTATCAGCTCATTTACAATTTTGATCCACTAATCAAAGCAAGATTATAGCAAAACATGGTGTACATGTTACCCATAAGTTGCACCATCTCTGATTTATAGAGTTGTAGTAAAATGAATGAATGTGCATTACTAGGGGTAGTAATATATTACCTATTGTATGTTATAAAAAAAAACTATCTTAAATCGCATACTTTGGGGTTAATAGTTAACTTATTAAACTATTACAAGGTTGTGTCTTGTTATGAAATGCCTGGTACGGACTATTTAAACAAGGATGGTGTGAAGAGCCTTTGTGATTCATTGTGTTTATACGTGTTTTCTCACATTTTCTCTGGCTACCTCAGTGATAACCAAATAATTTTTCACCCTAGTATTGACCTGACAGTAAAGGGACACTGAAGTCCAAAATGTCATATTGTATTATTACAATAGCATTTTAAACAATTCTGAGCAACTTGTTGGCACCTGGCTGGTGGAAAACAAGAGTCAAGAGTCCAAAACATATATCTAGGGTCTTCTGTTTCGTCCATGCAAGGGAGATATGCCTTACATTTTGGGTCTGGCTTGTCCTTTTGGGTAGAGTCACATTCTACATGAAAATCCTCATGTAATGACACAAGTGAGCCATGACTCGCAGGACTACACCTTGAGTGCCTACTACAAAACAGAACAATGATGGCAGGAACCTGGATTTAGATATTAATGTAAATCAAGACTGGGTATGTCTCTCATAAATAAAACACACTTTTATATCATTACACATATGTTGAATAAATTGTTGGTAGCTGTAGATAGTTGCACGGCGCGCCAAAGACATGCCACCGTAGATAGCTTGACTAATAACAGTCATCAAGCTAGGCATCCACCAGTACAGGATCAATATATCAAGATAGCATGAACACAATAGTTTTTTTTTAACACACTTAAAAGTGCATGTTTCAAAACCGAAAAAAAAAAATACTATTTAAAAAAAAGGCATTAAGTGGATTCAGCTCATAATCATGTGCATTTACCATACAGCTAAGTTTCTACATGCTTTGTAATGGGCAACAAGATTAATATATCTAATAGAGATGTTAATATTGGAAATATAACACCTCCTTGTTTCTAATTGATGATACTGTCCTGGGTAGCTTACTATGTATTATAAGTTATGTATGTATGTGTATATATATATATATATATATATATATATATATATATATATATATAGTTTAAAGAAAATAGTTACTTATTTTAGAAATTTGTTTTCGCATTAAAAAAAATAACACATTGTTTTTCTCAAATTAAATGCATTGTTTAATTTTTCCAAAGTGTTTCTTTTCCATCTGTTCATATGCAATGTGTTAAATTATAATTCTTCATCTCCTGATGTCAGCCTGTTTATTTTGCATTATGTGGGGTTTTTATCCTAAGGATGGGAACAGAGGAACTGAAAATCCATTTTGTAATTAATTCCACTTACTTTGATACCATTCTTTATAAATTAGATCAGAATAATTTTCCTTACAAGTACGTCACTTTTAGCATCATACATAGTTCTGTATACTGTAATATTTACTTTACCCCGCAGATAATTATTTTAGTTGATGAATGGCATGTTCCTGCCAAGACATGTCTGAATATGTATTGTAATTTGTCAGATAGGTCAATAATCTGTTAATGTTACTTAGGATCAATAATGTCCATCAGATAACATTGTCTGGACTTCCTCTAAGGAGAGCTGGGGAAATTCTGTGACAAGAATCTGGAGTATGAATTTGTGCAGTCACCCGATAAGTTTCTCACCTAACTCATGTACAGACAGGAGCTTTCGGAGACCAAGATTTTTAGTGATTTCATGTTTGTGAATTTTGTTTTATAGCTGATTTAGTTCGTTTTTGCTGATATTACTTTTTATTTACCTAAAGCTTATTTTGATATTAGAATTTTATAATTGAGTTGTTGTCCAGTGTTGATAATAACTTTATCACTCTTATGGGAGAAAATAGTGAAGATATGGGAGATATGGGAGAAAATAGTGAAGGGGGATCTTTATCTAAATGGAAACCTACTTAGGAGAATATATCCAAGAAAATAAATTCTAAGAGTTTCAACTGGCTTCATTATCTAACATTACAGAATAGTTTGCTACAAATCAGATACAAATTAAAAAATATGAAAGGAGTAGACTCCCTTTGAGAAATTAGTTTTATTGAATAATAAAAATCATCTAATATCAAAATGTCAAAAAATTATTAATAATTCTTGAAAATTTGAAAAATCAACAAGAATTAAAACCTGGGACAGAGATTTAAAGAAAGAATGGACAATAGAGAGTTGGAAAGAAGCTTTCAAATTAGTTAAAAAATCATCCCCTATGTCCATCGTATAATGAAATGTTCTTTAAAATTGCTCAAAGATGGCATTTAACTCCTGTAGACATATTAGATTCGATAGCTCCTCACAAACCTTGTGCTGGAGAAGTTGTGGTAAACAAGGTTCCCTCCAACATATGTGGTGAGATTGTGAAAAAATTCAATCGTTTTGGCTCCAGTAGAAACATCAAATCACCACAATAGCGGGCTCAGAGTTTAATCTTAAAATCGAGCATAGGATATTACATTTGGAAGTAAATATATCACCCCCAGGCCTCAAATATTTAATATCACATATTATGCTAATGGCAAAAAAAGATTATATTAAAATATTGCAAGAATACTCAGCCCCTTAAGATGGCAGGAAGTGATAAATTCAGCTTCAAGAAATTATGCTTTGGAAAAGGATTGGCCCTCAATAGGCCCAACAAAAAGAAATCCCTATATAAATTGGTTATATTGGGGAAAATATATTAATAAGTAAAAAAAAATATTCCCCCTCTATTCCTTCTGTATTAATCAATAGATATAAGTCTCAGAAATATTGTTAAATAAGTAATAAATAAATCAAAGGAAAGGAAGAAGAAAAAAAAGAAAAACCTCAGTAATAGAATAAATGGTGTGAAAGATAATAAATATTGTTTTTTTTTCCGTTTTTTTATAAGCAACATATGATGATATTAAAAGATATAACAAAATATATGCAGGAAAAATTAACATTTTGTACTACTTTGTAAATTATGTAAAATTTGTATGTTTATAAAATAAATAAATAATAATTTTATAATTGAAATTCATATTCTGAAGGAATACAAGTATGTGGAAGGTTTCTAGATTTCACTAGGAATAAAATATACCTATTTTTGGGTAATACATTTTATTAAGAGGTGCGTAAAAGTTTATAAGCACTTCTTAATAAAATGAAAGAAATCCAGAACCCTTCCTTGTACCTTTAACCACTGCTATAGTACTCAATGGGTTCCCTGGTGGTCCAGTGGTAGGATTCTGTGTTTTCACTGCTTTGACCTGGGTTTGATTCCAGTCAGGGAACCAAGAGGTCACCTCACCCTGAACCCAAGCAGGGTTGGGCCTGGTCAGTAATTGGATGGGAGACCACCTTGGAATACCAGGGGCTGTATGATGTGGCCCACTCCAGTATTTCTGCCATGGATACCAAGTGGATCAGCATGGTGTGTTGCAGTCCATGAGGGTACAGAGAGTCAGACACAACTGAACAATGCAAACAGTCATATCACTCACCAAGTCACATTAAATTAATTTACGTTAGCTGAATGAATCCAGTTCTGAATCAGCACATTGGCAGTACTAACAAGAATAATTTTTCACTGGGTCTAATAAGTGCAATATTTCTAGACAAAAAAAAAAAGAAAAAAGCAGAAAAAGCTATTGTGAATACTTTTTTAATCTCTAAAGCCGAAGTTCCCTCGGCCTAAGCTGTTTTTAGTCGAGCTCTAAATATATATTCAGATTTATGGCATGAACAGCCATGAAATAAAGTATAATTTGCAGCAGTTGGTCAGTGTGGCTTTATCTACATGTCCTGAAGGAAACAGAGATGGAGATTGGACTGTGAGCGAGTGATGTGGAGAAACTGACCTCTTACATCGGTCAATTGAATGAAATATTGGGAAATTGAGCTGTAGTTAAAAATACTTTGCTTATTTGTGTGCAAAATTAAAGTAAAATGTACCATCACAGGTTGAAATTGGTCTCTGAGCAACTTATTCCTGGCAACACAACTGCTTTAGAATAAACAAGAAAAATCCACTGACTCATCCTGTTATATGGACGCACGCACGCATTTGGTGGAAGCACAAACCTGTTATATGTACGCACGCATTCGGATCTGTTCTGCACTCACGCAAGGCTGTGGATCTCACCCATCATCTAAAACTCTCGGTCTGGCCGGTGGATCCCAACCTATATTAAATGGATCACTCGGTCTGGTCAGGCAATCCCAGGTATTGCGCCCAGTCCTCGTGCACAGCATGTAACTGCTCACCACCCAGACCGCTGTGTATCGGGGGAGCCTCCGGGGGGATCCGGGGCAGCTGACTTCAAGACCCAGGGGGCGCAGTGCTACAAGGACAAGAAGTACCGGGAGGCTGCCCAGGGAGCCAGAACCTGACCGGGAGCCCCGCAGGGGGGTCCTCAGGAGAGCACACTAACAGAGGAGCAGAGGAGGGTAGTGGAGGGCATCGAGGTGGACTGCTACAACAGCCTAGCAGGTGGGAGCAACGTCTTTGTATCCTACATAATAGCACCCTTGGGTACATACTGCAGGCTCTGGGATCCCTGTATAAAGGCATGGCACAAATGGGTACATAAATCTGCGTGAAAGATCTGGGTACATTCAGCTGGGTGCAAGCTCTGGGTACCACTGTGTAATGGCATGGCTTCCATCAAATTTGTGCGTACATATAACAGGATAGGTCCAAATCCACATTACAGTGCATCATTCATTCAGGATTGAATAATTGCATTCATAACTAATTAATATATTTAACCTGACTGCTATTTCAGCTCCTTTACATTTTTGTATATTGACCCCATCTCTTTCCATACTTTATTCTACCGGAGGACTACATAGACAGGCCCCTGCTTATAAGATTTTATGAAACTTTCCGGAGTTTTAGATGTGTCAGACGATGAAGCCCACACAGTATTTAAAGGGAAGCAATTATGTAAATGTAAGGAGACAAGGCGGGTTCCGTAGTGGTCCTGTGGTTTGGATTTGGTGCTTTCAGTGCTGCAAACTGGGTTTGATGTAAGTCAGGTTACCAAGAGGTCACACCACCTCAAGCCATTCACGATTGAACTTGGTTAATACTTGGATGGGAAACCACCTAGGAATACCAGTAAAAAAGGTATCACTATTCACTGCAATACTCTGATTATTCAAATATATATATATATATATATATATATATATATATATATATACACTCACACACACATGTATAGGGGGGATAGAAACATATTCGCCCAACTAGGTAGACCCATATCATGGTATATTTCCCCATATAATAATCATGTATTAACTGGTTGCACTGCATGAAGATATGCCCTAACTAAGAACAGTTAACACTTTCACAAATTAATATATTATTAAATATAGATGAATGTCAAAAAGCCATTTAAGCATAAAGGTGATGGCGTGGGATGTCATAATGCCATTTATAATGATAAATCATGCCAAATGCAAATTTAAATGTGAATAATGCATTAATACATTTAAAACATTTTAATAAAATTTTAAATGAGTAAAGTTACTTACGGTTATATATATTTATAATGTTTTCTGGTATTTGTAATTGCTTATTATTATTATTTGCAATCAGTTATTTAGCAATGCTTTAATTATTTTCTCTTTATTCTTTTCAGGGACTGTATTGTATATTTCTGTTTATATAGTGTTATGTGAACATTGTTTGCTTTCTAATATTATGTTTACTAGCGAATTGCCCGTCAAAAAATGACGGCAATGAAATTGTAAGGTAGCTAATGCTGTTTAGTGTGTAATAATGAAATATATAATACATTAATAAATGAATATACTTTACCTATTTTAAAGCATTGTGTGGAAGAGCTGTGAATGTGTTTTGATGTTGCTGCAGCATTAGTGGTGTGGATCTGCTGTGTAAGCGTGCTGAATGTGTGCAGTGTAACACTGTGCGTGCGCGAGCCCAAACCGTTGTCGTGTACTTCCGCATTGGCGTGAAATGGCGAGTAATGTGTGTTATACGTTTGTATCGGAATATCCGTAGGTGTTTTGTGGTGTTTTGCGAGTTTCTTGTGGTGTTTTGCGAGTTTAGAGTGCTGTAGCCTCGTTTTAGTTTTGTTCGGCGGCCATTTTTTCTCTCGCTTCGTTTTTTTTTTTAGTCTCTAAACTGTTTTATTTGAAGTAAAATCGAGATGTAAGTTGTATTTTTGAGGTGCTGGGTGCTCCCTCTTGGTGTAGGTAAGTTTTTTATGTATGTGGTGTGTGTATGTATTGTGTTTTACATTTTGTAATGTTCGCGAGTTGCGTCCGAGTGTTGCGAGTCCGTAATGTGTGTGAACGTGTGTCGTATGTTGTTTGCGAGTGTCGTAATGTGTGTGTCGTAGTGTTTGGGTTGCGACGTGAAGTTTGCGAGGGTCGCAGTTGCTGGCAAGGAGCGCCTTCGGCGCTCCATGCCAGCAACTAAGGCCCTCGCTTTGCGAGGTCCTCAGGTGCTGGCATGGAGCGCCTACGGCGCTCCATGCCAGCAACTGAGACCCTCGGGCAGTGCCCTCGCTTCGCGAGGGCCTCGGCTCGCTGCGCGAGCCGCGGCCCTCGCTACGCGAGGGCCGCGGGCTCGCTACGCGAGCCCGCAGCGTTAGCAACAACTCGTACGCTCACAACTATATATGTGATAAGGCTCAGGGCCTGGCTGTGCTGCTCTCCTTTTGCTGCTCCTTTATCTCACTCTTAGTCATTCTGTTGGCTCATTTTATTTGTTCAGTGCAAAGGTTAAATTGTTGTATGTAGTAACGGAGATATTCCCTCTGGTGATTGATCCAATTCCCCTCTAGATCTTATCAGGAGCTGAATGTCAATTTATTTTATTGCCATGAAACAGCAGCCGCTCCCCAGTTGGTACGTGAACGTTTCTCCTCCTAATGGTTTCAGTCAGATGCAAAGCGAGCCTCACCTTCTCCTCCTAAGCTACGTTATATCACATGGATTGCATGTGAAAGCATTATTTATGTGTAGTCTCTAGACAAACATAGGTAATGAACTGACATGTGTGCTGCTTGTGCAATACTCTGTGTGTGCAGCTAATTTAGCTTGCAGATAACAAAGAGCCTCAAATACATGCCCCTAATCCACCACACGCCATCCTCTGTGGTCAGTGGGGAAAAAGTGCAAATTGCGTCAATATTTACAAAACCCTTGACACGAGTGGTAGTTGTTAGAACAGAATACATGGCAAAATAGTTTTTAATAGCAAAGTGGAGCATTTTTTTGTAGAAATATCAATAACACTATATCCAGTTACGAGGACAACATCAACTCAGGAGGAAATTGGGTTCTCTTTTAAAGATCATGAAAATTGTTATTAATGTTGTCAACATGTAACTCTATGCACGTATGTGTGGTTGTGTAAACTAATCTCTGGCTCATTGAGCTTGTTTTATGTAATAGAGGCTATTTAACCGAATAACACTGGGGTAGATTATTTTTTTTCTATATATTCTACTAACTTTCTTTTCCTGCACCGCCTTGAATCCTCATCTTTCTTTTTTCAGTTTGCGTCAGACTTATGTTTGGGCACTTTTCACCTACTTATCCTTTCATCCTATATGATAGATTCACAAACATTCAGTGAAGCCCATCAAGCTATGGTATCTAGCAACTTCTCACCCATACCAAGCAATCACAATTGGGGTATTTTATGTAAGTGTTTTGGGTATAAAACCCCAATTACCATCACTGAAGCCATCACTGCTTGTGAAGTATCTACACAACGTCTCAGTCTGAAAGGTTGTGGAGTGCCATAATTATAACAAAAACATTATGGCACACCTCAAACTCTACTATTTAAACCACAGAGAATATTGACCATAGCAGTGAAAAGCACATAAAGTTGAGCTTTGCATTAGTAAACATAATTTCATGCAGTTTTGAAGAACATTCACAATCACCACAGTTTGCTAACAAAATGCGGGTGGAGGTTTAGTGAGCATGCATAAATTAATCTCAGTGAACAGCTTAAAGGGGGCTGAGATGAGTGGCAGTCTATTACCGCTCTTCACAGCCATTTTTTGGAAATCTTCCTCTATGTACATAGGTAGTGGGCTCTCATGAGTATGTCTTTCCCTTCATATTTAGTATATGTATGCATGAACAGGGTTGGGGGCCCAAAGCGCCTACATTTTTTTAACTATTTGCTCCTAGATATCTCTATGAAGGGCTTCCTTCCTCGCTCCTAAAATGTTCCTGGCTCCTAAATTTTTGATATTTTTTCCACCCCTGTGTATGACCCATTCTTTACATTAATAAAGATAACCAAAAAATCCAGAAAAGACACAGCACGTTTAAATAATAGCATTTTAGAACCAAGCATTTTAATTTTCACTGAAAATTAAACCAGATGCATAAACTTCCTTTTACTTGGGTTCTGTAACTTCCTAAATATGCTTTCTGACTGAGAATGAACTTTATTTGACACTTTTGTTTCCCAGAAATAGACTTTGCTTTTGGTACTTTGTTTATACCACAGCAATGTTTATTTTTTCATGCCAGCTACCAATGTCTATACTTTGATCAAGCACGAATTTACTGGCCTTTCAAAGCACCTTTGGTCTATAGCAGTGGTGGACACATGCCGCCCTCAAGCACTTACCACACGACCCCCATATTGTCCTTTGGAATGGGAGAGCATGCTCCTCTTCAGCAACACACAATCCATTATGTCTCTCTAAACTAAGCAATAATATCCAGTTTTACTTCAAATATTGATTTTACTTATCTATACCACTATGAGGAATTCATTTCTTTCCTGCAGAGATTTTACCATTTTCTTTATGTAAATTGAAAAACACTGTGAGGCTCTTGTGGAGATTCATGGGCAGCATATGAGGCTCTTCAAGTTGAAAATGTTGTCCACCACTGGCATACTTATCTATCTATCTATCTATCTATCTATCTATCTATCTATGTTTTTATACCTTAATTAAAGAAGAACCTTTATAATATGAGTGTCTGTTTCTGGTTCAGCCCAACACTTAGAGATGTCTGTCAATAGGAGCCCATATTAGCACAAAGAGTGAACAAAGAGAGGTGGAAAGTACAGTGTGTACACAGTTAGTAAGTACCCCAAGGCGGAAGTATGAACCCTCACTAATTTGTATACAATTCCATAGTCACACAATTATTTTGTTAGCTTTAGGAAAGTGGTGTGTTGAATCAATAGAGTTCATAATGCATTTTGCATAATTGCAATGTACCTTTTCGTTATTGGAGACTCTTTTGTATATGGAAAGCTCCATCTCGACTGACTTCAGCACTTCCTGATAGCGTGGAGTCTGAGGATCTGCACTACTATCTGATCTACTGAACAGTGGAGGGAGGTGAAGGATTTTGAACTTATAGTATTTGACTCGCTCAGAAGCAGTATGACAGTATTAGACGTATAACTATAATCCCTGTTCTTGCAGCGACGTAAACTATACCTTCATCAAAGTATCATGGAGTCTCTAGGGACCAGCAGAGGCATCACTTTTTTTTTATTAAAAACTAGCTCTGTGAAAGCTTGCTTGTCTAATTATGCTCATAAACAAACTCAGATTTTTAACATACTGTATATTTTATTTAATCAGACCACTTCGAATTAGCTTGAAAGTACAGTCATGTTCTGCTTTACCTAGGGGAAATTCAAGACATATGACATATCACAGTTTCATTTCAAAACTGATTTTTAACATACAATTCACATTTATTGTAGAAATTAATTTCTAAACATATATAAATAATAAATAAAATACAACAATGGTTACATTTAAAGAATAATATATATATATATATATATATATATATATATATTGTACTAGCTATTTTTCTCTACAGTAAATACTTTGTGAAATATCTACTCAGTGGCTCAGTATGCTATTGTGTGTCTCTGCTTGATAAGGGCGAGAGAGAGTTCTAACTGCCAAATTACATTGCAGGCCTTTATTTTGGCCACTGGAGAGACAGACAATCAGACTTTACATAATAGGCAAATCAAATAAGCTAATTAATATGCATGAGCTGCTCATTTGCAGGTAAATGCAGCAACATCAATATGGAATTTCCTCGGATTTATTCACTTTAGAAAAAAATGGATAATACAACATATAGCCGGTTTATCATGCTCTTTAACAATAACTTAAAATACAATTTAAAGAGTCCCTTTAATGTCAGTTGGCTATTTCTGATAAGAGAAACAGCAGCAGGGTAGAGTCTGGTTTTATGATCTCTGTGTCAACACAGAAATCTGTTCTTACCTTGAAAGGTTTATTGTGTACAAAGATGTGGCATGTGATATAGATCAGAATACAGATTAGACCTGTGACCTGTGACATATTGCTGATTAGTAGAATGCCATTAGGAAATAATGAAAAATAATAATAACCATCAGCCTTATTAAATTGCGACTCGGCCAGTGGAATAGGGCTCTATTTAAGCACAGAGCATATTTTTTTACAGAAGTTTTTAGTTAGTTAGTGAAAAAAAATATGCTATGTGCTTATATAGAGCCCTTTTCAATTAGCCGAATCGCAATTTAATATGGCTGCATATCTGTTTAGGCAACGATACATTTGGCTCACGGACAAAATCATTGTGATTATGAACTTAAAATATCCATTTAATGAACTACACTTGAAAAGAGGCAACATGTATTTCAAATGTAATTTGTTATGTTTATATGCCATGATCTCGATCCACTTTCTGATGTAGATGTTTCTGATGTAGAGTAGACGTTGAATTTGGCATCCACAAGTCCCAGTGCATACATGAGGACTAATTGAATGCTCATTGGTTTACAAGGACAAACACTGTTAGAAAAGAAGCTGCAGGCTCAGTAAAGAAAATGTAAGCTTTCAGAAAATATTTGCATAGAAAAACTTTTATATTTATTTTACTTTCTAAAAACATTTTTTTCCATTATAAAGTTTTGTTATTGAAAAGAACTGATAGTATAAATTGTCCACAGTGTTCATCTAATATAATAATTATTAGCATTTATTTTAACTGAATATAGAAAATTCAACAAACCTCTTTGTTGTACTTTTAAATTCTGATATTTATGCAGGTGTTTCATAGGATGTGCCATCTTCAAAAGAAATAAGGCCTCCATGCTAATCCCCTATTTCACAGATTACCCCATGATTAAGAGCAAAGTAAAACTATCTAGTTATGTTAATCACCCATTACGGAAACATTGCGAGAGAACTGCTACGAGTGACTGCGGCAAGACAAAGCCGGGATCTACGGCAACCTTTTCCATTGATTTTTTGCACTGACAAAAGATTACAAGTTAGACTTTTACCTCAAACCCCTTTGCTAATAAGAATTTATGGCTCATCTGCAAAATAGGGCAGTGCTGTAAATAAAAAAAACGTAAGAAAATATTACGGGTACCAAAGAGTTCCACAGCAGCAGTTAAAGAGACAGCATAGCAAAATAGAAAATGCTGAATGTTCAACATTATTTGACACTTAACAATCCAGTATAAACATGTGTAATTAAAACATATGATATTTTATTATTATGTTCATTTCATTATACAACATCAAGGGTAACACACAACCCACTGCTCACGGACTAGGAACAAATGCTATAATGCATTGATTATATACATATAATATTTATATACAAAATAAACATAATTATATATATTAAATCTATAAATTCAATTGTCACATATATTTAATTTAAATACATATAAATAAATAAAATAAAATAAAATATATATATATATATATATATATATATATATAGTATCTTGCTGCAGTTACTGCACTTGCTCTCAATCATTATAATAATCATGATGTTCTAATTTTCTATTGGTTCCTAGAGCCGATTTTTGGGTATAATTAGACTTCTCGATTAGCATTGGAGCCTATTATATCTACGGTAAATAGAACTCCTCTGGTTCATTGGCAGGTTTCTTATCGCCAACATCTAGAATTTCAACACTATCTATTGAAGCATCTTCTGCTTGAATTCCTGTATCTTGTTTTTGTTGGCACACAGAATATCTGCTCTTCAGATGTTCTCCAGTGATTTTTCTTTTTTTAAAGTTTTGACTCTGATAAGAATTGTTTTATGCATGCATTTCTAAAGCCTTGGACTTTGATGTATTTGATATTATAATTGACATAATATGGTCCCTACTTTATTGTGAGTTAGTTCCTTCACATTCAACATTACTTTGAGTGGCCACCCAGTGAGTTAAGCCAGTATCATGACTCTGGAGAACTTCCAGAAAATCCTTTACTCACAAATCTATCCTAAGCTACAAATGTTTCTAGATTTTAACTTCTTGTGTGGAACACTTTCTTAGATGTAAAAAGTCTCTGTATAATTCACCAGGTTCGGTGATGTATTACCGTATTGGTCCGAATATAAGCCGCACCTTTTTTCCAATTTTTGAGCTTGCGAGTTAAGGTTGTGGCTTATATTCGCGACCGTAAAAAAATCATTGCCGATTTGCGAACTTTGCTTGTAACGTGTGCTGCTTCTATTCGCGAATGCAAAATTACTGCCGATTTGTGTGATTGCGAGTTAAGCCGACGCGATTGCGAGTTAAGGGTGCCAATTTTCGTGCTTTAGACTGCGGTATTGAATAGCGATTTACGGTTTTAGTGATTCTAACGTCCTGTAAATCCTGTAACCTGCAAAAAAGCTACAGTGCTAGTTAGAAAGCCTGTTTCTTGCAATGGCTGATCACTTTGAGAGTCTTTTTCTATCCAATTTTACGGGTGCGGCTTATATGTGAGTACTATCTTTTTAAAAAAATTTCCCCTTGAACTTTACGGGTGCGGCTTATATGCAAGTGCGGCTTATATTCAGACCAATACGGTATACTGTTGTTATTATTATTATCTTTATTTATATTGTGCCAACATATTCCGTAGCGCTGTACAGAGGTTGAGTACATGGCAAAAACATTAAACAAAAAACAAAACAAAATTAGCACCTTATAAAGAATGGAGGGCCCTGTTTTTGAACTTGTTTCCAAAGCACTGACCAAATATTGAAAACTCGCAAACGTACAATCTAAGGTTCCATGTCTTTTCTTCAACTGTCTTCTCTCTGTCCTGTTTAAGTGTACTCAGAATTATATTTTCTTTCCTTACTGGTTGTAAGTGAAGGGTTTTTCAAGCACCTTTGTATACAACATAACATATTTAGTACCTGGTTACAGTTTTCTGGACATCCCAGACACAGGAGACAGTTCTTGTACATATTATCGGTGTAGCTGCACATTGATTCAGAAGTCCCCGTTTAGAGCTCTTATATTCACCATAGCGCTCTCTCAGCACTATGGCATTAAATTGCCCCGTTTACCACTAATTCACAGCAATGCATGTGCAGCCCTTAACAGGGTATTTATTCCCAGTGCAGAGTAAATAATGATGAAAGCCTTTCTTGTATCAGTGAGATAATTTCAAGGAGCGACTCTCAGCACCATATTCCATGTCTATAACAGATCCTCTCATATGTGTAACACTGACGTTACATTCTCATATCTGTGGGATCCATGTACTATCTGCATGTTTGCTATCGGTGCATCTAATTCACATGGCATCATAGAGCTAACATCTACACAGCATCTGACTATATTAGAATTGCATTGAATGTGTCTCCTAGGACATTAGGAAGTAAAGGTTTTAATGAAATATTACTTCGGTAACATTTACACACCAAAATAAATAGAACTAGTATTTTAGCTTTATGTTTTAATCCCCTCTGATAAATAATACCCAATGTTTCTATCAGTTTCCTTTTTTTTAGATATTTTTGCTCTGTACACATTCAGTTTTTAATGGCGTCTCCTTCTGCCTCTTTGTTTCCATAACCCAAGCTGTCACAACTTTAGCTGTATTCGGGTGTACTTAGTGCGGTCCTCTTTCGTCAGCAGATAATTACATTTTCCTTGTTTGTTTCTTACTTTTATGTGGCACAGATTAAGTTACATCTATGGTGTAGTTTAAAACTATAAAAATAACAAGATTGTATATTCTTATATTGAAGTTTATAATTTTAACTTGTCAATAACCTTTTGACTTACCAAACTGGACTTTATTGTTAACTATTTCTACAGGGGATGATGCTGATTACGCCAACTACTACTAGGCATCTCCATACATTGCTTTCAGTGTAAGAGTGTTTGAGTTCATGGGTCTGGGCACATACAGACCCAGGGAATATTTCATCAGTTTTCTTCTTCTAGGGCATTTGAGCAGAATTCTGTACTGCTTTTGTTTCTCAATCAATTTAATAAAAGGCATCTAGAAATTAAATAAACCACTGAACATGCTTTTGTGTTGTATAAACTCATACAGAAGTTGTTCCACAGTCCAGTCAGGTAGTGATGTTTGGCTCATCACTTGACAACAATTTCTTTTAGAAGTCAGAATCCCACTTCAAGTATCAGATGGATGTTTTCTTTCCATTGTCATCTGTGATTGGCTGAGAAAACATTTTCACGGAAGAAGGAACATGTACCTGACATGCTCAAAAGTATTTTTCATTGGTATAAAAATGATTCCTTTATTTCTTTCCATTTAATGAAAATATTTTTCATTTTCTATGTAGATTTTATCACACAACAGCTATCATTTATTTCCTTAAAAGTAAAAAAAAAAAACGAAATTTCCAAGCAATAATTTGCAATAAACTTGCTTTCAGATTAGCACTTTGTGTCTGCGCATTTTCTTCAAGTCATTGTCATTTTGCATTATTAACTTGATTTGTTATTCTTTATGCCCAAAATAGATTTTGTTGAGTGTTTCTTGTTGGCTTTTAACTTACCAATGTTTTTACAGAGTTCTTCTCACTGTTCACAAATATTTCTTGTGCAAGGAAGGCTTGACAGGTGTTATTTTGTAATCTTACCTTCCTTTTACTACATCTTTCAGTTACTGTTACTCTTAGCTAAAGTGCAAAATAAACACCTTAAATACCAAAAAGTTTAAATTCTGCCTTCCATGCATTGACTTCTCATATATATTTATCAGGGGGGGCACTTATGCTGTATTACACTATTAGATGTGCCCTTATAAACAACAGAATCTAGGAACTTCAGTGCATAGTTTCAGGTATTTATATTAACTTTAATTAATATTGCCTTTTTTGAAAACATGCTTGCATGAGAACCTCTGGTTTAGAGAAATAGCTCCAAAGATGGTAGTTAGTAATCATGATTATTTATTTGAATCATGAGACGTATGGACCTATTTATTTCCAGCTTCCGCAGTTATTATTAATATTATTGTTTATTTGTAACGCTAACATATCCCGTAGTGCTATACATGGGTTAAGTTCACGGCAAAACAATGCAAAGAATGTAGGGCCCTGTCTTTGGGCTTACAATCTAGTGTGCATAGTTCTTTGCCCAAAGCACCTTGTAAGATTGGCTATCATTGAAAACTGTCTCACTCCATCTGACTCTCATATGGTGGCTTACACTTGAGTCACACTCCTAGACCTGGGAACGAATAAGGTGGAGGTGTGGGCTTACCACTTTCTTCCCACTGTACCTTTCAGTGCATACCACTCCCCCCTTTCCCTCCCTCCAATTCTTATCTTTTGAAGTTTAAACAATAGTCTTTGTCTCATCCATCTCACTGCAAGTAGCAGTGATCTATCGCCCACCTGGAACACCCTCTCAATTTCTAGATCATTTTGCATCCTTACGCCCTCATTTTCTCTCCTACAACATACATGCACTCATTCTTGCCTATTTCAACATTGCTTAAATTACTTTTACTTTCTCAGTTGTGTTAAGTGGACCGTGTAGTTCCAGTTTATATTAATGGAGGTTCCATAAGAAAATTATTCTAACATATTGCTTTCTGTAGACAAGAGGTTATAAAGTTCAGAGTAGGTTTTGGGGCTTGTTATGGAGTTTTGTTAAAGGGTTTATACACTAGGGAACTAGTTTTGTGTGCAGGAAAGAAGCCCATGGGTTCCATGTGAGCAATTTTGGAGTCCATTTGAGATTGATCAATACCTTTAGAGCTTAACTTGGGTTCCATGATTAAAATACTTTGGGAAACACTAATGATAATGAATAGCTTCAAATTAATTGCACCAGTTAACAATTTCTTTCAAACCCATGTGATCTTGAGTAATATGTGAGTATGCACCCTCCTACACCGAAACACCGGTAATTAAATTGAGTTGTGATTGTGACTCAAATGTTAACAAGAGAGACAGAAGCACAAATCGTGCTAAATTCCCCGGGAATCTGTTGCATATTTGTGGTAAATTAATTTGAGTTATAAATTATTTCCTGCTGCTTTTGGAAACATTTGTATGTGTAGAGTATACATGGAAGCAAATGTCTGTACAAGATAAAGCAGGAATACGTTCCAGAGCATGGTCCCATTCCTCATTACTAGCTTGGCAGCTTTGTCCATCCTCCAAAGCTATAACACAGAGGGATCCACTTATAAAAACTTGGCTCCTAAACTATATTTTATCAAAAGCTGTTAATTCTATGGATAAAAGAAATGCTTTCCTTTGGTAAACATGAGACTTTCAAACTGATAGTTATATTCTAGAAATATTTCTTACATGGAAAATTGGAGTCTTAAGGCTGTTTTACCAAACTGTACTTTTCATTCATCAATTTATACTTTACATTCACCTTATTCACACATTTGTTATATTTAAGAAAGTAATAAAAAATAATAGAAAATCCACTTATTATTAGATTCTAATAAAATCAATAAAATGTGATTGTGTAATTTGTTTAAGAAATGTCATTCCTTAAATGAACACTGTTGTCAAGGTATACAAATTATTTAGGAATGTTTATTCTTTAGTGTGAAAACAAGGTTAACATGCTGCTATAATCGTGCTCAATGGGTGGGTAGGATTGGATTGCTCAACTGCTGTAATCAGGTTTAAATAGTGAAGGTACCTTTTAAGGTACAAGATACTAAAAACACTTTAATATATGCTTTATCATAAGGTGATATTAAAGGCAGAGTGTAGTGGTAAAGAAGACATGACCCTTTAAAAGTATAAGTTACATCTAACATAGCAGTAGCCCTGTTGCTACTATTTTAATCTTCCTGTTTGTCTCTAGGGGTTTCCTCTCAAAACTCCTCTCATCACCATTATTGCACTGGTTCCCAAGGAAGATGAGCAGTGAGCTATTAATCTCCATATTGCATCTTTGAATGCTAACAGTATGCCAGCAGCTCTACTTGGTCATATGCTGACTTTTTTTCAACATGTGTTACTACATAGGGTGTCCCTTTAAATAATGATGATTATGTTCTGTGAGGATGAAATTGTTTCTTAGGTATAATTGTCTAAGTATTATTTTTGTATGTTCCTAGATTCTTTACAGGTTCCTTAGAAAACTTGTGTTTTGCTACTGTTATCACAGTCTGTTCAACTTTAAAATTCCATGAATGCGCAGAAAAGCATAAAATAGAAAATAGAAGTGCATACTGAAAGTGGGATGTGATTTATGACCGTAGTTCTCTAAACTCTTGCAGCTCAGTATTCTCATATCACTTTATCATTATATTATTATTTTCCAACAGGCCCCTGTGTTACCAGTTTGTTAGTGCACAACATGTCGCTGAAACCACAAAGGAAACTAGATTCTTCTACACTGCAGAAGATCGCCGCAGACATGAGCAATCTAATAGAAAACCTGGACTCCAGCGAGCTCCACTTTGATGGGGAAGAAGTGGATGCTGATGTTGTTAGTGATAGCAAAGTTAGCGGTAAGTGGGGTGTGTACTCCATTGAGCAGAGCTTGTACACTGAGGAGCACAGCAACAGTTTATTACATTTAGAGCAGGCACAGAGCTAGCGAATGCAGGACCCTGGTGCAAACAAAATGGCTTTTTTTTTGCCTCTCCTATATTTATTAATGGAATATTTATTTAATAGTGCAGTGTACACCCCCAGCCTCCTAGACACACTATATATACATACATTTATTTATATATTGTTTTTATTAAGTATATATATATATATATATATATATATATATTTATTTATTTAAATATTATATACTAGTAACTTGCCCATCATCATATTGCCATTATTTCCATTATGTATTCTGTGCCCTCTATCTCTATGCATACTCTCTTTCTCTTTCTCTCTGTGCATACTCTCTTTTTCTTTGCGCCCTCTCTCTCTCTGTGTGCCCTCTCTCTCTATGGGCGCTGTCTCTCTCTGCCCACTGTGTGCTCTCTGTCTCTTCTCCTCCCTCTCTCTCCCTACCGCTCTCTCTCCCTCTCTCTTTCCCCTCCCTCCCCCATCATTCTCTCTCTGTCTCCCTCTCTTTCTTCCTCCTTCTCTTTCTCTGCCTCCTTTCTCCCCCTCTCTCTCTTTCCCTCCATCTCAGCCTCCTCTCTTTCCCCTCCTTCTCTCCCCTCCTTCTATCTCTCTCTACCTCCCCCTCTCTCCTTCCCTCACTCCCCCATCCCTCTGTCTCTCCCTCACTTTCTCTCTGTCCCTCCCTCTCTCTTTCCCTACCTCTCTCTCTTCCCCCTCCGTCTCTCTCCCCCTCCCTCTCTCTCTCCCTCTCTCTTTCCCTCCCTCACTCCCGCCTCCCTCTGTCTCTCCCCTCCCTCTCTCTCCCTCTCTCTTTCCCTCCCTCAGTCTCTCCCCCTCTCTCTTTCCCTCCCTCACTCCCACTTCCCTCAGTCTCTCCCCTCCCTCTCTCTTTCCCTCCCTCTATCACTCCCCTCCTTCTCTCTGCCTCCTTTCCCTCCCTCTCTCCCCTCCTTCTCTCTCTCTACCTCCTCTCTCTTTTCCTCCCTCAATCCCCCTCTCTCTCCCCCTTCTGCCTCTTCTCTATCCCAGGAGACTGAGAAAGCTAATGTAAACAAAATACATATAAGAGTTAGCTCCACAGGTATTGTACTTAAGATGCCTTTCTCTGGCAATCCCAGAAAGTGAAATGTATTGTAAGATGACGTCTAATTGTTTTTACCTAGGGGCTTGCATACCTTTCTCGACCATTTACAACACAAAAGCCTTCAAAGAGCCCGAAGTGAAAACATTTCTAAATGGGTGCCCCATTAAAGTCAGAGTTTTGGAAGTAGAACGATTTGCTTCTTCTTCATCCTCAAAGGTGAGTGATTAATAATGTGTACACTGTGATATCACACTGTTTATTTTTTGATATACACTAATGCAGGCAATATGCAGTGTTTATAGGCAGTTGCCATTGCACATAATATGAACTGTACTATATCTTGCCAAAAGGAGCCATAGCTACAAGATGGCAGTCACCTGAACATACACATAAAAAGGTCACATATCATATTCTTGCATTGTTGGAAGAATTCACATGGCCTAAATAACAGATGTAGTAATAGTTCACATATTTTTCGGATCAACAGAAAATCTTCCAGAAAATGTATGAGATGGTCATGAAACACTTCACTTTGTTTTGAGCAATGTACACTAGTAGTTCAGTGAGTAAGCAGAGTTGAGTAAGTTTCTAATAATGATCCAATAATTGTGACATAATTTAATCTCTTGGCCAGTTGAGTTCTTTTCGCAATGGAATGTCATTGGTGTTCTGTATGGGTGATAGTAGCTGCAGCATTACCGGGACAAAGTGATCAGCTCATAAATACTAATTACAAAAAGGGTTGTTGTTCTTTTTGCTAATTGTCCGTGGGATGCTATATTCTTAGAAATGATTGTTTGACTTATTGAAGTATGACAATACGCTTGTTCTTGCAGTCTTTTAATATGTAAGGGAGATGTTATATATGTACATGCACATACATGGATAGCTATATGCATGTGTTATTAGAAAAATCTGATAAAATGTTAAGATGCGATGATGCAATAAGATGAAACAGTGGGTAGATGATCTAACTCGTGCAAATCCATCCTATGCTATGCAAGAAAGCTCTGATATAATGGCAGGCATATGCTGAGGACCATGTATAAACTGGTATTAGATTAAATATTACAAATGCATGGTGTACTCATTTGCATGCTCCTGCCCAGTTTCCCAGAGTTCAGTGCAATAACTGTATTTCTTGGAATTCTGATTTTTTTTCTGATGTTGATCATTCTGGGAATGTCATTTATCTTTGTGCTGCATTTTTTTTTAAATGAGCAGCTCCTGAATACCAAAGAGCTGCCTTTATTTGCTAACTAAAATCACAATCTGCCTGTTTGTCCCTGAGGTGGCCAAAACCATGGTTCTTTTTTTTAAATCATCATGTATAACACACATCTGATAAGTTAAAATATTAGTTGCAAAACTATGAGCTTCTCAGTGGTTCCCCTAATCAAGGTTTTAAGTATACAAGAATATTTATATTGATATTGTATTTTGTTTAGAAGCTAAATAATATTTCTTGAGTGCATCTCTTTAACTGAATTAAGACATTTAAATCAATCCGAGATTCAAGTAGTGGATTGTAGTGCAGAGGTTAAGGATTAACCATAAAAGTGCTATGCTTTCCATTTTAAGTTGCTGTCATAAACACCAATTTATACATAAATTAAACAGATTATTTTAAATTTGAATACAAGGAATAGTTTCTATATGATTTTTGCATTAAAGCTCTGCTGCCTCAGTGTGGTAAAAAGCTTGTGCTAGCAGTCAGAAATCTCATGATAAAGTATGGAATTGTGGCCTAGCAGCTCTTATATGTACATATCGAGACATTTATTTGTGAAACAAATTTTTTTTGCAAAAACTATTGTGTGATTTATCAACAGTTTAATAATATAGCAAACATAGCCTGATCAACTAGCTATGCTGTAACAAATGACTAGTTTAATTATCCTGGGCATTGTTAAGTGTAGAATTCTCAATTTGTATATACAGTATCTAGCCACCATGGCCCTTTATTTCAAGTTCAGTGTTAAAAGAAAATTGACAGATGACTTAAAAACATGTTCAAATAAATGAATAGGACTTAAAGTTGTCACTTAAACCTATGTGTAATAAAAAGTACTTATTCAATTGAATCAATCACCTTTTCTGATCTACCCACCAAACGTGTTGTCATCTTTTTGTACAGTGTCGTGGTTGCTTAATACTACTGATTACTCCCAGGAGGTTGGCATGCATTGTTTTCAGTCTAAATACATTTTATTGGATGGATCTTAGCACATGGCCATAAGTATATACATTAATGTACATACATACACTATATGTATACATAAAGTCACCAACCGTCACATATACATATATACAAAGTCAAGTTACAACCCTTTTCCACCAGGCATTGAGCATTAGGACCTCTTCTCAGACGCAGACTAAAACATATAAGAAATTAAACAAAATCTTTTCCCTTCATGTTACGTCATAGAGATGAAATGAATTACCCTATATTAGATCATGGGCAAAAAAAAATATTCTCAAATACCAAAAAACTTAACCTTTGCAAGAAAATTCCAATGTAGTAACATTTTAAATGCCATCTCTCTTCATATATTTGGAGTGTTTATACAGTGACTAAACATTATCAGCCTTATTAAATTGCAATTCGGCCAATTGAATAGGGCTCTATTTAAGCACATAGCATTTTTTTTACAGAAGTGTTTAGTTAGTGAACTTCTATCTAAAAGCAAGGTTATCGCTAACTAAAAACTTCTGTAAAAAAATATGCTCTGTGCTTATATAGAGCCCTATTCAATTGGCCGAATCACAATTTTACAAGGCTGCTAGTTATTATTTATTCATGACATTGCTTATTTTTGTTGACGTTTCTAACCTAGTAATTTAACAACTTGTTTTCTATATAATTTAATTTCAGACATCAGTGCTAAACATTTACACAATCGAGCTAACACATGGGGAGTTTACATGGCAAGTAAAAAGGAAATTCAAGCACTTTCAGGACCTGCACAGAGAACTTCTTCGGTACAAAGCTTTCATCAGGATCCCAATACCTATTAGAAGGTATGTATGTACTGACTGGGATGTAAAGAGTAGAACTTCCATGTTTCTTTACTACAATACAGTGGTTGTGACATGCTCATATTTTCAGCCATACCGTAAGAAGACAGACAGTCAAAAGAGGAGAGGTCAGATCAATGCCAAGTCTACCACGGAGCACTGAGATTGTCCGAGAGGAGCAGGCTTCAAGTAGAAGAGTGAGCATAAAATCCTTAATCCAGTTCCATATTTACAATATGCTGGTTTGATTGGGTTTGTCTGGTTACCTAGCATTTCTTGCTTTAATGTAAATGCATACACAGGGCCACATTCAATTTGAAGCCCGCAACTCAATCGCAGTCAACCGAATGTCTGCGAGTGTGTTGCGGGATCCCGTTTGTCTCCGATTGCGATGTTATTCAATTGATCAAGCCCGCAAGCTACGGGCCCAACGCCAAAACCGTAAACCATGCACTGGTTCGTAGCAGTTCAGAGCTGGAACATGATCAATTCAGCAAGCCCATAACTGACCATTTCGAATCAGCCACTAGAAAATGAGACCGTCATTATTACAGCAGTAAAACATGGAGGTTACATGTCAATCAATTAGGTTCCGATATGCGATCAGACTCGCAAACCCACAAAATAATAAATTCTGAAAATGAATGCCAATACTGTTCTAATCCATATGGGTGGCCTGATATATATTAACTCATTGATACCTGAAATCGATTTAACCCCGTAATGACACAACATAAAAATAAATTAAATTTCCTGCCGATTTGCGAGCCTGAGACTAATGTCTATCATCGTTTCCACATTATTTACAGTGCAGTAGTGATTTTTTATTTGCATTTACAGTGCTACTAATAGGCGTTTAACCTTCTTGCGGGTTCTCTTTAGCACTCGTAGGATTTTCTCCTTTATTTGCCATTTACTGTGTGAAAACATTTGCGGCCTTTAGGAAATCGAGCAATTGAATACCGATTTGCGATTTTAGGCTTGCGAAAGTGAGAGATCAAAGGCTTCTGGAAACCGTAAGTTATGAGTTCAACCATCACTATTTTTTCAAGCCCGTAACTCAGAAGCCTTTCCGAGGGCGCAAAAAGACGCCAATTGAATAGCAAAATAACTTGCGACCTCACTTACGGGCTAGTGGATCTCCCAAAACCTCAATTGAATGTGGCTCTAAGACTTTTGTACTAATGAACCTAATGTGATTAAGCCTCCAGTCATTAAAATTAGAAAATGTGTATGCTGGACAGGTTTTATAAATAGAAGTTTAGGAAATCTGTTCAACACTTTGTTGCATTTTAGCTATTTTCAGTGTACGATTGGTTTATGACCTGTTGTTAAATTGGATGTTATGTTTACTGTGTTATAGAAACAGCTGGAAGATTACTTAAATGCGCTGCTAAAAATGCCCATGTACAGGAATTACCATGCAACCGTAAGTATAGTATATGTATACATTCATATTGTATGTCTGAATTCACTTTAAGGTTCTTAATAGATCCACATCTCATTTGCATCACAATGGCCCTATGTATACAAGATCATAGTGTAAGAGTATACATTACATTACCCTCCTGGGCCAAACAGCATTTTAGTTCATAAATCACATATAATCGATCAGAGACAAAACAAACAAGAAATTGTATTCCAGCCCTTCATATAGGCCGTGTTTGCTGAATTCTTACTACATTACCTCAGTTTAAATTACTCTTCTGTATCACACAATGACTATTATAGCCGTTTTCATTTGTTTGTTGTTTTTGTTAATACATTTAAATGTATGTTTTTTGTTGATCCAGAGAGAATTCATAGATGTAAGTCAGCTATCATTTATCCACGACCTTGGACCAAAGGGCATGTAAGTAATATTTCTCTCATTTTTTGTTTCGATTATATCCCTTCGTTTTAGAGTTCAAGAAATAAGCTTATTTATTTTTTCTTTTAAATCAAGTGAAGTTGCTAGCATTTTTAGGAATATATATATATATTTTATACCAAATAAATATTATAATATTAATTAATTCTGTGAGCATTACTTAAGAACATATAGTTAAATGACTTAAGTCAGTATGACATTAGTATTAGTGTAAGTAGACTAGATCTGATTTTAGTACATCAACAAATAAGCCAAATTACAGCTCAAGTAATGTAGCAGTCACTGTAGGAATTGTATAGTCCAGTGTCCAGCTGGTTGCCCATGAGCTGGATGCAGCTGATTTGTGTGGCCTAATGTCTGTTAACAACTTTGTTAAAATAATGTACAGTTAAAAAACTTGAGACATTATACATAAATTACCAGATCTTTACTTGTATCATCCCTGCATTTTGGGGGGTAATGGGAGGAGAGCAGTCAGTGTGTGATGTGATGCAGAGGAGATAATGACTACTGTGCTGCAGGAACTGCATTTATATCTACCTAGCGACTTGCCTGTCAAAAATGACGGGGCAATAAAATTTAAAGCCATGTGAATGCTGTTTGACACAGAATGTAAACCGTTTTGTACTGTGAGGACCTTCGGCGCTCATTGCATGGCTTGCGCTGAGCGCCTTCGGCGCTCATCACGAGCCTCTCCTGTTGTGTACTTTTGGTCCTCTGAGCACCTTCATGAGTCATGATAAAGAGAGATATATATTTCTATCTATATGTAGTTAAGTAATAATGAAAGATTTATTAAATAAATTAATATACTTTAATTATTTATAATTCATATATGCAGCGAGCAATAGGCTGAAGAGCTAACAATCTGTTTGTATTTTGCATAGAATATACATTGTGAGTGTTAGTGTCCTGCTTATAAAGTGTAATGAATGTTTGAACTGTGCATTCTAAATAGGCTGCGTGCACAAGGTAAAGCCGTTGGTTTATTGTGTAAAACGGCATTGTATAGTCGTAATGTTATTAATGTGGTACGCGTCTCGTGAGCATTTTCCGGCTTTTGTAATAGTGTATTTTGTAGGTCGTAGTGTGATGTGTAACGTGCTACGCATTTGGTAGTGTTTTGCGCGGTCCGAGGTCGTGTAGTCTCGTTTTCATTTTTTTCAGTGGCCATTTTTTTCCTCGCTTAGGCGATTTTTTAGTGGCGAAAATCATCTAAATCTAGTTAAATTCGCATTCCATTTCACTCCCAGAAGTCCTGGCTGTTGCCCCGTGCTGTCTGTGATGTTTTTATAATTTTTTGGGGTGTATTTAGTGTATTTTTATTATTTTTTCATTTTCGGCGTTCGACCGTTAATCTCGTCATTTTTTGCGTCTTGTATCTTTTTTTTTCTAAGTCCCGCATCTAATTTTTTTTTTTTCTAAGTCCCGCGTTTGTCAACTTCTTGCACGGCAAGGCCAAGGCGATCCTGCGTTTAGGAAGTGTTTTTCGGCTAAGTCCTGCGTGTTTCATTGCCTCTTCGTGTTAGTGCTGAAAGTTGTAGTGCGTTGTAGTGGCTTAACGGCTTCAGCGCTCATCGGCTAAGTGCTACATGTTAACGGCTCGCCTTGCTTCGCGAGGCTCGCAGCGATACGAACCACGCAAAGTGTGACGACGTCTCGCAGTTTGTCAACTATTAAATGTGATCCACCCTGCAGTCTCTCTCCCCTTTCACCCTGCCGTCTCTCTCCCCTCTCACCCTGCTGTTTCTCTCCCATCTCACCATGCTGTCTCTCTCTCCTCTCACCCTGCTGTCTCTCCCCTCTCACCCTGCTGTCTCTCACCCTGCTGTCTCTCTCCCCTCTCACCCTGCTGTCTCTCTCCCCTCCCACCCTGCTGTCTCTCTCTCCCCTCTCACCCTGCTGTCTTTCTCCCCTCTCACCCTTCTGTCTCTCTCTCCCCTCTCACCCTGCTGTCTCTCTCTCCCCTCTCACCCTGCTGTCTCTCTCTCCCCTCTCACCCTGCTGTCTCTCTTCCCTCTCACCCAGCTGTCTCTCTCTACCCTCTCACCCTGCTGTCCCTCTCTCACTTCTCACCCTGCCTTTCTCTCCTCTCACCCTGCGCGCAGATGTCGGGGCACACTATAGATTGGAGCACTTTTGTCTGTGCGTGCATGTGTTGGCACGCATTTGTCAGAGCGCAGATGTCAAGCACGCTAAAGTCGGGGTGCCCCAAAATACATGTTTATTAATCTATATATTTTAACATACATTTTTTTTAAATCCAGTCTACCAGCTCACTGGCCAACACAAAATCTGGCCCCTCACAATAGGGGTAGACATCACTGGTATAGCTCATTGAGACTACACAATTCAAGTGTTAGCAATGTTAATTAATCAACAAATTAAGCTACTTGTAGATGTTTCTGTAAAGAGTAGATTATTAAAACATTTGTGTGTTATTACCTTTGACTTATCGATCTACATTTCTTGGCATAAAATATAAAGATCAACAATATAATACCCTTATTACCCATATATTTTTTTTTTTTTTTTTTTTTAATGTTTGTTCCCTCAAATTCTGAGGTAAAGATTTTGTCAGAAATACTTTACTAATCCTGCATAGATAGATGCTTATAGGTTTATGAGAGACTGGGAGGTAGCTGCCTCCATTAGAAAGGTTCACCTACCACTTCTAAACACTGGCTAATCAGCCCGTAGGAATTCGACCCAACATGAGAGATAGGATGGGTCATATTCGGTATGTTTGTAGTCAGTATATATGTTTAAAGGAACAGAGAAGCACAAATTTAAATAGTGAGGATAGGAAGGGGAAACATAGGTTAAGAGGAATTAAGTCAATAAAGAAACTATGTCATTAAGGATAATATCACATAACACCAATGGATTGAATATGCCCATTAAAAGAAAATTTGCATTTTCAGAATATAATAAATCAGGTGCAGAAATAATCTGCCTACAAGAAACACATCTGAAAATGAAGCATAACCATCTATTAAATAATAAATATTTTTTGAAGAGAGTAGATGCTAATTATACTAGTAAAACGAGGGGAGTCTCGATATTATTTAAAGCTAACTTAGTGGTGGAGGAAGAGTTTAAAAAGATTGATATAGAGGGAAGATATATATTGTGGGTAGGAGAAATAAATAAAAGCATCTACACAATTGTAAATATATATGCCCCAAATAAGAATCAAGAGAGATTTCTTATAAAAATATTGAAGTTAGTTCATAAATATAAAAAAGGAAAAGTTATTATATGTGGAGACTTAAATTTAGCTATGGATCCAGTTCCGGATAGATCAAAATCTAAATATAAGAAAAATAATAATACTTTGAGTTATTTAAGATTAAGAATTAAAAAACTAATGATAGAGCTTGACCTCTTTGATATTTGGAGAACATTTAATCCAGAAAAGATAGAGTTTACATATCACTCAAAGAAATATAATGTATACTCTAGAATAGATTATTTCTTGGGGGATTCTTCAGTGGTATACGATACAAAAAAAATAACTATCTTATCTACTGCACTATCAGATCACTTTCCACTGATGTTGGAACTAAAAGGGGTTGAAACCTATGGTAAAATAAGAAAGTGGAGAATAGAACCTCTGATTTTAAAAGATAAGATATATATAGAAGAAATAAGAACAGCTATTAGAGAATTTATGCGCTTAAATATAGATTCAGTATCATCTCCTTCACTCATATGGTGTACATTAAAAGCATTTGTTAGAGGCATTCTAATAGAAAAAGAAGCGCAAATGAAGAGAGCTAGGGGAACAACCCTAAGAAATCTTTATATTCAGTTAGATATATTACAGAATAGCAATACAAATCTTCCATCTATGCAAAAGATGGAAAAAATTAAAGATATCAATTTACAAATTAAAAAGATCTTTCAGTTAATTCAAGATAGAATGGTTTGGAAAGCACAACAAAACAATTACCTCATGGGAGGAAAAATGGGGAAATATTTGGCCAATAAAGTTAAGAATCAAAAAATTCAAAACCATATCCAGGGACTCAGGGGAGAAGAAAAAATTGGCAACATATTTTTCCAATACTACTCAGAATTATATAATATTGAGAAGCAGAAAGATTTTCAGAAACCTAGTTTGAGTGAGATAAAAAACTTTTTGAAGGATATTAAATTCCCTAAGATATCAGAGGAAGAATTATTATATCTAAATGAACCAATAACGGAGAAAGAGATAATAAAGGTTATTATTGAAACAAAAAACAATAAGGCCCCTGGTATTGATGGCCTAGATAAACTATTCTATACAACGTTTAAAGACCAGCTGGCCCCTTTATTGGCCAGTATGTTTAATGAGATTAAGAACAGCGGCATTATTAGAGAGGAGTTAACTGAAGCAAAAATTATAAATATAGTAAAAGAAGGAAAAGACCCGGAAGATAGGAAGAGCTATAGACCTATCTCTCTTATTAATTATGATTTAAAAATATATTCTAAGGTGTTAACTAATCGTTTGATCCCTTTAATTCCGCAGTTGATTAATCCAGAGCAGACAGGATTTGTTAAGTCCCGACAAGGAGGGGATAATATAAGAACATTGATAGATATTCTCTCTATAGGGAGGAGTGATGGGGGCCCCAGTTTGGCTCTGTCGATAGATGCAGAGAAAGCCTTCGACAGAGTCAGCTGGGACTTCCTTAAGATTGCCTTGGAATGTTATGGACTAGAGGAATTTGCTTCTAAAGCAATTATGGCTCTTTATATTAACCCTACAGCTAAGATTAGTGGGCCTAATTATGAAAC
Source organism: Discoglossus pictus (assembly GCA_027410445.1). Classification (NCBI taxonomy): domain Eukaryota; kingdom Metazoa; phylum Chordata; class Amphibia; order Anura; family Alytidae; genus Discoglossus; species Discoglossus pictus. The sequence continues at coordinate 332,030,151 of CM050165.1, forward strand.
ATCTTTTTTTCCCATAAAAAATGGAACTAGGCAGGGCTGTCCCTTGTCTCCCATATTATTTAATCTTTATGTGGAGCCTCTTCTATTGAAAATAAGGGAAGCAAAGGATATTGAGGGAGTAAAAGTCGGTCTTAAAGAGTATAAAATTGCTACATATGCAGATGATCTGATAGTTATTTTGAAGAACCCTATCCAATCTTTGGGAGCTCTTGATATCATCTTCAAAGAATTTGGAAGACTCTCTTATTATAAGGTCAACCATGAGAAATCAGATATTATATGAAGGGATCTCTCCTTTGAAGAAATTACAAGTTTAAAAAGCTCATTTAATTTTAAATGGAACTCTAATAAAATAAGTCATCTGGGTATAGACCTATCATTCAAGGTTAATAAGATTTTGAAATCTAATCTAGAAAAGATATGGAAACAGATTCAGAAAATCCTCTTAGAGTGGAAAGATGTAAAATTTTCATGGTCAGCTAGAATCGCAATTAGTAAGATGATATTGATCCCTAAAATCACTTATATCCTTAGAACAATTCCGGAAGTTCCGCCAAAATATTGGATTGCTAAACTGCAAAGAGGTATAGATGCATTTATTTTGGGTGGTAAAAGAACTAGAATCCCTCTTTCAATTACCAAAAGACCCATGCGTAAGGGTGGATTGGCATCACCCTCTATAAGAGATCTATATAATGCTATTGCCCTCTCTCAAATTATGATATGGAGTACTCCTGCCATTAATCCAGGTTGGAAGTCCTTAGAATACGATATATTAAAAATAGACACTCCTAATACATTGCTGTGGATTGATGGGTTAAATGATGTCAAGAGTGAACGGCTACCCAGAGGAGTAAAACATTGTTAAAATTCTGGGTGACAAATAGAGATAACTTGAACCTTTCGAGATATCCTTCGTTAGGTGCCCCTATAGAGTGTCTCTTATCACCGTTTAATGTTGACTTAATAGGTGGATGGAAATTGCAGGGAATATCCCTTATAGATGATCTCTACGCATCTGGTGTCCAACTATCCTGGTCTAACTTGAAACAAAAATATAAACTTAAGAACAACCAATGGTCGGCATTTAGATCCTTACAATCCTTGATGAAAGCAAAGGGATATGGTAAAAAGATTAGCTATTTGATTAGGGAGGAGGAAAGAGATTTTGTTTTACTGTTTTCTATTTTTCCTTCTTCACCCGAGTCTCCCCAGAAGCACATGATTTCTGTGCTAAACTATTAATTATATTAACTATATTGAGAGTAGTGCCGGTTCCTTTGTATGCTTGGTGGAGGTATCAAGTTAAGTGAACTTGCTATTAGGGAACTGCCTTCCAATCAGGAGTACAATATATTACATAAAAATTGGTATTCGAAGAGATGGGAGGGAGGAGTTTTTAACAGTGTATTTATACATATGCAATTGCTAAACTGTTGAATTACTGATACCTCTGGAATGTATGATTGTTTTGTTTTGTTATGTTTTTGATGTTTGTTAAAGAAAAACGAGAAAAAATAAAGTAAAAAAAAACAAAAAAAACAATATAATACCCTTGTAAATTTTATTTTCAGAGAAGGCATGATCATGAAGAGATCAGGCGGTCACAGAATACCAGGTCTAAACTGTTGTGGTCAAGGAAGCGTTTGTTATCGGTGGTCAAAAAGGTAACATAAAATGGTGCAATAATTTTTTTTTTTGTACATTTAGGTTACATTGTGTACTATGTATTATATATAGTGTTTACTGTCTATGTGATGCATAAACAAATAAGATGAATAGGAAGAGCAGCCATACAGACATCCTGGGTGTTCACTATAACTTTTTTTGTTAATATTTATAGTGGTTCCTTGGTACTTCAATTCAATTATTTTTGATAAGCAGAAATTGCATTGACACTCAACTCTTTTTTGGTACTCAACACGCTTGCTTTTCCTGTATATATATTTACATTACTCCTTATGGGAACTGCTACTCATCGTATTTGGCATTCGTTGTGCCTTCTGGAACCAATTAACTTTAAGTTCCAAGGTGCCATATAGGGTTCCCTAGTGGTCCAGTGATTAGGATTTGGTGCTTTCACCGCTGTGACCTGGGTTTGATTCCAGTCTGGGAACCAAGAGGTCACACCACTCTGAAGCCAAGCAGGGTTGGCCTGGTCAGTACTTGGATCGCAGACCACCTTTGACTAACAGGACCAGTTACTGTGGCCCACTGGAGAAGGAACTGGCAACCCACTGCCATGAAAGCCAAGTGGATCAGCATGACCATGGACATAAAGATGTTCCTGGTGTGTTGCGATCCATGAGGTCACGGAGAGTCGTACACGACTGAACGATGTACCAACAACAAACCAAGGTGCCACTGTACATTGGATTGTGGTTATTGGTTGTATCGAATCAATCTAAAGTTATTGATATGTGAACGTTTTGAAATGTCTGTGCCTTATCTATAGAGATTTTTTTGGCCCACTAAATGGAGCCACCTATTATAACCTACTTGTGTATTTTGTTGTTGTTGTCCAGGTGGCTGGTTGTGAAAGATTCCTTTCTTCTGTATATGAAGACCGACTCTGGTGCAATCTCATTTGTTTTGTTGGTTGACAAGGAATTTAACATAAAAATTGGAAAAAAGGACACTGAAACCCAGTACGGCTTGCGCATTGACAGTCTTTCAAGGTAAGTTTAATCTTTAAAGAAATTAAACATTGTGCCCATTTCATCAAAACTGAAATTTGGTTTCACTTAAAAGGATTCTTTGGTTCACATTAATATAGATAGATATAGATTCTGAAAAGACATCTAATGGTATCCAATGGAAGGAAACCATATTGCAAGCACTGGATTATTGACAGCAGGTGCCTTAAAGATTTAATACAATCATGGCAGAAACATTTTTCAGAAATCGATAAATATCAAAACATGAAGTCATAATTTTAGGTGAGGGGGTAGATCATTTAGTGATAATATGCATACTACTTTATAGATATTTTATAAGAAACAGCCTTCCAGCAAAGTGGTTAGGACTAACAGAGTAAATGTATTCAAACATACCTGTGATATTTACAAGGACAATATTTTTTGATAGATATAATGTGGAGTATTATGGGGCTATGGGTTCTTATCTGCTTTCAAAATCTATATATATCAATAATGTTGTATTGTTGCAAATGTTTTGTAGAAGGACTAGCAATTGGAATATTTCTGTTAGTACCCATCTATCTCCTTTTTTGTTAAAGGACCAGTGTAGTTTAGGAAAAATGTCACATGTATATGGACTAGATAACAAACTAACAACATTAACAGCTATGTAAACATTTTTAGATACATTCTTAATTTTCACAACCTTGTCTTGGGTTATAAGATAGTCTACCTTGCCTTCACTTCCTGGTGGCTTGGATTCTGATTGCATGTTCTTATCTACTTAACATTATAGGGAGTGGTAGGAGAGGAGCGTTTGTTAAATCATCGGAGTTTAAAGTATTTGATACCTAGTTCTTCCCTACACATGGTTAGAAACAGGCAATTTGGAAGTATAACTGCAAGCACTGCTCATATATGCAAAATATCGGGACTACCAAAGCCATTGAAATTATTTTTTTTTTCAAGTTACAAAAATTACTGGATGCCATTTTTCATGCCTAACTGCTCTGTTAGTCAGACTCAGTTTTCTTTCATACAGTGTCCTTTAATTAGCAAAAACTACTCTTTGTCAGCATAAAGCTCCTTAGAGGAAAACAGCCAAGGCTTTTGAGAGCCATCCAGACAATTTCTTATCTCCCGATTTGTGACTAACTAGCTACCAATTACTGGAGGTACATCCTTGGATCCAAAAAATCTCTGTTGTATGTACCGGTAAATGAAAAAAAGGAATATCAAGTATTACTTTCTAAACATTAAATTACTTTTGATAATTGTAAATTTTTTAGCATTTTATTAAATAACACCTTATATCCAGATTGATTTTGTTTAAAAGATCTTCATACAATAAACTATAAAAATAATAATAATGAATATGTTTATTTTGCAGGAGTTTAATTTTGAAGTGCAACAGCTACAGACATGCTCGGTGGTGGGGACAAGCCATTGAAGAATTTGTTAGAAAACATGGAAAAAATTTCCTTACCGAACACCGATTTAGCTCATATGCAGCAGTTCAAAACCACACACTCTCAAAATGGTACTTGCATTGAAGAGATACTGTAGCCTCAAATGTTCTATTGTATATTTATGAGAGCTTGTTTTATCCATTAGTGGAGAGGTAATCCAAGAGTGTAACATACTTCACATGTTAGTTAATCACCCCCATATTCACAAAGCATTGCAAGTGCTGCATAACACTAAAGGGTGCTATGTCTACTTACTATACGGAAGCACAATGCAGTTATTGCAAACCTTCATGAGACTACCTTATAGAAAAAAATAGGCTTTGTTGAGGTATTTGCAAGTGAGGTGGGTTATGAATGCTTCCTGTAGAATGCATCATAACCCACCTAGCAAAAGATTTTGCAAAAAAAAAAAAAAAATGTGCTGGGGGTGATGTAGACACCCCCAGCAATGGCACTGTGCATATTGGGTACTTCATTAAAAAAAATGCACCAGAAAGAGCATGCGCTTGCTGATTGGCTAAAGGAAAGTGTCTGAAATCATGTGACTTCCCACAGTAGGGAAGACTTCAAGTGCTAACTGAGCATGCCTGCACAATCTCCAGGCCAAAACAATACAATGTATTACTTATGCTAATATTCCCTGGGAATTTCAGGGGGTGTCATCATTGAGAGAAAACAGTTTGCAAATGCAAGAAATTCAGCAAACTTCAGGTTTAAGTGTTTACTTTGGTATTTTTTCATGCAAAAATTTTTTTTGCAGATACTATTAGATGCATTAATAACCCAGCTCACTTGCATATACCTTTAACCATTTAATGTTTTTAGTTTGACAGCACAGGTTTGATTTGCTCTGATTGTGTAGGTTATAGTTTTTGTGTTCTACGTGATATACAAGTTAACCTCCCTGCTATTACAAGAGCCTTTTCATGACCTACATTGCATCTAATGTTGTTTATGCTGTAAATTAAAGATACCAAATGAATAACAATCCTTGTAACTACAGGCACAATACATGTTATAATTAAATAGACCGATCAACAAAAGATCAGGTGTTGATAAGTTGGTATGGAAGTATCAATACTTAGTAAAGAACATAGAAATAACTTTCTTTTATAATCACGTTATACCTAAATACCTACTTATAACTAAGTAATATCACTTGGTTATGAATAGGTTTATATGTATAATGTGATTATAAAAGGAAGTTCTTTTTATGTACTTTATTATGCTGTCAATTTTCTGACATCCTCATTGCTTTCAGTTGGTTAAAGTGCACTGGATCAATATTATCCACCAGAACCAGCCATATCTAGCCATAAGGTTTCATGTGATAATGCAACTGCAATACTATTTGCATATTTTTTAGTTCAATGCTTTAGAACATTTATTCCATACTGTAAATAATTGCTGAAAATAATATCACTTTTTTTCTTGAAAACACTAAATGTAACAGCCTTTTATCTGAGAATTATGCCCACAATTTGCATATTTATTACAATATCACAACCCTTTGGCTGGAAATGAAATGGCCTGCCTTGTTAATATAAAGTCGTTCAGTGAAGCGTGACTTTAAATCTGAATAATGAGGAGATACTGGAGTTGCAGGTAACCCATACATCCCCAGTGTAAAGCTACACAACTCATTATTTAGTAGGTTTATATGAGTATTGCTGCTATACTAGTAATTTCTCTGATTTTGTTTCAGGTATGTTAATGCTAAAGGATATTTTCATGATGTGGCAGATGCAATGGAAGCAGCGAAAGAGGAAATTTTCATCACGGATTGGTGGTAAGTATTTTATATGTTTTATTAATTGTACTGAACACATTTCCATTGAGGATCCCTTACACACACATTTAATTTAATTGGGGTCACACAAAAAAATCACTTTAATTACATTTTCTTAGAGATTGTTTTGTAAAATTGAAGCTTACTTAATTTGTGACTGAGGTAGCATCTCCTAGTAGAGGGTATCAATTCTCATTCTGTCCAGATTCCTATTAACTATTTTCCTCCAAGTAAAAGGTGACAAAGTATTTTTGCAGGTAGTTGTAGGCAACAATTAAAATTTGGGAAGAAAGCTTCTCTCCCTACCCAGTGTCTGTCAGCCTTAAAGAAACTTCATGGATGGATCCATAGCTTCTGATAGTGATCAAGTTGGCTAATGATCGCTTTGTTCACTTTATATTATTACTCAATATTTCATTACATAGATCCTTAACCTGTATAATTTGACCATTAGAACAAAAATCTGTGGGTCCACCCAAGAAATTATTTTAAGAGTAGAAGAATTTGAGTGGGCATTGAGTCTCTATCTAGTCTGCCTGAAACACATTGACCAATGCAGAAATTTGCATTCTTAATCAAAACATCAATGAGTCACATTTAATCATGCAAATGGGATTTTTATATGGTTTCATCATGTAAGCATCAGTTTTACCTAGTATTAAATCAACATTCTCAAAAACAGAATACACAATTGATATGGAATTATGGAAATATGATGTATTATGGATAGTCAGATCTCATTTCCAAATAATCAACGCTTTCCTAGTAGATATGAGTAAAATATTTATGTTTTTGTTAATATAGTGTGTGTGAGGAATAGTAAATGCACTACTGTGCAGGGAATGTGCGGATTCAGAAGCAAAGCAAGCAAAACCAACATAAAACAACTTTCAAGGACACTCCCTAGCAATAGCAACTGTACTTTTCTCAATTATGTTATTTCATCTAAGTCACTGGTGTACAGTTTACTTGGAATGGACCAAATGGCTAACCCTTGGGCTGCTGTACTCCACAAAAACTTAGTTTTTCTGTAGTGTAGATGGGTGGTATGCACTCTTCCCTCCACAATGGTGTCAGCCCCAACTGAATTCAACACTGATCTAAGTAGTATACAAAACATTGCAACCTGTATTCATTCTGAGTTCTGGAAAAGATAGTAAATGTTTTAGTCCAACAAGTAAACATTTTATCCATGTTTAAACTTTCAACCCAACTTTAGTCCACGACCATATAAAAATAATTTTAACATTGGAACTTGATACAATGTAGAAAATGCATCTTTTTTGCTTAAACATCTGAAGACATTGTGGGAAATTTGTAGACTGTGTAAACAAAGTGGCATATCTGAAAACTCAGTTTCCCACACATTGCCGCTGGGATTTTAAGGGAGCAGATTTTGGGGTCAATAATACCCCAGTGTTTTGATAGCAGTATTTCATAAACCCAGAATTCTTTTTAACTTGCTTTCCCAGCACGGTCTGAGGCAATGACTTCACTAGGTGGTAACCTTGGCTAGTGTTCAAACTCAATTTGTGAATAAAACTTCTTGTCCACAAGGATATGAAGTGTCATGCAGGCCCTTTATGAACTTTTCCATCCTCTTCTTACCATCGTATGACATTATATGTGACAAAGGAGGAATAGAAAAAGACACAAAACATGTATTGTCCCTGATACAGCTGTTTCAATCTGATAATTGGCTTGCAATTTTTATACAGAACGAAACCAAAAAATAAAACAAGATTTTTGGTTAAGTTCATTTTCTTTCACATGTCTGTTTGCTTATGTTTTATTTCAAATGTATTCTGTAATACTCCACTCACACATATGAAGTAATATGAATCACTTTGAAAGTTGTGAAATTTTCCTTTGAAAGTAAATGTGAAAGAGACCGGTTTAACATGCACAATACTGCTAGCCCAACATTTGTTACAGCTGAGTAATTAAACATCCAGAGTGTATGATTTATATATATATAAATATTATATGTCAATATAATATTTGTACAATTTTGTATTTATTAATTAATTAATTAATTGACTTATTTATTTATATGCATTTAAACACACACAGACTGCTAAGTTTGTACTTCAGGCTCCTAAATATTTTTAATGTATAATGTTAGTGTATGTATATATAAATATACATGTAGATAGTCGTCATTTTGGGTGGAATTGAATTTTAAAGGTGCCATATTTATGGTATTTTATTTTGAATAACCATTAAGGCATTTTATTGTAATGATCTCATTTTAGAATTCTAGATCCCCTTCCCAATGACAGAGTTATTAAACATCCACTGTAATGGTAGCTACTGATTCTGTATTTAGTAAAGTAAATGGGATATCATTATTATTATTTTTTTATTACTTTCTAAACCATTTTTTTCATTCTCAAGAATAGTGCATATGAGACAGTTGTCTCTTAAATCACAATTTGTGGTGTGTATATACACATGTAAAAATCTCATAACATTTGTTTTAATATGGTTTTGTTACTAATCTTCTAGGTTAAGCCCGGAAATCTTTCTCAAGCGACCAGTAGTGGAAGGAAATCGTTGGAGATTAGATTGCATCCTCAAACGAAAGGCTGTGAGTTTTTTTATTTATATTATAACATTATATATATATATATATATATATATATATATATATATATATATGTATATATATATATATATTGTGACAAGGAGGGCCGTACAAACTGTTCATCAGTATTATTTCTGTCACTTTTCATCAAAATTACAGGAGGCTTTCAATCCGTTTTTAAATTTTACTGATAGTAAGTGCCAGTTTATAAAAATAAATTCAAAACATAAAAAATAATGAAAAGAAAACCAAACTCTGTGTGAGCACTAGCTTTACTGTTGTTAGTTCCCTAACTAACAAAGAGCTGCCATTTTGCTAAATCAGTATGGAGCCAGAAACATACCACCAAAAAGTCCACATAATATAAATTCAGTGCTGCAGATCACTCTGTCTCTTTCTCTGTTGTAGCTCCTTGGCAATCCCAACAGCTCCAATATAACAGTCCACGTTCCTCTCTGTGTCTATTCTGTTTGCTGCTCTGCTCAGGAAACACTGTTTACCGTTCCTCTGATCACCAGTACTCTCAAATCCTCTGCTCTCAAAATGTCTCCTTTTGGTTCTGCAGATCCACACAGGCAACCTTCTCTATTCCTTAAAGTCCCATACTTGCAGCAGTCTGTGACTTCCAGTCACACAGACTCTTCTCAAACTGGCAGTCTCCACTACTGCCTCAGCACTCACAGACTCCTTCTCTCTGCTGTTGTCTATTCAAGGCAGTGCACACCTGGGCTTCAATTAGGCTCTGATCACTGCCCTGAGTTAACTCTTTCTCTCCCAAGAGAAATCTTCCAGCATCTTTAATTAAACCAGCCTCTAGGGGCACTCCTTTCTTGACTCTGTTACACATCTTCCCCCTTAGCTCAACACCATGTGGTTGAGCTACATGAGCCAAGAGGCTGTAAACGCTCACTAGTAGCTTTATCTTCTCTTGTTTAGGGGCTACCCTTCATAGTGGATTACAGTATCTGGATTACAGTTAATTACAATTAACCGATTGAGACGTTTTTTCGGTTTAAAATTTGCTGTGGATAGGGCATCTGCTTCAGAATCTGCCCCTAAGGACATGGTCCTGGCCAGGCCAGTCTCTCTCAGTGTCTGTCTGTCACCTGCTGGTGACTTCTGGACTCTCTACTTCTGTCTTTATGAAGCTTATGACTAAAGCATGTTGGTCAGTAGGTTTCTTCTGCAGCTCTTGTTTTATACTGTCGATTGTGACCTCTTCATTCTGTACTTTAGATATTAATAAAAATAAAATGTTTTATGAGATGTGCTGCATACACATAAACTGCTTTTTTACCTTAAGGCCTGCAGAAATGTAGTAATCTATGAAACTTTCATATGCCTTTAATTCTTTGTGTGTGCAATCAAAAACCAGAGTATTGCAATTTAAATTCCTGAACATTTATGTATGTTTCTCTTGAAAACCTTTTTTTCCTGTTTTGTTTCAATAGCTACAAGGTGTGAAGATATTTGTCATGCTTTACAAAGAAGTAGAACTGGCTTTGGGAATCAACAGCGAGTACAGCAAGAGGACCCTGCTCCGGGTGCATCCTAATATTAAGGTATGAGTGCAAGCAGATATTGTGTTCTTAAATTAAAAGACCACTGTAGTTCAAGAAAAAAAAACTTTTTGTATATACCAAAGAATATAACAAACTAATAAGTCCTATTCTATTAAGCCGTAAGTGACTCTAACCCGTGATTTTGGCTGTGGTGGTTTTTTTCTCTAAATGTTTAGATGTATTCATTCTATTGACTCAAGCTCGCAATTCCTGTCTTACGCCTCCACACGTAAACCATGCCTTTTTAAGTAGGATTTCAGGGGGAGTGACCATATGATATGACAAGAGATAAGCAAGCCCGTAATTTACTTCTTAGACACAGCAAATAGTAAATGAGACTGTCATCATGATGTCAGTAAAACATGGACATTACACATAATCTACAATCGGAGGCTACAAATTAATTAGTGCCAATAAGTAATATTTGCCGATCAGGCTTGCAATCTAGCACTCTATAAAATGCATTAGATCATCTGTTTTAGTCCATGTGGGTTTCATGATATGTATTAACCCCTTGAGTCCTGGGATCGATATTACTCAGCAATAACGGTTAAAAATAATATTTTTAATTGCATATTTGTGGGTTTGAGACTGTTGTACAATTAATTCTAATGTGTTTCCATGCCTTATCATGCTTTTAAAGTACAGTATTGTGTGTTTAATTGCTGTTACAGCTCTAATAAGTGTATGAAAAAGCCCTTGCAAGTCCTATTTACTACTTGTAATATTTTGACAGAAACTTGATACTTTTTTCAGTTGAAGGTTAGACTCAATTTGCTATCTAGAGCTACGGGTTTACTAGAATATCGATTTTGTGTAACTTTTATTATTAAGAGCTAATAATATTCGATCTTTGCTAAAACTAATGGAGTTCTAAGGCAGATTTTATGTCCTTGGCTGGCCTATAGTGATTGTGGGTAGGTAACTCGTAATCGGATTGCGAGTAGCTAATAGAACATGTGGCTACTAAGAGCAGTTTTAAGTGTATTGTATATACATTTACAAATGGGCCAATAGATCAGGGCCCAATATTAGTATCTGTGTAAGACATGTCCTCTTCTGAATCACTACCTTGTCATGGTGAAGGGGCTTGTGTTATTCAATGAAGCTGTAAGCTCTACCATGTAGGGTCACCCAAAATGGGCAGGTCATAGCAGAGAGGTCAGACAAATCACGGTCTACTGAAGAAGGAACTGGCAACTCACTCCGGTATATTTGACATGAAAACCTTATGGATAAGCACAACCAGAGACAAGATTTGCCTGACGTGCTGCTATCCATAGGGTCATGGAGAGTGGACACAACTGAACGACTAGACATCAACAAAGACATGTACATAATATTTTTTTTTTAAAAAATAAGTATTTATAGACTTGTATTTGTTACATCACATCCTGAGAATTGGGTAATCGGGGGTGTCTGTAATTTATAAGTGGAGAGAGGTGTGTGGGAGGAGCGAACAAACAGTTTTATAATACAATTTGAAGTGAATGGGAGTGTCACCAAACACTCACAAAACACTAGCAAAATGGCTGTTCTCTCCTTATGATAATTAATATTATATCTTTATATATGCATTACACTATAATAGAAAACATGAGGCTAAAAATATTGCTAAAGTTCACTTTTCACCTTATGATTTGTATTTTAATAAAAGTTCACTTACAGTACAACAAGATTCAGTAGAAATTGTTCATGTCATATTTTTTGTGATGGGTGAATATTATATTATTTGATGAAATCTGCATTAGGCTTCTAAATTATTTTATAATGCACTGTTAGTATACCGATCTAATATTAGTTATTATCACTGGAATAGCCACCACTAAAGTGTGTGTGTGGGGCGGGGGGATTGCTGCCCTTTACAATTCTCAGAACAAGCAAGAGATTCAATACAGCAAAGCAATGTGAAGTGACCATTGCACCATTGCACTTCACTTCACCATTTATTGAATCAGCCTCATTCATATAACAGGCACTAAGCTAATCATCATAGTTGTGATATCATTATTAATCCTGACAGTCCAAGAATCACTGTATTATGTACATATTCAATGTAATTATTCTTTCTATTTGTGTGCGGATTTTTGCAGGTCATGAGGCATCCAGACCACATGTCCTCTTCAGTGTATCTTTGGGCTCATCATGAGAAACTTGTTGTGATAGATCAGTCTGTGGCTTTTGTTGGAGGAATTGATCTGGCTTATGGGCGATGGGATGATGATGAGCACAGACTGACTGATGTTGGAAGTGTCAAAAGAATCATGCCATCACAATCTATGTCGGCCATAAACACGGTAAACACTACAACATTAGAGCATTCATTATCAATTAAAAACTGGCATGAGTAATTATAGCAAATAACAACTAGGATGTATACAACTACAATAGAAGGTGAAAATACTGTGTATTTTTTTTTCTGAGACATTAGGTACAATACACCAAAAGATTAAAGGGCCAGTTAATTCAGTACAAATTGGAGCACACCACCTATAGTACTCCTAAAAATATGTTGAAATACTTTAGAATTTTCTAAATAGGTGCCTTTTTCACAGAACAAAAATCATAAATGATGTGTCCGTTTACATGAGACTCTGGCAAGTCCCCCAGGCAGACTTACAGCAAGAGCTCTGTGCAGAGACCAAAAACAGAAAGAAGGTTAACTCTTCCCAAATTCATCTGTGCAGGGAAATAACTGCTGAAAACTCCTAAATATGTTATTTGTTGGTTAACTTATGGCTGATTACTTTCCTGAATGCAGTGAGAAACCATAAATCTTGTTTTCACAGGAGCTTGCACCGGCCAGTGATTGCATGTGTTGTTAATCATGGAATAGTCAGCAGTTTGTTTGTAAACAGAACTAAGACAGCAGATTTTTTAGCTGTTATCAGTGTAATTAAAAAAAGTAGTAGACAATTTTAATATAGAATCGTGTGCTCTTTCACACCATGAAGAGCACTTATAGTGAGGTAAATGGCCCTTTAATACTTCAGTTCTATTACATGAAGATATCTTTTTTCTTCTTGTTTTATACTGGTATTGCTATTTTTGTGAATATAGAAATAATTTGATTATTAACTTTTTAGTTAGTAAACTATATTGTTATCCATGTGACAGGATTAATATATTTGCTCTATTTTTAGATTATACCAGAAGAGCCACAAGCATTAAATGGTGAAGGTAAAGGCCTAACAAAACGAGGCTTGCAATTCCAGACCAAGCAAGATGAAGACATGACAGACCTCTCGAAAAATAAAGGACTGGGCAAATCAAGAAAATTTGCAAAATTCAGCCTATACAAGCAACTTCACAAGCACAACCTCCAGAATGCAGACAGTGTGAGCAGCATTGACAGCCAGTCACGTATGTACATTTTATCCACCTGACTTCTCAGGCAAATGTCATAGATTAAACTCTGGAATAGCATTAAAGCACATAAACACCATGACTCACACGGTGATACATACAAATACTGTCTATAACTATTTTCCATATATAATTATTGATTAAAGTTTTTCACTTTTTGGATGTAGTTTTGCAAGGTGGAAATGAAGAGATCCATGAGTCAAAGTAAACTGATTGTGAACAACATGTTTATTTTTCATAAACAGCAGCCAGTCTGCATTTACAGCCTTCTTAAATTGTGATTCCGCCAATTGAATAGGGCTCTATATAAGCACATAGCATATTTTTTTAACAGAAGTTTTTAATTAGTGAACTTCTATCCAAAAGCAAGGTCTTCACTAACAAAAAAAACTTCTGTAAAAAAAGTATTCTCTGTGCTTATGTAGAGCCCTATTCAATTGGCTGAATCACAATTTAATAAGGCTGTTAGTCTGGAGCTGGTCTGATCTATCATAACACTGCTTTATATCTGGGAAAAACAATTTCCTCTTTAGTTTGGTGATAAATATGAACAGTGTTGACATCCTCTTTTGGACTGTCCCATGATATTAGAAAATATCATTTTGAGTCTACTTAAACTTCTCAAGCAGGCCGGGAGATCTGTTTTTCCCACAGAACTTATCAGTAAACACTAATTCCTCTGCCACTAAGGATTCTGGGCAGTGACATGCAAATGAGGTTAGAAAGATTGATAACAAGGTGAAAACAACTCATTAAAAATGTTGGTGACATAGTGTTAAAATGATTATTGGCAAACTGGTCTGCTAATAATAGTTTAGATCTCAAAGACATTCCAGAGAAATCATGATGACAACTACCTAGTCTCTGGCTCCACAAAGATTGTGTACTTCTCTGTAGAGGCTGCAATGGTAGAATGAGGGTGTGAGGCTAGAAAGTAAGGCTTTGTGGATGACGAGAAAGGTCTCGGAGGCAGAAAGATAGCTTGGGGATTTAGAGTGAGTACTGCCGTTATTAAATGCATACTCCAAGAGGGATTGACTATTTTTATTCTGGATGTGTAAGTTGCTATTTTTGCATCTATTTTTAATGGCTACATTTTTATCTAAATATATCAAAACTGTATTAAATGCGATAATAACAATGCTATTTGTGGAGTAAAATCATGTTTCTATCAACACCACTTCAGTTTAACTTGATTTAACGTGGTGTCCATGTCCAATGAAACATACATTAACTGAAAAAATACATAGGCAGATATTATTATATCACCACACATTCAGTGATCATTATACTACTTACTCAGCATTTTTTAACCAATAAGTAGTGCATATTGCAAGGCAGGATATATAATATATTCCAATAAAAAAGTAGGGTGTAGCTCTTTTTTAATTCCTATGTGGGTAATTATAATAAGCAAGTCAGGTTACACCAATTAAAGCATGTATAATGATGCTAAGCATGATCCAATGTTCTTTTATATTAAATGCTGCTTGGTTCTGAATTCTACATGGAAGATTTCTGGATTTTCCTAGGAATGTAATATACCTATGTATGTATTTACTTGTATGTACTTTGTTTTATTAAGAAGTGCTTAAAAGCTCTGTATTTACTGCCTAAAATAAAACAAATAGTCCCTGTATGTTTCGCCCACTGCAACATATGCAGAGACAGACTCGGTAGGGCTGGATGTGTAGTAAAATGTCTTAGCCTATCAGTGACCTTACCTCAGCAGCATGTTCTAGATTTTTTTCTGAGATGGGGTAGGACACTACACTGCACAAGCAGCACTACAGAGTCTGTGTCTGCATGCGCTGCAGTAAAAAACAGAGCTTTAACACTTCGTAAAAAAATACAAACAAGTAAATAAATACATAGTTATAATACATACTTAGTAAAATCCAGAAACCTTTAAACCTTTAAGCATATGTCTTACTTGTGAAAATATAAGGGATGTCAGATTTCTTGAAGTATTGATGAATGGGTTTTGAAAATGTCTAAAACAACATAGTATAGATTAATGGATTGGTATCCTAGAAGAATATTAGATACATACTGTTCATTAAATGGAAATTTACTCTATCCATAGCCTTAAAATGCATAAGATTATTAAGTGAAAAAATATTTTTAAAAATTCCATTAACTACAACATTACATCGTTTTTACACATTTTATTATACAGCAATTGGTTTAAATGAGTGTTATACACTGTTGTCCCATATAATATGTTCTTACACGGATCTGTCTAGCACAAAGAGATTGACACAATAAACGCGCTATATTTCACACTGTAATGCCTGCAGCCCAGTTTACTAATTTCCCAGTAGAGCATGACTCATATTGTGCACACAAAGGCTCTTAGTCATTGCATTTAAAAGCTTCTGACACATTTTATTGATAAAAAAAAAAATCTCTTTTTAAGATTAAAAAATTGTCTGAAGTTTTTTAAACAACAAATACATTATACTTCCCCCTTCTTAACGGCATATGAAATGTCAAACTTTTTATTGTATATTTTAAAAATTGTAAAAAGGTTTTTTTTTGCATGAAAAAAACAAATGAACTGATTATCAAGCAGCACAATTATGTATTAAAAAGGTGTGAAAATATCAGGTTCTTATGCCATATTTCGCTATGTGACCCATTCCATGAGGCCCTATGGTTATTTTGGGTCAGTACATGCTGTGAAATAAGTAGGGAAATAATTAGACACAATTATATAACTAGCTACTTGCCCGTAAAAAATGACAGGATTAAAATTGTAAGGCTGTCAGTGCTGTTTGCCACACAATGTGAGGCGTTTGCTCCTCTGAGCACATTCGTCTTTGCACTGATCACCTTTGGCGCTCATCGCGAGCCCCACGCAGAGCGCCTCATTGCTCGCGGTGCTCATTGTGAGTCCTGCGATGATCACCTTCGGTGCTCATTGCGACCCTTTCCTCCCACCTACTGAACGGGCATTGCAGGTTTTGTGCTTGGGTATGGCATGTGTCTCTTTCCACCATCTCCCCCCTGTCCCTTCCCTGTGTGTTTCTCCTCTGTGTGTCTGCTGAATGTTTGCGTGTTACTCGCCGACCGCCGTTGGTTTTATTTTCAAAGTCCTGCATGTCTGGCGTTGTTGGTGTAAGTGTTACAGCTTTACCTCGTATAACGCTGTAGATAGTTTCCAGGCAGAAGGAGTGCTAAGCGAAACAGCTCTAAACGGGGCAGTTTAGGAATAGGGTAACTCATGAAACATCACCCAATTTCAATTGAAATTTTAACTTTTTTGCTTTTATAGGAACAGCAAACATAAAACTAACGCAAACTGAACATTAGCAGAAATATAAACTTTAAATTATTGTCGTGGAAGCTTCTGGGTAAGCCTAGATTCTGTTTTCTTTGGAGGAAAAAAAAGCAGTGTTATAGTGAATCAGAGCGTGAAAAGGGGTCCAGCATGCAAATACAGCGTTATAGTGGGAGCATGCCATAGAAAATCAGAGCGTTAAAATGGGTGGGGCAGGCAAAAACAGCGTTATAGCAGGGTTTAGCATTAAAAGAGGTCTGGCTGCAAAAACAGCTCTATAGTGAATCACCTCTAAGCGGGGTATAGCTGTACTGTCTTTGCCGTTGTGTATTTTTTAAGTCCAGCGTGCCTGGCTTTGTTCAGCCTCGTTTTCATCCAGTTTTAGAATTTTTTAGTTTTTCGTTCGCCATTTTTTTCCTCACTTAGCTGATTTTGGACTGACGAAAAATCTCAAATATGGCATTAAATTTGCTTGCAACCTCACCCCCAGGTTTCCTGGCTCTCCCCCTGTGCTGTGTGTGAGTGTGTTATTATTTTTGTTAAATTATTTTGTTTGGTTTTCGGGTTTTTAGAGTTACGCGCTTGGCTTGCAGTTGCGACCCTTGCAGTCACGTGCCTCAACTTCTCGCCTCCCAGTCGCATGAAACTGCTCGCCGCCTAAGTCCCGCGTGCCTCAACTGCTCACCTCGCTTTGCGAGGCTCGCAGTGCAATGAGCACCAAAAGCTAATTGAAGCCTAAGTCATGCGTGCGTCGATGGCTCCCCTCGCATTGCGAGGGACGCAAAAGCGTGACCAACATTGCAAACGACCCCAACACTGACAACTGGATATGTGATAACTGACACAAGCAAAACAATGATTGAATTTAAAGATTCCCAGGTATATTGATACAAGGAGGGAAAGGAATAAGGATGGGAAATGAAAGTACTGTTGAGAGTGCTAGTAAGCAAAATAAAAAGTGAGTGAGTTGAAGAGTTCAGATTTCAGATTTCTCTATGAAAATGCATTTTTGTGTGATCAAATTTCTGTGAATGATTGGCTGCTGATGTGAAAAAGGTTGACTAACCCTGATAGAGAAGGCCAATTTAAGCGATTGTAAACACAACATTGAGGCCATCTTTAATTAAAATGTATTTAAAATTAATTTTACCTGCCTGATGTACTGGGACTGTCTCCACGTCCCTCCCTGCACATGACTCACTCATTGTTTGTCTGGGAGCCATGAGAATGGTGTTCCTTTCATCTGGTAGGTTTGATAATTAACCATTCTTTGGAAAACCATGCAACAAAAAACAGCGACTTCACTAATGGCATCATGTGGCACAGGGTCGCATGTGTTCACAGCACAGGATAAATGGAGCCAAGTTACAACTGAATAATTAAAGAACTACCAAATGAAAATAATGCCTATCCCATGGCTTCCATGCAGCCAATTGGAGTCATATGAAAGGAGGGACATGGAGACAACCCCAGCATATCATGCAAGTAAGGATAATTTTGAATAGATTTTAATTACAGATGACTGTATAAACACACACTACTTGAACTAGATGCTTACAATCCTTCAAGTAGCACATAACACTTACACTGACCCTTTAAAGCCAATTCTCAGAATTTGTTTAGATGGAGACACATCTTCATATTTGTCAGCACTGAACTCAACATCTTAGTGCAAGCCCTGATTACCTGGGCACAAATCTGACACTTCTGTCCTCTTTAGGAATGGGGGAGTCCATGTGATTACTGTTCACAGCACTTTTCCTGGTTTGTAATATTGAAAGCATGCTCTTAAATGCATGGCAGAAAATGCACAAGTGCACGCGCAAAGCCATAAAATGTGCTAAATCACTCTCTAAAAAGTAGAGCATCTTTCCTCTCTGCAGGTGCTTATGACAATAGCAGTAGCCAACAGAACTTATGCAACGGTTTTAATCCACCTCGGAGGGTTTTTCACCATTTGAGTGATTCTAAGCAAACGTTCACTCGATGTACAGGTGGTGAGTAACATAATGCAGCACAGATATGTGCAGGCTTGCAGTGCTACTGTTATACAGTGTCCATCATCTATCATTTAATTCTGTAAGATGGAATTATATAATTAATGTGGCGGGACAATCTTAAAGGGACATTATCATAAGGAAATCTTATTGATGCATTAAAGGGGCATGAGCTCACAGCATAAGGTGCAATGTAACAATCTCAGCAGTGCTTTTTGTGAATTAATTAATATGTAGAGTCAGGAGAGTATCCTAGCTATATAGCTATATATATATATATATATATATATATATATATATATATATATATATTGTGATCTATTGCTTTTGACTTGATAAAGAGAGATTCATCTCTCGAAAGCTCGTCATAATAATTATGAATATGTTTGTCCAATAAAAAAGGTATCACTATGTACTGCAATACTCTCTTACTTTTCATCAACACTTTTTTCTGACTCAAAAGGTTAGCTCTGGTTTTCTGTAAAGATACAGTGGTTGTTGTAAAAATCCAAAGTCCATAATTCTCCTGCTGGGGCCAGCTTTACTATATATTATAATGTTTTATTGCTGTGTTTTGATGTGTTGTACTGCCTGTGTATGTCCTCAATAAACTGCTGTGTTACCTGGCATTGGCAAATAGCAGTTGCTTGGTTTTGGTTTCTAACATTTAACCTTGCTAGTAATCAATGTGTTTTAAAATCAGCGTTTATTTTAATAATATTTTTACTGCATAGGTGACATTTTTTGTTCCCCTTCTTTCCTTATTAGAGATACTAAACCTTTTACTTGATGTGATAACACATACCTGTCCACTTTAATAACTATATATATATATATATATATATATATATATATATATATATATTATAACATAATTATCCACAGACCTTTCTTGCTTTTATTTCAATACCTGCTTGAATTACTAAATTATATATAGAGGATGAAGGGCCTATGTCATTAATCTGATCTTTAATGCTCATTATTAGTTACCGCATAAAAAATTATCATATATAAAGTGTATCTACCACCACAAAATAAATAGGGTTGTTTCTTAACAGCATTGATTAGCTATAAATTGCACTAATATTTTTCTGTTCTTGTTTATGTGGTGCATGAAATTAATATATCCAAATTTTGTCTTGGACAAAAGGGACACTGTAGTGATAAAACGTGGCCTAATACAATATAACTTTTATATACCATAATGGAAGTCCTATTTTCCAATTTATATTAAGTTCTTACAGTCTTTTTAAATTGCGATTCGGGTCAATTGAATAGGGCTCTATATAAGCACAGAGCATACTTTTTTTTTTTTACAGAAGTTTTTAGTTAGTGACCTTCTATCCAACAGCAAGGTCTTCACTAACTAAAAACATCTGTAAAAAAATATGCTGTGTGCTTAAATATTTCAATTGGCCAAATTGCAATTTAATAAGGATGGGAATGTTTAAATGTGCCTTGTAGAATCCAATGTTTTAAAGACATTGTTCATCCTCTATACATGTGTACTTATCACATTATTATGTGTTATCTAGCAGCAGAGTGTAACCATCTTGGATGAAGAATATATTCTTCATGTGCAATGTACATTAAGGTGTTGAAGTTCATGGGTTACATGAAGATGTATCATCAATGGACAAAGTGATTAATTCAGAGAAAGGTTACTGATAGAGTGTCCATTTTATATTAAAAATATCCTTTTATTCACATGACTTTGTATTTTTTCCTTAGATAGAGGATCTGTGCGTAGTTTACAGACAGGTGTGGGAGAACTACTTGGTGAAACCCGATTCTGGCATGGGAAGGACTATTGCAACTTTGTGTTTAAAGACTGGGTACAGCTGGACAAACCATTTGATGGTAAATCACTCTTTACTAAATTATGTAAATATTGATTTTAGATATAGACATTTGCTACATTAGCATGCATACAGTAAGTCATGCAAGGTAACATGCTTGTTTTCTTCTTGCATGACAGTTAAATCCTGTCTGACGGAGATTGTAAAGGTATAGCTTCATTGGGGATTAGCCAATATTCCCTTATACTACTACTCATTTCATGCTTTTCTGTCGATGAATGTGTAAAATACAGAAGGCAACTGGCTTTTAATGAGAAATATAACCCATCTCTAAATGACAGACACATGCAAAGTCAATTTCTATGCTTTGTTGGTCTCACAATAATATTTGCCTATATTTTCAAGCAAGCATCTAGCACATAGCAGATCAATATGTTCTCACTTCACGTTGGATATAGATAAGAATCAAAGGCTTGTCTAATCCACCCATTCTATCTATGTAAATATCCTAGATTTAATCACCATAATGATCCTTGCATGTATTCTTGCATTGCCTTCTTGTGCCTGTTACTTTTGCACTTATCTACCAAATTCAAATGTAAATTTTAAAAACTACCCTGACTTTATTAACATAAAATGTTGGGTTTTTTTGCTAATCGGGTTCTCCATAAATGACTGAACCCCTACTGAAAGGCCAGTATTTTTAACCTTTAAACAGTCTGAACGTACAAACTGGGAATTATTATATTATTATTAAAACACCATGCCAGTTACCAGAGGGGTTGTGCACTCTGCCTTAATCTCCTACTCTTAAAATTTACATAGATTGTTTCTTTGGTTATCAAACAGTGCAAATCTCTCACTTAGACTGTGTGGGCCCGTGTACATTGATGGAATAAATCGAGTAGTAGATGTGATGTTTACATTCCTGTTTAAGACAGCAGAATATGGATGTTAATACCTTGTGTGCTTCTGTTTAGATTTCATTGACAGATACCAAACACCTAGAATGCCTTGGCATGACATCTCTTCTGTTGTGCATGGAAAAGCCGCACGTGATGTGGCGAGGCACTTCATCCAACGCTGGAACTTCACCAAGGTATC
Source organism: Discoglossus pictus (assembly GCA_027410445.1). Lineage (NCBI taxonomy): Eukaryota > Metazoa > Chordata > Amphibia > Anura > Alytidae > Discoglossus > Discoglossus pictus. The sequence continues at coordinate 332,051,746 of CM050165.1, forward strand.
CCATTCATCCAGAAAAACATAATTCCAAACACAGTTATAGAGACACAATACATATATTTACTTCTGTTTTTGTTAACCTGTTTATTTTATGCTTCTCTTCATCTTTATAGATAATGAAGCCTAAGTACCGATCTCTTTCCTACCCTTACTTGCTGCCAAAATCTCACAAGACTGCCAAGGAGTTAACATATCAGGTTCCAGGGTCAATTCACGCTAACGCACAGGTAGGTGCAACCTCGCTGCTGAAAACCTTCAGTGACTCCCATCTGAAATGTGAGGAAAGACTGTGTGCTTGTTAATTAAAGCTCTAGAGGGTTTGTGCTAATTTGGAAGAAAGATACAAGGTATAAAAAAGTGTGCCCTCCTTTTCATTTCATACTATTCTTTTAGAATTGAATGTAATTATTGTTTAAAAGCAGAAGAAATGTGAAAAATTAGGGTAAAAGTTGCACACTATTGGAGAGAGGAAGGAAATAGCTAATGCTTCTTCTTAAAACAACCACAATACTTTTAAAACATTTTAGAACAGGGAAATGTTTTCTAGCTGCTAGTGTGGATTGTTTTTAGGACTTTCATTATGTGATAATATAGTTTTTGGCTTCAAATAATTCTGCTGTGTGCTGCACCAGAGTTGAGGTCCCCAAAGAACTTACAATCTAAAAGGTACGAATGGCGTGTGAGACAGGGTGGTGACAGAGACAAGATGGCAGTGATCAAGGCAGTAGATCACAAGTAGATGCAAGTGGAGTTGGCTTGTGTTATACTGTAGATTGTGTATGCGAGCAATGTGGTATAGTATGTAGATTGGGCATGTTAATGCTAAAGGTGACAAGATTCTTTAAACCGATGTGTTTTTAGTGAGTATTAGAAGTTATTGGAGGTAGAAATATTGGACTGAGCGAGACTAATGTACTAAGCTGTAGTAATGATGTGTTTCTTGGCTGATCACTACCCTCTTGAATTGCCATGTCCCATCTTGGCCATGTTAGTATATATCAAACAACTCATTGTATGTACAAACTAGTGAAGTAACAGCGTGCATAGACTGGCAGCTTAACCATGTGAGAGTGACAATGCAACATATATTGTATTTTAATAATATACCACCATCATTAGTTTTTCAATAATCTACATGACATGGTGAACATTTCAATGTGCTATAACATATAATTGTTGGTATAGGCTATATAGTATCAGTGCTGGAGAGCTTCACTGCCCACCACTCTCATTATAATTAGCAAAGCTCATACTAACACTAAATACCAAACTCAACTCACCACCACTCTGATCTTTATTACACACTCCCCATTATCTCTACATATCAACAATGTCTTTTATACTATTCTATATTTTGTGCTAGCTCAGCAGGTTCCTAATTATAGGTTATTAATGACTAATTATTCTTATTGATGCTTCTTTTTTGGCATCTCATCATATATTTTGTATTGTATATCCAGTGGTTCCTTGTGTATTTTATCCTTGTAAACACATGATTTCTCTGTACGGCCTATTGTCTGATATCCATTATACTTTCAGTTTTTTTCCTTTTGTGCCAGTAATCATGAGATCATTCAGAAGCAGGAAGGAGGATACTCTACTACTATTAGTGATGCTGTGTCATGTTGGCAAATATTGCATCATTATCCTGCACGCTATATTGGAATCCAGTTGAAGAGCAAGTCTATTGCTCACACGCCCTCCTAATAAACCCCAGCCCTGTCGAAACCAGCAATGTTGTCATCCTCCTTTCTCACTTCTATATAGTTATTACTAAATGGAGGTATCATTATACAAAGATGCACACCTGATTCAGAGAGAGAGAGAGAGAATCTGTAGTGCTGGATTTCAAACAAGAATAGATGCATGGCTTAAAATAGTCAGGAAACCGAGGCATATGGTTTGGACCAATTCTGGGTGTCTTAAAGGGCCAGTAAATTGTTCATGCAATGTAGTTTAAGTTGTTTATATAATAACTGATTAGGAATAAAATCAGTATTCTACCCATACTCAAGTGTCCAGGGGGTGGAGAGAAGCAGCACTGCTAGTGCTTGAAAATTTAGTTCAATGTAATTTTTAAAAATTTCTTCAAATACTATTTTTTTTACTACCGAGTTAGTAACTACTTAAATGTAACCCTCTTGCATGACCACTACAGCGGCTTTTTCGGCTTACCATGTAAGTTATTATTTTCCAAAACAACATGTTTTAAATATGTGTGTAAAAAAAATGGCACTTTTCTAGTTTCCCATATACTGCTTTGTGTCTGAGGAAACAAGACGCTGCCTTTCACATTTGTTTCCATGGTCTCTGTGTTAGGGACAAATGAGATTTCAGAGCCTGTGTTTGTGAGTGGACCTCTTGACTTTATAGTCTTCAAAGTAAAGGCTCAGATCTCTAAAGCTTGTCACGTATACAAACAGCACAGACAACTAACAAATTACATTCTTCTAAGCAAATAATGTTTACATATATTTTTAGAGTCCCTTAAGAGTGCTAGAATAATAAAGTATGCCCCTATAATCCTCGGACTTGTCTTTACACGTCTTTGTGTGTATTTTCTACAATTCTCTAACAGCTAGATTTCTTTAGTTAAAAAGCTCAGTTTTGACTTTCTATCACATAACCACTTTGTTTTCATAATTGTAGGCTCAATGGTCTTTCCTCAAACCTCTGAGATGTGAGCAATATTTGAATACATTTTGCAGCTGTACTTCTGCATAACATGAGGGTAGCTGTCAGGGCGTCACCATTTCCTCTTTCCTTCTCCTGTGGGTCTTTCCATTTGGCCAAAGTTTAATGTTTTTCTTCTGATGATTCTCCGTTATAAAGGAAAGAACTCACTTCAGTTCACAATTTTCAGCAGTGGATGCCAGCCAGCTAACTATATAACTTGTCTCTATAATCTTTAAAATGCCTGGTTTATGTTTTTTGATATATATATATATAGTGCTTTGTTTTCACATTCGGACATCTAAAAATGAGTTAAACTTATATATGACCCCTTTTAGCATATGCCTGCTGTATTACACAGCTTTGAAGCATAGCATGGGATGGATTATGCACAAGTTACTAAAATCTACAGATTAGTACATACTTCTTTTTGACTGAAGGATGCCGTTTTTTTCTCCCCCCCCCCCCCCCCCCCCCTTCTTGCTGGCTTGGAGGCTAAGCCAGTATTTAATGTACATTTTTATTCTCTATTCAAAAGTAGAGGGAGGAGTAAGGGAGCTTTGTTAACAGATTGGTAGAGTCAGATAAAATTTCAGATTTCGACACATCGCTCCATCCCATAGGCTGAGAAGAGGCAGCGTGCAAGTATATGTGCAAAACTTGCTTTCCTGTTCTGTAACCACACCATTTTGCCTTGAATTGTAAGTATTACTGGCAAGGCAGCTTCTAGGGTATGCTAAATAGAAATGTTTGCCTATGGCTTACACAACTGGTAATGTTGTTAGTTTGCTCTGTTAATAATTAATATGTTTGTCGTCTTTCTCAAGAGCAACTCATTTTACCTATAGTCCAATAGAAACTACAAACTTAAGCCCTGAAGAAATTGAAGCAATGGTGTCACCTTAAAGTGCTTTAGACAAGTAGGCAGTTTCAAATATACCAAGTATTTGGTTCCAGCCTATTGGCAGGCCTTGTACATGCTGTATGAATAGAGCTCTTGGCAGCAGTCCCCCCTGGATATACTTACTGCTGCTATAAATACATAGCTCTGTGTTGGTTTGTACATTTTTCATCTATAGCACCCTTTAAACGCAATTTTTGAACAGATAACTTGCATCTTCTGCATTTAACAAAGAAGAAACATTTTTAAGAGATTTATTCTCTGTGTTAAAAAATATATGAAAATAAATACATTTTGTATTCCATTTTCTTTGCCAACAATTTGGCTGTTAAAAAGTAAAATTAGCTTAATATGTATACTAAAACTCAGAGCCACGGACAGTGTCATGACCTGAAGACAAACTGAAGGTCTTACTTACATTTTTATTTGATTTCATCAATTATTTAAGAGTGGAGTAGGGAGTGGATACCAGCAACAGTGTAGTCTGACTATTAAATATTGATTTTTTTATATGATTGAATATGGATTGTATTAACGATTAATGATTAATACCTAGTTAAAACAATTAGCTCATGTTATTTGAGCACTGGGTAATTTTGGATGTTGAACCATCATCTCCCTATATGAAAATAAATCTAGTTTTGGAAGAAATAATACTAACTGAAATAGCTTTTCAATTTATTTTGATTAAAAAGTTGATTTTCTGTGAGAAAACATACACTGAATACTGTAATCTCCTCACCTTGAGGCTGTAGCTTCTCATATCTTTAAAAAGTAGTAAAAGGAAGTATAGTACATTTCCCCAGTCCCAGAGTCAGTAAATCTGTGCACTAAATAGGCAGCTTCAGATAAGTCAGGTTATTTTACTGTGTAAATAATAGGTGGAGCTCCCGCCTAGAGTTGGTGGAAAAAAACAGCTAATTTCAGTATCTGTTTTTTCACAAAAGATCAACTTTATTTATTAAAATATATTGACAAGTTGTTTAAAATGATCATTACTGCTAAAAAGTTTTGAAGCTGGTCCATTACAGTGGCTCATTATGTTTGTTTGCACGGTCAATCAACCCTACCAGTGTTCCTATATGGTAGGGATTTGGCTTCCAGAGCATAGTGTTAATAGTATCTGCTAATAAATACGTAATGGATAAAATATGTGGAATTTTACTTGTTCATGTTGTGAGTTTGCAGGATTAGATTAGCCAAGTAACCTTACTGTGTCCTTTCCCTCAGGTGCTCCGTTCTGCAGCTGATTGGTCAGCGGGTATTAAGTACCATGAAGAGTCCATTCACAATGCCTATGTGCATGTGATAGAAAACAGCAAACACTACATTTACATTGAGGTATGTGGAGAAGGAGAGCAATGCCGATGTTCCTCTTTATTCATTTTATGATATGACATTACTACATAAAAAACAAGCATTTTTCTGAAACTTATTATTTACTTTAGGGTTTATCAGACAAACAAAAGCACAAACAAATCTGCCTGGAGTGTACAGTTAATTTTGACACCCTTTGCCACTCCCAACTCTGCAGTTGTATAAAAGGACACAGACTGGCACTGACAATAATGTAAATTAACATATGTCATTTGGTATGTTTGATATATTGTGATGATGAGCAGAGTTATTAAAGTGACATAACAAAGGGCCAGTTATTGCAGAAATTAAAATAATATATATATGAAGAGTGAGGTAGCCGTGAGTGTCCAGTAATCTAGATGCATAATCAGAGTATTGCAGTTTACAGTGATACCTAAGTTTGTGTCTGGGTCCAAGACGGACGAGTGGAAATGTAGAGAATGGGTAGCGTGATATGTGGCCTGTGCTACCGGACATCCTGCCTCCTAAGAGGGCCAGATGAATCCTTGGATGAAGTCAAGGACACCATGTCCTGTGGTCCGATGAGACCAAGATGAACTTATTTGGTTTAGATAGTGTCAAGCATGTGGCAGCAACCAGGTGAGGGGTACAAAGACAAGTTTGTCTTGTCTACAGTCAAGCATGGTGATGGGAGTGTCATGGTCTGGGCCTGCATGAGTGCTGCCGGCACAGGGGAGCTACAGTTCATCGAGGGAACCATGAATGCCAACATGTACTGTGACATACTGAAGCAGAGCATGATCGCCTCCCTTCGGAGACTGGACCGCAGGGCAATATTCCAACATGATACAGACCCCAAATACACCTAAAGAAGCTGAAGGTAAAGGTTATGGACTGGCCAAGCATGTCTCCAGACCTAAACCCTATTGAGCATCTGTGGGGCATCCTCAAACGGAAGATGGGTGAATGCAAGGTCTCTAACATCCACCAGCTCCATGATGTCATCATGGAGGAGTGGAAGAGGACTCCAGTGGCAACCTGTGAAGCTCTGCTGAACTCCATGCCCATGAGGATTAAGGCAGTGCTGGAAAATAATGGTGGCCACACAAAATATTGACACTTTGGGGTGTACTCACTTTAGTTGCCAACGGTTTAGACATTAATGGCTGTGTGTTGAGTTATTTTGAGAGGACAGCAAATTTACACTGTGCAGGCTGTACACTTACTACTTTTACATTGTAGCAGAGTGACATTTCTTCAGTGTTGTCCCATGAAAAGATATAATAAAATATTTACAAAAATGTGAGGGGTGTACTAACTTTTGTGAGATACTGTATATTACTTTAGAAGTTAATAGAATGTTGTGATGGTTTCATTATAATGAATTTAAAACATTGTTTTTCTTAAATATGAAAATACAAGCCCCTGCTAGTTAATAAGTAAATGTCCTAGAAAAGCCAGATTACTAGACTGAATATGATATATGCAGTGTATTTAGTCCACCATCAGATTAAATAAGGGAACTAAAAATACTTTACATTGGATTATTTGCATCAGTTTTACATTGAAATAGTATGGTGTGTTAACCCTTTCACTGTCAATCGTATAAGTGCATTAAAGTGTAAGGACAGTTTAACGGATTTCTGATGCAAAAAATAATTTTAAATTCTTCTATCATCTCACGTATTTGTATGCTATTATGATTAACTATTTAGGCTGAATATGCATAATGTAGGCATAAACCCATTATCATAGTCAGGGCCGGATCTACCTTTTTGGCACCCCTAGGCAGTGAAGTGGATGAACCTGTGAGAGTACGCAAGGTATGCGCAGACCCATTTTTGCCTTTTCTGTGCGTGTAAGTTCCTTTCCCTGTTGTAACTCTCTTGTTCTAGGTGGTTACTCCTAGTAACCAGTCTATGAACTGCAGCGTTTCATTTTTTTTAAGCCAGGAACCTTTTTTTTTTTTTTAAATTGGAGCCCCTCACAGGGAAACGCCCCTAGGCAGCTGCCTAGTTTACCTAATGGGTAATCCGGCCATGGTCATAGTACTGATATATTTTTAACAAGATAATAAGGTTTGTAGTTTAGGTTCAGCATCTACTTCATTTTATTGTGTTTTCCTTTTCATTCCAGAACCAGTTTTTTATTAGCTGTGCTGACAATAAAGTTGTTTTTAACAAGATCGGAGATACCATTGCTCAGAGAATCCTTAGAGCTCACAGGTAATTTATGGTTATTGTACTGTTTGTATAGATAAATAGTAGAAGAACTCGGCACATTCTAACATTGTCTTTAGATTTTTTTAGTGAGCTTTTCAAATAAAACTGAGGCTGTTGTATATAGCTGTATTTTTCCACAGACACTAGCAATAATCAACCATATGATTAGCAGTGTAGCTTTTGGTAACTGGGAAATGTAACATTTGTGGCTTAGATATTGCACATTTGTGGCTTAGATATTGCATACTTATTGCATATTTTAATGGACCAGATAATCTCTTATTAGATAAACTCTGTGCACTTTGTAATCTTAAAGAATTCTACATTATAATCCCTTGCAAGACTTTGCTGTTGTCACACTAAAAGTATTACAACCTATAAAGGAACTTGTTTTTTCTGGGACCATTACGTCATAACAGGAAAGTGACCCTTAAAGGTACACTGAAGTCTAAATTTCTGGGCTGTGCAATAAAGCCTATGTTTTAAAGACTAAAAAATAGTTTTATATGAAAATGAATGGAATGGAGTCCTTTAAACTCAATTTGTGTATTTGAGGGAAATGCACCACGCTTACAAAATGTATCTGATTTGATTATGCTGTTTAGCCTTCACTACCCTAAAATGACATTGTATTGCATTCTGTGTTCTAGGGAAAACAAAAAGTATCGAGTGTATGTGATTACTCCACTGCTGCCTGGATTCGAAGGCGATATTTCAACAGGAGGTGGCAGTGCCTTGCAGGCCGTTATGCACTTCAACTACAGGTTGTAATCTAGTAACTAGCTCGGAATAACAGATACTCTCCTGGTGTCACTTGGATCTCTCAGTGTATAAATGAAAGAGATGATAACTGGAGTAACCACATAACACGTGTACTCTCATATGGCAGATATCGATTTTATCTTTGCTTGATGGATGATGCACAGAGCTGAAACATTTCATTATTACTTCCAGCCATCTTCAGTCTGAATAAATAAGTTATGGTTTTATTTTCAGGGTTCTTCCTAAAAAGCTATAAATGGCTACTCTAGACAAGCCTTGAGCTCTCGTTTCCATTCCAATGTATGATCTGATATATGTAACAGCTCTCTAACACTTCACCATTGACATTGTAAACGAATCCGTTCAGCAGCCATCCTAAATAGGATCTGTGTATTATATCATCTTAATAAGTGTGCATTTCTGCTGTCCCTCTTTAACTACCAAGTCCCCTGAAATAGAAACATACTATTCACACATAAAAGGGAGGATATCTCTAAAAGCAGCTGCTGCCTCCTCACGAGCATACGGGTGCCAGCATATGAGGCGTATCTTCAGTTTTATTGTAATTATGTACAATGTAGTTATCTAAATAAAATATCTTTGCCTGTAATTTTCCTATTTAATTTATATTCATGTTTGTCTCATTGCACCCTCTAGTGTTTACTTTTCAGTATTGTTTTTTTTTTGTACATGGACGTGAATCTATAACTGATTCCTGCAGCAGTTTAGTTTTTTTGATGCAGTGATTTGAATTTTGTCTTTTGTTAATTTTTTAAAAATATTACAATTTTTTTTTTGCTTTCTATAGAAAAAAGCCCTTTACATTTTTTACTTTTATATGCAACCATTTTTTACTACAGGATTACATTTTCTCAAACTTTGAATATCCCTGACACATCCATATTTTTAAAGCACTACTCACTAAAAACACTTTAATATAAAATCACATAGTGCTATCATACATACTTCCATCCACACCAAGTCACAGAGAGGGAATGGCACAATATACTAAGCATAATCGTCCTCCTTCATACAGAAATAACATATGAACTGTCCTATATCAGATGATATACCCTCCCAGAGCACGAAGAGTCCTTGTAGTACTTCATCAAATAGTATAATATATATCAACACATATGCGCTGGAATAATCCAAAAATGGAATTCTATCTGATACTTTCTTAGGAGGCTATGTCCAAGTAATATAATTTTTCCAATTTAAAGCACTAGTAATTTCAGATGCCACTTTCCCACTGTGGAAATAGTAGCTTCTTGTACGTTCAATGTATCTTCCCACCTCAGTATACTTATTTTATTTTTTTAGTGTAGTTCTTCAAAATAGTGTATTTAAATACAGTGGTGCTTTAACTAGAAGCCTGACTAAGGTGATGATGTCACTGTTGGTGATAATGCTTTGTGCACGGCTTCTTTAAAGTGACACAGTAGATGTTCTATTTATTGCAGAAATGAAATGTGTGCATATAAATAAATATAATTGCCATTGGATGTTATTAAAAATGTAAGTGTCCGTGCATGTAAAAATCCTCTCAGTATAATGGTAACGTCTTACCATACAAGAACATTAAGTCCTTATCATTAGTATGATCTACCTGTATAAATGTACCAACTAGGCACTTGAGGTTTATTATCTGCCCTACTATGGAAGATAATTAATCAAATGAGATAAAGTAATTAGAAAAGTGTGAGGAGCATTTTCATGTAATTTATGCTTAGAATACCAAACTTTCCAGCTCAGTAATGTCATACATCCATTCAAAATGCTTAATAACAACCAATTATAATTATAGCTATTTGTAAGTGTACAATAAAGGGGACTTTTGCTGTGGCATCTTAAACATACAGTGAAAAAAAACTGTATGGAGGAGAGTTTCAGCCATACTACTGGTATATATTCAGTAAAGATGTCAAGTAAATAAAAGTGATGTTTGTATAGATAACCACATACCTGCTACCTTATCTCCAACTTCTATGGTGCTGAGCCAGCAGATTGGTGGGTTTGCTCCTGCTATGTAACGATGCCTGTGTTTGTAGGTCACATACGTACAGCATTGGTACAAAAAGTATTCAGCAGGATGTTGCTGAGCAAATTGTGTTATCATCACATTCATCTCTCTATCAGCTGTGTCCTGTTCTTACTTTATTACAAATCCTTTTCCGTTTTATAATCTGACTGATATATTCTTATCTTTCTAATATTTTATAGAACAATTTGCAGAGGAGATAATTCCATCATTGGACAGCTGAAAGCAGAAAGTAAGTGAAGTGCTAAGTGTTATCACATATATAGTTGTGAGAGTACAAGTTGTTGCTAACGCTTGCGAGCTCGCTGCTTCGCAAAATTTACGTTCAAACGCAAACAACCACACAACAACACGACACACCAACTACGACCCTCGCAAACTTTACCTCGCAACACAAACAACATACGAGACACGTTACCACACATTACGACCTCGCAACAATCGGACGCAACTCACGAACATTACAAAATTCAAAACACAATAAATACACACAGCACATACATAAAAAGCTTACCTACAGCAAGAGGGAGCATCCACGACCTCAAAAAAGCAACTTACACCTTCATTTCACAAAAAATAAAAGTTTGAAAGTTTGAAAACTAAAAAATTCGCTAACTGAGAGAAAAAATGGCCGCCGAACAAAACGAAAACGAGGCTACAGCACTCTAAACACGCAAAACACCACAAGAAACTTGCAAAACACCACAAACGACCTACGGATATTCCATTAAGATGCATACCACACATTACCCGCCATTTTACGCCAATGCGGAAGTACACCACTACGCTAACGGTTTGGTCTCGCGCACGCACACTATTACACTGCACACATTCAGCACGCTTACACAGCAGCTCCACACCACTAATGCTGCAGCAACATCAAAACACATTGACAGCTCTTCAACACAATGCTTCAAAATAGGTAAAGTATATTCATTTATTAATGTATTACATATTTCATTATTACACACCAAATAGCATTAGCTAACTTACAATTTCATTGCCGTCATTTTTTGACGGGCAATTCACTAGTCACATATATAGTTGTCATCAGTGCGGGTTGTCCAAAGTTGTTGCTAACGCTGCGGCCCTCGCGAAGGCGCTCCTTGCCAGCAACGGCGGAGCGAGGGTCCGCATTTGCGGAGGTGTAGGCTCCCACCACGACCGCAAAATTTACAGACTTAGAATCCAAAAATACGAGCCGCAGGAGTTCGAAAAAAAAAATAGTACGACCTCGCAAAAATACGACATTAGCGTTCGAAACCCGCGCACATGAAAACATTCAAAACACACTAAATACACACAACAAACACACAAAAAGCTTACCCACGGCATGGGGGGCGCCCATCACCTCTAAAAGTGAAGTTACACCGGAATTGAAGTTGAAATTTAAGAGTTTAGACTCACGAAAATCCCCTAAGCAAGAGAAAAAATGTCCGCCTAAAAAAACGAAAACGAGGCTAAGGACGCAAAACTACTACAGTTACTCGCAAAACCGAACTAACACTTAATGCGGAACGTAACACACAGTATGCGGCACGTACAAGACCACCATTTCACATAAAACACATAACTATTACACGCAAAATGTCGTCTGGAACAGAAAAAGGTTAGAAGTGTCAAATACGTTAATTATTGACCAAACAAATTTACAAACACATCAGCCAATACACATCTCATTGCTGTCATTTTTTGACGGGCAAGTCGCTAGTATTCAAATAGTTTATAGCAGGACATAGACGTAACATCTACCACATCAATACATGCCTAGGCCAGTAGTTTTGGGAGCTCTGCCTCCAGTCATTGTTTGTGTTTTTTAATGTGAGAGCCAACATGGGTATGTACAGTATGTCAATAAAAATAGCTTGTTGAGCTTATCCATCCAACATGGGCCTGGATTTTGCCAGGCTCGGGTTGAGAAGCTGCAAAAATGTGCATTGGCAAAGTAGCTTTTATGCCCTTGTGAACATTAGTGATAAAGTCAGCGAGCTTTAATGTTATGAATATCAGTGTAGTAGAGACAAAAGGACAGGCCTTAGAAGACAGTAACGTAACTAGTCTCGTAATACTTAGTTTCTGATTACCATTGAATGTATAATTCTGTAATAAGGCACTGAAGTGCAACAAAAATACACTTTAATTCAGGGGAGCAAGCTATTACTGTGTTACATTCTCTTTAATGCACAATTTTTGATACAGCATCTCAGGTAGATTACATTATTTAATTTCTTTACTTTTTGAAAGTCACAAATATGCTATGATGGCTTAAAATAGTGGGGATGAATCATTACAAAGTTTTTCATACAAAGTGAGTGATGCAAATGTTCTTTTAATATGTTTACAAACTGGTTTTGTAATAAAATGAGGACCTCCTTCTGACATATTCTATTTCAGGCGTGTCAGGGCACCTGAGTCATGGGACTCCATGCAGAACCCAACTACTCCCTCTAGTGGCTGACAGATGCCACTAAAAAAGTATGAAGTGGCCCTAAATACAGTTTTTACATGGATTATAAGAGCTTTACAACACTCTTTCCCATGTTCTTTTAGTTGAATGATAGCAAATTTGTGACTTCAGTGTTCATTTAATTGCCAGAAATGCGTATGTTAAAGGGATCAAATAGTCTCCTACAAACTACACATTACTCCAAGACCAGATTCAGTAAGGTTGTCTGAGGCTGCAATAGATGTTTTCTATTCACTTTTCCAAACACAACAAATAGCGCATATTGTTTGAACTCTAACCCTAAACATCTACGTTGTTTTCTATAGTTGGAAATCATTGGATAAACTACATCTCCTTCTGTGGCCTGAGGACGCACGCTGAGCTTGAAGGGAACCTTGTAACAGAGCTCATATACGTCCACAGCAAGTTACTCATTGCTGATGATGATACTGTCATTATTGGTAAGTACATCTCTCACAGAAGGACTAAACAGATGTTTTCTAATTATTGTGCTTTGTGATATAAATGAACATAATCTTGCATACTAATTTATATCATATGTGTTTGACAGCTATCAAACAGTATGCCATCCTACATATAACATACATAGTGCTATAGAAAGAGACAGGGGTAAAGTGTAATATGTATTATAAGGAGATATATTAGATTGTATACTGAGCACTACTTTCGATTTACAAAGAAATATTAAAGTTTTGAAGAGAGTTTGAAAAAAGAGCAGTTAAAGCATTGAAAAAAATTATTTCATTTAATTGTCCAGGAGCTTAAAATAAATGTATGGGGTGTTATTAGTTAGCTTGTGTAATCTGGTGCTGTGCATCAAACTATTAGGGCTACTTGGTGGGTTTTTCATGAATTTGAGAATATTTTGTATTATTGTTAATATTAGAAATGTACAAAGTGGTCATTTTTTCAATATGATCTTTTGAAAATGAATAATGGGTAGAATGTGTTTTGATCCCCACAGCCACCTACCATATATATAGACAGATACAGGTTGTGAGATGGGCACCAAAATTACTTTGCACCAGCACCCAGGTTTCACTAGCTCCTGCACTGAATTGAGTTGTGGTCAAACTATAGTTTACGACTTTATGGTTTGAGGCTTTGATGACATCAGTAATGTTATGGATGATGTTTTTTTTATATTATATGTAATGAGTGATGTCATAGCTGATGTCATTATTCATATTATACGGGATGTCATTAATGATGTCACCCAATATCATTGATGATGTCATGAATGATGTCATCAGAAAAACCTTTACAGTGGCAGGGAGGAGTTTTAAAGTTGCCCTATCCTGCTCTGCAACCTATAATAATATACCTGTTATATATACATATATATATATATATAATATACAAATGATATGTATATATATATATATATATATATTTATATTTATTCACACCTTCAAAATAAATTATGGTCATTAAACAGCCTCACTACTCATGATTTATCTTTATAAATAATTCAAAATCGGTTGTTGAGTAAAATCTAATTCTGTGAGTAGTGTAATGTACAGCCAATTTTTCAATATATTTTTTAATTATTTTATTACTATTATTCTGGTTCAATAAATATATACTGTACAAAGGGTTCATAAAACGTAAGACTACACATTTAACACACACTAAGTTAAAAAAAAAGTGTTTATAACCTACAGCATTATAGTTCAATGATAAACATATTATTACAAAGGAATATGCCACTTAGTGCAAAATAAATAAACACAGTATTTACATTTTGATTCTTTTACGAAGGTTTAAATCTTTAGATGTGTTAGCTGTTATTAGTGTAATTAAAAAAATAGATCAATTTAACATACAATCATGTGCTCTTTCACAACATGAGGATCCATACAGCGAACATGGTGACCGAGGTGATCCCACAGGTGCTCAATGGGGTTGGAGTGGTAGTGAGTCAGTAAGATGCTGGAAGGTTGGCAAGTGTATCTGGAGCCATTAGACAGCTGCTGAAGTGTGCATTGTGGAGGATCCATACAGCGAACATGGTGACTGAGGTGATCCCACAGGGGCTCAATTGGATTCAAGTCTGGAAAATTTCTAGGCCAGTGAAGTACTTGGACGTCTTCGTCCTGTTCCTCCAACCACTTCCGGACATATGACATGTTGCATTGTCCTGCTGGAAGATACCATCCCCTCCAGGGAAGACAGTCAACATGTTTGGGTGTACTCGATTTGCGAGGATGGATAGATAACCCAATCGGTTGAGAGTGCCTTTAGAGCAGGGGCGTCCAAACTCGGTCCAAAGAAGGCCGCACCCAGGCCTGGATTTGAATATATCCTTTCTGTGCACAGGTGAGTCCATCAGGATGACTGAAGAAGTGATTGACTCACCTGTGCACAGTAGGGTTATCATCAAATCCAGGCATGTGTGTGGCCCTCCAGGACCGAGTTTGGATACCCCTGCTTTAGAGGTATGAGTGGACCCAGACAATGGCAAGAAAACATCCCCCAGACCATAACGCGTCCGCCACCATCTTGTGTTCTTCCAACAACGGTTGCAGAGTGTTTCTTCTCTGAGGTTTCACTCTGACACCAGTCATGGTACAATTTAACTACAGCAAGCACTTGAACAGTTCACAAACTGCCCTTTTTCAGAAATACTGCCACCTTCGCCCGAAAGTCAATGATCATACCCTTTTCAAAGGTGGATAAATCACATGTTTCACCCAAGGCAGCAATGGTTGACATGTTTGCAGAATGCCTATATGCCACCTTATATACCCACCAAGCCAGCTCACGACACATGCTGTATTTCATTTGGTACGCACTGCTGACGTCAAAAGTAGGCGGTGGTCATAAAAAAGTGATTTGACCCTGCATGTGTATATAATACTTTAGTTATGCACTGTACCACCTGTATAGTGTAAAATGTGTTGGCTAATTATAAATAAGCTATAATAATAATCTACATTTGCTTTCAGTTATACACTGGTTTGTTCTAATGTGCATTGATGATCACGTGTCAATGGTTTACATATAGTATGTATTAAGATTAGCACAGTGATAAGGATACGGTTTCTTTGTACTGTGAGATTCTGCAAGTAGAATTAATGTGTCCCCCCTTATGAATGGTTACTACAGGTTGTGTAAATTGTGTAAGCTTCAATGTACAAATCTGTTAAATGATGAATTTTGATGTATCTAGTGTTTGAGTGAATGTATTCAGCAGAGAACACATTTAGCTTGCTTCAAGAGTGGGCTAACTGTCAGAATGTGGTCCATCTGTCTTGAATCAAAGTCAAGTTTAGCAATTAAACTTGACGAACCTGTTATCTGTTCTTTGAAGAACAGAGAGTGCTCTGAGATTTGAAATTATTTTGGCATTATCTGAACTTTTAGCATTGCATATTTTTGCAGAAGTATTTATTTCATAATCATTTAAATATCCGGAGGGGGTTCTTGTATACCCTTAACTAAAATGCTGTATCTATATACTGGCTAATAAATGAGGAGCTGAGCGCCTACCCATTTCGTCTTATAAAGCAGGATGTCTGCTGTGCTTATAGTTGTATATGTCTGCTTCATGTAATACTTTGGCTTAGGTTATGAGAATGGTCCCTACTGTAGCCATGCAAATAATAGGAATCTGGAACCAATTAAAGCACCAATCCAACTTTATAGTTTTTAGAGAATTGGAAGCAATGAATCTCCTGAAGCTGAACAGAGCAATTTGTATCTCAAGGGACCTAGGTCTTAACAGATTAACTGTTTTAGATATCAGGTTTTTGACAGAACGATAGAATGTTGTGATATCAGGATATTGTTGAAAATAAATATATTACTGGAGGCCTAAAATTATTTCCATGTTCTTATTGCATTTATTTTTCTTTAAAGAGCCAGTGTAAGTGTGTAGCAAACTCATAATATTAGCAGCTGTGTAAGCTGTGTGCACAAGAGCATTTTTAGAGAAATCTTAATTTTTCTGAAAATCCCATCTTGTTTAGAGTCAGCACTTAATGCTATCTTACAGCCTTATTAAATTGCAATTCGGCCAATTGAATAGGACTCTATATAAGCACAGAGCATATTTTTTTTACAGAAGTTTTTAGTTATTGAAGACCTTGCTTTTGAATAGAAGGTCACTAACTAAAAACTTCTGTCAAAAAATATGCTATGTGCTTATATAGAGCCCTATTCATTTGGCCAAATCGCAATTTAATAAAGCAGTTAGAATCTAAAATGCTATGTGTATTTTAGGTATCAATGGAGTAAAGGGAGGGGAGAAGGGAGATGCATTTGATTTATCATTGGTGTTTTTAGTATTTGACACCTACCTCCCCCTCCTTATGCTTACAAGCAAGCAAGACAAGGCAAATTGCATGCCCTGCTCCTTCAGAAATATAGGCTGCCCTCTTGTTACTTTTGCTACGGTGGATGCATCCAGGGAAATAAAAACTTTAACACATTTCCCTACCTAGTTACACTTTTAGTCAGACTCATCTTTTTTCACGCATATATAATTTTGCATTATACAGTGGTCCATGAAAGAGACACTGCCATCATCCAACGCCTTATCAGATAATAAAGACTTTATCTAGTGAATGCTGCAATCTTCCTGCGCAGCACGTTTCTGATAGCCCTCTATGTTAGAGACCTCCTTTTCAGACTTTGTGACTAGTGTTTAATTGTTAGAGAGGTTCCAGAGTAATCATAGTTGAAAATATGGATATAACCTTCACAGAGCAGAGAGCAGGAAATTGGAAGCTTCTGGAAAACACATTTGAGCAACACAGACACTCAATTAGGAATAAGATGCATGTGCACAAACTCATTTAATGATAATGATAATATCTTTGTGTAACTATAGTAAGAATTTAAATTTGAAGGATAAATGTTTACTTCAATCATAGGTTTTTATGGAGACTCATAGCTTCATCGGTAATAGTCTAGCCCCCTGCTAAACTCTCCAACCCCTAATAAATGGTTCTTCCTTCTTCACTCTGACCATTCTTTTCAGTTTCCACACCACCTGGTCCTTAACATTTCCCATCACATTCATACTTCTACTTCTCTGAGTGCTCTGTGGTACAGCGAGCTTGATGATAACAAGAGTTCCACAATACTGGAGCCATTTTTCTTTTTGGTACTAAACTTGTGAAATAAGTAAAATTATTAGATGCAATTGTTTTGTACTGTGAAGTTCCTTTTTTTTTTTTATAATCTTATTTTTTTTTAACTGTCTCAAACAATTACACTGATGTAATGTAGAAAAACAAAATCCTACACATATGGTGCAGTATAAAATGTAATTGTTATATAATAGAATACAAACAGTATATAATAACTAGCGACATGCCTGTCATAAATGATGGCAATAAAGTTTGAAGCCTGGCAATGTTGTTTGCCGCACAATGCAATGTTCTCCCCTTCTACTTTATGGACCTTTGGTGCTCATCGCGAACCCTACAATGAGGCTAACAACTTTCAAGCCTCGCAATGAGCGTCTTCAGCGCACTCTGCAAGCCTCTCCCCACTCCCTCCCTCCCGTGTCTCTTTGCCTCCTCTCCCTCCCCTGGGTTTTTCCCCCTTATCTCCCTCCCCTGTGTCTCTTTCCCCTTCTCTCTCAACCCTGTGTCTCTTTCCCCCACACTCCCTCCCCCGTGTCTGTTTCCACCCCACTTCCTCCCCTGTGTCTCTTTCCACCCTCTCCC
The DNA here is from genome assembly GCA_027410445.1 of Discoglossus pictus. Lineage (NCBI taxonomy): Eukaryota > Metazoa > Chordata > Amphibia > Anura > Alytidae > Discoglossus > Discoglossus pictus. The sequence continues at coordinate 332,069,807 of CM050165.1, forward strand.
TCCTCCGTGCTCCTGTTTGCATTTATGTGTGTGAAACTATTTGCAGGCTTGGGAAATTGTTCATTTTCCCCAAGCCCGAAATGTGTTTCCGATTTACGGGCTTGAAAAAAGTTACTGCCACCATTTTTTCCCTCCATTTTCACACCTCCCAAAAAGTCAATTCAATATCATTAGCTTGCAACCTCACTTACAGACTCCCTGCCTCTCCCCCTGTGCTGTGTGTGAGGCTGTAATTTTTTTTATTAGTTTGCATCTTTTGTCAATCTTCTGACTGCTTTCGAGTTTAAAAAAAATTTTGGACATTAAATCCATAATTTTTTTGAAGGCTGTAACTCGTCAGCCGTTTTGAGCCTCTCCCAACTTCAAGCCAGTCACGTACCGGCCTCGCGATGAGCGCCTTTGGCACTCATCGCAAGCCCTGCGATGAGCGCCTTTGGCCTTCGTCATTCATTGCAGTCCAGTCAAGCCAGTCACATACAAGCCTTGCGTTGAGCGCCGAAGGCATTCATCGCGAGGCCCGCAATGAGCACCAATGGCGCTCATTGCATCCCCCGTGAAACCCGTAACTTTTTTACATTGCGTGACCAACATTCGTAAGTACGACAACTATGTATGTGATATGTCAGTTAGAGTTTATGCATTACAACTCCTGAGCATTTCCATTTTTTAATTATATTGGAAAAGGGAGAAAAAAAGGAAAAATAGAAGAAATAAGGTCATCATATAAGCAGTCCCAGATTGATTTCTAATCAGACTCCTATGCAACAAAGCATAGTGATGATAAAATATTAAAAGGGTTACTCTATCACAACTGTGTGAGCACTTATGCTGTAAAGGTTTATGTATAGGGGAAATATCAGAGTGGTTATCAAAGCAGATTACTATTTATGATGCTAGCCAATCATAATAAAGTTAAATATTGAGCATATAATACCTTGCAGCTAGCAGCACAACCTCTATATCAATTAAACTTTAAGAATTAGAAAACACTATTTCAGGTCCCCAAAGTACTCAGGTAGTGACCCACTTGGGCCCAAAGACCGCTCACTCTGCACTGTGGCTACATAAGAACTGAGGCAGCATTGCTAAAAGTCAATTGGTAAGAATGTAAATGTGTTTCTTTTTATAAACACCAATCAATGTCTCTATTTGTGTATGTCCTCAAAATCAATTGTATTTGCAATTATCTGCAAGATTATGAAACGTACTAAAATGAGCCAAATCTGACTGTCAACTATCTGAACAAGATCTGTCTGGGATGATCAATCTTCTGCAAATCGTCTCCGTTAGATAGATTTAATTATGCCACAGTGTGACATCAACTATGTACAGTAACTGCTGTAGAAGTTGACTCATATACCTATTGTAACAAAATACAAAATGCCTTGTTTCATCTTAAAGGATAACATTTTTATACAATTCTTCAAATAAGTAAACTTGATAATAGGCTAAAAGGTTTTTGGACAGAAAATAATACATTTTATTTGCAGCTATTCTCTACAGCAGACTTACAGCCACATTAAATTTGAAGCTTGTATGTGCAACGCGATTCCCGCAACTGCTGCGAGCTTGAAAAGTTGCAGATTTATGGTGCTATTAAATTAGAACATACGCCCGTCGGATGTGAACGTGATCAATTAGTCAAACTCATAGTTACCGGTTTAGACGAAGCCAATGGAAACATAGATCGTCAGAATTAAGTCACTGAAAATGGAGGTGGGATTTCAAAGTCTTACGGGGTTCAATTACGAGTTACGATCGGACCCACATTCCAGATATAGTGCAATATTCATAAAGCTGTAAATATGATATTCTACTCCATGCGAGTTCCATTATATGTATTAACACATTGATTGCCGGAATCGATATAACACAAAAATGAAACATGAAATAAAGTAATTTCAGGACCGATTTGCGAGCTTGAGAATGTTGTGCTATTAATTCTAAGACCTAACATCACTTTTAATAAAAGTTAGTACAGTAGTGTGTATATAGTGTGTATATATTTGCATTTACAGTGCTACTGATTGGACTTTACCCCCCTTGTGGGTCCTCTATAGCACTCGTTTGGCTTCTTGGCAACATTTGCGAGTTACAAGTTTTAACACTAGTCATATTAATGCAATTTAATATCGCAATTGAAACGTATCAGTTACGGGCTTGAGAGAACAAAGGATTTGTGGTTGCGAAGTTCCACAATCCACGTCCCGTAGGCTTTTTTCTGCCTTTTACGTACCTAACCTGCAAGTCATCTGTGGGTAGTTTTAAGAGGACAATTTTATAGCCTTAAGTCTTGCGAGCTACGTTACACGTAGAGGGAGTTTAATGGGACTGCAAGATTTCTGTCTCAAGAGTCTGTGTACATGTAAACAAATGAGCTTCTAAATAGACCTAATGCTAGCACTGGCAGGTTCAACTGCTACATTTCCTTTGTCCAGATAGAAGTACCCATTCATTGTTTTTCAAAAGAGTATACACTAGGCACTATGCCAAAGAATGAGAATTATGCACATAATTAAAAAAAACTTAATTTTTATTATGTGTGAATCAATTGTCAGCGCTCATCCAGCGCTACATTCTTCTTTTGCTGCTATGTGACTCAAGGAGGCTTTTTTGTAAGTTATGGGTACACATATATATGGGGATATAAGAAGACCTGTGTTAGTGCACACTGTTCCTCCAGAAGCAGCTCTGAACAGCCATGCTCACTCCCCAATAATTTATACAGAAGCCTCCTAGAGTGACACTGCAGCAAAGGAGGTTAATACTGCTTGATCAGAGCTGCAAATTGAGTCACATGGAATACAAATACATTGTTTTAGAAATAAGTAAGTTTAAGTTTTGTTTATTTTTTTAATAATGTGCTAATTCTCATTCTTTGACATACTGCCTACATGGGCAAGAAAACCATTTGAAGAACTACACTTGGAATTCTTATTCTTTTGCCGTCCACCTACATAAGTAGTGTGCCTTAAAATATTTTAATATATACACACATACAGTGTTCTTTAAATTTTATTTTAATTTGGTGAACATAGTTGACGTGACTTCTTTTCTACCAGAATGGGCCCTTCTGGTTGTTTGGATAGCTAAGGCTGCTTCCCCCATACAGACTGTTTCTGGAATAAGGAAAATAGTTACATTAAAAAGTCAGAGCTAATATTCAAGGCACGATTCAAATTCATTAATTGGCCAGTAAAATACAAATTAGATTAGTATCCTGAAAACCAGTTTGAAAGCTTGTGATCTAACTATTGCAAAACTGAGCATATGGCTGCCATTTGTTTAAGATCTGCTGTTTTATTGCCTTATTTCACACATGGGATCCTATAAAACAGATGTATATTCTGTCCATGAGACAGCTTTATTACCTGATAGTACCGATGCCTTCAGAAACAGCTATGTGGAATTAATTCTGCTAACATCTCTTGTACAATTGGATTGGGTACAATATGACTTTTAAAGCTTGTATTTACAATTCACATATCAAATAACCTACTGCCTCTTTTTTTAATGAACTAGGCTTAAATGGCAGGCTTACTTGTGAAAACACAGATACCAAATTATTAAATCTGGGGCTGGAAAGGACTATTTAGTATAAACACTACAGACCCAAGAACTGAAGATTACGTTTTGTAGTGTAAAGCACCATTACATTGCATTGTTAAAATAACATAATATCACCAAGAGACCGACGTTTAAAAATGATTGACAAAACACATTTACTATTTCCAAGAATTTAAAGTCTGAGGCAGGTACTTCACATGATCCACCTTCCATGAATCATGAAATACTGAACATAATGAATGTTGCGGGTTGTAGCCTTGCCATTTTTAAAGATCCAATAAAGTACCACACTGAGTATAGATTCAAATAAGTATTTTAATGTTATTAATGAAATAGTTATGGTCACTAGAAGATAAAGCCCAAGAAACAACTGCTACCTATGGTAGGGTTAAAAAAAACAACATTTTCCTTTTAAACAGATTTTTTTTTAAATGAAATATTTAGAGTTGATTTTGCTGCTCCTTTATGCTAATGTGCGACTCAGAGTTCTTGATACGGGCGGAAGAGGTGTCTAACTGCCATATAACATTGGGGTTCTTTATTTTGACCACTACAGGACAGACAAGCAGACTGTAATCCTAGTTAGCACATAAAAGCAGATAATTAATATGCATGAGATGCTAAACGAAGATCCACTTGCAAAAGGACAAAGAGGCTGAAATATGTATGCATATACATTATAGCAGATTACAAATTATGTGGATCTAGTTGCACAAATATGTGCATGAGAGGCAAAAAAAGACCTATATACTGTATGTGTCTAGGTTATACAATGGCTAGGGAGGATATATATTTTAAAGATTACCTTGTTAGCTCACATCTAACTATTTAGGACTTAATGTTTGTTCTCCAAAACTGACAGAGAACTTAATTTGGTGAGAAACAGATAATACATATAATAAATATTAATTAATTATATATACTATAATTAACAAGCAAATTATGTATCCTTCGGTGCCAGTCATAATTTTGACTGGCACATGAGGATAATAAGTAATTATTCACCACACATACATGTTGGTATATATACATATATATATATATCACATATATAGTTGTCAGTGTATGTTACGTTTGCGATGTTGGTCACGCTTTTGCCTGTGAGCTTCGCAAAGCAAGGCAAGCAGTCAACTGCTCGTCTCGTGCAGTGAAGCGAGCCGTCGACGCACACAACTTAGGCTGCAACAAGAGGCGCGCAGTTGAGGCACGCAGGACTTATGTTGCAATGAGCGCCAAAGCAAGGCAAGCAGTTGAGGCAATCGGGAATTAGGCTGCAATAAGCGGCGAAGGTGCTCATTGCACTGCGAGCCTTGTGATGCAAGGCGAGCAGTTGAGGCACGCGGGACTTAGACGGCAAGCATTTTCACGAGAGGCAAGCAGTTGAGGCACGCGACTGCGAGGGTCACAACTACGAGCCAAGAGCGTAACTCTTAACAACCCGAAAAACAAACAAAATAATTTAGCTAAAATAATAATACTCAAAGCACAGGGGGAGAGCCAGTAAGCCTGGGAGTGAGGTTGCAAGCGAATTTGAGCCATATTTGGGGTTATTCGTCAATCCAAAATCGGCTAAGCGAGGAAAAAATTGGTGGACGAAAAACGTAAAAATTCTGAAACTTGATGAAAACGAGGCTGAACAAAGACTGGCACGCAGCACTTAGAAAATACACGACGGCAAAGACAGAAACACACACCAACAACGCCAGGGACGTGGGACTGAGAAAATACATAACGGCAAAGACACTAACACTTACACCAACAACGCCAGGCACGCGGGACTTTGAAAATAAAACCAACGGCAGTCAGAGCGTAACACGCAAACAATTAGTAGACATACAGAGGAGAAAGACACAGGGAGGGATGGTGTGAAAGAGACACATGGCATTCCCAAGCACAAAACTTGCAGGTTAATAAAACCTGCAGTGAGCAGCCAGTACAGTAGGCGGGAGGAAAGGGTCGCAATGACCGCCAAAGGCGCTCATCGCTGGGCTTATGATGAGCACTGGGAGCGAGAGAGCCTATCAATGAGCCCTGAAGGCGTTCAGTTCAGAGCTCGTGATGAGCGCTGAAGGTGATCAATGCAAAGCAGGAAAATTTGAGTACACGGGGGAGAGGCTCGCAATGAGCGCTGACGGGCAAGTAGCTGGTATATATATATATATATATATATATATATATATATATATATATATATATATATACAGTATATATATAAAAAAATTTACAATTATGTTTTAAAATTAGGCAACAGCTATATTTTACTTTCCACTCAAATTGTTTATATGTGTAGTGATTTAAAAATAACCGTTTTTCAAACATCAAATAAATATCTGTGCAGTATACCTTGTGTTTTTAGAGCTTTACAGCTGGCAACTACATTGCTCCCAAGATGACATTCTTGTGTGATTGCTGCTTTGCTAATCAAATCATTCATCATTCTCAATCCCTTCAGGTTCTGCTAATATTAACGACCGCAGCATGATGGGAAAACGTGACAGCGAAATGGCTGTTATTATACAAGACACAGAAACCGTTCCTTCGGTCATGGATGGAGAGGTTTATCAAGCAGGGAAGTTTGCACTGTCACTTCGGATGCATTGTTTCAGGTACATCAAGTCTAAGCCATTAAACCACACATTTCATAAACTTGTATTTCGACATGTACGGTAGATTGTTCTCTGTAACCCTTCAAGGTTTAAGGTGCTGATTGACTAGAGTGTTTCAGCTAGAACAATGTTGATTAAAAAGAAAACGTAGCAAGGAACAATCAAATTCTACTAGGTATATCATATACCTTTGCTTGTAACACCTGTTTTTACTGCATTAAATAAAACTAATATTACCTGCTTTATCATGCCTTGTTTATTACTCTTCGAGGATTACTTTTTTTGGTACTTTAGGCAATATGTTGTAGCTCTATATATTGTAATTGTCATCTAGTTTTTAAGTATTTTTTAATATATACATTGGTTTTATCCAGGTCTTGATTACACCCCCATAGATCTTATGCATCCATCACTGCAATGTTTTGCATCTACATTATTTTGGGAGAAACATACCCCTTTCTTACTGTCGTAGACGCAGGGCCATTAGCCAAAAATTGAAGTATCTACATAGGTAGTTCCTGCCAGGTAGGAGGCATCCTTTGAGATATACTTTGACATAGGTTTCTGCTTCTCTTACCTGTGGTGCGGGGTCTTGACCACATTTGCTTTGTCCAGCTCTCCCTATTGTATACTATTTCTTCAGATATGCATTATTTTTTTTAAATAGAATGGGTCATCATGCAATCCGGATATTACCATTGTTTTAATTTCTGTTTAAGTGCAATGGAGATTTTTCTCTCAGTATCAACCACTCAGTGACCATCTCTTTCAAACATGCTGCAGAGACGTGGTCCCTGATAGGCTAGGACACTACACTGCAGATCCAGTCCTAAAGAGTCTGTATCTGTATGAGCCTTAGTGGGCAGACCCATACAGGGACTATTTGTTTGATTTTATGCAGTAAAAACAGACATTATAAGCACGTCTTAATAAAATAATGGACATAAAAGTAATTATATACACCAGTATAATATAGACCTAGTAAAATCCAGGAACCTTCCATATCCCTGTAATATCTCTAAAAGTATACACATTAAACAGACTATAGTTGTGCTCTGCAATGTATTATTACGGAATCGTATATACTTTATGACGCAAAGCCTCATTTTCCTGAGTTCATAATTTGTTTTTCTGGTTCCTAAATATTTTTAAAGCACTACAGAAGCACAATATTTAGTTTGCTCTTTTGAAGAATCTGTCTTTGCTATAGAAATTAAAAAAACAGTCTTTAACTTATTACAATACCCAATTATTATTTACTATAGCTGTGCATGGCTTTATTTGCTTTCTTTAATTGTCACATGGGAAGCCATGCCTTCTGTAAGTTACACTTCCATTGTATTGTAAATTCTACAACATTATTGCTACATTTCAGTAAAACTGAATGAAGATCTTATCTGGATCCAAAGTACCTTCCAGATGACTAATCAGGTTAAGAAAATATCGGCCTCCAGTAAAGCAAAATTAATATAGTAGTTAAATGTCAAAATCTGTATTTATTTATTTTTTGCCTAAAACACTTTGCACATTATCAAGTCAAGCCGTTCAAAAGAAAATGAGAAATATTTTAGCAGATATTTCCACCTTTAAACTATATAAATATAAACATATTTTCTAAATGTGTATTTATATTTCCATTTTAGGTTGATTCTTGGCTGCCTCAATGACCTCAGCGTTAATATCCAGGATCCTGTAAGTGATAAATTCTTTAAAGAAGTGTGGGTGGCCACCAGCGCACGGAATACCACCATTTTTGATAAGGTAAAAAAAATGTTTATTTAAAATTTTGCTTTGATTCTCCATTTCAGACTTTATATGTCAGTTCTTTCATAATTTAAAATATGTTGTGTAACTGATTTTCTAAAAGGGGCCCATATGCCGAGTTAAAAAAAGAGATCTAGCAAAAAAAATATTTCAGATTACACAATACTTGCCTTTTTAATAAGGGGCTGTGGAGTTTGTATCCAAGTAACAATAGGAGATAAATAAAATTAATGTCATGCCAAGGCGTTTGATATCGAATAAACATATGGTTAACAGAACATGGAATTTATAACTGTTGCTCTTCATCATTAAATACAGCACTGAAAACAAATGAAAAACTGATTTTTTAATTGGACTTTATTATAAGAGTATTTATATAACCCAGTTAAACTTCCAACTGGCTCCCTTAAAGGACCACTGTACCACTGTACTGTTAAAAGTACATGCATTTACTTGATTTATAACTTTGTAATACTAGTAGTTATAATTTCAAGCTCTTACCTTTATAGGTTTCTTCTTGATACTCTGTGCTGCTTAGCGCCACCCATTTTGCATAATGAGGGGTGTGACAGCTGTAGCTGACTTATTGCAGTGTGCTCTGGTGTCTGATCAATGTAAATCTGAGTTCTGAGCTACACCAGTCAGACACCACAGCACACAGCAGGAAGTCTGTGACAGTTGACCCACCACTAATAATGCAAAATGGACAAAGCTAAGCAGCACAGCATGTTGGCAGAAACCTATAAAGGCAAGTACTTAATGATTAAACATTATAAATCAAGAATAGTCAAAATATGCATATACTTTCATTTTACATCATTTATTTTTAGAGTACAGTGGTCCTTTAGATCTACAAGCTCTAAAATTACCAAAAATTGCACGCTTCCTGCAAATGCATCATTTTCTTTTGATTCTTCATACATTCTAACCCCACTAAAAGCTGACATATATTACTGCAGCATCTAATGGTTTATTATAATGGTGCCTCCAGGATCTTAAAGCTTGTTCCCAATATATTGATGGTTGCTGAATTAGAAATACACTACAAAAAAAGCACTACAATGTTTAAACAATAGTTAAAAAACAATGAAAAGGGCTTCATATAAAAAAAGTTTTTACAGCTTCTCAATTTGATTTTGACAGTTCTACTGATTACTATTCAGTTTGGAGTCCATCTAACCATAAAACTTATTTTTCCATATTAATGTGTTGTGTATTATTTTATATTGCTATATAATATCTGATTCCATTGTAATGCTGCCATTATACTATCTTCTATATGCCCATAGGTTTTCAGGTGCCTTCCAAGTGATGAGATTCATACCTTGGTTAACTTGCGTGACTTTCTTGCAAAGCCTGGACTTGCAACACAGGATCGTGTAAAGGCACAAGAGGAACTGCAGAGGATCAGAGGCTTTTTGGTACAATTTCCCTTCCTTTTCATGGCTGGAGAAAACCTCCTGCCTTCAGTTGGAACAAAAGAATCCATAGTACCCATGGAAACTTGGACATGAGGAAGTTTTGCAAATGAAGAAGCAAACAAAACCTGCCAAGAGCTTCCCTGGGACAGTAGGAGAGGGAATGGTTATAATACTATTGTCAGCAACCTCAAGGAATGTCCTTTACACATGGAAACACAACAGAAAAGGACACTGGCAGATGCTATAGTAAGAATATGTACCACTAAAGTGTGATTAATTGAACTTATTTTAACCATTATTCACTTGAGATATGTTTCTGTATTTAGTAAATTAACTTAATCGTCAGACAACCTCCTGCAACGGTATGGCATCTTCTATAACGTCAACACATTCAGGTAGTTTGGCCCAGTGAAAAAATAATCTGGGAGCCCCCTTAGCACTTCCCCTCTTTTACGCCAAACTGCTACTGATAGCAGCTGGTTCCTACCCCATAGTGGGCCTGAGCACTTTGCATCTGCTGCTCCTCTGGACTACTTTTTATGTTGTACACGCATCCTCCACATAGATAACTGTGTTCATGTTGTCACTTTTGTAATAAGAGCAATGCTATGTACAAGCCGAATAGGAAATTGCCAAAATGAGTATGTTTGTAGTTTAATTTATAAGCCACAGAAATAACCACTACGTTATGTTTTATCATCACACTTTTGTTGGATCATTTTAGGGTCTTAAGAATTTAAGTGGATTTTGGTTTATCACATTATGTGCAACAAACCCTAAGCAATGTTTTTTAGAGTACTAACATGAAACAGGAAATATGAGTTATTATCTAGTTTATATACAGTAGAAAAGGCCATGCTTTCCTTTTGTAGTAGACATCATACCACAGCTTCCTCTTTTTTTAAAGAATTGCTTATGATTAAATGGCTCCTTTATTGTGTAAGTCCTTTTAAACGTACAGTGCTTTTGTGAATACGAATTCTCCACCTAATAGATGAATTCTACCACCTCTGTGTCGAGATACGTCAACGAGTCCCTCTGTTAGTGGCCAACACTAACATGACTTAACTCAAGGACTACAAAGCTGCTAAACTCATTTGTTGCTGTTTGTTCTCAGTCCTCATGTATTCCATAGCAGATTGAAATAGTCATTGGGCCAGATTCACTAAAATTCTCAGTGGCTGCAAATAGGATCTCCAAATGTGTGATGGGTGTTTTCTATGTAAAGAAATAATAGAAAATGTCCATTGTGGACACATTAGTAGCCTATTAGAATAATGTGGACGGTTATATATGGTGTTTTAGCTAGACTACTGCAGTTAGCTGCTTTTAGAGAAGTTTATTTTCTGATCTGGTAACTGGCTGATCATATTACATGCATAGAATGAAATAGTATTGTGCTTAGATCTTGTGAGCTGCAATGTTGGCCTAGGACTTACCTTTTCTGGTGTGGTGTGAGCCAGCAAAGGGTAAATCTGATATGAGCTCTAATGTCGGTGTGTCGATATGCACTTGTTTATATGCAAATAATGAATTCACTACATTGCCCAAATTACTAATTAGAAGCCATAAACCTAGAAGAATGCATATTCTTTTTACAAGTAGCTTTTTGTGTAATTCTAGCCCTGAAAGGGGAGCTCTTGTGCAAGCACTCTCACATTTAAGATGTGGACTTGAGCAGCTGAGCACATCATTTTCATGTAAAACATGCACCTTTGCAGCACAGAGAAAGTAACATTTCATAGGCTCCAACACAATCCTCAATATCAAAGATTTATATGATTTTGTATGGTCTGTAATGGCTGCCAAAGAACCAAGCCATAAATCTCTCATGCTGCAATCATCATGTTTAGTAATTAAAGGATTCAGAGGATTTTGCACTGCTCTAATCATCCAGTTATGGTTTAAAGGGACACTATAGTCCAATATTTTTTATTATGGTGTTTTAAAGAACTACTATTGACAATAAAAAAATAAATTCAGCCTTTAAATGGATTACCTATTTATGCAATTGTGTATTGTCCTGGCCATCTCTGTTGTTATTTTTTGAGACTTTTATACAACAGATAAGATACCTTGTTTATCTGCCCTCCAAGCAGGAATAACCCTTGGAAGGTGAAACATTACAGATTGGGCAGAGTTTTTCAAGGCAACCATGGAGATTGCTATTCCTGCACATAATTTCTTATAAATAGGTGGTAATTTAAAGGTTGTTTTTACTTTTCTAGCATTTTGCCTAATTCATTCTAGATTCTTAAGATAAATATGGGACTACACCATAAACAATGTTTTATCATTTAAAACTATAATCTTGTCAATAGACCTTTTAGTGAATCCAGAACGATTTATTGTAAATTCCATTTTTTCAAATATATTATACTCTAAACCAGGGGTCGTCAACCTTTTAATACCTACCGCCCACTTTTGATGGTAAAATTCCCTTACTGCGCACTGGTTACATAAAGCATATGACCCTAGATATGTATTGCCCTGTACTTACTAGATAGTGATCTGGTCCTGACTTCTGTCCCTAGGCTCTCTCACCAGCTCTCCAACCAGCCAAGCGTGGTGCTGATTTCACTTGTCGGCAACGCCACCTAGCGATTACCCCGCGGCCCATAATGAAAGATGGAATCGCCCACTAGTGGGCGGTAGGGACCTGGTTGACGACCACTGCTGCCTGAATGCAAACAATAGCAAAGCAATATCATAGAAAATAGTCTTAATGCATGTTTTATTTTATCGTTATACATTTCATTGGCGGAGCATGATTGATAGAATCAAATTGTGTAATTATGTATTATGTTGGTCCTTCATTTTAAATATTTAGTTTTAATTATCTGATTTTTATAAGAAGCATGGATATGGTGGAGTTGAAATTCTTTCACTGTACTTTTATATTGTGTTGTAACGGTGTTAAAACTGTGAGGAAACAATGATCCAGTGTTAATTTGATGCTAATATGTGTCCAATAATGGGGTTTTCTTTCTGGTAGAATAGATTTAATACACGACCAATGATATTAAATTGTATATTCAATGTAGGTGTTCTCATTGAGAATAAATGCCATTTTCTGTATTGTACAATATTAAATATATATTAATGGTTAATTATCTATGGTGACAATAACAAAAAAAGCCTGGCGTATTATCTGAATTGTTTTCTATGCATCATGTTGAAGTATTTGTCAGAGATGTAAAGCCTTTATAATATATTTAAATGTATAATTGTCACAAATGGTTTAATGGGACAAACTATTCCTTCTGTGAAGGTTAATCTACTGTCTTACTTTATATATTTTGCCACCAATGGTTTTTCTTTTGAAATTCACTGTAATTTTATTTTGATTTGAAAACAAAAATATTTGTTAATACAGTTAATGAAATATACTTTTAAAGCAACATATTTGTGTGTATGTCTATGAATTTTGTCCACAGTCACTTGTTTGATAACACTTTTTACTACTTCTGATTAAATAATTTGTGTGATTATATTAGTCAAAGATGAATTACACCCATTAGGATATAAGTAGCCCCCAAACACGTTCCCCTTGAAATGTCCACTTTGGTAAGATTATTTCCTTTTGATCATTTGACACACTACATTTCATAATGGCTAAATGTTTCAGAAAGCAAAATAAGCAAATAAATAAATACAGAATTTACATTTTTAAGTTGTATATGACATTATTGTTTATTACAGGATTCCATGTTCTTTTCTGACTTGATTTTGTCTGCTATGTTCTAAGGAGGGTCTGTCCTTGTAAGCTATTTAGTCCTGTTGACACCACTGGCGGGTTTAGCTGTCATATTCTCACTGTGAAGACAGAAACTTCCTCTACATTTAAAGTTGAAACCAAAATGGCAGATTTCACAGCAGAATAATTGTGTATGAAAGGTAGTAAATTACAGATTAATGTCCTTATTAAAATTCCAAGCCCGTAATAATATTTATACAGCTTGTGAGTCAGTTGGTTAGAAATTTGCTACAGTTACAGAGCGATTTAATTAAACAAGCAATGGCCGAAAAACAAACTCATAAGTAGCACTGCAGGACATGATCAATTTAGCAACAAAACTGAAAACTGGCATTTATGGCACATCTGCCATTCACATGACCTGATTAGTCATCTTGACCAAGGATGCCTTTAATACAATGTCTGTTGCCAACTGTAAAAATTGTAAAGGTACGGGCAGCCATCATTTGGTTAGATCAGGGGTCTGCAACCTTTAAGACAAAAAGAGCCACTTGGACCCGTTTCCGAAGAAAAAAAAAACCTGGGAGCCGCAAAACCATTGCGACATTAAAAACAAATATAACACTGCATATATTGTTTCTTAACATAATGCTATATATAATGAGGGCCCAATGTCATCCTCGTCATTATAAACATGCCCCGTACAATGTAGTAGTGACCATCATACATGCAGTGTGTGGGCCAAGCTCCACCCCTGAGGCATCACTGCACTTCCATGCCCCCTTCAATGCAGTATGTGGGCTGGGCTACCCCCCCCCCCCCCCCCCCCCCAAGGCATCACTTCACTTATCTCACACTAGCGGACGCGCCGCTGCCCTTCGATCTAACAGCGGGCGAGAAGGTGACGTCGGGCGTCGGGATGGTGTGTGACTAACGTACGCACTGCCCCCATGCGACGTTACAGCCAGTACAGCGCCCGCCACAGTGGGGAGTGTCGGGGCGTACAATGCGTTCCTCTCCTCGCTAGTAACCACCCCGGAGCCGCGGCAAAGGTGTAAAAGAGCCACATGCGGCTCCGGAGCCGCGGGTTGCAGACCCCTGGGTTAGATCATTTAATTGTTGTATAATGGCCAAGGAATGTGCGTCAGGAACTGGGTACTTTATCAGAAATTCAAACACCAACAGATTTGCCAGATTGAGTTAAACTGTTTTGAATGGTCAATCAGGGCTGGCAATGACAGATAGAGCTGTTCCCTCTAATAGCCAAGAGAACAGTTCTATTGGAGAAGAGGGGGTTGGGCAGATTAGGCAGGAGACTATTATTAAGAAGGTAGACAAGGTGATTTGTCACAGAGATCCCAGCAACAGAAGAGTTTGCTGTTTCATTGGTGCTCAGGTTTTTAATGTTGGTCAATAAATTGGTAGTGGCTGAAAATGGCCCACCTACAAAATTGACGGGGTAATATTTGTTGTGTGTCTCTCTTTCCCCCTGCCTCCCCTGTGTCTCTTCCCTCCTCTCGCTCGCTCCCCTTTGTCTCTTCCCCCCTCTGCCTCCCCTGTGTCTTCTCTCCCCTTTGTTTCCCCCCTCTCTCTCCTGTGTCTCTCCCCTCCCTCGTGTCTCTCCCTTCTCTCCCTCCCCTGTGTTTTTGCCCACCCTCTCCTGTGTCTCTTTCCACCCTCTCCCTTGTCTCACTCCCACCCTTACCCCTGGCTTTCTCCCATTCTCCCCCTGTCTCTTTCCGCCTCTCCCGTGTGTCTCCCCCCCCCTCTCTACCACCCCATGTCTCTCCCCCACACTCTCCCTCCTCACTCGCTGTCCGCTATGCGCATGCGTGGCTCATGCCGTGGATAGAGAATGCGCTATTTGCAGAGCGCTTATGTCGCGCATTGCGCACGCGCTTTGTTCAAAGTGTGTAGCCTCCCGCCGCCAATGCGCATGCGCGGGCAGTATTACACACTTTGACAACTATTATAGGTGATAGCCATTAATGAAAGATGATGGGGTGATTCTCATGACTTGATCTTTAATTTGGGAGGTTATAACCTATTTAGGAGAAATAGTGACAATGTTAGAAACGGAGGAGGGGTTTGTCTTTATGTTATAACTGATTTAAAGTCAGAGACATTTATAGTTGAATTAGTGATAACATTGAAGCCTAATGGGTAGAATTAAATAGTGGAGGAACAAATCCTAAAACATATTGGTAGAAACATGCTTTAAACCCCCAAATATAAGTGAGAGTGAGGAATTTCAGTTATTCATACAGATTGGAAATGCAGCTAAGCTAAAATAAATTGGATGAATGAAACTAGCTATTCAGTTAAGAGGAGCAGGTTTTTGAGTGCACTCGGAGATCATTATCTGTTCCAAGTTATATAAGAATCTACTAGAAATGGGGCCATCTTGGATCTAGTCATCACAAGTAATATTGATATAATATCAAATGTTGAAGTAAGGGAACCATTGGGGAACAGTGATCATAACCCGGAACAGTATACATTAGCAAGTCTCAGGCATATGTTTTTGGCCTTTTGGGCCTCATCAGTGAAGTGTAGCTACAAACCCTAAGGCACAAAGAGCAATGAGTTCACGTCTGGAGTGCTCTATCACCCATAGGAAGTTGGGTGTAGCTGAACTCCTTATGGCACATTAAGTAAGGAGTCCACTTCTGGAATCCCCTACCACCCTTAGGTAGACTAAACCCTAAGGGTCATATGCATAAGCACCAACAAAAATAGAGGTGCCCAGTGCGAGAACAAACTAACCTTAGGCTGAGAAGTAGACTGGCAATGCAACAAACGGCAATAACAGAGGCCCACAGGAGCAGACTGACAATGATATAGACAACTATGCAGCAGCAGATTAATGGAACAGAGATCCCCAGGAGCAGCAGAGTGGGAACTGAAGGCAGGAAACAACACACAAGTGGAGGTGAATTCTAGAACTTGAGCAGAGTAGTTGGTGCAGGCAGAACCCCTGCCAGCAGGTACAGGTCTAAGAATTTCAGCAGGATAGCACAATAGAGTACAACTGGCACTTGGGTGTGATCTCAGCCTGATCTTAAAGGTCTCACTTGATATCAATTGGTGACTAGGGAGTGGAGCTATGACACACAGGAGCAGACTAATTTTTCCTAAGTATCCCTTGTGGCTTTCTCAGTCTGTGAGTCACTAAATGCTGTGGATCGACAGGAATCAACCAGCGGGACTTCCATGGCCTATGCCAAGACCTATCACAACAGGTATTCCTGACAACATGAGGCCTTTTTACTGGGTCAGGTACATCCATGATGTTCCCAAACTCTGTAATGATAATGTCTCCATGAATACTCTTAAACAAATTCCTGAATGGTTTCATGAACACCAGGTGAATTCAGATGCCTTCCATGTCCTCCCCAGTCATCAGATCTAAACAGCATTGAACATTTATTGGAAGTTCTGGAGTTCAAGGTAGATTTCCATTTCTTTCATCCATCAAAGAACTGACGTTTTTCTCTCTAATATGTCTTTGTATACAGTTCAGGACTTGTATGACAGCAATTCAAGAACAATCAATGCTGTTCTAAAGGCAAACGATGACTCTACTCTCTATTAGGTCCTAGATATTAACACATTGTTAGGTGTTTCAATTATTTTGTCCACCCTATTTTTGAATCTTGAGATTCTTATCGTCCCGTGGCATGATATGTTTCTTCTAAGATTTTTGGGAACCGCTGCCTGTATATATTTTACCCCTCAGCTTCTAATATAATTCACTGGGCAAATGGCTAATATAGGAAGTAATATGCATTTGCCAGTGATTTGTGTAATAATACAAATCAAATTAAAACGTATTGGTATTTATCATTATGTAAATAGAAAATTTGCCACCTTAAGTGGACAAGTTGGGCTTATTAAATACTACAAACAAGTTCACAGCTAGTGTCTAACATGCAACACCCCACCCAGCTTATATAAAATTAGTTTTGAATGAGATGGTCACAATGGCTTGCAAAAGGCAACATAGTTATATAATGAGAAGGCAGAAATGCTGCACAAAAAGTCACAGCGGTTCCTTTGCCATTTTGGCACAGCTTACTGAATCTTGCTAAAAAAAAAATAACCTTGATTTTTACAACCAACAGAATTCAGGTTATATATAGAAACATTATGTCCACTTTGAAGTAATGTTTTTAGCCGATCTCTCTGTCTCTAAACTGTTACGCACATAGAAATTACAACACTTTTTTCCTTTTTATTTGTAGCACGGAACATGAAAAGAAAAAATGCCATGGTAATTTAAGGCTGAAGACTGAAACACTGCAATTATTCCTCCCTCCAACCTCAATAGAATGGAGAAATGTCATTCCTGTTGTGTAGAGAGAGCTCCTGATGTAGGGAACATTCACACTTTATTTTATTACTGATCTGTCTATCAAATAAGTTTCTTTATCATAAGTGCTTTAGGTCTTTACGTAGAAATGTAATATATATAATGACCTACTCATTTTTTATATTATAATCAGTTTATCTGGTTTATTTTCTTGGGTAGCAGATATTAATGATTGCATAAGCATCATCTGATTAGCAGCTACTGTAAGTGAATCTTAAACTTAACAGAACTTCTTATTCTAACTCATTTAGGTTTTTATGAGGCTTTTTGTTTGTCAGAAATAATCTTATATATAAAAGGAAGTGCAAAGTTTGACTATTACAATTACAACACTATAGACCCACATATTTTTATTTTTCAACAAGTGCTCGGGAGGATGCCTGCACATCTGGTACCATTTTTTTGTCAGAACATTCACTAAGGCTCTCAACTAGAGTTTCTTCTTTTTAATATTAAAATTTTGACCATAACAAATAAATCCCTCAACAATAACATTGCCCTCCTATATCTCTGCTCCTATCTCTAAATATTCTCCCAATCGTCCTCTTCGCTCGGCTAATGACCTTCTTCTTTTCTCCTCTCTTATCACCTCCTCTTACTCCTGCCTTCAGGACTTTTCTTGTGCTGCCCCTATTCTTTGGAACTCCTTGCATTGTTCCACTAGACTGTCATCCTGCTTCAAAACTTCACTAAAAATGCATCTGTTTAAAGAAGCCTTAATATGCACAATGTATTGTATCTCACCTTTCTAACCCATACCCTCTAGACTGAACGTTTGCAAGTTATCAGTCATGTTAGGTGCTTTAGGCTAGGCACGCTGATTTTAAGCTCAATAACAGGACCTTCCATTCTTTTGTAATTTGTTATAATTGTTTTTGACTTGTTTCTACCCTGAACAGCACTACAGAATATGTTGGTGCGTTACAAATAAAGTATAATAATACTAATAACTAAAATTATTATAGCTATAAAGGTTTTTACTTAGCTATCCTACACCAGCAGCTGATGTGACTGAGCCCCATAAGATTAAAGGAAATGTGCATCCCTTTTGTTGTTGGGCAAGCTGATCACATTTTTGGCTTCATATATTTTTTAGCAACAACATTTCATGTAAAAAAGGATTTAAGTATATTTTATACATATCTATAGCATATAGTAAAAGTTGAAAATGATTAGGAGCAGGAAAAAGCTTGAGAAATCTTCCACAACGTGTTTTAATGAAATCTAAACAATCATATATATAGTTGTTGTAATTGCAGGTTTGTCTGTAACGCTATGTTAAAAATTGCGGGCCTTGCCATGAGAGGCGAAGGCGACCATTGCGAGGCCTGAAAGTTATGGGTTTGATAAGGTCAGCAATGAGCGCCGAAGGAGCACATTGCGGGGCTCATGATGAGCGCCAAAGGCTCTCATCGAGAGGCCCGTAAAGTAAAGGGGGAGAGGCTCGCAATGAGCACCGAAGGTCCAAGATGAGCGCCGAAGGCTTGCAAGTTAGAGGGGGAAGAGGCTTGCAATGAGCGTGGAAGTCCTCATTGCGAGGCTTTCAAGGTAGAGGGGGGAGAGGTTCCGAACGGCCTGCAAGTTACGGACAGAAGGCGCTCATCGCGAGGCCTGTAGAGGGGGGGGAAAGCTTGCAATGAGCGCCGAAGCCGCTCATTGCGAGACTCGCAATGATCACCGAAGCCGCTCATTGCTGGGCTCCTGATGAGCACCTGGATTTTTGTCAGTTCAACCTTTTGATGCATTTAATTGACAGCCAAATCGAAATTCCAATGGAAACAGATTATTCATAAATACTCTAATTATATAAACTGTGAACTGCACTGAGCACATATTCTGGAAGCACATAAAGCTGATTGAACTGATAACAGACACTTTGCATGTCTGTTTGGAGACTAGGGGTTCAGATGTCAGGTAAATGTCTCCATGGAAAGAGAGGGTGGAAAAGTAGCAATTCAATTTTCCTATCCTGCCAAAAAGGAACAAATTATACTTGGGGACAGTTGGTCTCCTTCATGGTATTGTCCACTGAAACCAGCAATATCTGTTCACATGCTCAACATTTGTCAGTTGAACACAATGGAGATAAAAACTCAGATGTGTGTTAAGAAGTTACATTACTTCAATGTATGGCAATATATGCATTGTATATTGCACCTGGATATACATGGCTGCGGGGGGGGGGGGGGGGGGTCGGGGGGGACAGCTCCCCAGTAGGCTTGTCAATTATAATCTTGGTTGT
Source organism: Discoglossus pictus (assembly GCA_027410445.1). Classification (NCBI taxonomy): domain Eukaryota; kingdom Metazoa; phylum Chordata; class Amphibia; order Anura; family Alytidae; genus Discoglossus; species Discoglossus pictus. The sequence goes on from CM050165.1 coordinate 332,089,476, forward strand.
CCACCTGGGGCAGTGGATCATGAGCCGATAAATATATTTGTGGCCACTGCTAATTCTTCAGTGTAGACCTGCACCCATGACTCTATATGCACCCTACACATCTCAGCATGTTGCAGCAATAGTTGGGATGTAACGAGTATTTATATGTTCAACCAAGGATAGAGAATACATTGGTATCTGTTACATAGAAATTTTAATTCTACAGGGAATGGTGCATGGCATTGATAAATAAATGCCTCTTTATTTCCATGACTTTCCTGGAAAATATTGCAACATTTAACAAACATCTAGCCTTCTGTTTATCAGGAATTAAACCTACTACATGTTTTCAGGAATTATTGCATAAAACAGATTACTCCAACAAAGACTCTAGATGTTCATCCATCTTCAGGCGAATGTGATAAATCTCATTGTTCATTTTTTTCTTGAATGGAAAGAGAGACGTTTATCAGTTGGTTAAATCAGTAACATGATGAAGGATGAGGTTTAGCACATCGCTATTTATCTAACAGGTCAGAGAACTCAATTCTACCTCAATATTTTCCATTGCAATCTAAGACTATGGGCATGGACGTTGCAAGATTACCAGTCTTATACCTAAGATTAATGTCTTTGTGTATATATGTAGTGCAAAATGGGAATATATGTTGGTGTTTTTTATTAGAAATGAAAAGTTATGAAGAGAAGAAACTCCTTTTCAAGTCAAAAGCAAAACTGAATATATATAAACTATACTTTACACAACTCGAGAAGTGAAAATAACAGAGAATACAAAGATGAGAAAGAACATGCCCTATGACTGAAGATACATGGTAAATGGTATTTGGAAATAAAATCATTGGTCAGAAAAAAAATATGAACAGTCTGGGTGGAATGAACAAGGCCAGGGAGCGATAATATAAAAATAGAATTTATATAATAAAATATCTATGTGTATATACATATATCCACGTGCAAATCAAATGGTTGTTGTCTGAGGCTTTAGAAGGAGCCAAAGAAAGAAGGAAAATGAAAGGCGACAGTGATATGGAAAGATATGTTCAATAAAATGCAGAATGCCAGGCTCATCTGTCAGGAACTGTCCCTCTGAGCTCCATCAATGTCATGTTCATTGATTCAGTGACCTCATCTATCCATCTCCACCTTTGTCTCCACCCTTATCTGTGTGCCTTGAATCTTTCCCAGCACCAGAGTCTTCTCTAGGGAATTCTGTCTTCTCATGATATGGCCAAAATATTTGATCTTCAGCCTCATGCTCATACCCTCCAGTGACAGTTTGTCTTGATTTCATAAAGTACTGGTTTATTTGATCTTCTTGAAATCCAAGGGACTCTAAGCAGTTTTCTCCAACACCACAAATCAAAGGCAAGATTGATAGTAAAGCTAAAAGTTAAATACTTTGGGATAGGGATACCATGGGGTAGAGATATATCATAGAGATGCCATGTGGGTCCAGTGGTGGAGGGGTTACATTTGGTTGCCATGTGGGCTTCCAGGCACCCCATGACTAGTGTTAATTACTCCATGGGGTTAATGGATTGTAAATACCTGGGGGTGTAAGAGCCCTTTGCAGACCTAGTGAGGGTCCTGTGGGTCTCATTGGGCCATGTGGACCATGCTGGGGGTCTCTCTGGGCCCTGCAGGCCTTTTTGGAAGTCTCCCTCAGCCCCACAGGCTTAGTGAGGATACCCATGAATCTCAAATGGCCCTACCTGGATCTTTTGCGGTTAAAATCAGAGGTGAGATGAAGGGAATGCTGTGTGATTTGGCACAAGTGTGAGTGTGTGTGGGCTGGGGCAGTGTGTCACTTCCTTCACATTCTACATTAGTAAATATAAAAATAGCAACCGTATTATTTTATTACAGTAATAGTATCTTGTTGCTAAACAGCATTTAATTTTGTACAAAAGTACCCCCCTGCTCCTAGGTACCAGTGCCCCTAGTATCAGTACAAGAAAAGCTGTTTATAGTTTTCTTCACAAGCAGTGACTTAAAAGGACCAGCAATACACATTTTTCTATCGTGCGTTTAAAAGAGCATTTGTTAAACATTACAAAAGTGTATTTTTCATGAAAAATTATTAAGTAAAACTTGTTTAAACTTATTGAAAACTAACAGGAAATACCTCTGTATGAGAAGGCACTAGATCTCTCCCACTCTCTCTGGAACTACAATCAAACACACTGTCTGAAGTTTTGCTGAAGTCTCTCCACTACCTGTAGGCCTCAGTCTCTCCTCTCCCACCCTCTCTGGAACTACAATCAAACACACTGTCTGAAGTTTTGCTGAAATGTATCCAAAGACACTGTGGAGCTATTTCAACTTGTGCTATATGTAATATTATCAATATTTGTATGAATGTTTCTGTGATATAATATCTGTGGAGATAGAAAATTTTAATAAGCAAATCTATACCTTTGCATTTGTCTTAAACCCCCCTTACCTTGCCTGCTCCCCCACCCCCAAAGCCTGATTTTATTGCTTCTTATCTGTGAAATAACATTTGTCCATCCTTCTCATATTCTGTCGCAGTCTCTCCACTACCTGTAGGCATCAGTCTCTCCTATCCCACTCTTTATGGAACTTAAATCACTTTCCACCCGCCCTGCCCCTCACCCCCCGCCCTGTGTTTCTCTTGATTTATTGAGTCACTCAAATTTCCTACAGCTGATCAATTAGCAACACCTGCTAACTATACCTAATTAATCTATTACACAATGTTTCCTCATGCCTGTTCCTTCCTCATTACATCCTGTCTTTTCCTCAAGCTCCTCATCTCAACTTTTCAACATCATGTCTCCAACCTAACCATCTCACCTTACATGCTCTCCTCTCCTCTTTTATGCTCCAATGAGCTTCTCTCATTCCTCCATTCACTATCTCCTCCCCCTTCTAAAGCTCAAAAGCAGAAACACTTCTGCAAGTCCAAATCCCACTTCCTCACCCTCTCTCTCTTTCTTCTGTTGGCTTCTTGGGACATACCTCCTAACACAGGCCCCTCACCTCCCACTCGCAGATTATACTATCTGACCACTAGGGCCAGATAAGATATTACATACTAGGATCACTTACCAAATTACTTTTTCAGATGCTTTCCTTTTCCTTCTATATGGAAAAAACATTCTAACTTTGCATACCCTCCTACCTAATAAAACTTCACTTTCTTCCTTACCCTTGCTATTTCTTATCTGCCTCTTCCATCCCCTTTAGATTGTAAGTAGAGAGTTTTCAATCTTGTAGAGTGCTTTGGGAAAAACACTTTTTACAAAGATTCTAAGCTCAAAACAGGGCCCTCCATTTTTTGCAGTTTGTTAAAATTTATATTTTTCCTTGTTCTTTTCCTCTGTATATCGCACGAAATATGTTGGCGCGTTACAAATAAAAGTAATAATAATAATAATAATAATATTGCTGCACATTGGCTGACAGGGACAAATCCCCAAACACAGACATTCAAAGCAGTATATTCTCACCTAGGAGCTTCATTTAAAAAAAAAAAAAAAAAAATTGTTCACACTGTTCAACTTTATCACATGTCCTCTTTCAGATGATGCAAATCATACCTATTATTAATACTAATGATGATTACAGATCATTAATTTACTAATTATGTATTTATCCACAGAAGTGGCAACTATGTTGTGTGTAAATGCTTTTATTGACAGTTTAACAACTTTGTTTTATGGGCACTAATGTGATTCAACCACAGACCATTAATTCTGCAAGGTATTTTTACACCATTAGAAAATTAAACCATATTTTATAATAATAATCATTCATGGTGCAATTTTTTGCAGCTATCTTGTAGATAAGTAATACCCATTAAAAAAATAAAAAGTCTGAAAAACATGAAATGATAAATATTGGGAGTTTTATTGCCTGCAAATTTAAAGCACCAACGTGGTTAAAATTGTTCTACTCTACGAACAAAAATCGAGGTAAGCCACAATCTACGACAGCTTATCACGCATTAGGGCTACTCACGTCTCTATATGATTTACTAAATTGGTGGTATTATCCTGTAATTAGATCCAAGATGTGGTATGGTAGCTAGTATGTTATCACCCTCTATCCTCCCATTTACACATCGTGATTGGAGAAACAAATGAGTGTTATAGGGGATCAGGCATGTGCAGTTTAAAAGTGCTGTCCATCGGTGAAGGCGCCATATTGGTTGGTAAACATGCAATTAAATAATGACGTATGACAACAATAAAACCGGTGAAATGATAACATCCCTGTGCTTTATCTTCAGCACTGCATGTTAATAAAATAGCTACCTAAACTGAACACACAACACTATCCCGCTACCCTCCTATGAGGCCAGGTATTCCATGGGACCCGTCTCAACACCAGGGGGTCTCTTGTACTTAAGGGTGGGGGGCACATTAATCCCATCAGGGTCCCTATGGGGCCTCTAAGTATAACCATGGTGATCCCCCATGCAACCTAACATTAAGTAACCTAACTGAGTAACCAATCACAGTTCCTATTTACAAGTACTCATTTCTGTTTGGTTGTAATATAATTGACACAAGCTATAAAATGAGTATGTAAGGCAAGGATGTGGTCAGAAAGCAGTTAGTTGGTGGGGAGCTTTTCTTTTAGATAGCGGGTGGAGGAGCTTAGGTTATTCAAGCAAGACAAGTTGTAAGGAGTACGGTTGATAGTAGACTAGAGACTTCATCCTCAGTCACAGGGTCAAAGGAGTCCATAATGGATGTACAGTTGTGCAAGGGTAAAGGCAGGGTGTTGTAGATTTGTTGAGAGTAGGTTGTTTTAGAGGAGAGTTCATTTTGGTTGTTTTCAATATTATGTTTTAAGTGGCTGGCACAGTTTTCAGCTGTGACACAGGAAGGGTCAAAAGATGGGGCTGGGAAGAGAAGAGTGTTGAGCGTGGCAAATAAACTTTTGGGGTTGGAGGACAGATTTGATATTAGTGATAAGAATTAGTGCTGTTTGGCAAGATTTAGGGCAGAGAAGTAGGAGGGTAAAATAAGAGGGTGGACTAGGCAGGTATTAGACTGCGCATTCCAGAGGGCACAGAAGGGTAAAGTTAGTTTGTGGCAGGTGATAGGTATTAAAGTATAGGTGTTTTGGTTGTTTGCTGTCCTTAGGGCTGTGTGTGACTGATTGCAGGTGGAAATGAGTGAGGGGCCTCAGTTAGGGGATACATCTCCAGCAGCCAACAGAAAATGGAATAAGAGTGATTACAGATGGGGTGGGACTTTCAGAACCATTTCTGCTTTTGAGCTTTAAAAGAGGAAGGAGATAGTGACTGGTTGAAGGAGAGGATCTCATGGGAGCATAGAAGAGGGAAGAGCAGGAAAGGTGAGGTAGTTATGTTGTTGGGGATATGATGTGGAGAAACTCATGAGAAGAGTCAGGAGGTTATTAGGAAGAAGAGCTGAGTAGCTGGATTGCGGGTAAACGCGGGCTATATCGGACGCATTAGCCCCCCCCCCCCCCCTCACTATCCATTAGTAAATTTCCCCTATGGTCTTTTGCATAACCAAACTTGATAATGTACAAAAATATTTTTTAGAAAGGAAAAACAAAATAAATACAACTTTTACATATTTAACCTTTTTTTATAAAACCACTCTTAAGTGTAGACTTCCATTTTCTAGGCTTCTGCCTTAACAGGTCATTTCCTTACAAATGAATGTGCTTTGTGGTATGCTGAATTTCTGATTTTAAAGTGACTACTAAGTGTCTTTGCACACTTAAAAATATGTTTCTCCATGTTTTATCTTACTGTATTTTCTGCAATTTACAGAAGGTTTGACACATGGGAGAATACAGCAAAACAGCAGGACCAAACCATACAAGGGTTTGATTGACATATTAATTATTTCCTTCTGTGACTGAAATCTCACAGCAATTATACATTTTCATACCTGCTGAATTATCAGCTGATAATATACATGCAGAGAAGCCATGGAGGACTGTCATGCTGTCACTACTAAGCCTAGCAGGGCGTGCACTGTACTTGCAGTTAATTCATATCAGTGGCAGACTTGGCAGGTAGGAATACTAAATCTATTGAGATTTGTTCACATCGCAGGGCAAAAACCACACATTCTGTTTCCTGATTACTTCTGCAGTACCATCTCTGCTCACTTGTTATCTTACAAAAAAACATTTTCCAGATTCTTCGCATTTGAAAGAAAATGTAGCAATATTGTGTTTCATGCAGAGTATCACTGATATGCTATGTGTGACGCCAAGTCATTTTAAATCATTAACAGGTGAATTTCAGGGCAAAATGGCAGCAACATCACATATTGTTTATTGTGGGGCTGAAACATATGCTGACATAGAAACAGTAAAATGGGTGATTTATTTTAGAACATACGTTTTCTTTACACACAACTGCATTTAAGCATATATATTGAGAAAAGAAAATGATATTACCGAGAGGCAGATGAAGACTTAAAAGGGATGAAGGCAAGCAAACCATAGATTGAGAACCACAGAAGTAATAAAAAAACAATTCTTTTTTTTACATCCATTTAAAAGAGAAATCTTTAAACATTACCAATGTTGTATTTTGCATGAACAAATAAGTAAAATGTAATTAAAGTTTATTGAAACTAACAAAAAGTGCACACAGCATCTGTAGATTTCATTTCTAGATTCAAACATCGATATTACTGCTAATTGGCTGACATGGGCAAGCCCTCAAATCAGTTAAACATTTTATTAATTTGTTTCTATACGCAAAAAAAAATTTTTAAAAATGAAAACACATAATAGTATATTATTAATGACCCTCAAAGATAAGAAATGCTTTCAATGTCCATTTAAAGTTATTTGAAAGTTTGTCTGTTTTCAATATTAAGATAAACTACCTAAATGTTTTTTTGCATCTAAAACTCATTTTATTAGCAAGTGCTTAAAAGCTCTGTTTTCACTTACTCAAATCTTCCAAACGGTCCCTGCAAAGATCTGCCCCCCACAGCTTATGCATATAATATTTAAAATGCTGCTGAGAGACAATCAGTAGGTGGCAAGTATATATATATTACCAATAGAAACATTTGTAGAAAATAAACCTTTTTAGGGATTTTACTATTCCCCTGGAACAGAACCCCACAAATGTTGAGGGTTCCCTGTGTGTATATATATATATATATATATATATATATATATATATATATATATATATATATATATATATACCATATATATATATATATATATATATATAGTGACAAGATTATACACAGGGTATATGTGAGACACAGACTCTGCAGAGCGCTCTTTTCACAAGGGAATAAAATTGCTAACTCCTGCAACAATCTAATTGACCAATCTGAGATTAGCCTTTTAAAAGGGTTGTTAATTACCTAGCTGGGGAGTTCAGTCTATGCTGGTTAGAAACAGACACCCTTTATTTTGAAGCTAAGAATTTGCAGCAGTATGGACACCTGAAATACCCAAAGATAAAGGCCAGACTTTGGATACAGTTTATTGTGAAGAATGTATTCTGGTTGAAGCGAACTTGGTAGGAAGGAAACTACATTAACAGTGAAATTAGTGCTTTCTAGGAACCTAGGCCTTTATATATATTTTTTGTTTTCTTATGTTTGATGTCGCTGGTGAAAACATCCGGAAACAGGACACTGACCCAGAGGGAGACAGATATATATCAAACCACTTTGAAAAAGATCAAGTGGCTTATTAGTATGGGACATAAATAAACATATTTGTGCTATTGCTTATGCATGTATGAAATAAATGTATGCAAAATGTGTTCTATATTATACTAGTAACTTGCCCAGTATCATATAGTATCTTCAAGTGTCTGTTCTCTCTCTCTCTGTGCGCTCTCTGTCTTTCTCTCTGTGTGCGCCCTTTGTCTCCCTCTCTGTGTGCCCTCTCTTTCTCTCTGTGCACCCTCCCTCTCTCTCTCCCTCTCTCTCTCTATCCCCCTCTGCCCCTCCCTTTCTCTCTCCCTCCCTCTCTTCCTCCTTCTCTCTATCCCTCCCTCCCTCTTTACCTTTTTTCTCTTTTTCCCCCCGTCCCTTCCTCTCTGTTCCATTCCCTCGCCCTCCTCCTCTCTCTCCCCCCTCTCTAGCTCCCTCTCGTCCCCCTGTGTGCCCTCCATCTCCCTCTCTGTGTTCCCTCTGTGTCCCTCTCTATGCACCCTCTCTGTGCGCCCTCACTCTCTCTCTGCGCCCCTTCCTCCCCTGTCTCTTCCTTCCTCTCTCTCCCTTTCTCTCTCTTCCCCTTCTCTCTCCTTGCCTCTCCCTCTCCCTCCTCTCTCTCACCCCTCTTTTCCTCCCTCCTCTCTCTCTCCGATCGTCAGAATTCAGTGTTAGTAGTTTGTGAGTAATGTCTTCGCACAACACTAATTGCAGGCGTTACTCACAAGCAACTAACAATTAAAGTGGATTACATCTGTCATCTCCGCCTCTGCCATCCCCTTCCATGTGCTTCCATCTTTCCCAGCATCAGAGTCTTCTCCAGCGAATCCTGTTTTCTCATTATAGGGTAATAATATTTGGGCTTTAGCATCGTGATCAAGTTTTCCAGTGAACAGTTTGGCTTGATTTTCTGTAGTATTGAGTAATTGGATCTTCTTGCAGTTTAAGAGACTCTAGGCAGTTCTCTTCAACACCACAATTCAAAAGCATCAATTCCATGATGCTCAGCCTTCTTTATGGTGATGCTCTCACATTAATATGTTATTATGGGGAATACCTTTGAAATATCTTTACTTTTTAATAGCTTGTCCAGGCTTGTTATAGCTCCCCTCCCCCAGAAAACCATCTGCAGAGTTCTTGGAGCACTGCCTCCTCTTCTTCCCCATTTATTTACCAGGAACTGAGATTGCTGTTTGCCATGATCTTTGCCTTTTTAATGTTGAGCAGCAGGCCAGCTTTTGCACTCCTATTTTTTGCCCTTATAAATAGGTCCTTTAGTTCCTCGCCGCTTTCAAAGATCAGAGTAGCATAATCCACATATATGAGGTTTTTGATGTTGATAGCTGCTTTGGATTGCTACCTTGTTGTGGTCAAGGGGCTTGTGTACTTCAATATGAGCTGTGAGCTATACCATGTAAAGTCACCCAAGATGGATAGGTCATAGCAGAAAGGTCAGATAAATCTATGTCCACTAGAGAAGTAACTGGAAAGCCATTTGCCAAGATAACCTTATGGTAAGCAAAACCAGAGACATAACGATATAGCACTGGATGATGAGCCTCTCGGGTCAGAAGATGTCTACCACATTACTGGGAAGAGAAGAGGGAGAGGGCCAGTAGGAGTAGCATCAGATCTAATAAAGTGGTTGGGCCAAAGTCGGAAGGGTGACCTGCTGCGCGTGGAGGGAAAGGAAAGTACGCTGCTGCAAAGAACTATTTAGCAATTAGACATGGTCAAACATGAGATGACAGGATTAAAAATAGATATCCTGGGAATTAGTGACATCATTAAAGGGACATTTCATATCAGACAACCACCAGATCTTCTATTGTGATCAAGAATTCAGCAGAAGAAATGGAGTAGTCATCATAGGCAATCATAGGGTGGCCATAGCAGTGCTCTATTAAAAATCAATAAATGACAGAATGCTTTCATTTCAAATTCAAGGCAAGCCATTTATCATCATAGTGATCCAAGTCTATGCTCCAACCATGGATGCTTAAATGGCTGAAGTTCTACAATGATATTCAACAGGAGGAGATTTGAATGCTAAAGTAGGTAACCAAAAGATAGCATGAAACAGTTTGGCCTTGGAGTGCAACATGAAACAGGTCAGAGATTAGTAGAAGATAATTATCTGGTCATATTAAAAAACATCTTTTATCAGCCTCAGAAATAACTGCAAACATGGACAAGTTAGAAATAAGATTGCCTATATATTTTGTAGCCAAAGATGGACGAGCTCTATATAGTTAGTGAAAACAAGACCTAGGGCTGACTGCAGCTCAGATCATGAGCTTCTAATTGCAAAGTTCAGAATTAAACTGTGAATATGCAGTGGAGGTAAATAATAGGTTTAAGCAACTAGATATGGTAGAGAGAGCTTTGGACATAGGTTTATGACATTATCCAGAAAACAGCAACAATGAATATCCTCAAAATAAAGAAAACTAAGAAGACAAACCGACTGCCTGATGAAGCATTGAATTTATCCCAGCAATCAAGGAAAGTGAAAAGTAGTGAGATAAGAAAATATTTGTCCAACTGAAAATCAAGAGATCTCTTCAAGAAAAATGGGCATCTCAAGGGAACTTTTTCAAGTGGGCATGATAAAACACAAAATTGGTAGGGACTTAACAGAAGCAGATGAGATAAGAAAGAGGTGGCAGGAATATAAAGATGATTTATACAGGAAAGACCTTAACAGCATTAGTAACCTCAATAGTTTGTCCAAGTGCTGGAACCAGACATCTTGGAGAGTGACGTGAGATGGGCCCAAATCTTACAAGATGATGCTATGAAAGTATTGCTTGGATTTTGTCAACAAATTTAGAAAACTCGACATTGGCCAGTAGATTGGAAAAGGTCAGTCTACATCCCAATCTCCAAAAATAGGATTGCCAAAGAATGCTCCAATTATTGAACAATTGGAGCATTCTCTAAAAGTACGCTCTTTCAGATGGAAAAGATAAACAGTGAGTTGGAAATGGGAGAATTATGATATTCAGATAGATAAATATAACATAAATATAACATCATAGCACATAAAAAATCCAACTTGCTTATTCAATTTGCAATATAAATCATACTGCTTCTTATAGGCACCTTACTGGGTCACTGAGAAGGTGAAATTCTGGCCATTCCGGGGACCCATAAATAAGATAAACAGGAATATACTGTGATTTTGAGGGAAGCAAGTCAGTTAGCTGATTACCGTATATACTCGAGTATAAGCCAAGCTTTTCAGACCTTTCTTTAAGGCTGAAAAGGGCCCCCCTCAGCTTATAATCAAGTCACTCTCCCCCCCCCACCCCCTGTGTCTCTCTAACCCCCAGTGTCTCTCTACCCCTCCCCCTGTGTCTCTCTAACCCTCCCCCGTGTCTCTTTCCCTCCCCCCTCCTCATTCTAAACCCCCCTCCTTATTCTAAACCCCCCTCTTCACTTTACCCCTCTAAATACCTCCCCCTCTCCCTTTCTCCTCACTTACCTCATCTGCTGCTGCTCCTCCGCTCTCCAAGCTCCTTCCTGCGTCGGCACTATACTTTAATAGGAACACGTTTACTGGATACTAAGGGAGAGGGGGAGGTATTTAGAGGGGTAAAGTGAGGAGGGGGGTTTAGGATGAGGAGGGGTAAAGTGAGGAGGGGGTGTGGATGAGAAGCGGTAAAGTGAGGAGGGGGTTTTAGGATGAGGATGGGGGGTTGAGGTTGAGGAGGGGGGTTGAGGTTGAAGAGGGGGGCTGAGGAGAGAGGCTGAGGAGGGAAGTTGAAGAGGGGGTTTAGGATGAGGAGGGAAATTGAAGAGGGGGTTTAGGATGAGGAGGGGGGTTGAGGATTGTAGGGTTGAGGACGGGGGTTGAGGAGGGGGTTTAGAATGAGGAGGGGGGTTGAGGATGGGGGTTGAGGATGAGGATGGGGGGTTGAGGTTGAGGAAGGGGGTTGAGGTTGAGGAGGGGGTTGAGGAGGGAGGTTGAGGAGGGGGTTGAGGATGAGGAGGGAGGTTAAGGATGAGGAGGAAGGGTGAGGAGGGAGGTTGAGGATGAGGAGGGAGGATGAGGGTTGAGGATGAGGAGGGGACTGAGGAGAGAGGTTTTGGAGGGGGCTGAGGAGAGAGGTTGAGGAGGGAGGTTGAAGAGGGGGTTTAGTATGAGAAGGGGGTTTGAGGATGGTGGGGTTGATGAGGGGGATTAAGGATGCAGAGGTTGAGGTTGAGGAAGGGGGTTGAGGAGGGAGGTTGAGGAGGATAGTTTAGGATGAGGATGGTGGGTTGAGGATGAGGATGGGGGGTTGAGGATGGGGGTTGAAGATGAGGAGGGAGGTTGAGGATGTGGAGCGGGGTTGAGAATGAGGAGGGTGATAAGGGAGGGAAGAGGCACAGGGAAAAGACAGAGGGGAAGAGACACAGGGAAGGGAGAGGGGGGGAAGAGACCCAGGGGAGGGAGAGGGGAGAAGAGACACAGGGGAGAGAGAGATGGGGCACAAGGAAAGGGCACACAAGAGGGGGGCACAAGAGGGACACAGGGGGCAGCACATTTCCCACCCTTGGCTTATACTCGAGTCACTCATTTTTCCCAGTATTTTGTGGTAAAATAGGTGCCTCGCCTTATACTCGGTCGGCATATACTCGAGTATATACGGTACATTGTTTTCAGGACTTAAACTAGGAAGAGAGCTTAGTGGTAGGTAGGCATTCGAGGGCACAGCTATTATAATGACTTAATACCCTCTTCAGGCCAGTGTATATGGAGGGACAGGGTGGTGCAGACACCGTGAACTTGCCCATGCACTCCGTATGCACTGTTTATTTTACTATAGTACAGTACATTGCAAGCTTGTCACTTCAATCCCACTTACTTCCCCTCCCACACAAAATAACTTGCTCATAGCACCTGGCTACAGAAGGCACAGGTTACACTTGAAACTTAAAGAATCTAAAATGTAAATGGATTATTATGCAAATGTGTCACCCTTGACAGTGAGGCATCCCTAAGCCACTGCCTGCTTCATCTAGTTATAAATCTGCCAATTCATGTTCTTCTTTTTAGCTCCCTGCTCTGTTCCACTATTATATAGACACATACAGCACAGTATATACATGTTTGTAGTCATAAACACACAATGTCAGGTACATAGAGCCACAAATACACCATGAACAATGCTATGAGAGATAAAAATGATATACAGGTTATCCTTTCTTCCTTCTGGAGGACTAAGCAGGTAAATGGGATTAAATGCACATATCCACAGCCAAACAGCTAGTGCAGTATCCACAGCATCCACAGTCTCATTATGGTGTCCATCATAGGTCCTCATGCTGTAAAGGTCTGTAGACTCCATTCAGGTGGTCCAAAATAAAATTGCAATTATAAAAACTTATGAAACAAAATGTAAGCAATAATAAAAATGAAAAAAAAGCTATATAGAAGTGACTAGATGCTAAATGTCATTGTTTATAAGAGCACAAATTATTTTATTTGTTAAGAAGCAGTGGCCGACTGGGAAAAAACATTTTAGAACCTATGGGTTAGTACATGTATTTATTTTTTAACTAACTGTATATAATGGTGTTAAACTTACGTGGCTACAAAGCCCTTTGATTCTGCATCTGTAAATTCATGCTTGAAAATGAAATACAGGTATAGAGAGTAATATGTCTAGAAGGACGCAGATTTCCTGCTAACTTACACTATACTTTAATAGGAAACACGTTTACTGGATACTAAGGTTTCATTATCTCTGAAATTCCACAAAAGTCGTGTTCATCCCTTGAGGATGCCAATTATGGCATAAGCAACATTTTCATATGATGCTTCTTGATTATGTGGAGCTAGCTCCATATCCTGCTATCATATTTAATAAGACTGCCCTTTGTCACTTAAAGGAATATGTGAGACAAAAGGTACAGACAGAGGGTAGGCAGTGACACACAGAACTACATTTTATAGCTTGTAACAGTGCTGTAGGAAATGCCCCATGCTGCTGTCTTCCCTTTTCACTTTTAATAGGGTTTAGGGTTAGACAATAACAGTACTTTTAAGAGCACATTTGTCGGTTGAAAAGAATCTTAAAAATATTTTTTTAAAGACAAATATGAATACTAAGCATATCACAAAGAACTGTTCCCTCTTTTTTGCTTTCTATTCACTGAGTTTCCTGCATATTAATGGCACTTTGGAAAATGTTTCAACTTTAAATAATCTCAGTGAGAAACAATTGTGCTGTACTCTGTTTGTGGAAAGTGGAAGTTGCCATTTTAACTTTTTTTTTTGTCACTGAGGCTTAGAATGGATAAAAAGTTCAACAGCCAGTTCAACAGCCAATAAAACTGCAGAGTTATATGACAATTACATTATATTATGAGCTCTTCAGTGGTTCTGCAATCTTTGGCAGCTCATATTGGTGTCTATTCTGACCCCCCCTGTCCTCCAGTATCCCCCTTGTCCATATGAACCCCTATGAGACCTAAATCTACCCACCAAAATATGTCACTGTTTTACAAACACACTTATGATATCTCACCTCAACTACTACAACTCGCTCCATGTTGGCATTCCCATAACTTGTCTATCTCCATTCCAATCTAAAATGAATGACTCTGCTAGACTCATTTGGTTTCCTATAGTCTCATAAACAATATTCATAATTCCTGACCCTAACATATAAAGTCCTTAACATTAGTGCACACCCTTATTGCTCTGCCCTCATATTCAAATTATTCCCAACTGCCCTCTTTGCTGTGCTAATTGCTTTCTTCTTTCCTCCTCTCTTATGTCCCACTCCCACTCCTATCTATAGGACGTTTCTCAAACTGCATACATCAGGGCCTCAAAACTTTCAATAGTTCACTAAACAGGCATCTTTTTAAAGAGGCCTATGACCTTGATACCTACAAGCACAATCTGCATACCATACCAAACTGCTCACACACACAACCTACACTATGACACCCAACCCTCTCCACTTGCAGCAACCGATTTCCTAGATTGCTAATGCATTGCCATCATGCATCTGACACCCTCTTGTCTCACACCAAATTGTCTGTTGCCCTAGTGTATTGTGTTTGTATATATCTTAGAAATTGTTTATCTTTGTAATTTGACAATTGTACCCACTCTATTGTAATTTGATAGCATTGTGGAAAATGCTGGAGCATTATACTTAAAGAGTGATAATAATAGGGTACTTTGTAAATGTACATTGTACGTTCTCCAACAATTAGGTGAGTTTAATGCAATGTACATTATTGTATACTGATAAGGATTCATGTTGGTTGCACAATGGATTCTTTCTGCCTTTGTTGTTGATCCATCAATTGTAAGTGATTGATTATTGTATAATATATACAGTTCTTCTCTATAAAATATTTCCCATGTTCAATGTTACTAATATGTTATTGACTTATGTGACTCTTATCTGTCTCATTGTTGTGTATTGTGATGTATGTCCATATTTTGCTATTTTCAGTGTTTTAGTAAGAGATAAAGAAATATTGGTCAATCTCACAGCATGAACTCAAAGCAAACCTAACTGATAAATTAGCAAATGGAATGAAAACAAACAAACAAACAAACAAAAATAATAACAACCAGTTGCTATTACATTGCTACTAGTATCATTTAGCATGTTTATGTAAAGGCCATCCTCTGTTGGCCGGTAGGGCATGTTCCAAATTCTAGATCAAAGAAATTTTGACTGACCAGACACAGTAAACACAGAATTGGGTACCAGAAGTGTTAATGTACTATTGATGGCATGCACATATGCCATCAGGTGCCCTAAGTACAGTTCTATTGCAGGCAGGTGTTTACATTTATGTACCAACATATATTGGCAATTTCCAATATAGGCCTATCCTCCAGATGATAGTAATTTGGTGATTAAAACAGTGTTCCCAACAATCTCCATGATAACCAAAGGATCCTTTAAATAAACAGAGAGGCATTATGAACCAATAACTTCAACATGGAACACTGGGGTATTACTATTATTTATTTTATTTGTAACGTGCCAATATATTCCTTAGCGCTATACAGGGGTAAGTTAATGTCAAGAAAATATTAATGCAAAGAAAAAAAGAAAAGAATGAAGGGCCCTGTGAGCCTTAAATCAAGTATACACAGTGCTTTTACTAGAGCACATAAGATTGAAAACTCACAGACTTCCAATCTAAAGGGTATGGGAGAGGTATAGAATTATTAGTATAGGATTATAGATGTGATGAGTATATTAGGGCTGGAGGTGATAAGCTTCTTTACACAGATGAGTTTTAAGTAAGTGTTTGAATGATTTGAGGCAGGAGGATAGTCTAGTGGAGCGAGGCAATAAGTTCCAAAGAATAGGGTCAGCACAAGAAAAGTCCTGAAGACGGGAGTGAAAGGAGGTGATAAGAGTGGATGAAAGGAGAAAGTCGTTAGCAGAGCAGAGAACGCGGTTTGGTGTGTACTTCGAGATGAGAGCAGAGATAGAAATGGGTGCATTATTGTTAAGGGCATTATAGGTTAGGGTCATGATTTTAAATTTTGTTCTGGAGGCTATGGGAAACTACTAGAGTGACTGACAGAGAGGTGCTGAGATACAGAACATTGAGTTTGGTAGATGAGTCTAGCGGATGCGTTCATTATGGTTTGGAGTTGAGAGAGACGGGTGATGGGCAGGCCAGCAAGGAGAGAGTTGCAGTAGTCAAGGCAAGATATGATGAGAGAGTGGATTAGGATTTTAGTTGTGTCTTGTGTGAGATAGTGAGATCTAGGAGATCTACTGTGGTATAATTCAATTTATATTTAAGTATTTTGTGTAGTGATAGGTAATCTATCTGTATTAACAATAATAAAGTGAGTCTTACTTACCCCTACTTAATCATTGACTTTATCGATCTATGATCTTAATACACACTTGACGTGCAAAGATTGTATTCTTTACTAAGAAAATCTTATTATTATCTCCTCCTTTTTACATTTCCTAGAGCTTGTGGTTAGGGTATGCAACCAAAATGTAAGCATTGTGGATTTCAGCAAAGAAGAAAAACAGAATTAAAGGTATCAGTTTAATATGTGAATTTATTTTTAGAGCAACCATAATTGTCTTTGCTACAAGGTTTTTGGGGATATCTGGCTTTTGGACTTCAGTATTTTGGCACTCCTGATATATTGGAAGTGTTGTGAATTAGTAGGCTCAGAGGTGCCAGATGTTGATTATACCATATAGTCTAACCCGAAAAAGAGAAAAGCAGAGATGACTCTCTCACATACTAAATATATATATATCTTTTTTGTTGTTGAATATATATAAATTATACAAACACAATAGTAAAGTTTATCCATCAGATATTATCACATATATAGTTGTGAGCATACGAGCCGTTGCTCACGCTTGCGGGATCGCATAGTGAGGGTCGCAGTTGCTGGCAAGGAGCGCCGAAGTTACACGTCCATTTAAGGACCTCTGCAAGTGAAGTTACACCTCCATTTAAGCACAAATTTCGGAGTTTAGAGACCCAAAAATCACCTAAGCGAGAGAAAAAATGTCCGCCGAACAAAACGAAAACGAGGCTAAAGGTCCCTAAACACGCAAAACACTACAATAAACACGCAAAACACCACCAAACAGCTACGGATATTCCAAAAAAAGCCCACCAAACAGCTACGAATATTCCGAAAAAGTTGCACGACAAAGAAAACGAACGACGCTACATCAGCCACATTATATACACCAAACAGCATTAGCTCACTTACAATTTCATTGCCGTCATTTTTTGATGGGCAATTCGCTAGTAAGTAATAAAAATAGTATTAAAGGGTCAGTGTAAGCACAGGGTAAAGGGCTGTGAGTATTTAGTTTGTTGCTTGTTAATTCAAGAAATATGCATTTATAAATTCCTCAATAAAAGGCATCTGTAAGTAAAATGATTTAAAATGAATTAATAATCAATAAGAGAGTTCAGGACATTGTAGAGGGAAGTCTTCTGGAGAGACAATCCATTTAAGACAAAAGAAAAACTATATGAAATATTTTGAGTAAGTGTACACCCTGATAAAGTGATTATATTAAACACATAGGAGGAGTTTTGGCTAACTGCACTACTTCTTACTGTACTTCTTACAGTATAATTACAAAATGTCTTAGTTATCACTTATTTTTATACTGTTTGTGTTTGTATTGATTTCCTTATAATAAGGGTACATTTTGCCATTAGTATACCATATAGCATGACTTACATTCCACTTCTTCTCATAGTCAATTAATACGTCATTATAACAGAGATGTGATTTTTATTTGAAAACTGATGAACAGAAACTTGAGATAACCATTATACAATATGTCTAATTTTAAAGTATTTAATATACAGTACTACACTATGGATGCATATCTCCTTGTCCATCTTTACAGGGGAATCACTCATGTCCCTCTTAGCCCTACAAATGCCCCTGTTTTAAAGTAAGTGACACATTTAAGAGTTCTGAAGCAGATTTCTGAGGGGTGCAACATCTATTTTGTATGAGGAATATTACCTTCTCAGTCCACAACACAACTCCTGTGAAGACTTAATGAATGTAGCCTTTTGAGCGACACATTTGTATGAACAGGACTAACCACAGAGCTCACTTCTCTATTGCTTTCTAATTCACCAGCAAGGTTCCTTTTCTGGTTTTTAGCAGCAAGCAGTTCTGCTTGTTACATGAGGGCAAATATGATATGAAATATGTCCCCTACTGAGAAAGAAATGGCAACTGTTCTGAACATTTATATGGAAAAGCTGAATGTGTTCTCAAAGGAAAATCTATTTTAGTAAAAATATAGACATTTGCAGCTGCAGGAATTTAGATTGCCATTTTGGCTTAAATGTTGTTAACATGTGAATTGCTGTTTGTCATTTCTATGAGGTAACTGAGTCCAGCATATAGCAGTTTGTATCATTTTGTTATCAAAGTATATACAAGATATGACAAAGTGCCGTAGGCATCTGCAAACCAGATTAGCTTGGTGTATAGTAGTGATAGGCCACCAGTTTCACTTGTGAAGCCCATAGTACCAAAAAAAGTGGCAGATAAAAATGCTTGGTGGCAAAACACATCAGAACTGTGAGGAAGTAGACAGGGGGAGAGGCTCGCGATGAGCGCCGAAGGTGCTCACATTGGGTGGCAAGCAGCATTGCCATCATTCAAATTTTATTGCATCATTTTTGACGGGCAAGTTGCTAGTGTTGAATATAATAGTTAAAAAATAAAGTCTATATTTATGATAGACTTTGTAAACAATGTTGTACATTATCAATTAAATCATCTCTCTATCAAGTTATTTCTTTATTTATTTATGCTATAAATATAACAATGATATTATTTAGTGATTCTACATGGAGCTTGCACAAGAAGCAATTATTCCTTAGACAAACAGCAGAATGTTGCTGAGAATTCAAATCAGTGGCAATTTGTTTAATTCCTTCTGTGTTCTTTTGGAAACATAGCAGATAAAATAAATGTTTACATACATTTTGAACTACTCTAAACATTTTCAACATTGCAAATGTTATGCACGTTGAACCAATTTGTCAATCATCGTCAATTAGCATTTTTTTTATTCTGTGATTTGCCTTTTGTATATTCCAGCACTTTTAATGCCCTGAATTTTAAAATAATTTGGCACTTTAAAGGTTGCAAACCTTTCGTCAGGATGTATTTTTTAAAGTGCAGTAAAATCACAATGTAGGGTTCCCTTTTGGTCCAGAGGTTAGGATTTGGTGCTTTCATCGCTGCCACCTGGGTTTTATTCCAGTCAGAGAAGCAAGAGGTCACCCTGAAACCACAGGCATCGGTTGAGCCTGGTCAGTACTTGGATGGGAGACCCCTAGAAATACCAGGAGCTGGATGCTGTGGCCCACTGGAGAAGGAACTGGCAACCCACTCCAGTCTCTCTGCCATGTGGATCAGCATGGTGTGTTGTGGCCCATGAGGTCACAGAGATTCAGACATGACTGAACAACACAAACACACAAAATAACAATGAATAGGAAAGCATGTACAGTTTTACTGTAACTTTTATTCTCTTTTCTTTTATTTGTGCTGGGATATTGGGATTCTTATAGTCTTAAGTACTCTAGCTGATGCTTACAATTTTACCTAGCTGGTTTACCCATACTGGGTACATAAATGTTGCAGCACCTTTTAGAACTGGGCTGTAATTTAATTAACTAAAAGTCAGTGGCACAGTTTAAACACGTTTTTCTTCTAAAGTTGACTAAAAACCTTCTCCTCAAACCTGCAGAAGTAACAACAAAACATAACATTTACTGTACATAGTTCTCCCCTCACACACTCACAACTTTCAACAAAGTATCATGAATCCCCCCAGGGTCCAGTAGAGACATGAACATTCATTTTTTCTAATTAAAAATAGCTTTATAACTTTCCCTGCCTAACAATATGCTTGGTCAGATTTTAGATGAACATATTTTCATTGTACAGTGCTTTAATTCCGTTTTCTCATCTCTAGAGACCTGCCATGTTGGCCTCTCTGACTCCTTCTATGCTTCAGTGCATGCCAGTGTGCACCAGGACTTTCCTCTGCGGGTCACAGTAATGTATCATTTATATTCCCTGTAGTGTAGGGGTTCCCACCCTGGCTCCACCATGTCCTCCCAGGGTCTCCTTGGCCGTACACCCTTCCTAGCCAGAAACTGGTGTGTGCATGTTTTAAAATAAGGAGCATTTCTACTGAAGTTCCAAGAGGTGGCAGTGTGGAGCAGTTCAGCACTCTGGGGATGTGTATCAGGGAAGAAGGCAAGACCAAAGAGCAAAGGGCTGCCGAGTGACATCAGAGTACAAGAGGGATGGGTTCTGTGAGGGGGGGGGGGGAATATAGGGATAAACACTATCTGAGGTGGGTGCTGAGAGAGCTTCGCACAGGGAAGGGGAGCAGTAATTCGAAAAAGGGTCTTGGGGAGGGCCCCTGAGTGAAGTGTAATGGGGGGGAGGCAGCGCAAACAAATTACATAGATAGATAGATAGATAGATATTTAGATAGATAGCATGATAAAGTAGTATCTAAGTATTTGTCATAACTGTCATGAAAGTACCACTCCTAATATTCCCAGTATTACACTGACCTTCGTTTGTCTTTCATGAAAGTCTTCTACAAACAGCTGTAACCCTGTGTTCAGATCAGTAAGTCAGATTTCCAATTCGCCACCAGATGTGAGCACTATCCCCTTCTCTGTTGTATGATACCAGCTATGCCAAGTTGTGTGCATTTCTTGCTGCCTGTGCCATTCTCATGCCAAGCTGTAATTTATCATTCAGCAGAACTGAATGTGCACTGAGTGTGTCAATGATGAGCACTATGGCAATGCAATCTGTTACTTTGCTTCTAAATATAATTGAAGTTCATATTTTATTCCTCTCTATTTTAGATTAATATTATTATTATTATTATTAATAATAATAATTAATGCAGGTATTTTGGATGTTAATTTAGATTATCATAAATACTTATGAATGAACTACGAAGGAGAGTAATAATTACTCTTTATGTTAAAATGTAACATATCACTACAATTGATAATTCCATACATTATTAACAATTACATGTTGTAAATTAAGTACAGTGCTTTTTTCAACTCATTCACCTGGAAACTCTTTTAATCCTTTTGCTGCCAGTGAATATTTCCTATCCTTGATTTAAAAACAATGGTATATATTTGGAAATAATTGTGGGGTTATTGTAACATAACAAACATGGCTTCTTATCTGAATCGTACAAGTCTTGCCAGTATCTCAGTTCTAATTTTAATATACAGCAATACCCAGTTTAGCTCTCCACATGCGTACCTGTATGCAGGAGTGCTATGTGAAACAGCGCTAACCGTCTGTCTGAGTGTTATGGCGAATCGGAGAGAGCTGAGTGTGGAGCCAAAACGTGCTATTGTGAGTTTTAGCCTTATGCAGGGAATTACAGGGAAAAAGAACACTATTGCGAATTAGGGCTAAGCGTGGTATACCTGTATTTAATATCCCATATAAATGTGTTACAGTAATAGTATCTTCTTCCAGACCTTTTCTATATCGTACCCACCAGTGGCCAGTAGGTGGCTCTACCGTGGTTTTCTAAGACTTGTCTCAATTAAAATCAAGGAAAGGCCTATCATTTGCCACTACCCTAACCCCTAATTCTAATACTCACCCTAAGAACAAAATAAAGAAAGTCTGAGTGAGCAACCGTAATGCCACCTAGTGGTCGCTGCACACCACTGCTGGCAGACACAAAGCAATATTCCTTCTTCCCAAATAATTGGACTTCTGCACAAGGCTGTATTTAGATTGTATGCTGCTCTAGGCCAGGGCTGCCATAGTCCTGGGCCTTTTGGTTTAGGAAGGAATACACCACACCACTCTCTGCAGCTGTAACATTCTTTAAGATGAAAAATGAAGCGACCAAATCATGTGATGCTAATAGGCCCACTTTATTATAGTTCTCCTGTCATTTTGTATTCTGAACTGAATATATAACCTAAAGATAAATCCCTTTCCTTGCTTTTATGAAATGACATCCTTGGGGAATTTAAAGTCACTTATGTCTTTCTAAGTATGCCATGATTTCCTCAGGATTCGTGATTCTGTGCTGTGGTTGGAGAGTGCTCAGTGAACCCTGGCAGGAATGTTACACTGAACTTGCAGCTTTTGTGCTCAGCGTTGCCATGGTGATTAATTATACTTTTGTCAGAAGAGGGGTGCATGAAGGGAATATTTAGGGGCCTTTAACAAGGGAAACCAGAACATAGCTTTTAAGCATATTTTTAGCTTTTAGTGTCGGAATCGATAACTCTTCCAACAATGGAGTGAAGGCACATCCTCCTATTGAGGGGGCTGGTTCATGAATATGTGCTAAAATAGTAATTACAGAAATCGTAACAGTTTTGGCGAAGCATTCAAGTGCTTTCTCTATACTAGTATGACAGTACAGCATGTAACCCGTTTTGGGAAAAAGACAAAATATATAGATTTAACTGATTTCTTAATTTAAGTACAATATTTTTTTAAATAACATTTAAAAAAAAACACTAATAATTTGTGGCATCAAACCTAGTGATTGTGAAATTGGGATGTAAGAAATATAAATGGAAGATTTCAATGATGAGTTAAGTATGGGGCATTTTCTATCTCCACCATCTTGAATGGCTAGAGAGTCTTCATGTCTTCCTGGACTATATTACATACTACTATGGCTACTCCCTGAACAGATTTGTATGGAAACTGCCATTCATATCATTAAAATTCGAAATTTAAGAAATCATTATACTGGTCACACAGCTACACTGCTTCCTCTGGCAGGACAGGAAACCCTTAATCTATATTTGTAGTAGGTTCTTATGGATAGTCCTACTGGATGTTCTTTCTTATCCCTGTCTGGAGGTGGTCCGGACTGGGATGTCAGGTATGGTGATTCCCTGCTTCATTGTTAGGCAATGCTTTGGCTTCTATTGGTGTGAACTGGGATCTGCAGCCGTTCTTGGGGCTCTGTTCACGTCAGTTTTATCCGTTATATATGACAAACACCAAAGCCGGACTACTGTGTATATTTTATCTGCGGCATTCTATGAATAAAACCTGTTTATCACTCCTGGTTTCCATCTCATTGATTTGGGGTGCGTTTGAAGGAGCCATGGCTGTTTAGACACTATCATTACAGCAAAACCGCAACATCGACAGGTTGCCATATCCACAGTACAAGTCTACCTCACTGCCACCGTGATCTTTGCACTGTGAGAACAGATCTGAATGGCAACCAGCCAATTGATAGATATATAGCATCTATCTATCTGTCCGCCATCAGTACAGTGTATATATAAATAACATTTCTACATAGGAGAGACCAACATTGAGAGCTTCTGACCAAACATTATCCCATAACATTGGGACCACTGAAGGGATTGTGCGCTTTTTCCACTCCACCTTTGCGAGCAAACAAAAGACTGTCCTGTTCACATACTAATTCACAAAATAATTTAGACTATTTTTAAAGAAAGTGTTTAAATACAATTGATTAATAAAATGTTGTTTGGTATTACATATTTAATTCAATAGCTTATATTTATGCAGATTTTTCATATACTTTTACAACTGATTTCAAGCTGATATTTTCTTAAATCCTGTTCGGTTACAGGTATCATGAGGACACAGTCTTAAATGAATTATATATACAGTAAATAAAAGCAGTAGGCAAATGAGTATTTACAAAGTATTCATCAATATTAAAATTTAAATTAACAAAAATATTCCTGTAACTATAGCAACAGCCTAAGGAAAGTCTGAGCTGCATCTGTGCATTATCCAATATGTACATATAATATCTAGTTGATGTCACTGTTTACAACACACCCAGGATACTTTTGGTGCAGGGTGGGGAGTTTACTGGACTGATAATGGGTCCCTAGACTGACCCATGTGCAAACTTAATCTGCTGGCACTCAGTACTGACCTCAAAACAAGTGATGTAACATAAACTGAATATGCATATACACACTGGTTGCTTCTAGAATGCAAGCTCACAATCCTTGTGTACTGATGATAGACAGTGATGTCCCTTAAGATGCTGATTGCATCCAGATTTTGCACATTATTTCTCCAGGTGACAAGATTAATGCTTGCATTACCATTTATGTCATAATCCATCACAACAGCATAGTTTAGTGTGCTGTACCATGGGGGTACAGCACACTCTGACTTGTTTGTGCTGGGGAACAGCTGCACCATAACCTTATACTGGCAGTTGTGGATAATCCCTGATTTGGTCCACTTTTCTTTCCACTATGCTCTGCTCTCTGACCTCTTCTCATCTCAGCTTTACCTCCCCACTCCTTCTCTCCATTTCCCCTTTCTCTTCCGTCACTCCTCTCCTCACTATACTTCCTCCCTCCACTCTACTTCCATATCCAGGTAAAGCCCTTGTCCCACATTTTCCTCTTCTCTCCCAATCCTTTCTTCCCTCGTCCTTCCCTCATCTTAGCCAAACATACACAAAACTAAAACAAACCACTCTCACAAATACTCTCACATTAACTCTTAAAATACTCCATAACATCACCCACTCACATGATGAACTAATGTTTTTAGTGGAAAAAAAATGTTTAATTGTTATTATTATTATTTTCCTTTATTTGTAACGCGCCATCATATTCTGTAGAGCTAAACAGGGGTTAAGTTCAAAAAGCTATTGTGCTTTCAATCAAAGCACCTAACAAGATTGAAAACTTGCAAACTTACATTGTAAAGGGTATGGGTAAGGTACAGGGGAGTGATAGGTGCAGTGTGCATATTAAGGCTAAAGATGATGAGCATCTATAAACATGATGATGCCATGAAAGATTTGAGGCAGGAAGATAGTCTAGTAGAGCGAGGCAAGGAGTTCCAAAGCAACCGCACAAGAAAAGTCCTGAAGGCTGGAGTTAGAGGAGGTGATAAGAGAGGATGAGAGAAGAAGGTCATTAGCAGAGCAAAGGGGACGGGTGGGAGAGTATTTTGAGGTGATAGCAATGTGCCATTGAAATGGTTTCTAACTGTGTAAGATGCAAAGGGAACGTGCTATGGGGATGGGGCTTGAGGCGATTGAACAATGTATAGGAGTAGGTAGGAGATATGCATACGTTTGAGGTTGGTATTATGTGGGATGGTGTATTTGAGACTAATAAGTGTACATGTAGACTATGTGTAAACATTAATGTGTACACTGATGTGTAGTTACAGAGACAAACAATTCTCCTACTCTCACCTCCATGTGTTAGTTTGTGTAGCACAACACAGTTAACGTTTGAGCAGGAAACACTTGCCATTATAGACTCCATGTTGTAATTCTGAATGACATCATTTAATGTGAGTGGTGTTGCTATGGGAGATTTCTGTGTTTATAGGCTCTGACTTGCCAATGATAATTGTACCCCCTTACGTGTACACTTTGGGAGCGTGCTTAAGAGCAACCAATTACTAAACAACCAATTCTTGCCTCCTGAATTTAGAAATACCATGCTTCTTATTATTCCTCTAACTTGAAGGCAAAACATGTTTGCTTTCCAAGGGCCTCATTCAATTGCAATGTGGGCAATTGAATAGGGCCCTAAATAAGCACATAGCATATTTTTATTAAAGAAGTTTTTAGTTAGTGAAAACCTTTCTTTTGGATAGATGCTTGCTAACTAAAAACTTCTTTAAAAATATATATGTTATGTGCTTATTTAGGGCCCTATTAAATTGGCCAAATTGCAATTGAATGAGGGCCCAAGAGTCTAATGTGATGGAGCCTGTGTCTTTACATGCTTTGAAATAGTTGGAAAAGAATATTGTAACAAACATAGTGCTAATATTGGAAATAGCTGTTTTACTCATAATTGTTGTTGTTTAGTCTTTCAGTCGTGTCCGACTTTCCATAACCTTATGGACTGCAACACGCCAGGCGCATCTGTCAGTCACTGCCCCTCTGAGCTCCAACAAGCTTATGTTCATTGCTTCAGTGATCTAATTCATCCATCTCTGCCTCTGTCTCCCCCTCCTTCATGTGCCTTCAATCTTTCCCAATATCAGAGTCTTCTCTAGGTGATCCTGTCTTCTAATGAAGTAGTATTGATTGATTTGACCTTCTTGCAGTCCAAGGGACTCTAAGCAGTTTTCTCCAACACCACAATTCAAAGGTGCAAATTCTACGGAGCTCAGACTTTCAGCTCTCACATCAGTATGTTACTACTGGGGATATTATAGTCCTAACTATGCAGACCTTTGTTAATAGTGTAATATTCTTATAATAATAATAATAATCTGGATTGTCCAAATTTGCCATAGCATCCCTCTCCAGAAGCAAATGTATTTTAATTTCATTGCTACAGTCACTTTCTGAAGAGATCTTGGATCCCAGAAAAATAAAAACTGTCACTGCCTCCACTTCTTCCCCATCAACTTATCTAATATATAGCTAATGTTTGAAATGTAACAGTTGCTTATCATTATATATTCTGACAATGTAGGGACTGGTTAGAGGTTGCTTAAAACCACTAACTTCTAACATTCATAACTCACTGGATTTACTGGCACCACGTGCTTTTCCATTCTCTATCTTATGCCTACAGTGAGCTGAATTTCTAGCACCTCTTTCACTGACTGGACACTGTTTATGATGAAGGGACTCATAGTTTATGAAGAGGTAAAGGTTGACAATGTTTTGATATTTATTGACAAAACATAAATCTTTAATAGGGATCTTTAATAATGTCTTTTATAAAAAGCAGGAGGATATAGCAATTACTCTTTAAATGTCTATTTTATAGCAGGGTGGAAAGCTGCTTGCTATTTATAGTGATGGAAAGACTGAGATTTATTAAATATTTTTAGAATAAACTGCATATCATATTAGCAGTTTCAGTTTCCCTGAAAATAATAGGGCATTATATGCATTGTTAGAGCATTTATTGATTATGAAACCTTATTTACCTACCATGTAAACAGGTTTGATGAATTAGTGAACTAGAACTGCATTTATCATTGAAAGATCATCTTTTCCTATTTCTTACAGACCTACTTTCTAATTTCCTATCAGGTTGTATGACAGGTTATTATAGCTCATCTTTCTCATAAGCACTAACGCTTTATTCGGAGGATACAGATATATCTAGGCACATAACTATAAATATTACATAAGGTTGGAGTTTTTGTTGAGAACATAGAAACATCAGGAGGTGAATTATGGATTCCACAGCCCAGCAGAGTGACTCAGGGTGCTGTTACTGTCACTGGTAATTTCCCAATTCCTGATAAGGCTTGTCAAATCTCACTCATTGACTTCTTGCTCACTGAATAATAATAAGTCCTCTCACAGGTATATTTAATAATCTGCAGTAGTTAGTATTAGTCATGAAGTAGTTTTATTTTCACATTTTCACTCATTGCCAATAAATGATAAAGCTCGTAACAATTTAGGCTTTATTAGAAGCTAATTTCTGACCTAAATTTTATTTAAATTCTCAAAATCTTGAAAGATTTGAGACTGGTTGTATTGTAAAAAGGAACATTTTCCTCTCACCATTCCATATAAAATGTGTACAGTTTTTCTACAACATAAACTTAAATATATATAGCACTTTTCTACTAGCTAGACTCAAAGGGCTTTACAATGCCTCCTATTATGTTACTGAAAGGCTTGTTTAAAAAGAGATGGAATCTAAGCTCTGAATATATCAGATGAGATCTGCAGAGGCAAATTTGAGGTTGCCATCCTTATCCTCAATTCCCATTACAGTTTCAAAGGTAGTGAATACATCCCATACTCCAAGACCTTTGCAGCACTGAAACAAGAGAGTCCACCAGGAGTCACTTGTGCCACTTCCAAATTAATGATCACACCATAGAGACCAGTATAAACAGCCTAGTGACCGAGGTGGGCACCTCTATGCCCATGTGTAATTTTTTGATTCTGAGAAAGTATGTAAAAGTAAGTAAATGACTCCTAAATGTTCCTTCCTCCTTGCCAGTACAGCTTGTGTCCTGCTCTCTGGAATATGCAGCACTTTCACCACAAAAACATAATTTCCAAGTGGCCAAGAGATCTTCTTGTATCTGATGGGCTTCCTCTGGAGGTCAAACCCCAAAAGCTTACAGGGTTTGTAGACCCCACCTCTATCTCTAGTTTGTGATGTAACAGAAATAAACAGAACAGATGGCTAGTGCTACTACTAGTTACACCTGGATTCCCTACTACATAAGGAAGCTGGAGCTGCCAGATGACCACAAAAGCCTCATGATCAAGGAAAATACAAGCACTTATAGTGCCTTGCAAAAGTATTCACCCCTTGACTTTTTACCTATTTTGTTTTATTACAGCCTTAAGTTCAATGTTTTGTTAATCTGAATTTTATGTGATGGATCAGAACACAATAGTCTAAGTTGGTGAAGTGAAATGAAACATACATATTTTTTTTAGAAATAAAAAACAGAAAATTGGCATGTGCGTATATCCCGCCCCCCTGCCCCCCTTTGTTATGAAGCCCATAAAAATCTGTGGTGCAACCAATTACCTTCAGAAGTCACATAATTAGTGAAATGATGTCCACCTGTGTCCAATCTAAGTGTCACATGATCTGTCATTACATATACACATCTTTTTTTGAAAGGCCCCAGAGGCTGCAATACCTAAGCAAGATGCACCCCTAACCAAACACTGCCCTGAAGACCAAGGAACCCTTTAAACAATAAGGGACAATCTTGTTGAGAAGTACAAGTCAGAGTTAGGTTTTAAAAAAATATCCAAATCTTTGATGATCCCCAGGAGCACCATCAAATCTATCATAACCAAATGGAAAGAACATGGAACAACAGCAAACCTGCCAAGAGACGTACGCCCACCAAAACTCACGGACCGGGCAAGGAGGGAATTAATCATAGAGGCAGCACAGAGACCAAAGGTAACCCTGGAGGAGCTGCAGAGTTCCACAGCAGAGACTGGAGTATCTGTACATAGGATGACAATAAGCCGTACGCTCCATAGAGTTGGGCTTTATGGCCAAAAGAAAGCCATTACTTTCAGCAGAAAAACAAAATTGCACGTTTTGAGTTTGTGAAAAGGCATGTGGGAGACTCCCAAAATGTATGGAGGAAGGTGCTCTGGTCTGATGAGACTAAAATTTAACTTTTTGGCCATCAAAGAAAACGCTATGTCTGGTGCAAACCCAACACATCACATCACCCAAAGAACACCATCCTCACAGTGTAACATGGTGGTGGCAGCATCATGATGTGGGATGTTTTTCAGCAGCCGGGACTGGGAAACTGGTCAGGGTTGATGGAAAGATCAATAGTGCTAAATAAAGAGGTATTATTGAGCAAAACCTGTACCACTCTGTGAGTGACTTGAGGCTAGGGCGGAGGTTCACCTTCCAGCAGGACAATGACCCCAAACACAATGCTAAAGCAACACTTGAGTGGTTTAAGGGGAAACATGTAAATGTGTTGGAATGGCCTAGGCAAAGCCCAGACCTCAACCCAATAGAAAATCTGTGGTCAGACTTAGAGATTGCTGTTCACAAGCGCAAACCATCCAACTTGAAGGAGCTGGAGCAGTTTTGCAAGGAGGAATGGGCAAAAATCCCAGTGGTAAGATGTGGCAAGCTCATAGAGACTTACCTAACGTGACTTGGAGCTGTGATTGCAGCAAAAGGTGGCTCTACAAAGTATTGACTTTAGGGGGGTGAATAGTTATGCACATTGACTTTTTTGTTATTTTATCCTATTTGTTGTTTGCTTCACACAAAAAAAAAAACATCTTCAAAGTTGTGGGCATGTTCTGTAAATTAAATAATGCAAATCCTCAAACAATCCATGTTAATTCCAGGTTGTGAGGCAACAAGCACGAAACACTGTAGTAGGAGGACTGCAACATGATCCTTAGAGACACAGGAGCACTGCCTGAAACATGTCTGCTCTTCAACTCTTCTTTATTGAGTAACATACATACTTTCTAAAAAGTAAACACAATAAAACGTTTCCATAATTCCTCCGATTATATAAGGGAACTAGGAAGCCCTGCATATGGCCTGCAGAATGTGTTTTTGTCAGCTGTGGAAGTTGAGTTATGTGAATTAGCTGATTAGTATCACATAAATATTTGTCAGCAGGCGGGCTTGGCAAAATCCGTTGCTAACGCAACAGGGAAACTGCCGAAGGCGCT
This sequence comes from Discoglossus pictus, assembly GCA_027410445.1. NCBI lineage: Eukaryota > Metazoa > Chordata > Amphibia > Anura > Alytidae > Discoglossus > Discoglossus pictus. Next base: position 332,119,819 of record CM050165.1, read on the forward strand.
CCTTGCGCTGGTGGAGATGAGTGTTGTAGGCGCTCATCCCTACGACCCCGTACGACTTTCGGACTGTAAATGCGGACCCACGGGAAGTGAGTGGCCGCATTCGTGGAGGTGGAGGCTCCCACGTTGGCTGCAATGAGCCAAAGACTCATTGCAGGCCCGCGTATTCTCAGAGGTGGAGGCTCTACGCCGCCTCACAAGTGCCTACAAACACACACAGAAGCGGCACTTAAAAAACAAAAAAATAACACGCAAAAACGAAATACGGACTTACACAAAAAATACGAGTCGCGGGACTTAGAAAAAATCCATTACGGACTCGCAAAAATACAACCTTAACAGACAACCCGCGCACAGCGGAAAACACATGTGTTAAAAAAACACAAAAATCGCACACAAAAAAATTAAAACCTTACCCACAGCAAAGGGGGACAACCAAGACGTCTGGAAGACAGGTTACACCTCAATTTCAGTCCAATTAAAAAAGTTTAGACACTCGAAAATACCCTAAGAGAGAGAAAAAATGGCAGCCGAAAAAGCGAAAACGAGTCTACACCACCCCTAAAGCTGCAAAACACAGCCAAGCACATACGACTTTTACAAAAACCCATACGACCTACAACATACACCATTAGCAAGGACGCTAAATCATCCACACACGCGTACCACATACACATTCGTCGCCATTTTACAACACTAACTTACAGAATGCGGAAGTACCCAGCTACACAAACGACTTCCCCTCGTGCACACAGCCTATTTACACTACACACTGCACATATTGCTGACACTTACACCTTAGCTCACCACCAGTGCAAATCTACATTGTATGCTGCAGGAACATCAAAACAGATTGTTACCTCTTCAGCACATTCGTTGCTGCATATTAATTACAAATAGGTAAAGTGTATTAATTTATTATTTAATTAATTAATTAATTATCATTAAAAAAATATACACAAAACAAAAACAAAACAAAACACAGTATCGCAAAAAAACACAAAGACCTTCAACACGCGCCTCACAAGGAGCGCCAATGGTGCTCATTGGACACAAAGTACACCAGGGCAGAGCCTTGCAATAAGCAACAAAAGGAGATCAGCGCGGACCTTACAATAAGCGCAAAAGCGCCTATCATAACAAAAAATACACCAACACAGACGCTAGCAATGAGCGCCGAAGGATCTCAGACCACTAAAACACTTACTCTCTCTGGCAAACAGCATTACCTCCCTTACAATTTTATTGCCGTCATTTTTTGACGGGCAAGTCGCTAGTCTAATATAATCATGTGTAAATAAAAAAGGACAATTCTGGTACCCAAATATTGTATTGTGTGTAATAATCTGTGTGGCAAATTAGTTTAAAAACAATAAGTTATTGTATGTTAAGCTTAAAAAGCTAACAATTTATATGTTCATGTTAGAGAAATTATGTTTGTGCGCAACAGGTTAAGCTTCTTTGTTAGAAGGAATGTGTGTTTGTGTGTCTGAATAATATTGGTTCAAGATAAGAAATGCAGATTAGAAACAGTCTGAGAATCTTGTTCTGGCAATGAATCTGGCAAGTTAGTGTAATGGACCTGATATAGCTTATTAATATAAAACATTATGTCACCAACACCCTTTAGAATGTAAGATTGCGAGTTTTCATTCTTGTGAGGTGCTTGTGACTGTGTATATCTGATTGAAAGCTCAATAACAGGGTCTTCCATTATTTTCATTGTAGGGAAATTGTTTATACTTGTACCTAACCCCTGTATAGCATTACAGAATATGTTGGCGCGTTACAAATAAAGGATAATAATACAATAATAAATAATGTCAGATACATAATACCTTTTCAGAGTCTGTGGAGTCTCTTTTCTAGGGAGAATTGAATCTAGGCCAATTTGCAGCCTCTGTGAACCTTAGTGAATCTGACCCAAACTTAGTAAAGACTTACTGTTCTCTGATAATGACAGCAATCAGTTTCACTTGTGAATATCTAAGGTGTCATGATAAAAGACCAGCAGGACTGGCACTTTCTGGAACCCACACTGTTAGGTCCTTGTATCACATGGATATGTCTTTTCTCAGCAACTGCAGGCAGAGTAAAGATATTCTCTTTTGAAAATAGCATAAATGCCTTGCAAAATATCTTCTCTGGACTAATGAAGTAATCCTTTCACGCTTGTAATTGTTGACCAGAGTGAGCTTCATTGGGGATGGATAAGCATTTTTAAAGGTGACTACACAAAAGGCCAGTTCTTAAACAGGTATACCCAACTTAAACCTCCCTCCCCCTTGAGTCTCTCCCATTGTTCACTAATTAATCAAGACACTAGTCCCGGGATGCTAATATCAGCAAGTGCAAGCAAGTTTAACTTTCCTTATCTTTCTTCTGGTATGTGTAGACTGCATGTAGGCACATTTCCCACCCGGGGTGCAAGCAAGGGGAAAAGTAATGGGAACAGATTTTAGCTTAACCAGGGCTCGGCTGGATTCTAGACTCTGGGCAGGGTACCATGTCCATTGTCATAATCATGCCCCTTTCAGTACCCCAAGTCAGTTGACACCTCCAAATACTTGAGGCTGACAAGGCCATGTCACTGATCCATCCGCATTTTGGTGATTTCTACTTTGTCTATAATAAATGGTAAAATTGTAAGTCTATAGGGTTGCAACTTCTTTAAAGCCTAAACAACTGCAAGGCACTCATTCTCAATGGTTGTATAAGTAACTCCCGGGGCAACAGCTTGTGACTGAGGTAGGCCACTGGATGTTCGTCTCCTTGTTTGTTGACCTGGCTGAGAACAGCATCAATGCCATAGGTAGAGGCACCAGAATGTTCTATTAAAGCATGCATGGTAGTCAGGTTCGACCAGAACTGGATGGGGCGTGAGCGCTGTTTTCAGGGTGGTGAAGGCTTGTTTGCAGACCTGAGTCCACTTGCACAGTGGGGGAAGCTGCTTCTTTGCCAGTTAGAGGCTTGACCACAGTAATCATTTAAAAAGTTACTGTAATAGCCTGCCATAAAATGCTGCTTAGTCTGTTGAGTGGGCCATCTAGCTATAGATTATTCCTTAGCTGTCTCACGCTGGATTTTCCCACTACCTATCCAATGCCACAAGTACTGTATTTCTCCCTTTCCAAACTGGTATTTGTCTTGTCTAACAGTTAGACCTGCCCTGTGGATGCAGCCCAGGACAGGACCCATGTGCTGCAGATGATCATCCCATGTCTTGCTAAATATGGCAATATCATCTAGGTATGCACGCTCATAAGTATGACACCCTTGCAGTAACTGGTCTAACAGCCTTGACACCACTGTAAACTGGTTAAAGCCAAGTGGAGTGATAAAAGCCGATTTCTCCTTTACAGTGTCCGCTAGCTGGAACGTCCAATAGCACTTTGGCAAATTTTGTGTGGTTAGGTAAGAGGCCCTTCGTAAGTGATCTAACAGTTTATTTACCCTGGGGATGGGATAAGCACCCGTTACAGTCTTCTTAATAAGCTGCCATAGTCTACACAGAAGCGGGTAGTACCATTTTTAACCCTGGAGCCCCCCGGGCTGCAGGAGGCCACAATCACAACCATGGCTCCTAAATGTATTTCTTGATGATGTCCTTAACTAACTCAGTGACTCTGTAGGTCATTTGCGTAATGGGGGTCTGACCTGGGGTAAGAACCTCATGTTTAATCAACCTGGTATAACTGGTGTGACAGAGCACTACCCCTCACCGGTTCAGTGCCCTGTTTTATCCACTCATTTCCTGTGTGGAGGAAGGCACAGGAGGCTTTTTAACTCTGAACAAGTTTTTATTTACACACAGCCAGCACATGAAAAGAACAATAACTGAAATATATCCAGCATCCATGCAGCTCTTCTTCTGATAGTTTGATTCACTATCTCACAACACAGTCCTACCACTGTATCAGGGCTAGAACACGTGCACACCCTTCTCTACCACTATTTCTCTTATCTCAGAAACAGTCTTTACGCACAGTCTCTGCCCTGGGTATATCAGAAAGGAATCCGGGACCTTTATTACAGCAGCTTCTCTCCTGGGTATTAATCTTCTGGCATCTACTTATAGACTGCAATCTCTCCAGACTCTCATACTTTGAGTATTGGCCTCTGCTGACAAACTCCAGCTCAGACCTTCCTTCACATGGGCCTGTGTCTCCCAGGCAGCTCCAAGCCTGCACTTTATATCTCACAAACAGACCTAATGGAGTGACCACGCACATGCCTCTGTGTGCTGCTTTTACAGCCAGGGTTAACTCTCTCCTTGCTGTTCTGAACTCCACTGCGCCTCCAGATGGACCTCTAGAGAGGCACTCTGTCACACTGGGTATGGTCAAAAATAGCTGTGGATATTGGAGTAGCAGATTTTGAAATTGTTGCTCCTACTGGGGCTTAAGGTTAGGAAAAGAGAAAGCTGAGGCCTCTCTGGTTCCCACAAGAAAACATGTCCATATACAGTTGTGCTCAAAAGTGTGCATACCCTTGGCAAATTGGATATATATGTACCATTTTTAAAGAAAACATGTGAGAAGGCAATACACATTTCTTTTATTTCTTAGGCGATTCATATTCAACTGTAGTTTTATAACAGAATGGCACAATCATAAAAGAAAACATGGCAAAAAATAAAAAAATTAAATGACCCTGTTTACATACCCTTAGTTCTTAAAACTGTGTATTGCCCCCTTTAGCATCAATGACAACATGCAGTCTTTTGTAATAGTTGTCTATGAGGCCCCTAATTCTTGCAGGTGGTATAGCTGCCCATTCGTCTTGGCAAAATGCCTCCAGGTCATGCAAAGTATTTGGTCGTCTTGCATGAACTGCACATTTGAGATCTCTCCAGAGTGGCTCAATGATATTAAGGTCAGGAGACCTGTGATGGCCACTCCAGAACCTTCACCTTTTTGTGCCAACTTGGTCTTGTGCTTAGGGTCATTGTCATGCTGGAAAGTCCAATCAAGTGAGATGATACCAGAGGCAAAGCTACTGGAGGTGCAGCAGCTGCTCTCCCATTATAATATAGTGAATGAGTAGGCTCTTACGATATCAGATAGAGGAAAGGATGGAATAGCACAAAAAAGGGCATCGTCTTCATTTGTTAGTTCAATGCCACACAGTATTGCATGAGTGTTGCAAGTGTACCTGGTATTTTTTTTAGATAAACATACAGCACATATACTTATGCTTCTATAGATATGTGCCTGGTGATCCTGGGATGAGGATGTAGCAAGGGGAATAAGGATGAACAGTTGGGAAGAGAGTTCATATACATAAAATATATCTCTGAGGCAAAATAAAGAAGAAGAGTTTTGACTTGTATTCTGTATTTCAAACTAGAGTACTTGGACTTCTTTTAATGGAAACTGTCCATTATTGATGCAGTATGGATCAGCGAATCTGTTATGGTGCCATTTTCTAATATTACATTAAAGGGACAATGAAGTCATCATATGGACTCTGTACCATCAGTCAGAAGATGGAAAAGCATGTGGGAAAAGTTGATTGTTTTTTTTTTTATTCAGTTATTCAATAATTGGTTTAGTTATTGTTTACAGAGCTTCTGAAGCACGCCCACAATAAACTGTATAGATGATGGAACACATGCTATGATTGTCACACTGATTATTATAGTTTAGGTTTATTGATTTATATACTCACTGTTTATCATACATGATACATTGGGTAAAACTATTTATATATATATTTTCTGTTTTAATTTGTAACCAAAATAAAATTTACTATTTATAATTATATTGGAAGGATTCAAGCCCACAATTGCAGTTTCATACTCTGTTCATTTTACCAGAAGGCTATGCCTTGATATGCTTTGCAATGGGTGAAAACACAACAGTGTCCCACTAATGCTCACATTAGCTTACAGTCGCCTCTATTACCATATTTGCCTAGCCTTAAGAAACACTTTCATTAGCATTCCACACAATTATTTTTAACATTTGCAGTCCTAATTTTCCATATAAAAACAATTTTTAGTAAAATTTAAAGCAGAGTGACAGTATTATTATTGTTATTATCGTATATTTATAATGCTCCAACATATTCTGCAACACCATACATAGGACAAAAACAAGGTAAAAACAATATGAATACAGATTGAACGAAAAGAGATCCATGCTTTTTGTGCTTAAAATCTTGCATATCGAGTATATTTTCAGTATCCTATGTGATTAAAAAACTTGCACACATATAATCTAAGTGATTTGGAAGGTGATTGATACATTGAGCATATTAAGTATGAAGGTGATAAGCGTCATTAAATTGATTTGTTTTTAGTAAGGATTTGTATGTAAATGTGTAAATTTGATATGCTTTAAATTAAAAGAGCACAAGATTGTATGTTAACATGATCTATTATTTTAATTACATTAATAACAGATAAATCTCTGTTTACATACAAGTCTATCCTGCCCTCTGGCTGTTGCATAAGTTATAATAGATTGCTGAGTGTAGCATGTATAAAGCTCTATGGGGCAAGGCTATGATGGATAGCATAGAATCCCAGGTTACAATGCTCTGACAAGTTAACCCATAGCTTTACTGCTTCAGTGAGTCCAGTATTCCATGCCTGACAGATAGATGTGGAAAGGGTTACATTTTTGTTTGCTAGGATCACTGCAAGGAGCTGCACCAAGCACACACTGAGCATGGAGCACAGACCACCCCACCTGAATTGGTCTGCATGGCTCAAATTCCAGAGAGGCAAGAGTACAGAAACCTGAAAAGTAGCTTGCTTTCATGAGATCTTCGCAGTGATGTGGTCCAAGTTGTGCTGAATTAAGTGGCCCTTTAAGCAAAGTTTTGACAAGATGTGAATGATTATTTGCTCAGCATACACAAAATTGCAAATTCTTTACATACTTGTTACAACCTGTTGTCTTTGTTATTTTTTTTCTTTTAAACACTTTGAGGATATTTAACATGGAAAAAAAAACCTGTGTCAACAGAATCAGTGTGTTTCTTGGCAAAAAGCAGTCCTACAGGTTTTCTTATCTCTGCTTCAGATCCTGAAAAATTGTCTCTCCCTCGCTTATGACATGAACAATTTTTTTATGTAATCCAATTAAAGAGATATGTAAGTGAGCTGGATTATGAGTGCATCTGATAGAGGAGAATTATGCCAAAATAAGCATTTAAATACTTACCTTGAAGTTAGCAAAATATCTTTTCATTTCTGTCAATTGAAACTTAGGGTTAACACCCTCCAAACCCAGGCTAAACTGGTATACAATTTGAAAAATTGTTTTTGGCCAACCAGGAGGAAGTAAAGACTGAAAGATTTGTATCACAATCTGGCAGTTTATTTCTCTCTGCCTGTCTCTTTATGGGCAATTTCACCTGTGACCCCACCAACCATCATTTATTTTAGAGATCACACACTATACCCTGCAGGGTACATTTTGTGTAAGCTTCCTAGTGGTGTACACATATACACACCAGTATCTAGCATATAAATATGTAAGAACATTCACCTTATTATAATAATACATCATTTTCTACTAATCAGTAGCGGTTTATTAGGAAACATTTGAAATTTTATTACATATTACATATGAAATCACTTACATATCCCTTTCCTAACTCTGCAGGTTCTGAAAGATACAAATAATATCACAACCACCCTGCAAATGACAATACACTATGCTTCCAGCAAACTAAAATGTTATGTTTACCTGCTTTAGGCATTCTAACAGCAAATAATAAAAAGCTTTATAGAAGTACAGGTATACACCACTTAAAGCTACCCCATTTAGAGCTGATTTGCTATAGAGCTGTTTTTTCGTGCCAGGCTCCTTTTATTGCTAAACCCCCACTATAACACTGTTTTTGTCTGCTGCACCCCTTTTATCGCTCTGATTCTCTATAGCACTGCCTCGCTATAATGCTGTTTTTGCCTGCCAGACACGTTTTAAGGCTCTGATTCTCTATAACACTGTTTTCTTTATCCAAAGAATACAGAATCCAGGATTACCCGGAAGCTTCAACATTAATCATTTAAAGTTTATATTTCTGCTAATGTTCAGTTTGTATTAGTTCATGGTTTCTGTTTCTTTAAAGCTCGTATAAAACCAAAAAGGTTTAAATTTCAATTGAAATTGTTCCCCTATCCCTATCTTCCCCATGTTAAACGGCCCTGTTTAGAGCTGTTTGGCTTAGCACTCCTATTTGCCTGGAACCTATCTACAGCGTTAAACGAGGTATAGCTTTATACAATCATGTAGAGGGAGATTATAATGTAAGGTCCTTAAGAGTTTGTCCTCATGAACCATTATAAAAGAGTGAAAAATAAAAGTGTTCATTGTACAGCTTCTTCACGTGATTTTGACTTCTCTAGATGATGGTGTAGAGCAGTATCCATGAATTTAGAAATCATTCAAAGACTAACCTAGCCTACCTCTGCTCTGTTCTGTGGTATATTTGGACAAAACTTCCTAATGTATTTTTCAATTCCAAACTAAAATGTGCTAAATTAAGGTGACAATGAAGAGCTTCCAGATTTGGTATAATTTAAACCTGTAGGTACTTCGTCAGTTGTTTAGGAAAATGTAATGGACTTGAAAGATCATCAACTTCAAATAGCTGCCCTTCTAAACTGTGACAGGTAAATTTACTTTTCTGTGTTTTTTGCAAATTGCCTAGCTCTTATCCCAGACAGACGTAGCAATAAAAGGAAAATTCTATCATTTCTTCAAGTGCATTAATTCATAAATGAACAATTTATGCTTAGGTGGAACTACCCCTTTAAAAAAGAACTAGTAAAACTAATCATGTTCTTGGATTTTGGCTAAAAAGCTGTCTCAATGCAGCTGGAATTATCCAGAAGTTAATTTGCCTTAGGCTGCACAGTGCAATAACACGCCTTAGTTACAACTCCTGCTTGGAATAGGAAAAGCTCTTTTACTAATCTTATTTGCTGTTTTAATATATCTAAATTACTTGATATCTCCAGTCTTTTGAGTTACTCACAACACAAAATGATTGACAAGGCAGAAATGTATCTTACTATTGCTTGTTTTATATTTTGTACTAGCGACTTGCCCGTGAAAAATTATGGGGCAATACAATTTGAAGCCATGGCAATGCTGTTTGCCACACAATGTAAAGCTTTTGCAACTCTGAGGACCTTCGACGCTCATTGCAAGCCTCGCCTCTTGCATACTTTTGCTCCTCTGAGCACCTTTGGCCTTTGGCACTCATTGCGAGCGTCTCTCCTTGTGTACTTTTGCTCCTCTGAGCTCCATCGGCGCTCATTGCGAGCCTCTCCCCTCATATCAATTCAAGTTTTGTGCTTTTCAACGATCATCTTCAGACAGATATATAAGTACAGTGTTAAATATGAATTTGTTTTAGTGCAGTGCAAATTAGAAAATGTTTTCAGATCTCAGAGCATAATAAAGTGATTTAAATATGTAACTGCTTTGAGTTCTATCGCTGGCAGCCAATGAGCAGTAATCCAGATATATATAAGTGCAGTGTAATTTTTTTTTTTTTTAGTGCAGTGGAAAGTCTACATTTTTATTTTCCATTGCTAATTAATACTTATTAAATTAATATACGTTAATAATTAATTTGCAATGAACAATTGTATTAGGAAGTGCGAAGCATGAATGTATTCATAAAGTAATGGCAGTGTAAAATATGCTATTTACTGTATTTGTTATTTTTTATATATTTCTTTTAAAAATTAATTAATTACTTAATAAAGGAATACACTTTACCTTTTTTCTAATGAATATATCCAGCAATTAATATCCTGAAGAGCTAACAATCTGTTTTTATTTTCCTGCAGCATACAATGTACAGTTGGACTGTTGCTGCCCTTAGGAGAAAGTGTCAGCAATGTGCCAAGTGTGCAGAATGAATAGGCTGCGTGCCCGAGGCCAAACCGTTGGATTAGTTGTGTAAAGCGCCATTTTAGATTCGTAATATTATTTGTTGCAAGTTAGTGTTGTAAAATGGCGGCGATTGTCTATGTGTTACGCGTCTCACAAGCATTTTTCGTCCTTTCTAATGGTGTATTTTGTACCTCGTACGTTCGGTACGTTGGGTAAAAGTGGTACATGGCGGGCGGTGTTTTGAGCGGTTCGGGTTTGTGTAGCCGCAATTTCATTTTTTTCAGCAGCCATTTTTTTTCTCGCTTAGCCAATTTTTTTTGCGTGCAACCTCACTTTCAAACGTCCTGGCTGTCCCCCCATGATGTGTGTGATGTTTAATTTTTTTTTTCTTGTGTTTTTCGATTTGCATGGTTCGGCCTTGCAATTTTTTTTCTAAGTCCTGCATTCCTCAAATGATTGCAGCCTAAGGCAATCCCACGTTTACTAACTGCTTGGAGGCTATGTCCCGCGTGCCTCAATGTCTCAGCGACTCGCCTCGCTTCACAAGGCTCGCAGGAGTGCCTTTGGCGCTCATCGCCTAAGTGCTCCGAGTTTAAATGCCTCAACTGTTTGCCTAGCTACTCAACGCTCACAGCCAGTGAGTGCCTTTGGAGCTCATCGGCTAAGTGCTCCAAGCTCAGAAGACTTCTGTGCTTCAACGTACTCGCCTCGCTATGCAAGGCTTGCAAATGTGATGAAGAATCACAGTTTGACAATTACAATATGTGATTCTAAAACGGATGTACTTTTGGTATGTCATTTAACCCCTTTTCTGCTGAAGCAACACAAATCTGTGCTCTTTATATGTAAACACTACGACTTGCCCGTCAAAAAATGACGGTCAATAAAATTTGAAGCCATGGGAATGCTGTTTGAGACATAATTGAAACCGTTTTATACCGTGAGGAACTTCGACGCTCATTGCGAGCCTCTCATGTGGTGTACTTTTGTTCCTCTGAGAGAGATATATATTTCTATGTATATGTAGTTAAGTAATAATGAATGATTTATTCAATTAATTAATTAAGTAATAATTATTTCTGCAATAAATAAATATACTTTAATTATTTATAATTGATATATGCAGCGAGCAATAGGCTGAAGAGCTAACAATCTGTTTGTATTTTGTGTCTGCATAGAATATACATTGTGAGTGTTAGTGCCCTGCTTATAAAGTGTAATGAATGTTTGACCTGTGCACTCTAAATAGGCTGCGTGCGCGAGGTAAAGCCGTTGGTTTATTGTGTAAAGCTGCATTGTATAGTCTTAATGTTATTAATGTGGTACGCGGCTTGTGAGCATTTTCCGGCTTTTGTGATAATGTATCTTGTAGTTTGTAGTGTGATGTGTAAAGTGTTAGGCGTTTTGCAGTGTTTTGCGCGGTCCAGGGTCATGTAGCCTCGTTTTCATTTTTTTCGGCGACCATTTTTCTCTCTTGCTTAGACGATTTTCGATTTGCGAAAATTGTCTAAATCGAGTTTAATTTGCTTTCCACCTGACTCACAAACGTCCTGGCTGTTGCCCCATGCTGTCTGTGATGTTTTTGTAATTTCTTTAGGTGTACTTAGTGTTTTTTTCAGGTTTTTGGTTCGGCAGCTAATCTCGTAGTTTTTTGCAGGTTTTTGGTTCGGCCGCTAGTCTCGTAATTTTTTGCGTCTCGTATTTTCTTTTTCTGTCCCGCGTCTTGTAAGTGCTCCAAGTTTAACGGCTCGCCTCGTCGTTGGAGCTTATTGCCTAAGTGCTCCGGGTTTAACGATGAGCACCTGCGGCACTCATCACTAAGTCGTAAGTCGTACGGACCACGCAAACAGCGTGACGACGATTCGTAGTTAGACAATTATAATATGTGATTGACCTAAACTCATTAGGTTGCAGGTTAAAAGGGCCACTGTACGTGGGTAGGATATACAGCTTGCGTATAATCCAACCTTGGCTTTGCATAAAAGCTTTGTAATGCAGTGGGCAAAAGTTTAAAGGAAGCCATGTTTAAAATGTTTTATGGATTGAAGAGTGAGGCATTTGTGGGCACAATTGCATGTCCCAGCTTAGCTTCTTTAAATTGTTTTAGATATTCAAATGTGAACACAGATGTACTATTTACTCTACTACTGTAATGAAAAATTAAATATAATGGTCCTGAAAATATTATGATCCTGCAATGACCTGCAACTTTTTCTGTTCATGTGTCTCTGTGTGAGTAAGTGCATGCAATTCACTGGGGCTGGGAGAGATCTCAGGGGCAATTCAATTGAGCTGGAGGAGGTAATGTGGCAATTCTGGAACTGGGAGAGGTTATGGGGCAATTCACTGGGACTGGGAGAGATCACAGGGGCAATTCACTGGGGGTGGGGGAGATGATGGGGTACATCACTGGGGCTGGGGGGTTACAGGTGCAAATCACTGGGGCTGTGGGAAGTTCCAACTGGGATGTAGACAAAACAATCAGTGAATGAAGGGACACATACCTTGTTCTAAGTATTACAGAAATCTAAAGGAAAGCTGCAGCTCAATCCCCAGGCCAAAAAGATACAATGTATTAGTTATGCAAATTTTCCCTGTGATTTTTAGGGGGTGTCAACATTGATAGAAAACAGTTTGCAAATGCAAGAAATTCAGCAAACTTCAGGGTAACTGTTTAAATGTTTATTTTTGGTATTTTTTCATGCAAATATTTTTTCTCATACACTACTAATTCTCCTCTATCAGATGCATTCATAATCCAGCTCACTTGCATATACCTTTAACTGAAGCTCCTTTTGCATATGACAAGTGATGGATTAATTGAAAATTGCCCGATTCCTCCTTAGGCAACACCCCCAAGGGTAAAATTCTCAAATAAGGGAATGGTGATTCCTTGAACGGGCCTGCCACTCTACCCAAAGCTACCTCTTTTAAAAGTTTCTGAAGCACCACTTTGGTAAAATGTCTTTGCAGATATCAAATTACCAGAACAATGCTGTTGAGGGGAATGCTTAAAAGGAATAAGAAAACCAGAACTAAAACCGTATAGGCTATATTGGCTGTATTGAAACACTGACGATGTTAAGCGTATATTCTTATCTATAGAAGCATCTTTTATAACCAAATTAGAGCCACTGCTCCTAGCAGAGATTTCTGCATTTGCTCTAATTCTCTTAAAGCACCAGAACATGGGATATTGATTCCCATGTTATGATCATTCATGCTTAAATTTGCATGCACACCCCTAATGATAGATGCTTTCATTATACTAGAAACAGTATTCTTTTTGGATTGTTCAAGATTGACTAGAAGTGAGTGCTTTTCCCATTCTTCATCCAGTTTCCACATCTCTATCATATTGTACTCTATTACCACCAATCTTTGACAAAAGTGCTTGTGATAAGCCCACCACGCCATGCCCCTGTATGTTCTATGAATACCATCAATCTCGTCTAAATAACAGAAAAGTGAATAACAACTTTCTGTCCCCCCCCCCCAAAAAAAAAATACTAGCCATTAGCACATAAACCTACAGCCAATTAGCAAAGATCTTTAAAATGTTTCTGTACCTTTGCTTCCTTTTCTTTCCTCCTCTTTTGATTCATATATCTTCTCTTTTGGCTCAAGATAATTATCCAAAGGAAGAAGAGATTTTTCCTTAATTTCCATTGGAACATGGATCCAACTGACATAATGGCTGTTTTGCCCTTGCCGCATCATCTACTACCATTTAATCTGTCTTCTGAGACTTAACAGAAGAATCAATCTTGTCTATTAAACTAGTATCAGATACAATCACGGAAACAAAAGGGGTTACTAGCACCAATGCTGTCTGAGTTAGTGACACTAAAAATGCTGTAGTTACAGTGGAGCTATAGTTTTATGCCCAATATTAGACCCACAACTCAAGCCTGTATTATACTATCATTCTGCACCTGGATACTTTCCAACTGAGCTACCATAGACTTAAACCACTAATACAAGGCTGTACTGAAAACGAGTTATGGACTCCCTGTCACTAACTGGATGCCTACTGCTTCTGACATGGTCATCATTCAGGCCCCTATAACGACCATCTGCTGCTCCTGATAGGCTGGTAACAACACCTGAAATTATCCCTTGACCTAGATCTGATCTACATCTGCATCTACCAGACCTAAATCTAAACTCAACTATCCTCTGCTCCACTCTCTTTGAAGAAGGGGACAAACTGCTTCTGACTAAGGAGTATCTATTATGTAACAAAGGACTAGCCCTATAGCTGCCTCAGTTGAGTTTGAGCTGCCTCTTTAACTGGCTGTGTATGATTAAAATTAATTGTTGAATAATCTCTTGGATGCATTTTCATGTGTACCTGGCCATATCTATTCCTGGACACTGTGTCCTTCTGCAGAAGTACCTTCACTTGGATCTTCATCCTCCACATCCCTATGACTAACAAATACCCAATCTACTGTATACTCATGGGCCTTATGTGGTCCACTGCCCCACTAGCGTATGAGTCAGGAGCAACATGCTCCTCTTGTGAAGTGCCTTTTTCACAGGCCTCATTATCTCTTCTCATGTTAACCCTTTGTGGAGTGCCTTCATCTTAGGCCTCACCACCCCTTACTATGTTGTCATATGTGGAGTGCCTTCATTCCATGTTTTGTTGAAATCAGACCCCAGTCCTATTGTTTGAGCATCAGTCTCCTCCTCCTGAATCCCCTCTTTCTCCCCCCTCCATGTTAGCTGTCCTATTCCATTTAACTCATTCTGTCACAATGGTGATGGTTTTACAAGACCTCAAATCGCTGCAGTGACCTGTGACTCACCTCATCAACGCAGGAGAACCACAGTTAAGTTGACGATGGACACCTGCAGATGGGCCTCTAAGCCTAATGACAAACAACTTCTGGCTTCCTGGCATTGCTGAATCCTGCAGCAGGTGAGATGATAGCACTCCTCTTCTTTCCAGCAGTTGGGAGAGATAGACTAGGCCTTGATTGGGTAAGTCCTATGCCTGCAGGTGCTGGGAAAGCAGTGATAGATTGTCACAGTAGTGATGGGTTTTCAAAGTAGTGAATTCTAATATTATAACAGACGTAAGCTACATAATCTCTCCTCCCCTCATGCCATCAAATCCAAACTAATCAATTTAAACCAAATTACATGTTGCTCCTAAACTAGGTAAAAGCCCCACTTTCTTTAACCCTGAACAGTCGTGGTTCCTATTTCTCTTACTACAGTTACAAAAACTCAAATAAAAGGAACCTTTATTTGCAAGCTGATATGTGTTCATCAATTACTGTACATGTGGTTGCCTACCATGATAGTATCCTGTATGTTTCCAGGGTGTGGTGTGATAAATAACACAATATGGCAGCAGGGTGTAGTCTTCTCTTTATTTGGTTCTACACTTTGTACACATTGTAGCGGTGGATAGATGCATGATCCCATGTGAGCTTTATTTTTAGACATGGTTTGCTTCATTTGCTTTTGTGGTCTTACCAATTTATGTGGAGGTGGATATGTGGCGCTAATATATTTCTAGCCCTTTAAACTTGTCTATATGGGGGCTCATATATTCAAGGTGGATTGATTTCCTCTGATGATGAGGACCCTCATCTGCATAGGGCCATCACGGTACCTACCAGTCCTCACAACCCCCCTGTGGGCCCTCTCTTGCTCCTTGCAGCCCCCAGAGGCCCTCCTGCAGCCTTCACTAGCCTCTTGAGGCCCTACCGTAACACTCTCTGGCCCCATCTGCCTTTCTGCACCGTTCTTTGGCTTCCTTTATGTCTCTCAATGCCCCCACTGCCCTCTCTGGCCCCTTCAGACCCTCCATCCAAGACTCCTCTTCCTCCCTTTCAACATCCTATCAAGTACTCTTTCTCCCATTTTCTTTCCTCATTCTCTCCTTCTTTCTCCCTTTTTCTATGCTTCAGTCTTTCCCTCCTTCCCTCTTGTCTTTTTTTCACACTCTTCTCATTCCCTCCTTTCTATTCTTTTACTCATTCCTCTACACCTCCCTCTTACTCTTCTCCCTTCTTGCCCTCATGTCTCCATCCCTCCTCTTTCCCATTTTCTATTTTTTCGCTCTTTCTCTTCTATTTCCCTATTTTTCCTCTTCTCTTCCTTTCCCAATTTTCATCTCCCTCTTTTCTCTCCTTTATTTTCTCCTTCTCTCTCTACCCTCCTCTCTTTCTGTCAGATTTCCTCTCCCCTCTTTTCTCCCATTCTCCCTTCTCTCTCCTGTTTGTCACAATTTCTCTCCAATTTCCTTGTTTCCTCCATCCTCTTACTCCCCTTACTCTCTATTTCCTCACTTCTCTCTATTCCTTTCACTCCCACTACCCTCTTTCACAGTTATCTCTCTTACCCCATCTCATTCCCCTCCCCTCTACTATCCCTCATCTATCGTCTCTTTCTTCTCTCCCACTCGTCTCTCTGCTCTCCTTTTTCTCACCCTCTCCCAACTCATCTGCCATTCCCCCTTTTTCTTCCCTCTCTCTGTCTCCCATGTTTCCCTCCCCATTTTATACTTTCCATCTTGTCGCACCACTCTCATCTTTTTCTCATCAGTATCTACTTCTTTACACTCTACACTATTTTTCCATTCCATTTCTCCCATCTAACTCTTTTGTTTCTCCCCTACTGTCTTTCCACATTTTCTCTAACCTCCTTTTGTCCTTCTCTCCTATTTCCCATTTCCTCATCCCGTTCTCTCTATCTCCTTCAAACTTTTCTTTCTCCCCGTTCTCTCTTTTCCTTCCCGGTCTCACTCTCGCTTCCCCCAATTTTCCCTATACTCTCCCCACCCACATCCTCTTTCTCTCTTCTCTATCTCTCCCCCTCCCCTCGCATCCTGAGGGGGGACACCAAATAGTTTTTTGCACCTGGGTGATCCATTCACTAGCTTTCACTACTACACACAACAAAGACACACAACACACTGGCAGCACAGACACATTCACAACAATGACTGAACACAATCATGGCTCACTACACACGGATCCACCCACAGGCACACTCACCATATAGGTTTCACATTGTTGATTTTCTCTATAATAAATATTAACTATTAACCTGCTATTAACTCACTTTTCTCCTGTCAGAAGTATCACAGACTGCATTCAAAACTGACTTTACCTCAGAGACACACATTACACAACTGTCAGCTTCTCAAAAGATGACAATAACAGATTGCATCCCTACAGTCTAAATTAGTTAACTGTTCATGAACCAAACATACAGATTCTTTTTTTTTAATTCTTTTTTTTAAGGGAATGAGAGACGTAACATTATTAGATTAACAAAACAATACAAGTCCAACATGCATTATATACAAATGACAACCCAATAAAGAAACACATTTTTTTTTTATATTTTTCCCCATTATTTTTAGTTTTTCTGTAGAATAAGTATACTTATTTGATATATTATGGCAATGCTATATTATGGCAGTTTTGATTAAACCAATGAATGAAAAAATAAAAAGAAAAAATATAGAAAAGAGAGAAAAGAAAAGAAAAATAGGGAAGTGGGGAGAGGTAAGGAGTGGAGCATTGCATTATATTGTCTCTGAAGACTACTACCAACCAATTCATTCCCACAAATCCCAACATGAAGCCCAGTTTTTGTAGTTATCATCTAGTTCAGCAGAGATCATGCACATTGAGTAAATGTGTTTACGTTTTTTTCTGTACCTCCACGTACTCAGGAATAGATGACTTCCAAGTTTTAGTAATAGTGTCCCTAGCTGCAAAAAAAAAACTTGATTGATAAGAAGTTGAGCTTCCTTGGAGAGACCAGTGACAGGGAGACTTAACAGGACCTCCACTGGGTTCTGAGGCAATCTAGTGCCCCATAATTTCTGTAAAGTGCCATATATTCCTGACCAAATGTTTTAGGCAGTCCCAAAGTATGTGTCTTAATGTACCGGTATATACTGTACAACATTTCTCAAATGGTGTTTTGCTAGCTGAATTGTTAGCTTTTAGCAGCTAGAAATATTTGAATTCATTTGAGCAAGGTTGTTTGCAAAAAGACATGGGTGACCACTTTTGAATTTCACTTAGTATATCTGCAGCAATAGTTCGTTTTTTAGCTATCCATCAAGATAGTTGTGCATTTTTGTTAATTGTTATATCTCTATGAGGTAGCCATAAAGGTGTGAGCCATGGACCTGCCTCAATCAGAGGTTTCTTCTTATTCATTTGAGTTATAGAATGAGTCACACGGCTGGGAAGTAGGGTATGATTGAATTTATAATGTAAACGTAACCAAAGCATCTGGGTATTCTTTAAGAGTATGTTCTTTATTGAACCACTTGGTTAATTGGGCCAGTCTAGAAGTTTTCAAATATTTTAGTTAAATATATATATTTTAATTACATTTTTTTTATGTGTCATATCAGGGTTATATTGATCTCAGGAATCAATGAGTTAATACAAATCAGCGCTATGGACACCGGATTCCAAGCTCAAAGACAGGGTCCTCTATTCTTCGCAATATGTTAATCTTGAACTTGTCTTTGCCTGTAACTTAACTTATGTATAGCGCTACGGAATATGTTGGAGCGTTACAAATAAACAATAATAATAATAATAATATCAGGCCACCCATATGGACTAGAACAGTATTGACATTCATTGTTATTATTTAGTATTTTGAGGGTTTGCAGTACCATTGCATATCGGACCCCCATATCTAATTGATTGACATGTAACCTCCATGTTCTACTGCCGTAATGATCTCATTTTCTATTGGCTGTTTCGAAATGGGTGGTTACGGCCTTGCTTAATTGATCATGTTGCCGCCGCCATGAGTGCTTGGTTTACAGCTTCGGCTTTCGCCCCCTAACTTGCGGGCTTGTTTATTTGAATAGCACTGGAATTGTAGCAGAGTTCAAGCCCGCAGCACACCTGCAGACAGACGGCCTGTATACTGCAAGATGAGGCCTTCTAAGTGAATCAGGCTCATGGCCAATAGATGTGGGGGTCGTCTCTGATAACTCTTTAACATATTAATGTGGGTTACACTGGTCACATTTCTGCAGGTTTCCACTATCATTACATACTGTATGTGTGAGAATTCAGTTTCTTGCTGATTATATATGGTCCCTCCCATTTAGCTTGTAATTTGTCCTGTGGGTGAGGCACTAGCATTAATACTTCCTGACCCACGTCTAATTCTCTTTCCTAGGTGCCTCAATCATAATACTTCTTAGCTTTATCTCTGGCTACCTGCACATGCTCCCGGACCAGTCCAGTTAACCTGGCCAGCTTTTCTCTAAATGCTTCCACATAGGAAGCCACTGACGCTGGATGTTGACTATAATCGCCCTCCCAGGCCTCCCTGATCACATTCAATGTATCTTGAACTCGGCAACCATATAGGTGTCCAATCTTTATCCTGCTGCGTGAAAGCACACAACATACATTTTAGGGTTCCATTGTAGTGTTCACAGAGGCCATTGGTTTGAGGATGACAAGGAGTGTTGCTCAGGTGTTTAATCCCACACAACTGCCAGAACTGCTTTACTACACTAGCCATAAATTGTGGGCCCCTGTCTGACAAAATTTCATGTGGAAAACCTGTACAGGAAAACACCCCTATCAATGCTTCAGCTATCTTTGGCGCTGTGATTTATTGTCAAGGGGACTGCCTCAGGATCATGGGTAGCAGAATCCACTATAGTGACAATGAAATGCTTGCCTATCCTATGGGTTCTAGCCAAAGGTCCCACAATGTCTATGGTCACCATCTGGAAAGGAACTTCCATTACAGAGGGAGGCTGCACACACGCACTTTCCCCCAGGAGTCCCTGCCATTGGCATGTGTCACAAGTAGTGCAATAGGTAATCACATCCCGGTTCATTCCAGGCCAATAGAACACCCTAATTAAATAATGGTGAGTTTTCTTAATTCCCAAATTACCAGCCAAAGGGATTTCATGATTTAAGGCCAACAATTTTCCCTGTAACCCATGAGGTATCACTAACTGTCTGGCCTCTTTTCCCCCCTCTTTCTCCCAGACATAATAATCTCCCTCTGGGCCCCTTTCTTGTTGCTCAGCCCTTCGCCTAGCTCCAGCCAAAGTTTCATCGCTAAAAAGTGCTAGTTTCAGATCCTCTACAATACCTCAGCTCTCGCATATTTCCCCAGCAGGTAATGGACTCACTGCAGGCTCCAAGCAACCCGTCTGTTCCTCTTCTTCCTGGGAGCTCCAGGCAGCTTGAGCTCTAGTGATGGTGTGAAGGTATCGTTTCTCCATGGGCCCCAAATCATTCCCCAACAGCATATCAGACAGTACTTCCACTTCTCGAATCCCTGTACCAGGTGCAAGCGGTTGACTGGAATGGAAAATTTGGCACCTCTGGCCACCATGACCATTGATTGTTTGGGCAGCAGAGCAGAGTGAGGTGCCAAGTCATTTTGGACCACGGTGATAGCGGCCCGGTGTCCATAAACCCTGAAACTTGCTTGCCCTGCACCCAAACGGGTTGAAAGTGGGACTGGCGATGATCCTTATCCTGTGATTGCAAAATGAACACTGGAGAGTAGAGGTCATCTTCTTCTGGCCCATAAGGGGCTGCTGTACCTCTCCGTGCCTCTAGGTTCCACTCCCCCAGGAAGGGAACTGGTCGGGTAGCTGTATCCTAGATTCTCTGGGACACATTAGGACAGTCTCTCTTCATGTGTCTGGGCTGATGGCACCCAAAACACTCGACTCTCTGGCTCCTCACCTTTTGTCATGGCCGTAAAGTTCCCATGGGCATGACCCTACTCCTCAATGGACCCCAGAGCACAGTGGGGCCGTCTGAGAACTAGGAACACCTTTTTCAGATCCACCAACAACATCTCCTTGAAACTTGCCATCCTGGCTACTGTCTTGGATAGTTAATGGAGGGATACGACAGCTGCCACCAATTGTTAGGATCTGCTTTCTTCAGTTGGGTTTGATAAGGCTGTTATGGCCAAACCTACCCAGCAGATGTTTCAGGTTCTTTTGATCCCTTCACCAAGACAGCTGATGTCTCTAAAATGCCCTTACTCAGATGCAGCATTTAAAAATATGAACACAGGCTCAGCATAATAAAAATCAGGAACTTTTTTTATTGCTGTGGAAATTTCATAGCAGGTTCAGGTGAATATTTAAACTGATAATATAACATTCTGTAACAGTTTGTGTTCTGGATTTTGTATTGCAAGGCTTCATAACACCTTAACATCCACTTCAGCAGTATCTGCTCTAGGAATTCTGACACCTACATATATCTTCTAAATATGTTACCTTCCTTTTATTTAGGAGCATACACACACACTTCATTAATTGTACAGGACCAGAGTAAATATAATCTTCTCTAAAGATCTTAATACACTCATATATATATATATATATATATATATATATATATATACTAGCGACTTGCCCGTCAAAAAATGACGACAATAAGATTGTAAGGCAGGTAATGTTGTTTGGGTGCAAAATTAATTTTGTTGGTGTTTTAAGATCCTTCGGCAAAAAATAAAAAATCTACATTACAGAAAATAAAAAAAATACATTACACCCTGAAAAGGAAATGCATATAATACATACAATACAATACATACAATACAAATAAAATGAAATACAATACAATACCCCCTATGTAATATACAATACATCCTATCTATCTAATATACATCGCCCAATCTATCTAATCACATATATAGTTATGAGAATGTGAATTGTTGCTAACGCTTACTTACAGGAAGAGGGAGCATCCAGGACCTCGGAAACTAAAGTTACACCTCAATTTAAGTCAAATTAAAAGAGTTTAGACACTAAAAAATTCTCTATGCGAGAGAAAAAATGGGCGCCGAAAAAAACGAAAACAAGGCTACAGCAGTGTAAAGATGCAAAACACCACCAAACACCTACGTATTTGCCGAAAAACACCTACGAGATTAAAAAACAAGGACGCAACCTGCGCAACCCCAAAAACATTACAAACACAATAAATACAAACAACAAACACATAAAAAGGTTTCTCACAGCAAGGGGGGCACTGAGGACCTCTGCAAGTGAAGTTACACCTCCATTTAAGCACAAATTTCTGGAGTTTAGAGACCCGAAAATCACCTAAGCGAGAGAAAAAATGGCCGCCGAACAAATGAAAACAAGGCTAAAGGTCCCTAAACACGCAAAACACTGCCATAAACACGCAAAACACTACCAAATAGCTATGAATATTCCGAAAAAGCCCACCAAACAGCTACGGATATTCCGAAAAAGTCGCACAACATAGAAAACGAACGACTACACTACATCAGCCACATTATGATCACTAAACAACATTAGCTCACTTACAATTTCATTGCCGTCATTTTTTGACGGGCAATTCGCTAGTATACAATAATTACTATTTATCTAAAATACATCCTATCTATCTAATATACATCCCCCAATCTATCTGAATAAATACTACGATCTAATATACATCCTATCTATCTAATATACATCCCCCAATCTATCTAATATACAATAAATCCTTTCTATCTAGTATACATCCTATCTATCTAATATACATCCTCCATTCTATCTATCTAGCTTATTGCCTAAGTGCTCCGGGTTTAACGATGAGCACCTGCGGCACTCATCACTAAGTCGTAAGTCGTACGGACCACGCAAACAGCGTGACGACGATTCGTAGTTAGACAATTATAATATGTGATTGACCTAAACTCATTAGGTTGCAGGTTAAAAGGGCCACTGTACGTGGGTAGGATATACAGCTTGCGTATAATCCAACCTTGGCTTTGCATAAAAGCTTTGTAATGCAGTGGGCAAAAGTTTAAAGGAAGCCATGTTTAAAATGTTTTATGGATTGAAGAGTGAGGCATTTGTGGGCACAATTGCATGTCCCAGCTTAGCTTCTTTAAATTGTTTTAGATATTCAAATGTGAACACAGATGTACTATTTACTCTACTACTGTAATGAAAAATTAAATATAATGGTCCTGAAAATATTATGATCCTGCAATGACCTGCAACTTTTTCTGTTCATGTGTCTCTGTGTGAGTAAGTGCATGCAATTCACTGGGGCTGGGAGAGATCTCAGGGGCAATTCAATTGAGCTGGAGGAGGTAATGTGGCAATTCTGGAACTGGGAGAGGTTATGGGGCAATTCACTGGGACTGGGAGAGATCACAGGGGCAATTCACTGGGGGTGGGGGAGATGATGGGGTACATCACTGGGGCTGGGGGGTTACAGGTGCAAATCACTGGGGCTGTGGGAAGTTCCAACTGGGATGTAGACAAAACAATCAGTGAATGAAGGGACACATACCTTGTTCTAAGTATTACAGAAATCTAAAGGAAAGCTGCAGCTCAATCCCCAGGCCAAAAAGATACAATGTATTAGTTATGCAAATTTTCCCTGTGATTTTTAGGGGGTGTCAACATTGATAGAAAACAGTTTGCAAATGCAAGAAATTCAGCAAACTTCAGGGTAACTGTTTAAATGTTTATTTTTGGTATTTTTTCATGCAAATATTTTTTCTCATACACTACTAATTCTCCTCTATCAGATGCATTCATAATCCAGCTCACTTGCATATACCTTTAACTGAAGCTCCTTTTGCATATGACAAGTGATGGATTAATTGAAAATTGCCCGATTCCTCCTTAGGCAACACCCCCAAAGGTAAAATTCTCAAATAAGGGAATGGTGATTCCTTGAACGGGCCTGCCACTCTACCCAAAGCTACCTCTTTTAAAAGTTTCTGAAGCACCACTTTGGTAAAATGTCTTTGCAGATATCAAATTACCAGAACAATGCTGTTGAGGGGAATGCTTAAAAGGAATAAGAAAACCAGAACTAAAACCGTATAGGCTATATTGGCTGTATTGAAACACTGACGATGTTAAGCGTATATTCTTATCTATAGAAGCATCTTTTATAACCAAATTAGAGCCACTGCTCCTAGCAGAGATTTCTGCATTTGCTCTAATTCTCTTAAAGCACCAGAACATGGGATATTGATTCCCATGTTATGATCATTCATGCTTAAATTTGCATGCACACCCCTAATGATAGATGCTTTCATTATACTAGAAACAGTATTCTTTTTGGATTGTTCAAGATTGACTAGAAGTGAGTGCTTTTCCCATTCTTCATCCAGTTTCCACATCTCTATCATATTGTACTCTATTACCACCAATCTTTGACAAAAGTGCTTGTGATAAGCCCACCACGCCATGCCCCTGTATGTTCTATGAATACCATCAATCTCGTCTAAATAACAGAAAAGTGAATAACAACTGGGTATTCTTTAAGAGTATGTTCTTTATTGAACCACTTGGTTAATTGGGCCAGTCTAGAAGTTTTCAAATATTTTAGTTAAATATATATATTTTAATTACATTTTTTTTATGTGTCATATCAGGGTTATATTGATCTCAGGAATCAATGAGTTAATACAAATCAGCGCTATGGACACCGGATTCCAAGCTCAAAGACAGGGTCCTCTATTCTTCGCAATATGTTAATCTTGAACTTGTCTTTGCCTGTAACTTAACTTATGTATAGCGCTACGGAATATGTTGGAGCGTTACAAATAAACAATAATAATAATAATAATATCAGGCCACCCATATGGACTAGAACAGTATTGACATTCATTGTTATTATTTAGTATTTTGAGGGTTTGCAGTACCATTGCATATCGGACCCCCATATCTAATTGATTGACATGTAACCTCCATGTTCTACTGCCGTAATGATCTCATTTTCTATTGGCTGTTTCGAAATGGGTGGTTACGGCCTTGCTTAATTGATCATGTTGCCGCCGCCATGAGTGCTTGGTTTACAGCTTCGGCTTTCGCCCCCTAACTTGCGGGCTTGTTTATTTGAATAGCACTGGAATTGTAGCAGAGTTCAAGCCCGCAGCACACCTGCAGACAGACGGCCTGTATACTGCAAGATGAGGCCTTCTAAGTGAATCAGGCTCATGGCCAATAGATGTGGGGGTCGTCTCTGATAACTCTTTAACATATTAATGTGGGTTACACTGGTCACATTTCTGCAGGTTTCCACTATCATTACATACTGTATGTGTGAGAATTCAGTTTCTTGCTGATTATATATGGTCCCTCCCATTTAGCTTGTAATTTGTCCTGTGGGTGAGGCACTAGCATTAATACTTCCTGACCCACGTCTAATTCTCTTTCCTAGGTGCCTCAATCATAATACTTCTTAGCTTTATCTCTGGCTACCTGCACATGCTCCCGGACCAGTCCAGTTAACCTGGCCAGCTTTTCTCTAAATGCTTCCACATAGGAAGCCACTGACGCTGGATGTTGACTATAATCGCCCTCCCAGGCCTCCCTGATCACATTCAATGTATCTTGAACTCGGCAACCATATAGGTGTCCAATCTTTATCCTGCTGCGTGAAAGCACACAACATACATTTTAGGGTTCCATTGTAGTGTTCACAGAGGCCATTGGTTTGAGGATGACAAGGAGTGTTGCTCAGGTGTTTAATCCCACACAACTGCCAGAACTGCTTTACTACACTAGCCATAAATTGTGGGCCCCTGTCTGACAAAATTTCATGTGGAAAACCTGTACAGGAAAACACCCCTATCAATGCTTCAGCTATCTTTGGCGCTGTGATTTATTGTCAAGGGGACTGCCTCAGGATCATGGGTAGCAGAATCCACTATAGTGACAATGAAATGCTTGCCTATCCTATGGGTTCTAGCCAAAGGTCCCACAATGTCTATGGTCACCATCTGGAAAGGAACTTCCATTACAGAGGGAGGCTGCACACACGCACTTTCCCCCAGGAGTCCCTGCCATTGGCATGTGTCACAAGTAGTGCAATAGGTAATCACATCCCGGTTCATTCCAGGCCAATAGAACACCCTAATTAAATAATGGTGAGTTTTCTTAATTCCCAAATTACCAGCCAAAGGGATTTCATGATTTAAGGCCAACAATTTTCCCTGTAACCCATGAGGTATCACTAACTGTCTGGCCTCTTTTCCCCCCTCTTTCTCCCAGACATAATAATCTCCCTCTGGGCCCCTTTCTTGTTGCTCAGCCCTTCGCCTAGCTCCAGCCAAAGTTTCATCGCTAAAAAGTGCTAGTTTCAGATCCTCTACAATACCTCAGCTCTCGCATATTTCCCCAGCAGGTAATGGACTCACTGCAGGCTCCAAGCAACCCGTCTGTTCCTCTTCTTCCTGGGAGCTCCAGGCAGCTTGAGCTCTAGTGATGGTGTGAAGGTATCGTTTCTCCATGGGCCCCAAATCATTCCCCAACAGCATATCAGACAGTACTTCCACTTCTCGAATCCCTGTACCAGGTGCAAGCGGTTGACTGGAATGGAAAATTTGGCACCTCTGGCCACCATGACCATTGATTGTTTGGGCAGCAGAGCAGAGTGAGGTGCCAAGTCATTTTGGACCACGGTGATAGCGGCCCGGTGTCCATAAACCCTGAAACTTGCTTGCCCTGCACCCAAACGGGTTGAAAGTGGGACTGGCGATGATCCTTATCCTGTGATTGCAAAATGAACACTGGAGAGTAGAGGTCATCTTCTTCTGGCCCATAAGGGGCTGCTGTACCTCTCCGTGCCTCTAGGTTCCACTCCCCCAGGAAGGGAACTGGTCGGGTAGCTGTATCCTAGATTCTCTGGGACACATTAGGACAGTCTCTCTTCATGTGTCTGGGCTGATGGCACCCAAAACACTCGACTCTCTGGCTCCTCACCTTTTGTCATGGCCGTAAAGTTCCCATGGGCATGACCCTACTCCTCAATGGACCCCAGAGCACAGTGGGGCCGTCTGAGAACTAGGAACACCTTTTTCAGATCCACCAACAACATCTCCTTGAAACTTGCCATCCTGGCTACTGTCTTGGATAGTTAATGGAGGGATACGACAGCTGCCACCAATTGTTAGGATCTGCTTTCTTCAGTTGGGTTTGATAAGGCTGTTATGGCCAAACCTACCCAGCAGATGTTTCAGGTTCTTTTGATCCCTTCACCAAGACAGCTGATGTCTCTAAAATGCCCTTACTCAGATGCAGCATTTAAAAATATGAACACAGGCTCAGCATAATAAAAATCAGGAACTTTTTTTATTGCTGTGGAAATTTCATAGCAGGTTCAGGTGAATATTTAAACTGATAATATAACATTCTGTAACAGTTTGTGTTCTGGATTTTGTATTGCAAGGCTTCATAACACCTTAACATCCACTTCAGCAGTATCTGCTCTAGGAATTCTGACACCTACATATATCTTCTAAATATGTTACCTTCCTTTTATTTAGGAGCATACACACACACTTCATTAATTGTACAGGACCAGAGTAAATATAATCTTCTCTAAAGATCTTAATACACTCATATATATATATATATATATATATATATATATATATACTAGCGACTTGCCCGTCAAAAAATGACGACAATAAGATTGTAAGGCAGGTAATGTTGTTTGGGTGCAAAATTAATTTTGTTGGTGTTTTAAGATCCTTCGGCAAAAAATAAAAAATCTACATTACAGAAAATAAAAAAAATACATTACACCCTGAAAAGGAAATGCATATAATACATACAATACAATACATACAATACAAATAAAATGAAATACAATACAATACCCCCTATGTAATATACAATACATCCTATCTATCTAATATACATCGCCCAATCTATCTAATCACATATATAGTTATGAGAATGTGAATTGTTGCTAACGCTTACTTACAGGAAGAGGGAGCATCCAGGACCTCGGAAACTAAAGTTACACCTCAATTTAAGTCAAATTAAAAGAGTTTAGACACTAAAAAATTCTCTATGCGAGAGAAAAAATGGGCGCCGAAAAAAACGAAAACAAGGCTACAGCAGTGTAAAGATGCAAAACACCACCAAACACCTACGTATTTGCCGAAAAACACCTACGAGATTAAAAAACAAGGACGCAACCTGCGCAACCCCAAAAACATTACAAACACAATAAATACAAACAACAAACACATAAAAAGGTTTCTCACAGCAAGGGGGGCACTGAGGACCTCTGCAAGTGAAGTTACACCTCCATTTAAGCACAAATTTCTGGAGTTTAGAGACCCGAAAATCACCTAAGCGAGAGAAAAAATGGCCGCCGAACAAATGAAAACAAGGCTAAAGGTCCCTAAACACGCAAAACACTGCCATAAACACGCAAAACACTACCAAATAGCTATGAATATTCCGAAAAAGCCCACCAAACAGCTACGGATATTCCGAAAAAGTCGCACAACATAGAAAACGAACGACTACACTACATCAGCCACATTATGATCACTAAACAACATTAGCTCACTTACAATTTCATTGCCGTCATTTTTTGACGGGCAATTCGCTAGTATACAATAATTACTATTTATCTAAAATACATCCTATCTATCTAATATACATCCCCCAATCTATCTGAATAAATACTACGATCTAATATACATCCTATCTATCTAATATACATCCCCCAATCTATCTAATATACAATAAATCCTTTCTATCTAGTATACATCCTATCTATCTAATATACATCCTCCATTCTATCTAATATACATTAAATACTATCTATCTAATATACATCCTATCTATCTAATATACAACCCCCAATCTATTTAAATAAATACCACAATCTAATATACAATACATCCTATCTATATAAAAAACATACCCCTAGCTAACATACAATAAATGCTATCTATATATAAAATAATCTAATTCTAAGCTAAAATAAAATAATTAGGACCACTTACCTTTGCAGATGTCCTTTCAGATCAGCAACCTAGGGAAAAAAATACAAAAAATAGTGCAACACATTTACATAAAATAAATAAAGATTATAAACATTCTAAATATTCTACTCACCTTTCCAGCATGTCCCCGTCATTCTTCTTTTCTTCTTCTCCGGTGCGGCCCCTCTTAAAAAAACACATAACTTTAGTACTCATACATAAACATAACACAAAATAAAATAAACATAATCTACATTGTACTTACCTCCCCGCGATGTCTCCAGGCCTCCTCCTCTTCTGCCCCACCCTGGAACCACGCTCTAAAAAAAAATATATATATATATATATAACAGAGATCTTCACTTGCAGACATCCCCAACGCTAATGAGCCTTTTCCGGAAGAAATTAGGCAATAGCTCCTTCTGATTGGTTGAAAACGCTGTCTATCAAATTCACCCAATCAGGAGGCGCCAATGTGTGAACCAATCAGAAAGGGATACACCCTAAAATCCCACTCTGATTGGATAATGCACCTGTCAATCTTTATTTAAACCAATCACAAGGCGCAGATGCCTTCAGCCAATCCCAATGGAATACACCCCAACAGGGTGATTGGCTGGAGACATCTGTGCATTCTGATTGGTTGCACTGACATCAGCCAATCACAATGGGATACACCCCCAGGGGGTGATTGGCTGAAGGCATTTGCGCCTTCTCATTGGCTGTAGTCAATGTCAATCAGTATTACAGCGAATGGGGAGGTGCAGATGTCTTCAGCCAATCACCCCCTAGGGGTGTATCCCATTGTGATTGGCTGATGGCAATAAAGCCTTCTGTTAATAAAGCCTTCTGGTTCAAATAACAATTGACAGCTGCGTTATCCAATCAGAGTGGGATTTTGGGGTATATCCCTTTCTCATTGGCTCCCAATTGGCGTCTTCTGATTGGCTGAATTTGATAGATATGATATATTTATATATTCCTGAGTAAGTTTTCTGCAAATCTGGTGCTTCTCTTAGTGGTGTGTGGGCAACCCATAATATGGTGAAATATGTCTATCCTCCAAAAAATCCTGTCTTTGAGTACAGGAGTTTTCCCTCAGGATTATAAGGGGAAGAGCTTCTCAATGCTCTTTGGTCCTATCATAGACATCTGCAGGAGCATCAGGAACACAGGATCACTGAATCAGCATAACTGTCATGATCTGCTCTTCAGTGTGCTTGAAAAGACCAAAGAAACCAATCCTACACACGGATCCAATCCGGTTCTTCAATCCCCTTCTAAAAGGATGGTAACAGAGGTTCAGGATACAAATGAATTATAGAAAAGTAAAAATAATAAAAGTTTTCCCTCTAAATGAAACACACCACATATATGTGTCCCAACCAGAGCATAAACTTTATTTTGTGGTACATCATTTTATACAAGTTTAGCCTTAGTCAGCAGTGGGACACTCCCTTAGACAAACATCTTTGAATTACTTTGCCCCTTTGAATTACTTCCCCTGGGCTAGTACTGCCTCCAAGGACCTGGTGCCAGCCTGTCTATTTCCCAGTTAGATGCCAAGAAATCTATATCCCTAGCTATCAGCTACCTCTGATCACGATCTTGGCACAGCAGGGTTTGATAAGATAATGTGAGCCCCAGAGCCAGAATATCTGGGGTGGGGCTTGAGTTTCAGTAGGGGAATATTTTTATTAGTTTAATGTAATAGTTGCACCCGCTAACAAACTCTACACACAAAATAATGGCCTTAAGAATGGAAAATGAACCTAGAGCCCTCTAGGCTCAAATTACCTTGTGGAATGGGGCATTAGGGTTCCAGGGTATACAATCAGCTTGGAGAAAAACATAACACACATAACAAATCAACAAGGGATAAAGTATTTCACAAGGTCCTTATGACCATTATAATAGCCCTTTCATTCAATATCCCGGGGTTCGTGACAAGGAAAGCTTAGATGATTATTAGATCAACCGGGGAAAACGAATAGTCTGTGGTTAAAGAAAAGTTCTCTGATCTTCACACTTTTGGCCTGAAGGGCTGTTGGTTATGGGGGTGAAAGGAATTGTGTGGGTTGTGACCGTGTCTCTGGAAATTTTTTGAGTCTGTATTATGGGAAGGGCGTGATATATAAGATGAATCCACTCTTGGTATATTTACTGATGTTAATTGTTTTGTGCAGCATCAGCTCAGTACCCTTTGCACAATGACATGAGGTGTTTGTATGTTATCACCTCCCTGGTCTGCAACCCGACATCCTGTCTGCCTCAACACAAAGCTTATCTGTCTTAGTACTCTGGCTAACTGTCAGGCTCCCCTACAAATTAAAGAATTATGCATGCCACATATCTTTTATGCTTTCATTATTCCACTTGTAAGTGAGCGCGTCTGTTGTTTTAAGTACAGCAGTTTACATTTACTCACTATTATGCAACTTTTTGCTTGTTCTTCTAACCCTCATGTACCTTGTACACATGTATGCACTATATATATGGTTTTGAAATCTTGTGGTGTGAGGATCCTGACCAGTGTGCAAAGAGGGGCTAGGAAAGTTGTGCCTAGGGACACAGAGGTTTTAAGCCAGGAAATGAGTTTTCTGTTCAAGAAATGAAAACTGCAAACACCAAGACTAGAACAGAACTACTGGAAGTAAAAGTGAAAGTGAAGTTGCTAAAAGTTGCATATTAATGGTTCCCTGAGGAGGAGTATTTGGAGAGAAATGTGGGCCCTTGCTCCACCTGTTTTTGTGTGGAATTACTGCAACACTTGAGTCAGAGTTGGAGTGTGACAGCAAGCACACTAGTAACTGTTTTGTCAATGGTTTGTTTTATTTACCTGTAACAGAGAAGCTGTAAAGTTTCAGAGACAATTTTACTTCAGAAAATTGGGCCTATTCTTTGTTATTTTGGAAATAGGAAGAGAGCTCAGAATGGTTACCCTGTCACACTGTTGTCAGAAGTGAGGTATCTGAACTTGGATTTGAAGACCCCCGATGTCTCAGTATGGAAGAGATACTGAAGACCTTAATGCAGACTACATCAGCTTAACAGGAGACTGACATAGCTAATCAACAGAGATGATGTAGCCTACATTGACTTTAACATATTGCTACCCAGGTGACACAGAATCAAATTGCTACAGATAAAAATTGTAGGAATGGATCCATAAGGTCAAAGACAGATGGCAGCTTGGTTAGTGGTATAAAATAGGCTTTACGTGAGAATTTATTGACAACAACCCAAAAGACAGTGTTCCCTCATGAAGGGAGTGAGTCCATGACAAAATCCATGGTTAGGTGGGTCTACTGGTAAGTTGGTAATTCCAAGGGCTTGAGCAGGCCGAAGGTAACAGCTTTGGGAGTCTTAGTGTGTGCACAGGTGTTCACGCTGCCACAAAGTTTTTAAAGTCTCCCTTTTTCCTGAATGGGAGAATAATGTGCCCAATGCAGAACCTCTGCATGATGTTCAGGAGGAACATAATAGCGGGTGGCAGGAACTTGAAGACCAGGGGGGAACACACTTTCAAGCCTCTGATATGATTTGAAGCAGAGGCATGTAAATGGAGGCCAAAAGACAGGACATGGGCAAGATCTTCTTTGGTGTTCTTTACTGCTCAGAATCCTCACAATACTGTTATTTTATCTATCTAATTATTCTAATGTGCTATTAACATGTGCCTGACGTTGTTGGTGTGTTAGTGTGTTCGGTATGGTGTATTTTCTAAGTTCCGCGTGCCTGACGTTGTTCCTGTAAGTGTTAGTCTTAAGCGTCGTGCATTTTGTAGGTTTTGTGAGCCTGGCGTTGCTGAGCCTCGTTTTCATGCTGTTTCTGAAAATTTGCGTTTATTGTCCGCCATTTGATGAAAAATGCCAAATATGGGTGTAATTTGCTTGCAACCTCACTCCCAGGCTTCCTGTGTCTCCCCCTGTGCTGTGAGTGTGTTAATTTTTTGGTATGCAAACATCATGCTTTTTTTTCTTTTGTAAGATACACATGTCTTGTATGCAATAATATTCTGAAAAACTAATTGGGAATCATGTAATGTTGCATAATTGAATAAAATGCATAATTTTAAATTATTTTATTCTTTTTCTTGCTAGATCTTATTACCTTGTCTGCATTTTTTTTATTGATTTTATCGATACATTTTTAATAACTTAAAACTAAACCAAGTCTGCACTTTCAAAAAAAAACTATAATAACCAATATTATGTTACATTTTAAAATGAACAACTTTGTTTCATACATTTTTTCTATGACAGCTAGGGATTGTAGGAAAGTTGTACAAAATGGCTACCAAGTAGCCATTTTTTCCACAATGTCCAAAAAACGTAAAATATTTAGTTACAGGGAATACAAAAAACTAAAATGTCATTCTTTGTCAAGAAAGAGCATGTGTTTGCAATCATTTTCAACATCGATACTTGCCACACGCTGAAAATTCAGGTTTTCTAAACCTAGTTTGAGTGCTGGTGTATATTTCTAAAATCCTCATCATTTTATTGAGCGCTGTGTAAAATTTCAAAGAGATCTGATCATTGGTTATGGCGAAAAAAAATAAAATGTAAGCAAGGGTAACTAGTGCAGAGAATCTCAAGAGGAACAGACAACGCAGATTTTATGAAACTTTGAAGTGCTATAAAATTAAAACCATTTCAGATAGAGGGAACAAATTTAAGGGGGTTTCTTTCAACCATAAGGGAAGGGTGTTCGCCAAGTTTCATAAAAATCTGAGTCGGAGGGTGACATGACCTTGTTGAATAAAAGTGAAACGACCCTTGGAGTATTAATACACTCTTAAGGTAAAACAGGGAGGAAAGGGATTTAAGAAAAAAAGCCCATGGAGCAGCAGTAATAGTGGATTCAAGAAGCCTTCATGTGGTGAAGATATCCCCCATGCAACGATCCACGCAGAACAGTGACAATCCTGAATGCTCCTGTGGAAAAAGAAAAGCAAGAAAAAGGAAAAAGGAGTAAAAGCATAATTAAAGCAAAAAAACGGATGAAAAAGGAGGACACAACCTCCTTCTAAAAAACAATTGACAGAAGCATTAAGGAAATATATAGTTTAAGAAATAGCATAATCAGGAGTGTATACATTTTTTAAAAATAGCACAGCATTAGCACTATAAATGAATAAGGTAAAGTAGTGACTGTGATAGACTAACAGTCACGAGGTAAAAGGGTAATATAAGAAGAAATAAGCACTAAGTCAAATAGCACAAGTACTTTAAGATAAGAATTTTTGAATAACACAACTTGAATTATAATGCACTTTAAGTAATAGAATTCCGAATTAACATAAATAAACAGGATAAAAGATTAACACAAAAGAAATGCAAAGGCACTTAAAACAGATACTCCAGTGAAGTGCTGTATGAATAAACAAAACTATACAACAGACAAAAGGATTATAAAACCTTATCTTAATCTTATGTAAAAAAAATTAATCTTATGTAAATTAAAATCCAGGGTACCTGATAAGGATTTGACTAAGGAAACATAACCAAAAATACACAAATACAATTGAATTGAAAAACCAAATCTTTTTATTGACTTGAGCATAATAAAGTAATTAAATAAAAAAGCTGTGATCAAAGCAAAGAATATAATAACAACAAAAATAAAACTTAAATAAACCTCTAATAATTTGCTGGACGTCAAAAAACCCAAAGGATTAAACACCTTGGGTTTAACATGATTTTTTTAATCGTTGCATTTTTAACAACATTTTAAATGTACAAATAAAGATTGAATTTTTTAAAATTAGTATGTGGCAATAATAATTAAAATAAAGGCTGCATAAAAGGTGTTTCTGTACAACCTTGGTTGGTTGTTCAAGGATTCCTAATAGAATCCACAGGACAATATTTTGGTACACATTTAAGTAATAACACCTAGGCCTAAAAAATAAAAACAAAGATAATTTTTTTGAGTATTATCAATATTTAAGTACCACATTTATATTGAATTATTTTATTTATTACACATATTTTATTGATTTGCACTTGCAACCCCGCCACCTTCTCCCTATATTGTTTTACATGTTTTGAGCATGGATCTGACCAGTTCTTTATCAGTAGTCTGCTTACCTCTACAGAGTTTTAACCCAGTGTTTGCAGATTGAACCAAAGTTTTCACTTGAAGATTGCAAGTTCTAAGAATGTGGCTTTAGAACTGGTCCTTCTGTTTACTAGAGTTGGGATATCAAAATAAATATTTACTTGCTAAGGAACACCATTCATTTATAAATTCATGAAATATCTGTGTAAGTTAAATTATAAATCAGAGCTTTGAGAACCGTGATATATCATCCCCAAACAGATAGAGTGATGGAAACATTCAACCGAACTTTAAAGGGAATGATAAGAAAAGTAGTGTACTGATATGGGAAAAATGGGACTTGTTATTGCCTCATCTCTTTCAGCGCTTATATGTCAGTCAGTAAGATTGT
Organism: Discoglossus pictus; assembly: GCA_027410445.1. Classification (NCBI taxonomy): domain Eukaryota; kingdom Metazoa; phylum Chordata; class Amphibia; order Anura; family Alytidae; genus Discoglossus; species Discoglossus pictus. The sequence goes on from CM050165.1 coordinate 332,154,907, forward strand.
CTATATAAATGCTTTTTTTTATTACAAAGTCCATGATTATTATTTTATTCAAAACTGCTGAAAATTCCCTAGGTCTACAGTCAGTCTCTCTGAAACAAAGTTTCCTTATAATTATTTTGGACAAATGAAGAATGCTCTTGAGGATCACAATGTCACAATATATATATACAGTATCTAACAAAAGTGAGTACACCCCTCACATTTTTGTACATATATTATTATATCTTTTCATGTGACAACACTAAAGAAATGATGACACTCTGCTACAATATAACATAGTAAGTGTACAGCCTGTATAACAGTGTAAATTTGCTGTCCCCTCAAAATAATGGAAATGTCCAAATTGGGCCCAAAGTATCAATATTTTGTGTGGCCACCATTATTTTCCAGCACTGCTTTAACCCTCATGAGCATGGAGGTTGCCACTGGAGTCCTCTTCCACTCCTGCATAATGACATCACAGAGCTGGTGGATGTTAGAGACCTTGCACTCCCTCACCTACCATTTGAGGATGCACCACAGAGGCTCAATTGGGTTTAGGTCTGGACGCATGCTTGGCTTGTCCATCACCTTTACCTTCAGCTTCTTTAGCAAGGCAGTGGTCGTCTTGGAGGTGTGTTTGGGGTCGTTGTGTGGTTAGACGGTACTAACAACTTGCTTAACAGTCATATCTGGGATATACAAATGGTTAAACATTCCAAAGAATTTATATGGGCCTGCGATCGGCCACGTATGTCTGCTCTGGCTTAAGTCATGGAGGGGGGATAGGAAGCTATTTGCCCAGGAGGATGGGCTAGAACTGATGGAAAGTCTTTGGTGTCTTGTGTCTTTTGAAAATGTGTTTTGAAAATTAAAGAAGTGCCAGTATGATTTTGGACACACTAAACAAAGGTGGTGTCGGAGTCTGCTTGTACTAATCAAAGGTACATGGTGTGTGATTCTTAGATCCTAAGAAAAGGGGTCTGATGGGGCCTCCCTCTTCAGAAATGATGCTGTCATCTGAAGTGTCTGCTGGTGTCGAGACCTGAACAAACAGTTGCGACCCGTAGAGAGAGAGGGAATTTTGGTGAGCGTAGTACCCCAAATCAGGCGGGCGTAACAGCAGTGCTGGAAAATAATGGTGGCCATACAAAATATTGACACTTCGGGGACAATTTGGACATATCCACTTAGGAGTGTACTCCCTTTTTGCCAATAAGCGTCAGAGGCCTACGACTATTGCGATAAGCGTCAGAGGCCTACGACCTTCCGCGCTCATTGAGGGCCTTTTGATGAGTGCCATATTCCTCCTGTAAAACACAAATCTACCAAGCACTTATTAGCCCACACGGCTGACATATAATAAATCACACTGGGTAATTTATCAATAGAATACGAATAATGTTTGTTGTGGAAATAATACAAGTATCTTTACATTTTTTGTGTATATATACAGTATATATATATATATATATATTTCTATATATAACATTTATCACTTTTTATTTTTTCAGTAAGTGTGATATTTGGCTAAGATGTAAGCAGTGAACCAGTATTTTCCATTTTGTAAGATATACAGTAAGTTATGAAATAATAATAATAATCTGCATGACACATGATTTAGCAGTTTCAGCTACAGACAGGCCAATTCTTGCCCTTTGTGCAGAAGTTAATAATAAAAGTGTTCTGCGCATTTAAGTGTGATGTACCAGGCATGGCTAACACGTGTATACTGCATGCAATCCTATGCTATTGTACTACCTTGTATAAATAAGATCTTATTGGCTGTTGGTGGGAATGTCTAATTTTTCTATAAGGGGGTAATGGATTACTCCATTCTCTTTATGTAAACAATATAAAAGCTCTGTTTGTTGTGTTTTCAGTCAGCCAGTAAGCCAGTAGCAGCCATTTTGGATGTTCTGCTGCTGACCCACATTTTTTGTCTCAATAAACTCTATTATCAGAGGACTCTGTGTTTTGATATCATAACTGGATTTCGGAGTAAAAAGTGGTATGTGAGTATGTGAGTATGTTTTTTCCCCAAATATATTCAATAGAGATTCCTATCAGTACCAATTTGCTCCACTTCCATCATTAGGGCCTACAAACCCTAGTCTTTACCCATATGGATAGATATACCCACCTGCAAAAAAAGCCAGAGATATAGCCCCTTCAAAAAAAGCCAGAGACTGATTCAAAGGGACAGAAAGACACATAGCCACATGTTATTACAAGTGGTATGTAGAAGAGCATCTCTGAATGCACAACATATCAAACCTTCCTGTAGATGGCTATAACAGCAAGGGGCCACACCATATTCCTCTCCTGTAAACTAAGAATAGGAAACTGAGGCTCGTAGCACTGTCTCACCAAAACTGGACAATTGAAGATTTTTAAAAATGTCACCTGTCTGACAAATCTCAATATCTGCTGCAACATGTGGATGGCAGGGTAAGAATTTGGTATAAACATGGATCCTTCCTGTCTTATGTCAATGATACAGGCTGGTGGTGGTGTTATATGCTGTTGGCAATATTTTCTTGGAACACTTCAGGCCCCTTATTGAGCATAGTTTAAATTTTGCAACCTACCTGATCATTGTCGCATAAACCACAAACCTGATATTTTTTACTGAACTTTAAAGCAACAATCTACCCTTCTTCTATCTTTATAAAATTTAAATAAGTGATGATATCATGAAAAGATTCTATTGGTTACTAAACACTTTAACTGATTTGGGATTCTGATAGGCAAATAAGTAAGAGGTATAATTATGGATAGAGACAGGATCTAAAGGAGAGAGAGAAAAAGAGAGACAAAGAAGATAAAAGTTTTTATCTATAGAGAACAAAAACAACTTTGGGATTAACCAGTGGAATTTTGTCATAATTGGTAATGTATAAATTGAGATATTTTATTGTATGATATAATTGAAAACCATTACAATAATTTCTCTGTTTGGTTTATTTCTTATCAAAAGTTATTTAGATTTCCTTTTGTCATTGAAATTTATAAATCCGGATATAAATTTTAATACAAAATTAGATATCTCATTTTTTTTTCTTTTGACCAATACAGAAAAATTAACTTACTTAGCTAACTGATCAATTATATTATAAAATACTTTACTACATTGTGTTATATTCAATATATTCCTGTATAGCTATATATTATAATATCATTAGACATTGTTAGTACATGCTAAAACGTTATTAAGAATGAATTTTACTAATTGATTTATCTGATTTTGTTCTATGGGTTGCTATCCCAGGTTTCATTGTTCATGTGAATGAAATACACTTTTATATTAAGATTTTAGGACTGCATAGAAAATATCATAAATAATAAGTATTACAATATGATGTATTAATTTTCTTTTATTATCTGACTGGTTATCTTACTATGTTTTATTTGCATTTGATTTTGATATCTTATTGTGTTTTATTTGCATTTGATTTGATATATTACATTTTTCATTAGACTAGTTGATTTTGGTATTTTCAATAAATGTTATTTCATAAAAAGGAATATGTGTCTATAAATTGATTCTGAACTCAATATTCATTATTCTATATTATATAGAAAATAATATGTCGTATTAACCCCGACAACTTCCAGCAGCATAGTGCACCATGTCACAAAGCAAACGTCATCTCAAGTTGGTTCCACTGTGAACAATTAACTCAGTGTACTCCACAATGCAAGATTCTCAATCCAACACACCACCTTTGGCATGTGGTGGAACAGGAGACTCACAGCATGGATGTTCAACTGACAAATCTGTGTGATGCTATCATGTCAACATGGACATGAAGGAATGTTTCCACCATCTTTTTAATTCCATGCCATGAAGTATTCAGGCTGCTCTAGGGGCAAAGGTCAAGTTAACTAAATCTGTTTTAGTCTCTTAGTATTAAAACATGTAGAACCACATATTAAGAGACAATGTTGCTTGGATCGGAGCTTGGAGCTTCTAAGATGATACTTTTGTGCAAGGCAAACTTACTGCAGTCCTTAGGTAATTCTTCACTCCATCCAGTTGGTAACTGGTAACTGCAGAATGTGGTTCCTGATGTGCTTCCAGATAAGGTAGTCTTGTAAAATGATGATAATGGCTCTAACAAGGAGACATACTACTAGCTATCACTATAGTAATATTTCTGCACTTTTCACCCACTTTTGAAGAAGTTCTATAGTGTGAGTGAAACTCATTGAAGGAAAGCTTTTTAAGTGAATTTCTCAAACTTTACTACTCCTTGACATAAAATACTTTTTTGTCACCATTCTTTATTAGGATTCAACACTTCATACTATACATTTACAGCTCAAATTATATATGTTACATTGATTATTTTTTAGGAATTGATTTTAATATACTTTTTTGCATTTTTATTTTCAGTTTATATTAGTTCATGGATTTTACAGCTATCTAAGAAACAGCTGCTGATGCATAGATGACATTTTTACAAGAGGGAATATAAATATCAACAATTATATACATTCTAATTTAGGTATATTTAGATAAATTACTTTTTGTCAGAAAAAAAAACAATCTTTAATGACAGCCCACTTGTATATTTTCAGTTGCTATACAATTGGAGACAGGCTTGGAGACTGCTACACAGTGAGTGGATCCTCACTGTCACAGCTCTCCCTTCGATAAGGGAGTAAATATCTGGCTGTATACTTCAATTACATTATTATTTACTCCTCAGATCCAGATAAACATCAAGATCAAGTTTATAAGGTTCTGAAGCGGCACACAGAAAATTGTTTGTAAACCTCAATATAATTTCAGGATATATTATAACTCCTTAAGGATAAGAGATGGTAACACCCAATGAAGCCTTCACTTCATCACCAGTTCCATACCATCCAACTCTTCACTGGATTTTCAATCTATTACTACAGATAAATAAATAATTCCTCCAGGGTGATAAAACCAACTAAGCAGTCATCAAGAAAGGAGCAATTCCCAAGAGGTAGCCATCTCAGACTGCAAAATCCATTTCAAAAGCTTGGAAGGCCTGTGAGTAAATTTGGGTCCCTTGGGAGACTCATTTATAACACAATATATGTCTTTTTACCTTATAAAGTCCCTTGGTCCCTTATTCAACTCCAGCAGTTTAGAGACTCTTGCTAATACAAGGAACTTTAAGCCATCATGGAGGACTGTTTATGATTGTATTGGAACAGTACATTGATTAATATATTCATCAGTCCTTTATTATTAGAAGCTTTTTAAGAGCCTATTATTAACATCGGCAAAGTTTCAGAATGTTGTAGCAAGATATTACTTTTAGCTGTAATAATGTAACATAAATAATATTCTTAGAGCTTTAGATTGGTATAGTCATTAAGATGAAGGGTAAAGAACCTCATTCATCCAGAGGTAAAGACGGAAAAAAAAATAATAAAGTTTTATATTCTCCAACTGGAAAGCAGAGCGTTTTAATCATTTGTGTATTCTGTTTTATAACAATAAACCCAAGACGATTAATAATAATTATAAACAAGTATTAACTAAAATATTAGATACAGTTGTTTCATGTAAACATTTAAAATTATCTTTATTCGGAAGAATTGCCGCAATAAAAATTACATTATTACCAAAATTCAATTATGAGAATAAAAAAAGCAATAATTTCAAGAAAATTTAATAGAGGAGGTATGGCTTATCATATGTTGCAGACATATCATGAAGCAACAATGCTGTCTCATTTGCTTAAAAGGTTGGATCCTTCTGATCCTCAATTGCTAAAAGTGGGAAAAAAATCTGGTTTCTAATGGATTGTTGAGATCTTTGATCTTTAGAAAATATTTAAGCAATGAATTATTATTAGAAGGTGCGGGTTTAATTAAAGAAATGATGAGTTTAAACCCAGATTGAAACTTTTGCCATTTTCAAGCACAATTTTACCATTGTAATTATTGGAAGAAGATTTAAAGTTACAATTTCTTAAAGATTTGGTCAGATATGATATACATGAGCTGAAAGATCTGCTTATTGATGAATTATGGGCATCCTTTCAAGATTTAAATAAGAAATGTAACCTTCCAAGAAACTGTTGGTTGGAGTATAACAGACTTAAAATTAAATATAGAGAGTGAGCTTATTTTTTAGCCAAGCTGAGACCCTTAACTAAGTGGGAAATCCTCATTACAATGAGAAAGAAAAAACACTTAATTTCTAGTTCTTATATAATATTAAGGGAAGAAATGTATAAATCGGTTTCGTGGGGAGTATCCCTATAATATATGGTCGGAGGATATCTGGTTTGGAACAATGATTTTGACAGAAACACTGGTCAAAAATGTATCATATAGAGACGTTTATACTAAACGGATTAATCAGTGGTACTTAGTTCCACCGAAAATGGCGCAGATTACTAATATCTCAAATAAGACATTTTGCTGGAGAGGTTGTGGACAAGCAGGCTCCCAACTCCACATTTGGTGGAAATGTCCTCCTATCCAGAAATTTTGGAAAGACTGTGTAAGACAGATTGAAGAGTTACCTTACTCCCCTGAAATTTGTCTGTTTCACATTTTTCCAAACAACCTTTCCTTGGATATAAAGGCATTGTTTGTTCAAATTGTAATGTCTGCTAAATTATTGATTGCAAAAAATTGGAATGAGCCCTCTGTTCCTACCTGGAAAGAGATTATATGTATGACAAATTTGGGATCATGTTATAGAGTCTCCTTAGCCATATTACTTCTAGCCTGAGAATTTGAATCATCTATATGCCACATGTATGTATATGTTAATGTTTCATAATCTGTAAACTGATGGTGGTTAATATATATATTTTAATGTTTGTATTTCAAAAAAGAATAAAAAATATAAAAAAATAAATAAAAAAAAAGCTAGGAACGCTATTTCCTCACGTCCAGTCCTTGCTCATTCTATTATCACAAAGCTTTTTATTTTGGAAGTCGATGCCTCCGATATTCAAGTAGAGGCTCAGTAATAGAGGTCTGATTTCCAAGTTTTTTTTTTGTTTAAGATGATTTATGGATAACAACCGTAACATGGTTTGCCTGTCATTAAGTTGGTATTCGAACAATGGCAAAATCTTCCTGAGGAAGCAGCTTTTCTGATCATGGCCTAATTAATAAAAAAAATTTAAAAATATAAAGGATGTTGCACTCCTGCATCAAGTTCCCAGATGCTCTTGCCAACTTTAGTCTCGATTACAGAACATTCAGAGTGAAAAATACACCTTTTATCAATGTCAATGTTTTACGGAAAAATATTAATATACAATATGCATGGTCATCAAAGTAACCAAACCATTAATGAATAGTTTGTGCGCAGTACATAACGTTTCTGAGAAAGGAAGAGGGTGAGAAAAAATAAAATAGCAGACCTAACTACTCCTCAACAACGTAGAAAAAATACCTAGCACTTTCATTTGTGTAACAACTGGCCAGTACACGATAATACATTTCACATAGATGTATATATTATCAAACCATGGTATTCTAAATAGTTCATAGTGCTTACATGTTTGTTTCTTCTGACCAGTATACCAGAATCTCTACACATTCTACACATTCCACACATCTTTGGCATCTGCAACTGTAGTATGACTCAACGTTAACACTGTATGTGGTCAAAAATCAGAAAAGGTCAATTATTAATTGGGGAGGAAGAAACCATGTAACTATATTCATAAATAAGAATAGGATAGATGTAAATATTTTACAAAGGATGTGAAATTTACTTTTTCTAAAAATAATTACCTGTTGTTGATCTCCAAACAGTATAATCATAAAATGACCCCTGAAATAAAAACAAGACATTATTAAATTACATTAATAAAATATTTGAATAACACTAATTAAGGATTTAAGGTTTCTATGTTTTACTATGGGTGCAGCCATATTGATATTCACAGGCCTGCCTTGATATCAAGGCCTCCATCTTGTTAATGCTGCAGTTGCATATTTATATGCAATACAGACCCACATAGACTCACAATCTATGTTCCCTTTAAATTTTTGGGAGTCTGTGTGCGCTAAAAAATTCTGTTGTGCAACATTTTGCATGAAGAGTAAACCTTTGTGCCCATTGGTGAGTCAGGATATAATCAATGTTATTGTGCTTTAAGCTTGATAGCATACATTGTTCGAAATTTTGCATTTGTTTACAATAGTGTGGGTTAAGCCTTCGGCGCTTATTGCAAGCCACAAGTTTCCTACTTTCCACTGATCACCTTCGGCGCTCATCTCATTACTGCCTTGGGTTAAGTGTTAGTGCCTTGGGTTAAGTGTTACTGGCTTGTATTAAGTGTTACTGTTTTGCATTATGTCTTACTGCTCGTATTTACGTCCTTCGTCCTCGTTTTACGACCTGCAGCCTTGCTTTCGTCGTGTTTACTTTGTTTCGGCAGCAAATTTTTTCTTGCTTAGGATATTTTCGATTATTAAAAAATACAAAATATGACTCAAATTAACTAGCAATCTCACTCACTGGCTCCCTGGCTCTCCCCCTGTGCTGTGTGAGTTAATTTGAGGCATATTTGTGTGTTTTGTGTGTTTTTTAAAGTCGTATTTTTGTGAGCCCCGCAGTCCATCTACGTGCTTCAGGTCCTAAGTCATACGGGCCGTAATTTTGCGTCCAAGTCCCGCGTGCCTCAACTGCTCGCCTCGCTTTGCAAGGCTCACGGTTGATGGCTCGCCTCGCTTCACGAGGCTCGCAAAGCATGACAACAACTTGCAGTATGACAACTATATATATGATAGACTTTCACTTAACCTGGCACCCATTGGGTTAGTAGATGCCGGATAAATGTATTTTCTGGTTCTTGAGAGTTACTATTAAAAGGCCTAGATTAGCTGCACCAAGGATGCTCTGCTAAGTATATTTGTCAGTGAGCACTGTTCTAGAAGCAGCAGCTTTCACTCCTCACTTACACACAGATACGTTTGGCTGGAGGGTGCAGTGCTGAATCCGGGGAATGAAACGCCAACACTGCACTGGCTGAGTCACTCATGCCTGTCTGCTTCCAGGTAAAACTGAATTGCAGAGACATACAGTGGATGAAATCTAGGTGCCTGTAAGCATTTTGTGGCATGACAACCTGGCTCCTGGCATTTGTTCAGCCCTGTAAATCTTCATTTTTATTTAAAGTACAGGATTTATTTTTTTTATTCTGTTTGTAATCATTTCAATAGAAGTGATCTTTTACTTCACTATCACTCTGTTCCCTTTGATAGGATTGAATTATGAATTTGGGTGGGAGTAATTATACAATAATGGCTTTTATACTGTTTTTAAGTGTTTTAATGACCATAGCTGTGGCGGGTATAAGTCCATATATCAGAGCACACTTAAACATAATAGTGTTAGTCCATATCCCAAGGGACACAAGCCTTTATTGTAATATCGTAAGTTTACCATCAAAGTGCACTATCTTTTACAAATTAGTAACTTCTTCAGATATTCTAAATATGGGGAATCCTTCAGTTAATTAACCACCAATTCTGTTCTTTGTTCCAACCAAGTACTTTGAGCCTCATTCAATTTGCTGAATTTGAGATACAGGGGCCCGTAAGTGAGATTGCATTAAAATTTGCTTTTCAATTTACGTCTTTTTGTGTGCTCAGAAAGCGTTACAAGTTACAAGCTTGCAAAAATGTCGACCGTATAACTTGTAACTTACAGCCTCCAGAAGCCTTTGATGTGTCACTTTTGCAGGGATAAAATCGCAAATCGCTATTCAATTGCTGCAATTCCCTGAGCTCGCAAATGTATTCACACTCGTAGACCGCAAATGAAGGAGAAAATCCTACATGCACTCGAGAGAGAATTGGTAGCACTGTAAATACAAATAAAACAGTAATACTGCACTGTAAATTACGGGGAGAACGATGAAAGACATCAATTGCACAACTCTCCAGCCCGCACAACTGCAGGAAATATGTTTTATTTTCATGTGTCATTTCGGGGTTAAATGATCTTGGGTATCAATGAGTTAATACATATCAGGCCACCCATATGGACTAGAACAGTATTGGCATTCATGTTCGTAATTCTTCATTTTCAAAGTTGTGCGGTCTGATCGAATATCGGACCCCCGAACCTGACTGATTGACACGTAACCTCTATGTTTTACTGCCGTAATTTTGACAGTCTCGTTTTCTATTGGGCGATTCGAAAATGGGCGGTTACGGGCTCAGTGAATTTATACCGTTCCCGCCCACAACTGCTCTGAACCAGTGCATGGTTTATGGAGCTGACTTCAGGATCGCAACTCATGACTTGGCGCAATTGAACAGCCGCGCAAACGGAGTCCTGCAACTCGATCTCAGACATGCAGCTGTCTGCGAGCGAGTTGCGGGCTTTCAATTGAATGAGGCCCTCAGTCTTTATTACCACCAGCCTGGTGGTACCAGGTACTAATTCCATATGAAAGAACATTAATTTCTTATTTCCTATAGGTGGATAATAAATCTTAGTTTTCCCATTAACTTTTTACACCCAGGGAGAAAAAGATCTCCAATGATCCTATATAATTTTCCTTTTGCAATGTATGATTCTTTTCTTTGTTATGTGCACATAATGTTTTCCCCGTTAACTCTTTTCCTCCCAGAGAGAAATAGATCTCCATTGACCCTTTTCCCTTTGCCCTGTGTGATTCTTTTATTTGTTATGTGCACACATTGACACGCTGTTTGCACAGCATGGATGGGTGAATGCTGCTGATGCGTTGCGAGAGCAAGCTAATGTCGGTTGTGAAGATCCCAGGAAGGAACGCTATTCAGCTCCTGAAATTCCTGCCTTTGGCTACAGGAATGCCCCCTCTCAGGTTATCTTCTTAGAAGAAATGGGCTGTCGGTGCCCAGGGGTCAGATCAGGATCATCAGCATCAGCTCAGGAGCCAAGGGTGACAGGATCAGCTAACCGGTATCATCTGTTTCTCCAGTGGGCTTGAAAAGGCCAAGAAGACCAATCCTACCCAGCAGAGTCCAACCTGGTATTCAAAGCATTCTCCTAAGAGAGGAATAAAGATTCAGGGCAGCGATTTTAGCTCAGTGGTCTTCCACCTAATTGAAATATACTTTTGTCTGTGTGTCCCAAGGAGAGCATGTTTATTTCTAGTTACAGGCAGTGTATTTATACCATTTCAGCACAAAGGATTTACATGCTTCCGGGCTGAACACAGGCAAACTCCCCACACAGACTAGGACCACCCAAAAACACATTTGCCTCCGGGGTATGTAACTGATTGGTCCATAAAAGAGCCAATCAGGAGGTAGGGAGGCGCCTACAGAGCAAAAAGTGTGGGAACATGCAAACAAAATAAAAATAATACACTTAAACAAACAACAAGATGTCGCTGCAGGATAACAAATTGAACTGTCCCTAGTACAGCACTGAATTTGCTATATAATGTTAAACAGAATGGTTCTTTAGAATCTGAAAGTCTCTTGGTTACGGAAAACAGATCTTCACAAGCACTCCCCCCTGTGACTCAGTGAAGAGGAGGTCAGTCTCCCCAGATTGCCGCTGATGAGCTGGCTGTTCAGTTCAGGTATAAGTCCCTGTCAGTGGAAACTAAAAGTCTTGCAGAGACGATAGTCCACAGTGCCAACATGTTTCTGGGTTTAGTAGCTCCAATTGGATCAATAATGAGACCCAGCCCGCACAATTTCTAGGCATAGAAGGGTAACAAGGGTATATATAACTTCCTCTTAGGCCCCTTTGTAATCCAAAATGGATCATCAACTCCCACAACAATCTCCCATGGCCAAGGCAGAGTAACAGGTTGCCCTCCTGAATCTGGAACACCACCAACAGATACAGGTTAGCAGGGTCTTGGCCCTCCCCTGACCATAGCTCAGCCTCTGTGGTTGCAGATAGGTTCCTCGCCTTAACAGGTCCAGTGGAATCCACACCAGGGCGCAGCTTCTGGACCACGGAGGATCAGTCACCTGCTCAATATTCAAGTGACCTACTGGGTCAGGTTCTTTAGAATCTGAAAGTATCTTGGTTAGAGAAAATAGATCTTCACATTGGCATAGGGAACTGACATCAGAACCGAATGTCCGGATTTGCCCTAATGCGTTTCTCCGCCCACCATCACTCTCTTAAAGGGAGCTTCGGCATCATTCACCCTTCCCTGCAGTGTAAACAGTGTTCCAATGCACATAACAAATAAAAGAATCATACAGGGCAAAAGGAAAAGGGTCAATGGAAATCTATTTCTCCATGTGTGGAAAAAGTTAATGGAGAAAACTTTTTTGTCGGCAGATATCATTAATCATGGAATAGTCAGTGTATTTGTAAACAGACATAAAACCTTAATTTTTTAACTGTTATAAGTGTAATTAAAGAAAAAAAAATAGATCATTTTAAAATAAAATCGTGTGTCCTTTCACACCATGAAGAGCACTTATGGTGTGGTAACTGGCCCTTTCAATTTATATATTTTTCTGACTTATGTGTATTCCAGGTGATATCCTCCTCCATTTGAGTAGATAGTAGGGCTGTGGATGAAAAATAACAGTTAGTTTATCCTTCTATTATATATATATATATATATCATCACTCTGTGCATGTATGTTATGTTTGAAATTGGGTATTTCATAGTGAAGGTATCAGCTATAACATGTAGGCTTACCCAAGATCGCAGGTCATAGCAGAGAGGTCAGACAAATTGCAGTCCAATGCACTAGAAAGTGGCAACCCACTCCAGTACCTTTGCTAAGATAACTCTATGGACAAGTACAACCAGATACATAATGATATGGCACTAGAAGATGAGCCCCTGATGCCAGAAGGTGCCTACCACATTACTGAGGAAGAGCAGAGGCTGAATATGAGTAGCACCAGATCTAATGAATTGGTTGGGCCAAAGCTGAGATGACACTCAGCTGTGGATTTGTCTGGAGTGGAAAGGAAAGTCTGCTGCTGCAAAGAGCAATTCAGCATAGGAACCTTGAATGTTAGAACGATAAACCACAGCAAACTGGACTTGACCAAACATGAACGATGAACCACAGCAAACTGGACTTGAACACGGTTAAACATTGATATCATAGGAATTTGTGAACTGAAATGGACTGGAATGGGACTTTCACATCAGACAACTACCATATATTCTACTGTGGTCAAGGATCCTGCATAAAAATGGAGTGGCCAAAGCAGTGTTCGGTTACAACCAGTGATCCAAGTCTATGCTTCAACCTTGGATGCTGAAGAAGTTGAAATTGTTCAGTTCTATGAAGCTATTCAACATATCATATATATAATACCAAGAAAATATGTTACTCTCATCATAGGATATTGGAATGCTAAAGTAGGGAACCTAAAGATACCTGGAATAGCTGGCACGTTTGGCCTTGGAATACAAAATGAAGCAGGTCAGAGATTAGTAGAATTCTGTCAAGATAGTTATCTGGTCATAGCACACATTTTTTTCCAGCAGCCTCCGAGACGATTTTACAAATGGACATCGCCAGATGGGCTATATAGAAATCACATTGACTATATACTTTGTAGCCAAAACGTTAGATCTGGAGCTGACTATGGCACATAACATAGTTCAGAATAAAACTGAAGAAATTAGGGAAAATAGTCACACCAAGCAGATATGAAGTAAAGCACCTTTAAATATACAGTGGAGGTAAAGAATAGATTTAAGGAAGTAGACATGGACAACAGAATGCTTTCACATTGCCATCTTGCATTTGTCACCCTCTTGTATCACACCTAAACCCTTAGATTGTTAGTTTGCGAGTTTTCAATCTTGTGTCAGTGCCTTGGAAACAAGCACTATGTACATTTGATTCTAGGCCCCAAAACAGGACCCCCCATTCTTTATAAGGTGTTCATTTTGTTTTTGCCATGTTCTCAACCCCTGTACAGCGCTACGGAATATGTTGGCACGTTATAAATAAAGATAATAATAATAATGCCTGAAGAACTTTGGACCAAAGTTTGCAACATTATCCAGGACACAGCAACAAGGAATATCATGTCATTTGGTATACAATTTAATCACAGGATATGATACCTATATTTCAGGGACCATATAAGTGTCTGAATATCTAAAGTTATGTAGAGATAGAAGAACACTTATAGTCCCTATATATAAGGACCACTAATAAACAGTTAAACTTTATTTAAATGGTACAACAACGGCGTGATATAATCGTTAAAACTTAAATTAAGAAGTGGTCTGAAAAAAGAGAACATAGAACACTATCATCCTCCTACAGGGGAATATATTGATGCAAGGAATATTTATTTAAATATGCTGGTTATGATAATAGTGCCATTGTATTTTAGGCTTTTCCACTAATAATGCTTTGAACACAATGGAAGTATATACTGAACTCATATAAGTAGGGATAAATTCCCTTACATTTATATCTATGTCTTCATTATAGTGCTTGTTCATAAGCCTCTATTATACTGGGAAACAAAAAAAACACACCAGTCTAGATATAGGCTCCAATTTTGCCTTATCTTATTTCTTCATTAACCTGCTATATATAACTAAGTGGGACTGTGAGAGGATTTAAGCTATGAAAATGCTCTATTTCCACCACCCCTGGTGAGATCACGAGCAGTAAACCTAATCTAAACACTGGTCTGTATGTCGCCCAGTGAGTATATGCCATAAACAAGGCATTAGTATATCTGATCTATCCTACTCTCTCCCTGTCTCGTTGTTCCCCTGAAGGTCCGGATGGCATGTGACGTCACTAAGGCTTGACGCCCACTAAAATGATGGCCCTACGCAGCATTTCGCACTCCTGCTTCTACGGGAGCCGACACGGGTGTGCAGAGGGGAGGGTGCTTTATAGTGGGTGTCTATCAGTCTGTGCATTGGGTTAACTGTTTGTTAGCCACATAGGTGTGTGTTTATAATCAAAACAGATTAATGTGTGTCACAGTTAAGTTAATCCCTTCTGTTTTATCTTTGATATCTTTATTACATGCTGAATTGTAATGTCTAAAAGTATGTATTCATACTTATATTGCCTTAAATGACTAAACCATAATCGTTATATAAGAGCAACAAAGAAAGAAGACAAACTGGCTGTCTGATGAGGCTTTGAAAGTAACTCAGGAAAGAAGGAAAGCGACAGGTAGCGGAGATAGGAAATATAACGGAATACAGAATTTGAGAGGATAGCAGGAAGATACAAGGAGACGTTCTATAATGAGCAATGTAAAGAGATAGAAGAGGATAACAGAATGGGAAAGTCAAGAGATCTCTTCAAGAAAATTGGTGATCTCAAAGGAACCTTTCATGCCAAAGTGGGCTTGATAAAATACAAAAATGGCAGGGATTTAACAAAAGCAGATCAGATAAAGAAGAGGTGGCAGGAATACACTCAAGATCTGTACAGGAAGGATCTTAACATGAGTGATGACCTTAAAAGTTTGTCCAATGAGCTACAGCCAGACATCTTGGAGAGTGGGGTGAGATGGGCCCTAGGATGCCTTGTTGATAACAAGGTTGTAGGAGTTGATAGAATCCTGGCTGAACTATTCAAAATTATATAAGATTATGCTGTGAAAGTGTTGCTTGCCTTATGCCAACAAATTTGGAAATCTCAACAATGGCCAACAGACTGGAAAAGGTCAGTCTACATACCAATTCCCAAAAATGTAATTGCCAAAGATTGCTCCAATTATTGAACATTTGCACTCACTTCACATGCCAGCAAGGTAATGCTTAAGTTAGAAGAAGCAACAGAGTTCCAGAAAAAAAACATTTTCTGCTTCATATGCTATTCTAAAACCTTTGAATGTGTGGATCACAACAAAATGTGGCAAGTTCTTAAAGAGATAGGAGTGCAAGATCAGCTCATCCTCTTCCTGAGCTATCTGGATGTGAACCAAAAATCCATAGTCAGAACCACACATGGAACAACAGAATTGTTCAAAATCATGACAAGGTTGTATATTGTGACCTTTTCTTATTCAACTTATACACAGGGTACATCATGCTTAAGGCTGGGCTGGAAGAATCCAAAGCCGGAATCAATATTGCTGGAATAAGTATCAACAGCCTCAGACATTACTGATGGCTGAAAAGGAGGAGGACCTATTAATAATGGTGAAATAAGAAAGTGCAAAAGCTGGCCTGCTGCTCAACGTTAAAAAGACGAAGATCATGGCAAACGGAAAACTCAGTTTCTGGCAAATATATTCGGAAAAAGTGGAGGCAGTGACAGGCGTTATTTTGTCTGGTGTCCAAGATCTGTGCAGATGGTGACTGTAGCCAAGAAATGAAAATATGTTTGCTTCTGGGAAGGAAAGCTGTGGCGTGCTTGGACAAGCTACTAAATAGCAAAGATAGTACACTATCAACAAATGTCCACATAGTCATAAATAGGGTATTCCCAGTAGTAATATACAGATGTGAGAGCTGGACCATAAAGAAGGCTGACCCCCTGTTAAATTGACTCCTTTGAACTGTGGTGTTGGCGTAAACTGCTTAGAGTGTCTTGGACTGCAAAAAAAAAATCAAATAAATCAAGACAAACTGTTCACTGGAAGGTATGATTATGAGGCTGAAGCTCACTTTTTTGGCCATATCATTTGAAGACAGGATTCCCTAGAGAAGAATCTGATGCTGGAAAAGATTGAAGGCACACAGAGAAGAGGACGGCAGAGATGGATAGATGAGTTAGTTGAAGTAATGAATATGAGCTTTATGGAGCTCAAAGGGGCAGTGGCTGACAGAAGTGCCTGGTGTGCTGCGGTCCATAGAGTCACAAAGAGTGGGACACGACTGAATGACTAAACAACAACAACAACATTTCATAGTCAGGGATCAGAAGATATTTAGGAAATGTTATTAACAAGTCAAGGTTCTGTTGCTTCACAGATGCTTGTATTATTGTTATACAACACTGATTTGTGTTATAATTATAACATGGCCACATGTTTAGATCTTTGGATACTTACTTATGACATCACACATGGTGTGTGCATTTGGGGACATTATTATGTGACATTAGCGCTGCAGAATATGTTGGCGCCTTACAAACAAAGTATAATCATTTTAAATATTAACATTAGTGGGCATTAGTTTTATTATTAGTAGGAGATTGTGAACGAGTGAAAACCATTGCTATGTGATTTAGGCCATATCAGTAAGAAATGGTGTATGTTTTGTTAAAATTTATGTTGATTGCATTGTATGGGATTTTTTTGTATTTACATTTTTGTAATGGAAACCTATACTCACCTTGTAGGGTCTCAGTTTGGTCTGTGTGCAATAGTCCTGTTATACCAACCTTGAAAGTCATGGACATTCATCCTTTGAGGAGAGATTCCCACTCATTATACTCCACCCGTTCAGTATGGATACCTTTTGTAGTTATTATTATTATTGTTTATTTGCAACACGCCAACATATTCTGTAGCGCTATACATGCGTTGTGATCAAGGCAAAACAAAATTAACACATTACAAATATGGAGGGCCCTGTCTTTGAGTTTAGAATCCTGTGTCGATAGAGCTTTCCCCAAAGAGCCATGCAAGATTGAAAACTCGCAGACTTACAATATAAAGATTTGGGAATTAGTTCAGGCATTAGCAACTTCAGTGGCCATCTTCTTGCTCACTGTAGATCTGCAGTAGTCATACCAGTGATTGATACTCTTAAAGTCCTGCTGGTACACTCCCTCAGATCTGAAATCTTGAACCACCTCTTGCCACAGCTTAGCCCTCTAGCTAGCGCAGAACTCACTACATCCAAAAATAATGTACTACCTGACTTGGATGGAATAGAGTACCACAAACTCCGAATTGTGTAATTGGGCATCCTGGGCTTCTTATCAGTCTCCCCATCCCACCCCAACTGTGCATGGGGATTATCCACTGTACGCCTTCCTCTTCTTTCCCTGAGGCCTGGGTCTCTTTTTTTTTTTTATTATTCTTGTCCCTAGTTATATTTATAAATATTTTCAACTTATCATCCACAAACAAGTCCTGAACATACACAAAGTTCCATTTTCCCCACTTAATTATAGATGGTTGAGAGTTATAATTAACTAAGAGAGATATTGGCATAATAGGAGACGGGAAGGGTGTTAAGTTAAATATAAAATGTTTACTCAAAATTTCTTGTAAAGTTCGATCAGATAATGTCATGACCTTGGGCAATGGGCTGATAGGACTCATTGTTGAACTTGCACTTAACATAATGGAACAAGACTCTACAAATATCTTTTTTTATTGTATTTAAGATATTTGTCCATTTAGACTACCTGCGCTACAGATCTGTCTGTGGCTCTGGCACCAGACAAAATAGTCTAAGTAATTCTAAATTTGGACAAATATAACCAATTCCCTCACTCAGTCAACTGAATCACCTATCGCTTTCAGTATTCACTATCAATCCACATTAATATATTACATACTGTGCATTGCAAAAGTATTCACCCCCTTGGCATTTTCGTGTTTTGTTGCCTCACAATCTGGAATTAACATGGATTGTTTGTTTGAGGATTTGCATCATTTAATTTACAGAACATGCCCACAACTTTGAAGATGTTTTTTTTTCTTTTATTGTGAAGCAAACAACAAATACGACAAATAACAGAAAAAGTCAGTGTGCATAATTATTCCCCCCCCCCCCTAAAGTCAATACTGAGTAGAGCAACCTTTTGCGGCAATCACAGCTCCAAGTCGCTTTGGATAAGTCTCCATGAGCTTGCCACATCTTACCACTGGGATTTTCGCCCATTCCTCATTGCAAAACTGCTCCAGCTCCATCAAATTGGATGGTTTGCGCTTGTGAACAGCAATCTTTAAGGTTGACCACAGGTTTTCTATTGAATTGAGGTCTAGGCTTTGACTAGGCCATTCCAACACATTTACATTTTTCCCCTTAAACCACTCAAGTGTTGCTTTAGCAGTGTGTTTGGGGTCATTGTCCTGCTGGAAGGTGAACCTCCATCCTAGCCTCAAATCAGAGTGGTACAGGTTTTACTCAAGAATATCCCTGTATTTAGCATCATCCATCTTTCCAGTTTCCCAGTCCCGGCTGCTGAAAAACATGGTTTTCTTTGGGTGATGTGATGTGTTGGGATGGCGCTAGAAAAGCGTTTTCTTTGATGGACGAAAAGTTTAATTTTAGTTTTATCAAACTAGAGCACCTTCCTCCATATATTTTGGGAGGCTCCCACATGCTTTTTTGCAACCTAAAAACACGCCATTTTGTTTTTTGCTGAAAGTAATGGCTTTCTTCTGGCCACTCTGCCATAAACCCCAACTCTATGGAGCGTACGGCTTATTGTCGTCCTATGTACAGATACTCCAGTCTCTGATGTGGAACTCTGCAGCTCCTCCAGGGTTACCTTAGGTCTCTGGGCTGCCACTCTGAGTAATGCCCTCCTTGCTGGTCCGTGAGTTTTAGTGGGCGTCCGTCTCTTGGCAGGTTTGCTGTTGTGCCATGTTCTTTCCATTTGGTTATGATATATTTGATGGTGCTCCTGGGGATCATCAAAGATTTGGATATTTTTTTATAACCTAACCCTGACTTGTACTTCTCAACAACATTGTCCCTTACTTGTTTGGAGAGTTCCTTGGTCTTCATGGCAGTGCTTGGTTAGTGGTGCCTCTTGCTTAGGTGTTGCAGCCTCTGGGACCTTTCAAAAAAGGTGTGTATATGTAATGACAGATCATGTGACACTTATATTGCACACAGGTGCACATCATTTCACTAATTATGTGACTTTTGAAGGTAATTGGTTGCACCAGAGCTTTTTATGGGCTTCGTAACAAGGGGTGAATACATATGCACATGCCATTTTTCTGTTCTATTTCTAAAAAATAGTTTTATGCATATATTTTTCTACTTTCACTTCACCAACTTTTGTGTTCTGATCCATCACATAAAATTCAGATTAACAAAACATTGAACTTAAGGGTGCAATGTAACAAAATAGGTAAAAAGTCAAGGGGGTGAATACTTTTGCAAGGCACTGTATCTTCCTTATCAAATCCTAGTTCCTTAAACACTTCCTTACTTTTTGTTCTCCTTCCATTTCTGTCTTGGTAGATGTGAATCTAAATATGTTGTAGCCATATTATAAATTTATATCTGGCACCAGTATTATCACTTTTGCTTCACTTAGAAGTCTGGTGTGTATTTCAGTGCATTGAGTAGTGTAAGGTGTGCAACTTCCTGAGTCCACTTTGGGTAGTTATGTTATTAATTTTATATTTTTAGTCACATTACTGAGCGCCACTGTAGTTCAAGAAAATCAGCACGTTTTTGAAGTAACTAACACCAGTAGCAGTGATTTAAACTATGAACATACATTGTTATAGAAAATCAGAACTTTTGAATACTGTTTATGGAAAGAGCAATCCGTCTTGAGAATGAGGGTGTGTTTTTAACAGTGGAGGGAGTGTGCTCAAAATGAAGGAGGAGAGGTTATGAGAATTTGATAGATAATTGGATCTAACTGAAACTTATACCACACCAAATCACCCCCATGGGCTGAGAAACACGCAGCTTACATCAAGAGATGCAAGCACAGTTCTCCACAAATGGAAACTTCCACTAAAGTATCATGGATTCCTTTAAGGTCCAGCATAAGTATAGTGTTTTCATTGTACAATATTTACATTAGATTTTTTGTCGCATTGCTTAACTTTTATGTGATTTACTCACATTATCTTTTACCACAAATGGTTAGCAGACAACACATTTTGCATGAAGAGTTGCATATGTACCCTTTTGGTGTATACATGCCAAAAATAGTAAAATCACTATGGAATTGAGAGATTAGAATGAAAGGAAATGGAGGAATAAGCCATATGCTTTTGAAGATGTCCATACTCTCAAATACCAGAGAACAAATCTGGGGCATTAGTGGTTTATATCATCAGTTAAAGGAGTATGGAAAAAAAAATCTTTGTTGCATCTTACAAAAAAGGTATATGATCATTTAGTTTCAGTATTTCTCTTTATTGTTTTTAAATGGTGGTCCTTAAGCAGACTAAACTGTTTTGATTGAATAATTGCCCGTAGTGCCCCTCTCAGCCAATGTGCAGGAATGTAGCTGTATGGGTGATACTGGATGACATACCACTGACTATTCTGTGCACAGAGAGGCATTTCCTGCTAGTTTAATAGGACGTTTAAACAAGTGTCACTACATATTACTGAATTAAAAACATAACTGTTTAAAGCATGCTACAACACTTGATGTTCTATATGTCTTTTAGGCCAAATTTAGGTATGCTTCCTACCTACCCAGTTGTGGACTTTGTTACATATAAGCAAACTATTGAAGGGCCCGTAGGCCACCTCAGGCTTGCCTGGGGTTGGAAGGAGGGGCCACCTGACCTGGCAGGACCTGGGAGGGGCAGGAGGTGGCTAGCTGGGGGAGGTGGAGCCATTATAGGCTTTTGCCGCCAATTTCCACCAGTTTGCCCCCAGCTAGCCATGGGAGCAGATGTGCTGCTGGTGCAGCTCCTGTTTATGGCCTCCAGAGTGTTAGGGAGCACAGGGTGGAGTGCTGGGGGCACTTATGAGCGATTGGCCCCAGCTAGCCATGGAAGAGGATGGAGCTGCTAGTGCTCCTTGTCATAGGCTATGTGAGTGCTGGGGGGCACTGATGTGAACACTGCTGAGCTGGTTCAGGCCACAGATCTGGTTGCTGTGGTGTCTGTGGTGTGCAGGGGAGGGTAAGCTGTGTCCCTGCTATCAAGGCAGCATGTATTATGAACTGCATTATATAACTCGGTAATAGGCTTATATATTATACACTTATACATGTGTGTGGGTGTATATGTATGTTTATATATATATATATATATATATATATATATATATATATATATATATATATGTGTGTGTATTTGGATATATGTGTGCTTTTGGTTCTGTGATTATGTATATGGATATACATGTGCTTGTTGATGTATGTATCTATATGTGGATATATTTATATATATATGTATTTATTTGGAGATATATATGGATGTATATATGTATGTATATTTGCTTATGTAGGTATTTTGGTTATGTATGGGCTTTGTTTGGTTCATGTGCATTGTGTATATGTGTTGTGTGTATTTCATATGTGTATTGTGTTTTGTTGTATGGGTACATGTGTTTGTGTATTGTATATATGTATGTGTATAGATTATGTGGGATAGTCAGAGTGCACATTATCATATTAGTGAAGGCTGTGTGTACCATTTTGCTGTGTGCTGGGACTCCTGGTGATGTAACCAGGCCTTCCTGCCCTCTCAGGCTGCCATGCTGTCTGGGAGCTGCAGTGTAGGTAAGCAGCACTTGGTCACATTAATAGCAGCATTCTCTGTCAATATGATAGTCAAGTCTAGGGGACTGCTGTTATATATATTGACATATTCTGTATACTGCGGTTTTCATCCGCAATAAATCTATTTCATATTATTATCTACGAGTCTGAGGACGTTGTGTAATTATTTAATACTTACATAATTTTTCCCTTGCGTTATTTGTATAATAGTGTGTTCATAACTGGGATAGGACTTTTAATTCTGGCGCTGGCAGTTGGCTTCTCCAATTGCAGTCTAAGGGGTTGAACACCAGGCGATTTATAGTGAGATTGGACTGTAGCAGTTGCGGTCTGGAATGATCATATGATTTGCGGTTGTTCTTGCTGCAACTGCAATAGGTACAGCGCTTATCAGTGGACCACCCTTATGGAACTGCTTGGCATATTGGGGCCATAAGTCTATATATCAGGCTACCAGGGGCTGTCTTAAGGGGAGAGCAGGGCAGAGAGGCCTTAGAAAGTTATAGGGCCAATTCCTCCCCATAGTGTCCTCCTTAGACGGGTTGGTGCCCAGCTTGTTTAGTGACATTGCGCGCTTATTATACTTACCGCCTTGACATCGGGGTATTGGGGCTGTTTATAAACAGTCTACTTTATAGAGGTCCATATCAATAGTGGGGAGTTTGGGGTCTGATGGCTTGGGCATAGCAGGTATTTGTTGTGTAGGTTCCTGCCAGGTATGTGTGATAATAGTTAGGTTATTGTGCTGTTGGTCGCAGCTTGGGATCGGTGTCTGGACTGAGTTCCCTTCATAGGCGGTCCCCGGGAGGTTAGTTATATGGGGTAAATCTATTTGCCTGTACTCGTTCTCCTTGGTATCATTTTCATCTTGGCCGTCTTGCGGGGTCATTCCTGCATGTTCCTGGCAGGGTTGTGCTTGTGGTTCTAGGGTACGTTAGGGGTATAGACCTCCCGGTATGCTGGGAGGCTTTACCATTTTATCGCATTACCTTTCTGTGCCGTAGGTTACTCATTCCCCGTTCTTCATCTCTTTCGTCGTGGGTTCCATTGATCAGGTAGACAGTTCTCATACCACTAGTTTCAGGTTTGTAGTGGGATTTGGAAGGAGGCCGGGTGGCATTCCAGCAGAATTATCCCTTTTTGGGTATGTCATATACTCCTCCACGGTTTACTCTAATGCCTTATCCTCTATGGTCTTGGGTGGTTATATTGACTCCTGAAGGTGGGTCTAGGGTAGGTGTTTGGTCCATTCCAAGTTATAGTAGAGGTGTTTGCGTCTGATAATATAGACATAGGTGCTCTAGGCTACCAATGTTAAAGGTGGACAAGTGTTTTTTATATGTAAACTTTGTCTCAGTTGTTTTCTGCACAGGCATGTTCTTCCATAGTGTTGGCAGGGTAGCTGATGGATTAGATCCGCTGGTAGCAGTTTTTCTTTCATATACAGAGGTGGTTTGGCTCGGGTGGTCATCTTTTGTCCTGCTGTGGAGGGTCCTGCTTAGTGGTATCCTATCTTGAGGTTTTCGTCCTGGTTCGTCTTATAATCCTCTGCAGTTTGTAAGACACAATGGTATGACGCTCAAACGGTCGTGAGCAGGTATTATACATCCTTTGAATGGTAAGAGGAGCGGTCATCAAGGACATGCCCAGATTGATGCTATGCCCTAGCTCTTTTCAAATCTGGCTGTAACGGCATCTGGGGACCTGCGTCGGGCCCCTGGTCTGTCTGGTTAGAGGTAGTGTAGGTTATGCAGCAAGATGCAAGATTGTAAACCATGATTGCGCCATTTGGTGGGTAGCGGTGTGCGTGTTCATTGGGTCTATCACATATATATATTTTTTATTTTGTATGGTAATGGAGATATGTATAAGGGATTGTCAAATTTGTCTCGGATTAAAAAAAAAAAAAAGAGTCTTAGGGGTTGTGCTGGTGGGGCGCTAACGCTTGATATCCGGTAATAGTCATAAAGCAGAGGGTATTATATGCTTTTCCAGGTGAGTTCCATGATATTATTAACTCTTTGTACCGGGATTGGCAACGTGCGGGCTTAGGAGTATATATGGGTTATTACAGAGGTGGGGTTTTTTGGCCTATATGCAACAAGGGCTGTCACTCCTGTCATATCCGGCGGTTGTATCACGCTTTGATCATTTATTAACTTTATTAACTTTTATTTGTAACACGCCAACATATTCCGTAGCGCAATACAGGGGATAAAAACAAGGGAAAATACAGCATTAACAACATTCCAAAAATGGAGGACCCGGTTTTGATCATTCAAGGTGGTATCATAAGCTATTGTGATAGGTATGTGCTGTAAGGTATTTGGCTTCGTAGATCTTGCTAGAGTTATACACGGCTGGTTGGCAGTGGATCGAAGGGCAGTAAGTAGAGTAGGCAGTGATTGCAGTGGTGGTGCAGGCTGTTTCTCAGTATGTAGTTGCTTGTTCAGGACTACGTTGTTGAAAACTCTGTGCTCAGTACGGATAGAGGAGCATATAGTATTATGAAGATACAAGGTCAAAAAGACAGGATGGAGGACGGTTCCTTCTCAGGTGCAAGCCTCAGACTGCAGGCCAGTGTGGGAGGTTGGACAGTGTGGGCACTGGGTACGCTATCCGTAGGCTCAGAGGAGGAGTCCCCCAAAGGTGGGGGGGGGGGGCAAGTAGCAGTGTGGCCCATCGGAAATCAAGCTGGGTTAATGGGTCCTGACGAAGGAATGGATAGAGAAAGCAAGGGGTAAAGGCGAACAGGAGGTATGGCAAAGGGACAGCAGGCGACGTGTAGCCTTTTCCCAAGGGCCGGAGATACCACTGTTCGGGAAGGAGGTCTGTGATAAGGGCAAAGCCTTGCGGGCTGTGCAGCCATCTCTCCTTCCCGCTGGTGTACCGGTAGTGAGAGTTTGGTTAGGATACAGGCAGGGAGGGCGACCTCAGATGCCTGGTCTTGGGATCCAAAGGGTGATCGTAAAGGCGAACAGGAGGTATGGCAGAGGGACAGCAGGCGACTGGTAGCCTTTTCCCAAGGGCCGGAGATACCACTGTTCGTGAAGGAGGCCTGTGATAAGGGCGAAGCCTTGTGGGCTGTGCAGCCATCTCTCCTTCCCACTGGTGTGCCGGTAGTGAGAGTTTGGTTAGTATACAGGCAGGGAGGGCGACCTCAGGTGCCTAGTCTTGGGATCCAAAGGGTGATCGTAAAGGCGAACAGGAGGTATGGCAAAGGGACAGCAGGCGACTGGTAGCCTTTTCCTAAGGGCCGGAGATACCACTGTTCGGGAAGGAGGTCTGTGATAAGGGCGAAGCCTTGCGGGCTGTGCAGCCATCTCTCCTTTTCGCTGGTGTGCCGGTAGTGAGAGTTTGGTTAATATACAGGCAAGGTGGGGCGACCTTAGGTGCCTGGTCTAGGGATCCAAAGGGTGATCATATGACCATATGGCTGGTTACTGCGGTTATGGAAAGAGGTCCGTGACAAGTCTAAATCCTTGCAGTTCTGTGCGGCCATCTCCTTCCGCTGGTCGGATGGTAGCAGGAGTTTGGTTGGTAAACAGACAAGGTATGTCGACCTCAGGTGACTGGTCTGGCGATCCAGGGTGATCATGTGACCATGTGGCAGCGACAGCCAAGTTGAGCAGGCGGGGAAAGGAGGTAGTTACAGTGTGTTGGCCACGCTGACTGCTCCCCCTTCCTGGATTACGGCTCTCTTGGTTCAGCCAATCACGAAGTTGGTTTGCACCTTCCCTTGATGAAATGGGACTGGTTCTCTATGTGTGATTCTACAACGTTGGAGATTGCCAGCAGCATTTGGGCATATTCCGCATGGAACTTGCTGCCCACTCGCTTGGTGCAGAAGCAGCTACAGTAACAGCCCTATGGGCTTTTGGAAAAGGAGGTCTTGAGAATTGGAAGGTATTGGGCGGAAATAGCATGGGCTATTAGTAAAGCAGACCATGCGGGCGAGTGGCCTTGGTTGTCGGTCATAGCCCAGAGCTGGGTGTGGCCCCGGCGTGGATGGATCATGAGCAGAGGGGGAGAGTGGAGTGCTGTTTTAGGAGGGTATGTGGCTGGCCATGGTGTCTTTTTTGGCGGGGGGAGTCGAATCCGCAAAGATATTATGCGATCTTCTCTGTGGCGGGTGGTGAGGGGAGTTGCCGGGACAGTGGAAAATGGGGGAGATCCTACCCTACGGTGGTACGGATGTTCCAACACGGTAGGCCCTGGATGAGGCTTCAGGGCGTAGGGTGTACTGTCTCTGTCCAGGCTCCTCCCCTCGGGTTATGTTTATTTATTTATCGTTATGGTTATTACATCATGTTGTGTGGCCAGTTATCTCCCAAGAAGTGGTCTGTGTCTAATTTTATGTTCAATGGGTGATGGGGTATACATTCTTATATGCATATACCAACTGGGCCTTGCTTAGGTCATGAAGGGCCCGTAGGCCACCTCAGGCTTGCCTGGGGTTGGAAGGAGGGGCCACCTGACCTGGCAGGACCTGGGAGGGGCAGGAGGTGGCTAGCTGGGGTAGGTGGAGCCATTATAGGCTTTTGCCGCCAATTTCCACCAGTTTGCCCCCAGCTAGCCATGGGAGCAGATGCCCACCCACCCATCCCTAAAGTATTGTTGTTAAAGTGATGTATATGTTGTAGTTAATAAAAAAAAAAAAAAAAAGATGAATAGTAAGTTGTGGATTATGTTGTTTATTGTCTGAAGTACTCATTGTTGTGGATGTATCATTAAGTATTTATTATATGGTATCAAAAGTTTGTTTATTTTGTCTCAGCGGCGGGTGGTGAGGGGAGTTGCCGGGACAGTGGAAAATGGGGGAGATCCTACCCTACGGTGGTACGGATGTTCCAACACGGTAGGCCCTGGATGAGGCTTCAGGGCGTAGGGTGTACTGTCTCTGTCCAGGCTCCTCCCCTCGGGTTATGTTTATTTATTTATCGTTATGGTTATTACATCATGTTGTGTGGCCAGTTATCTCCCAAGAAGTGGTCTGTGTCTAATTTTATGTTCAATGGGTGATGGGGTATACATTCTTATATGCATATACCAACTGGGCCTTGCTTAGGTCATGAAGGGCCCGTAGGCCACCTCAGGCTTGCCTGGGGTTGGAAGGAGGGGCCACCTGACCTGGCAGGACCTGGGAGGGGCAGGAGGTGGCTAGCTGGGGTAGGTGGAGCCATTATAGGCTTTTGTCGCCAATTTCCACCAGTTTGCCCCCAGCTAGCCATGGGAGCAGATGCCCACCCACCCATCCCTAAAGTATTGTTGTTAAAGTGATGTATATGTTGTAGTTAATAAAAAAAAAAAAAAAAAAGATGAATAGTAAGTTGTGGATTATGTTGTTTATTGTCTGAAGTACTCATTGTTGTGGATGTATCATTAAGTATTTATTATATGGTATCAAAAGTTTGTTTATTTTGTCTCAGCGGCGGGTGGTGAGGGGAGTTGCCGGGACAGTGGAAAATGGGGGAGATCCTACCCTACGGTGGTACGGATGTTCCAACACGGTAGGCCCTGGATGAGGCTTCAGGGCGTAGGGTGTACTGTCTCTGTCCAGGCTCCTCCCCTCGGGTTATGTTTATTTATTTATCGTTATGGTTATTACATCATGTTGTGTGGCCAGTTATCTCCCAAGAAGTGGTCTGTGTCTAATTTTATGTTCAATGGGTGATGGGGTATACATTCTTATATGCATATACCAACTGGGCCTTGCTTAGGTCATGAAGGGCCCGTAGGCCACCTCAGGCTTGCCTGGGGTTGGAAGGAGGGGCCACCTGACCTGGCAGGACCTGGGAGGGGCAGGAGGTGGCTAGCTGGGGTAGGTGGAGCCATTATAGGCTTTTGCCGCCAATTTCCACCAGTTTGCCCCCAGCTAGCCATGGGAGCAGATGCCCACCCACCCATCCCTAAAGTATTGTTGTTAAAGTGATGTATATGTTGTAGTTAATAAAAAAAAAAAAAAAAAGATGAATAGTAAGTTGTGGATTATGTTTTTTATTTTCTGAAGTACTCATTGTTGTGGATGTATCATTAAGTATTTATTATATGGTATCAAAAGTTTGTTTATTTTGTCTCAGCGGCGGGTGGTGAGGGGAGTTGCCGGGACAGTGGAAAATGGGGGAGATCCTACCCTACGGTGGTACGGATGTTCCAACACGGTAGGCCCTGGATGAGGCTTCAGGGCGTAGGGTGTACTGTCTCTGTCCAGGCTCCTCCCCTCGGGTTATGTTTATTTATTTATCGTTATGGTTATTACATCATGTTGTGTTTACCAATAAACGCTGTGGCCAGTTATCTCCCAAGAAGTGGTCTGTGTCTAATTTTATATTCAATGGGTGATGGGGTATACATTCTTATATGCACATACCAACTGGGCCTTGCTTAGGTCATGTTAAACTTATTAAAAAGTCTAACTAACTATTTACACCTTAAGTAAAATTTAGTATTACAGGCAAGCAGGTAAAGCCGTCTGTGGAATATATTGGAGTATAGGAATACATTTTTATCTCCATAGATTTCTTAAATAATTTGACTAACAAAGACAAGCCTAGAATCTCTTACAGAAATCTGTCAGCAGCAAGGCGCAGGTCATGTCCCAGTGGAAAGAGAAGCAAGATGGTATATGTTTCTGCTAGCTGATGTAGGAATTATATGTCCTTGATGTCAGTGCTTAGATGTTTGTGTGTTTGGAGGTGGGCGAGAAGCCATGGGTCACGTTTAAATGGAACAGAAAAAGGCTATGAATCTCTTGGGTTTGCTTGAGATGTATTAAGCCTTGAAGTGTCTGTCAGAAGGAAAAAAAAATATTTCTGCATTTTGATTATATTTTTTTTGTCTTTATTAATAAATATGGGCAAGCTCAAGGTCATTCACAGGTAAAAGAATAAAATGGATATTTTACAAAGCATCTATTGCACACATACTTTTGTAGATTTAGTAAAACTCAACTCAACTTGTGTTTCATGTGCTCATTAGGAACTAACCCCTGAGTTACGTGCTTCAACTGTGTAAATTATTTGTGCATATGATTTTAAATAGACAAGATATACATGGAAAATTATAAAATATAGATATTATTAAATACATATCGGTATATATTTGTATTATTAAAATACATTTTGCAATCACATTTTGAATTATAAGTGACAATTGGTGTCAAAAGTATTTTTTTTTTCTCATGACGTCTCGTATGATTCGATACATTTTGGAACTTTGGATTTGAAGAAACATAAAATAAATGATGTGCTTAATAGCATAATCATGCAACAGATTATACAGAACATGGTTTATATATTGTTTTATTTATAATACTAAATACTGAAAATACGTTATTGAGTGCCACATATCTGTCACTTCCTTTTAGAGGTGTGAGGTACTTGTAAGCCAAGGTGAGTGAGGATCCCCTAGAATCCTGCCTCTGTGAGTTTTGGTGGCTGCTCAAAAGAAGGTGGGCCTGTGGGAAAGAGGTAGAGCGAGCTGATGATGCATTGCAGAGATCTAGTTAGAAGTAGGATAATCCATTTATGGCTCAAGATCAGGGATTAAAAGTAGATGAGAGGGTTATAGCCACTTACACAGGGTCAGAGCAAGTAGTAGATAGGAGACATGCTAGAGATCAGGACTGATGCAGGCAAAAAGAGGTGGGGGTGACAATCTCAGTTAAATCCAATATATCAAACAAACAGACAGAAATATCTAAGATAATGCACCCTCAGATTAAGTTTTTGCTAGGGTGTTACTGACACACCTTTTGTGGTCATGTTTTCCCACAACTGATGCTGGTAACACACCCAAAAACACCTGCATCATGCTGTGTGTTAAAGGAAAATCCCTTGTCAGTGCCTCTCTGCAGGACTTACTCAAGGAAGAAGAGCATCTGCAGCAATCTCAAAAGAGAAAATATGCAGTGGTCTGTCTCTAATTTGCATGACTTTATACACATTTTCTTATCAGGGGGCATAAAGTTACATACACGTATACAGAGGGCTGGTCCTTAGAAGTGAAAAAAATACATTATTATTATTATTATAATATTATAATCTTATTACTAAATACAAAATGAAGGCTAAGCAAAATTAAATACAAAATGGATGCTATACAAGAATATAGAATCTAAAATTAGTGAATGTAAAACAAGTGGATATGTTTTCTATATATTATCTCTACATAATCTCCCTTTTGCCACCAAGAGGTGTCAAGAATATATTGAGGTCTTCAGCTTTCAAACCAAAAAATCCCTAGAGTAAAAGATTCACCGGTACTAACAACAGAATACTGCCAGGATTATTATGCCCTAAGAACAGTATGGGGTGTTCTCGTCCAATGAAGTGACCAACCATCTTCATGCTAGTAAAGATAGGGGAATGGATGCAGCAAAGTGAAGGTTAATCCACACAACAATGAATATGAGCCTTCAAAAGGTAATAAAGAGACAAATTAATATGGCAATACAACTGAAAAAAATACAACAGTACATTTTTTCCAAGCTCACCTAACCAGGAAAAAGCTCCATAGGAGGTTGAGGAAAGCATGAATATGTACAACATTCTTAAAAAGCCAGGGCACAAACACTCATTTTTGCTGCTAACATGTTATCAAGAGCCATTTGGTTTTTATAAAGCAACTATATTAATTTGGACCTGCTCTTGATTAAGCTGATTGATAGCATCAGTGGAATAATTTAATTCAACATCCATTACAGTAACTAATTTATCAATTACATTTAAAGCATAATAAACACCTACAGCCTTATTAAATTGTGATTTAGCCAATTGAATAGGGCTCTATATATGCACAGAACATAATTTTTTACAGAAGTTTTTAGTTAGTGAACTTCTATTCAAAAGCAAGGCCTTCACTAATTAAAAACTTCTGTAAAAAAATATGTTCAGTGCTTATAGAGAGCCCTATTCAATTGGCCGAATCACAATTTAATAAAGCTGTTAATGAGGGAAAATAATGCCTAAGTAATATTCAGTATTCCATGTACATAGAGCCAATCTAAAAGGGAAGAAACAGAGAAAATGTTACAAGGGTGGCCAATAGGAATAGTTAAGTGTTATAACAGGACCAACGAAACCAAAGTAGTATGTTCCCATCCAAGTCTGGAGATGAAATAGGCAAGTGGCTTGTGTTCCAAACTTGTCTTCTACGTCAACATGGCTGTCACAAATCTAGTGTTTTCTGCAGATAAAGATGGAAGATTTAGAGTAGTCTGGGGTCCCAAGGGCAGATGCTAATATGATGGCTTGTTATAAGTTATGAAAACTTAGAGAGGCATCATTTGTCTACTTTAAGGTATCCTTCAGGGACTTACACAGGGTTGTGACAACAGGGCAAAGTACCAAATCCACTGTCTGCAGTATCCTGCTATACCAATGAAGCTCTGCATCATGAGTTTTGGAATGTGAAAGGACTTGTCTTCTGTCATCCATTAATGATTAGGACCCTTGTGAGATGTTGCGTCCCAGGTTGAAAACGTGTTGAAGAGCCAGCTGAAACTTTGCTTTGTTTATCTTGTGCCCTTCTTTGACTAATGCTGTCAGCAAAGTGATTGAGTCTTCTATACATTATGTAGGTATCTGAACAACCAGGACGTCATCTATGTGCTGGAGAAGAGTACCATTCAATGGAATGTTTCATACGTCTCCTGCAATCAACCAGATGGAGATGGATGGCTATTCACATCATCCTTGAGGTTATCGGGTATACGTATACTGTATACTGTATTGCACAATGGGTGAAGGCAAATAGGTACTGTGAGTCTTGATGAAGGGGAACGCTGAAAAATGCATTGCTCAAATCTGCAACAGTGAAGTACCTGAAAGATGGTGACTGGATTTAGGACCACTGATAACTCAGCCTTGACTATGTCATTTATAGGCCCTATGTCCTGTACCATACTCCACTTGCCCATTGTTGTTTTTTTGTCTGGTAAGATGGGAGTGTTGCAGATGTAATCGTTGACGCAAGATGTCTTTACAGCAGTTTATGTTGAAATTCCAATTATAACTAACCAATCATGCAAAGGGCTGCATACCTTTTAAACTGGAAATTGCCAAGAGATGTTGACTGTGACTTTGCATTTGGAAGGATCAATTCCCAACACCTTTGGGGTGATAATATAACTCAAAAATGGCACAGTGGTCTTGATGAATGGACACTTATGGGGCTTGATGTACAACTAATGCTCTTGAAAATAGTGAAAGCCTTACAGGAGAGTTCATAAGGAATAGTATGCAATAAAATGTCTATTTGAACAAGATTGTAAGTAGGAGTCAACACAGATTTATGAGGGATAGGTCATGTCAAACAAATCAAATTACTTTCTATGAGTAGGTTAGTAGAACCGTGGATCAAGGCGACTCAGTGGATGTAGTCTTTTTGGATTTTGTGAAGGCTTTTGATACAGTAGCACATGGAAGACTTTTGTGCAAACTGAGGGATATAGGAATTGCAGTAAATATCTGCTCATGAACTGGCTAAAAGAAGAAGGAAGCAAACGGTTGTTGTAAATTGAACATGCTCAGATCGGACTAATGTGTTAAGTGGGGTTCCCCAGGGTTCATCTCCATTTTACCATATATATTAATAACTGGAAAGTATTATCTCTATTTTTGCTGATGACACTAAGTCGTGCAAGGTAATTCAATCAGAAAATGATTTACTTTCCCTCCAAAAGGATTTGCATAAATTAGAGAAATGGGCATCTAAATGGCATATGAGATTATGGAAACTATGGAATTCTCTACCAAAGGAGGTTATGACAGGGGATTCGATAGATAACTTTAAAAAGGTATTGGATATCTTTTTAATAAAAAGGGCATTCAAGGATATCCTAGATAACTACAGAAGGAGTAAGATCCAGGGAGGAATATGATTGCCAGTATCTGGGGTCAGGAAGGAATTTTATTCCCCCCCCCCCCCTTTTGAGACACTTATCAATGGATTTATTTTCTGTTTGTCTTCCTCTGGATCAATTATCAATTAACAATTAATCTGCATATTAGAAAGATCAGAGATCTAAAAATGTTGAACTTGGTTGACTCAATTACTATGTAACATGTTGTTGGACAGACATGTTCCTGATGTTGACCTGGATCAGATGACTCAATTAGGACTGAATGACATCCATACAGATATTGTTTACAAATGCTGGAGCACGTCAAAGGGAATAACTTTATATTTGTAATGTCCTACCTTTAGTATTAAAAGATGCCTTATAAGTAGATTGTAAGATTATGGACTATGGAAGTCATTGGTTGTCTTTATGATAAATAAATTTATATTGTCTATGTATTGTATCTTGTATCAGTAAAATGATCTGTTGATGCCATTACACAAATAGAAATCCATGCATACAAACTCTCATAAACTTTACAAAGTGCAAACTTAGTTAACATACATGAACCTTATAGCATACCAAAAATATTTGTGATGAGTGGTAAGGGGTAACTTGTTTACGATAATCTTGAGATTGGTAATCTTTAATGAAAGCACACTTAAGATCTACAGTATCTTCCGGAGAAGAAAAAAGGGTGGGTGACCCCATGAGGCAATATAGTGTCTTATTGCAAGACAATGATATAATCATAGAACTAGTGGTATGGGAGAGTCAAACACTCACACACAGGCTGTTATGTGGTGATTTGACCAAGCTTCCAGTTAATACTGATGTTGTGCAAATCCAAGATGACTGCGGCCGAAAAAGACAAGATCCAGAACTATATTTTTCTTATATGTAGATATGGCTAGATTCTGGGATATGAGCAAAACATAAGATGATAAAACATCCGGCGGCTCCTGAATCCACAGAATAGACAGGATAGAAGAAAACTGTGAACAGTTTAGATGTCGCTCCCAATTAGCCTCCAAGCTCTCACATTTTTCAATTTACCAACAGTTGGAAAAGTGTCCTTTTATGCCATATTAGAAGCAGAGACGTGCTTCCTGGATTCTTCTCTTTCGGTAAGCCAATGATGATCAACCTGCATAAGTTATTCTGTAAATAGTTGACAGGATGAAGAGGAGGCAGGTGTATAACCGGCTGGAATTGAGTGTGTAAATTGGAACCGTGGAGCAAGGTGTGATGGAACATGGTGAGCTCTCCACCCATGCATAGGGTTCCTTTTTATACCTCACCAGCTGTGGACAATAGATTTTGAGAAGCTTTTCAACAATTCAAAGAGCCATAAACAATGCATCGAATGCCAGCATCCATGAAAAGAACATAGTTCTACCAGTTGCATAATACCTGCCTGGTTAGTAGCTGTTTGCATCTCTCTACAGGAATTATTCGCACCAAACTCTCCTATTGTTTAAAGGCAGCTGAAGCATTGTGTCTGCTCCACAGGAGGTCTTAGATCTGCCTTTGCAAATAGCAAATTGATTATACTTACATAGACCAGATCAAACCGTAAACCTTAAATCACCACAAAACTAGATATAAAAATATATTTAAATATCAGGAATGTTTAACACGAACATAATCAATGTATCAATTAAACCTAATTATATTGCACACAGTATAACAATGCAGTAAAGCAACCACCTATATAGTACACTGAATATACCCAGAACCAAACATGGTACCACCCAGTACCATGTGAATCTCTTGGCCTAGAGGCCCAGCCTAAGAAATATTCAATACACCCCTGACTAGCACAGGGTGGTTCATGACATCAGGTTAACAAGATGGTACTCTCATAGTCTCTCTTTCTTCTCAGTGTTCAATTTGCGCAGCTATGACCCAGATTTATGTATAATCGGATAATGCTGCAGTAATAGCTCTATTGGTGACTTCATTTTTTTTTTGGGTGGGACCTTGTATCAATGTGGCCCTCTAGATTCCAGAACATGGCTTTGAAATTTGATAGAGTATTTACTTATTTTCCTGGTGAAAGCCCAACATGGCCCATGTGGCCTGTAATGTAAAGAACTGGTAGAGATATCAGACTCTGGTACCAAGACCTAGATCCGATTAGCACTAGGATAATACAATTCTGGTCCAAGGTCGGGGCCTTGCAGCAGGCAGCAGGTCTTGGTCATTTGCAGATGGTCAGGTATGGCAGCAGACAAGAGAATTCCCAAGACAAGTTAGAGATCAGGGAGTCACAGTCCAAGTAAAATCCAATATATTAAACATATTATGAATGTCACTTCAGGTGCCCACACTTTGATTGTGCTGATATGAAATATCACAGACCCCCATTGATGTGTGTCATGATCATTGTTTTTATGACATTAACATGAAACTTAAGAGTGACAACAACAATGAGGTCCTGCTTGGATATTGCTTCCACCATGGACAGAGCACTAGGATTGTATAGCATTGTATATAGGATAAGTGTTTAGTGTATTTGAACTATAAATCAAAGCAATTATCTTTTATTCTGTTAATAGCTTTGCAATGATGACTTTTCTAAGATTAATCCAAATGGGGGTGTTGAAAATTTCTGGATGTTTATAACCTTTAACATAAAGCTGTAATGTGGTAGGTAGAAAGTTCAGAGACAAAAGAGAAACAGTCATCTAATGACTCTTTATGTCATGCTATTGTGTGCAGATGATGTGTGTAGGTAAAAGAGATAAAAACAAATCAGCCCTCTGATCTGACATTCACTTAATGTAGTTCCAAAGACGAATAAAAAAATGATTTGTTTAGTAACTCCAAATATTATACCAACAGGTTCTCTCTGATATAGCACCTGTAATTTACTCAGTTTGATTGATTCTGATTTATATTCAGAGACATATTAAAATCCTGGACTGTTGGCAGCACTTGTAGGCCTAGGTCGCCCACCACTCCTCTACCATCACCAATACACTATTTTAGGCTAAACTACTAGATGATGGAATTTTATTTAGAACATAAATAAATCCCAATGAGATAATAGGTACAATGAACTTCTAAATCACTTAATATCACTCATCCATGGATAAATAGATCATACTTGTTTAGTCGAATAGCTAAAAGGGCAATACAATTTAAAAAATGCTTCTATGTCAAAGAGTGTGTTTTAAATATTAGACACTTTTATTAATGCATGTTTGTTTATCTACTCTCTTAAAACATGTATGAATAATTGAGCATTATTGTGAAAATAAAAATCTGTTCCTGAGTACACAAGATACCTGATAAACAGAGGTGCAGCGTCTGACAGTCAAATCGGAAATGAAACCAACTTCCACAATATTTGAACATGATTTTGGTAAGCAATCCTTAAAGGCATATCACATTTGACTAAAATTCACACTTGTGATAGCCAACAGTCAAATTAGTCTTCACTAGATTTAAAATAATACACCTACCAATGTTAACCACATTGCATATAGTATTAATAATAAACACAATACATAAACAAGATTAGAATTAAACAAATGCATATGTTAAATAGTTTATTTTAAGGTTCAGATGGTAGTCATTCATAACTTCAAAATTATATACGTTATGTTATTCAATGGTGTTAATTGCTTATTGATCTGTTAAAACTGCCAATTGTGTGCTATTGACAGGCAAAATATATGTGCTTGCAAAAAACAAATCCAGGTCCGCTACTGATTGTGCCGCATCAAATTATCTGTAACCTATTTTAATCCGTACAAAATGTACGCAAAGTAGCTATGCGTCTTAACATGCTCACGTAGCCCCAATGCAGTGTTTGGTATTCTGTTCCACTATTTCGTTCATCGCAGCCTATTTGAAGCAATATTACATGCAGAGCCATTTTTGAGCACATTCTGAACCATTTTTCCCTTTTTAGCCTAAGTGAAGGACTTCCTGAGCCTATTTAACCTTCCAAGCCTTTTTTGACCGTCAGAGCCTATTTGACCTCTTGAGTCTGAAAGCAGGACATTCTGATCCTATTTGACCCCTCTTGAGCCCAAAAGAGGACATTCTGAGCCCTTTTGGCCTCTTGCATCTAAAAGGAGGACATTCTGAGCCTATTTGGCCCATTGAGCCTAAAAAGAAGGTCAGATTTGTTTTGTGAAACCACAGCTGGTCTGGCAAAATTTATTTTTCTGACAAAGCCCTGGAATATACAATGCTGGAATATCGGTGAGAACCTGCATTTAAAACATTCTTAAAGAGACTCTGTCATCTTCAAATAAAGTTTTTATTTAGGGCATTATTAAACAGCACCCTAAAAAACCTTGGAAGTGCCATGTTGTTGTTGCTATATTATTATACAAAATGTAGCCAGTTTCCAACTTCCTCTTGGGGTGACTGAGTGTGTGAATATATGTGTCAACAAATATATAAATATGAAACAAGGCATTATAACTGACGTGTGGAGTAGAACACAAATCTGAATGGGCCTGTGTGTGTCGTTCAGTCATGTCTGACTCTCAGTGATCTCATGGACTGTAACACAACAGGAACATATTTATGTCCATGGTCATGCTGATCCACTTGGTTTTCATGGCAGAGATACTGGATTGGGCCACAGCATACAAATCCTGATATTTCTACATAGTCTCCCATTGACGTACTGACCAGGCCCAACCCTGCTTGGCTTCATGGTGGTGTGACAAAATCCCTATAAGTCATTGTCCACAGATGTGGATAAGCTATCATTAGGCATCTCCTAAGAAAGATTTTTGGTAGATCTCAGTAAAAGGAGTAGGTGGCACTTTTCCTGCTGACTTTGATTTTGAAAGCTTTTGTTCTTTTAATTTTCTCAGTTTGTATTTGCCTTGTTTTATATTCATTAAAGCAACCTCTACAATATTACACTAGTGGGTTATTTGTGATATTTCCTTTTTGTTATGTAATACATAGAGTTTTGGTGTTTAGGCTGCTGAACCTCTAAGAGCATGTGAGGTGGGTTCATAAGAACTTCTGCAAAGGATTCCTTAATACTTCGAGAAATACTCAGATGGACTGTCTTGATGCTAAGACGTTTATTTATCTTTTAATCTCCTTGATTGTATTCTTAATTTACTATATAGGTCAATATGTATGGAATTGTTTGTGTGTGTGTGCTTGTGTGTTTTATCACAATTATGCAATATTAGCCTATCTGTTCTATCATATTTAGAATTTTTCACAAATTCTGTCATACAGAACATCCTCTTTACTAAAAACTAAAAAATATTTTCTGAGTAGGAGATGCAGTGATGAAGAACCCTAAACATACATCCTATTATCAGGTTTTGCAAATGATGTTACGCAATTCTGTTGCAAAATTGTGACACACAGAAATGTTCCATTTTTGTCAATGTTTAAAAACATTGTGTTTTCCCTCAATTTCCCATTTTATGCAACAGTTTGAGATTTGAGAATTGACAACTACTGTACCAAAATTGCTTGTTACAATGGATAATTTTAAGTATTCCTTGTTCATAACTTACTTTAAGTTGTAATGTAATAAACAATTTCCTACTGTGTCTAAATGTGATAGACAGTTTACACAATAACCAGTTTCTCCTATGCTATTTTTTATCAGACATATAAAATTTCATAATAATTGTAAATGTTTCTTCTATAAATGTTGAAATTGTGCGGCACAAGCATGATTTTGCAATGTTTGAGCAAGCATTGCTCCATGCATGTTATATTCTAGATTCTCCACAGTGTTCAGCTTTGTTCAGCAGTCTACATTTTTATGTTCATAAATTGAGGACACCTTGCATCTTAATTGTCAGATTTTTTTAAAAATTTTGCTTTGTTTTTTTATTTTTCTTTGAATTAAAGAACAAAGGAAATATTGCAGATCACAATGTAAAGCTTAACTGTTACAAAATAAGTAATCCTAAAAGGGACTGGATTTTTAAACTTGTTTTTCCTAAAAATAAATAAGGCTTATTATTTCAAACAAAAAAACACAAAAAACATAGTATATTGTCAAATATAAAAATAAGGAGAAATAATACACACTTTAACTACATGTAGTATTATATAAAGTGATATTAATACAAAGGAGTCTTTCATGAGATCAGTTAAAAGAAAAAACAACGCTGCTAAGTGAGTTTAAAAACAGGGGTATCCTCATAAAGACAATGAAATCATATGATAACCAAGATGCATAACTTTACCCAGATGCATAGTCTCTGTATGGACCCACATAAGTGATGGGATTAAACAGGGCTAGATGGGGTTAAATAGGCCCAGTTAGGGTATTAGGTCCAGATAGGCCCAATTGGGGTTAGATTGGCCTAGTAAGGGTTAGATAGACCCAGTTAGGGTTAGATAGGATTTAGTATGTGTTAATGGGGTATAGTTATGGTTAAGGGCTTAATGGGGTATAGTTAGGGTTAATAGTGTAGTGTAGTGCTTAAACTTTGTCATGAGGGTCCTGGAGGACCCTCATGGCACTTGTAGGGTTAACCTAGGGGTTAATAGTGTCCTATAGGGGTCTATATAGACCCCTATTGGACTGAGGGGGTTAATTATAGTCTCATGAGGCTCTGTATAAAGCCCCATGAGTTATTGGGTTAATTAAGGGCTTATGGGGGTCTGTATTGACCCCCATGAGCAACAGGGTTAATTAAGGGTTTATGGGGGTCTGTATTGACCCCCATGAGTGATCAGGTTTATTTTAGTCTAATTGGGCTCTGTATAAAGCCCCATGAGTTATAGGGTTAATTAAGGGCTTATGGGGTCTGTATTGACCCCCATGAGTGATGGGGTTAATTAAGGACTTATGGGGGTCTGTATTGAACTCCATGAGTGATGGGATTTATTTTAGTCTCATGGGGCTCTGTATTAAAGACCCATGAGCAATAGGTTAATTACGTGCTCATGGGGATCTGTGTTAATTTTAGGTGCCTAGGAGGGTACTTATAGTATCCTTCACGGCAGGGGTTAATATTTTTTAGCGCGGGTCCTTTCAGGACCTTTCCGGTCCTTTAAATTTGAATTTTTAAAAGCAGCGGAAGGGGTTAATGTCGGGGGAGCTGCGGGGGCCCCTATGCAGCATGGGGTTAATGTGGGAACAGTTTGGGGGTCCCGATGGGGGACCCCAGCATAGAGGGGGGTTAATTTGAGGTGTCGCGCCGGGATTGGCTAATGGTGTGCCGCGGGCTCTTTAAGGAGCTGCGCGGGGAAATTGAATTTGTTTTTTATAACATAAATTTTATTGAGAAGTTCTGGAATTGCAATGACAAAACAAAAAGAATAATGAAAAACATAGTCCACAAGTTGTCTTATAACTAACATCATATTGCTAACATATTGAAACCATTCCATTTAAATAAAAACTCCATTACAACTCTTTTTCGTATTTTTGGTGATTCTGTCCAAATATATTCACACTAGTTTCTTAATACTCAGCAATATATACAGCTTATAAAGTCACATTGTTCAAATTGCAGTAATTCACATTTCCATGGATGAACCAGAGCAGCAAGAAATATGATAAAAGAAAATAAAATAGAAAGAAAACAAGTAACATTGTATAAAACATATGGTGGAGTGTCTTCCCCCAGTAATTCCCCGCTCAACCAATCCTAAGGTAGCCATCCTCCCCCCCTGTACCTTTGGAGTACTGAAGAAATATCTCTCCGGGTCCTCTCACCACTTCTTCCCGTCCGCTCCACACTCCACTCCCCAGCCGCACATCAGGAATGGCTTCTTTATTGTGTTCCCTTAATTTAGTTATTATATATTACTATCTGTGAATAAAATCCAGGGTTCCCAAACCTCCAGAAAGCAGTGATGTGTATCTGATATGATGTGGGTCATCCACTCATTGATGCAAATAAAATGTATTTTGTTTGTTACTTCATGGAAATTAATGTCCCTACTCTTCCATCGTCTTGCGATGGTGTTCTTAGCTGCTAGAAATATCAGTTGGGCCAGTTTATTCCCCTCCCTTCCCAGTTTTGAGAAGCGTGCTCCCAGGAGACAGACTGCTATTGATGGTTGGAGTGGGGTTTTGAGTATTCTTGAGATTAGACTGGTCGTCTCAGACCAAATTTTAAATACCTTAGGGCAGCTCCACCAAGTGTGAATGAAGTCTCCCCTTCCTTGGCACCCCCTAAAACATCTATCTGGGATTGTTTGGGATATCTTATTTAGTCGAACTGGAGTTGTGTATGCCCGGTGTAAAATCTTAAGAGAGGTTTCTAACAAACTATAATTAAATGAACCCTTAGATAGGTTCGATAAGGATTCAGCCCATTTATTCCCATCCCAATTTTGCCCTAGGTCCAACTCCCACTTCGATACAAAAGAAGGCCTCCAAGTGCTTGGTGGACTATTGAAGATTTTGTATATTAACCCCAAGATTCCTTTGGACAGGGCCTCACTCTTACACACCACCGACATCCAAGATTCCCTCGGGGGCTCATGGGTTCTTTGTATCTCATCAATCCAGCTCCTTATTTTAATGTAATTGAAGAGTTCCCGGTGTGGTACCTCAAAGTTCCTAATCATGGATTCTGAAGTTCTCATAATACCTCCCTCAAACCAAGCCCCCAGTTTATCAAGACCATGAGAAGTCCAATATTCCTTGGACTTTGCAGTGATGGTGGTTGATAAGGAGGGTGATGTAAAGATTGATGTGAGGGGAGATACAGGGTGAGTCAGTTTGTATTTCCTCCTAGCCCAGATCCAAACTCTCAGTGTAAACTTAGTTATGGGATTCTGTATTCTAGAGTAAAAAGCGCTTGCATCTGGAGCCCACAGAATAATACCCCACGTAAGCGGGGCCATCTGCAACTCCTCTACAAAGACCCAGTTTGGTTGAAGTGGAACGGAGTGAGCTAAGGGGACAGAGGCAAGCTGGGCTGCTCTGAAGTAATTCAGGAAATTAGGACAAGATAGGCCCCCCTTGGATTTATGTACGTACATCGTTTTTCTCCATATGAACTTAATCACTTGGGTCTGGAAGCGAGCCAATTCTGTATTTTTTATCTGGATTGGCAGCGTCCTGGCAAGATAGAGCAGCCTCGGCAATATGTTCATTTTAACCGTGACTACTCTACCCGTCCATGAGATATGCTGTTTAGTCCAGTTTTCCAGGTCTCGCCGCAGAGCCCTATAGAGAGGTAGATAGTTAGCTTTATACAAATTAGTTAATGAGTTGGTCAAATTAATCCCTAGATATTTGATGTGTGAGGGGGGCCATAGAAATTTATGTACTCCCTTCAGGTGATTCAGGATATCTTAAGGGATCCCAACACTCAAAGCTTCTGTCTTGTCCTGGTTTAGCCTCAGGCCTGACAAATTGCTATAGACTCCTATCGTGTCCATCAGGGCGCCTACGGAGGAGCTAGGGTACGAGAGGGTGCAGAGAAGGTCATCAGCAAACAAGGAGCACTTTAGATGCTGGTGTCCCACCCGCACCCCCTCTATAGAGGAGTTAACTCTGATCGCCTGAGCCAAAGGCTCAATGGCCAGAGAGAAGAGAAGAGGAGACAGTGGGCAGCCCTGTCTCGTATCTCTCTCGATTTTAATACTGGCCGTATGGGAACCAGGCAATTTTAGTGTGGCCCTGGGAAGTGTATAATATGTACGCAGCAGGTTTAAGAAGTTTCCTCTGAACCCAAACTTTGCCAATGTTGCGAATAGGAAGGGCCACTCCAGGGTATCAAACGCCTTTTCGATGTCCAATGCGAGTAGGCACACTGGGAGACCCCTAGACCTAGCCAAATGAATGACATTTAAAGTCCTCCTGATGTTGTCACTAGTCAGCCTGTTTGGAATAAAGCCTGATTGGTCCTTATGTATTAAGGCGGGTAGGAAGATCGAGATCCTCTGGGAGAAAATTTTTGCCAGTAGTTTGACGTCGCCATTAAGAAGCGAGATTGGTCTATAATTTTTAGCTTCCTTTGGATCCCGGCCTTCCTTGGGGAAGAGCGTCAAGTCCGCATGGTTCAGCTCTGGG
This sequence comes from Discoglossus pictus, assembly GCA_027410445.1. Classification (NCBI taxonomy): domain Eukaryota; kingdom Metazoa; phylum Chordata; class Amphibia; order Anura; family Alytidae; genus Discoglossus; species Discoglossus pictus. Next base: position 332,198,001 of record CM050165.1, read on the forward strand.
GAAGTTGTCTCTCCTCTTAGAATTGAATTGAATAGACTACATAAATGGGGGGCCAGAATTTCTGAGAACTTTTTGTAATAGATGTTAGTGAACCCGTCCGGACCGGGGGACTTCCCTAGCTTCAGTTCTTTAATGGCATCTAAAATTTCTTTGACCGTTACATCTTTATTCAAGTTTTGTAAGTCTAGGGGTGAAATCTGGGGCAAATCAAGGGAGTTTAGGTAGGAATGAATAACATTCTCTGAGGCCAATTTCTGAGTGGAGTAAATATTTTGATAAAAGTCCCTAAAGACCTCCTGAATTTCGTTTTGGCTGTAGGTGAGATCGCCTTTCCTATTTCTGATTTGGGATACCCTGGCTTGAGCATATTTAGCTTTTAAACTCCTTGCTAGTAGCTTGTCAGGTTTATTCGCCTTGGCATAAAACAAATGTTGAGTCCTCCTTAATGCCTTGTCCGTTTTTATGGTCAGTATACTATCCAGCTCTAGCCTGGTTTTCTCTATCTGTTTCCTTAAAGCTATCGAGGGAGAAAGCTGATGTTGCCGCTCTAACTGAGTTAGTTTCCCTGATAGCACCTTTTCTTTTAGCCTGTTCTGTTTTCTGTGTTGGGAGGCTAGCTTGATAAACACCCCCCTTATGTAGGCTTTGTGCGCCATCCAGACCCATCCCGCCCCTGTCTCCCCACCCGCATTGGACTCAAAAAATTCCGCCAACTCCCTCTCAGTTTGCTCCTGGAATCTGGATTGCGATACCAAGTATTCATTAAGTCTCCAGGTATAGGGCATCCGAAATTGAACTCCCAAGTCTACCTCTAGTATGACCGCCGCGTGATCCGACCAAGTGCACGGAACAATAGCCGCTTTGTTTGAGCTGTCTAGAAGCGAATTACATATATATATTGTGTCTATACGAGAATAAGTCCCGTGTGTGGGGGAATAAAAAGTATATTCCCTCCCTCTAGGGTGCAGACCTCTCCAGGTGTCAACCAGGTCTAAGGAGTGCAGAAGTTTTAGGATTTGCCTGTTTTTTTTGGAGAAGCGATCTTTTTGTGGAGTTTTAGATCTATCTGCCACTGGATCTAATACCAGATTAAAGTCCCCTCCTATAATTAGTTTGCCCCATTCTCCCCCCTCCAGAACCCTTAAGAATCTGATCAGGGTCTTATGTGGTGCTTTCGTGGGGGCATAGAAGGAGGCCAGTGAAACTGGAGAACCCAAAAAGATGTAATAGCCCTCCCGATCCACTATCTTAGTCGTCATTTGAAATTGGAGGCTCTTATGGAGCAAAATCGCCACTCCTTCTTTTTTGGAGACCTGGGTAGAGTAGTAAAAATGAGGATCATTTTTGTCGAGGTAGGTTGGGGCTTTATTCCTGGCGAAATGTGTCTCCTGTAAGAAGATCACCATGGGGTTAAGGGTCTTATAGTATAGGAAAGCCTTCCTTCGCTTGAAGGGGGAGTTGAAACCCTTCACATTATGGGTAAGTAATGTCATCGGTGTGGTCAGGGGTAAACTTGAGGTGTATATATCTGGTGCATTAGTGTAGCCTTACCCTTCCGGAGGAGCGCCGAAGAGGGAGTGCAGAGCGTATTTCCCCCTCTGGGAGACAGGAGTGGTTGAGCCCGGCCAAGAAGAGGTCCAGTATGATTAGCTCTGTGGGGGGAAAAGAGGCATGAGTATAAGTAGTGCAGAGGCGGTCCCAAGAGGTCTAAGGGAGGCAAGATTATACCAAACAAGTCTGGTAGTGTCTCAGAACTATTAGAACCCAACTCAGTAGGCTGAAAGGAGATCCTTTCCAATAGTACCAGGGGTCCTCCACTCTCTGAGGCCAGGCAACTTGGCCCACTGTCCAGCAGACAGGCCGCCGCCTCTACCCCAGCTATGTAGAGTGAACCCTGATTTGGTTCAAAATCCCCTAAACAGCCAGAGAGAAAGATATAACAAGTATGTGGAAGCACTAGGTGGCAGGTTTCGGTTAGGCAGTAGGGGGGAGTACAGGGGCAAGAGAGGCCATGCTGATAGGTGACAAGGAGAAGAGCAGCAGTGAAGAAAACACAAAGGGAAGAGACTACAGTTGCTGCCAAGAGGTCTGGCTGTCCTAAGACCACCCGCCCTGTCTTAAGCATTCTACCCTCTTAGAACACTAGAGCCTCAGTTCCAATTCCCGCCGGCAAGGACAAGCAAAAGTAATCTAGAGAAGCATTAAGGAAACAGAATAAAGACAGAACCATGAATAGCTTATTTAAACATTAACAACATAATGTTTTATCTTAACTAAGAGCAGAGTAAACCTTTAGACCCGGTCCAGTGAGGAAAGATCCTGACGGACTGACTATACTGTCTGCATGTGTATTAAAACTTATAGCTTTATGAGGGGGGCGTGGCTAAGCCGGGCAGGAAGAGGGTGCACGGAGCTGGAGCTCTGCACCGAGTGGGCTTATTTATGGGATAAATCCCTTATTTTGCCCCAAGAATACGGCACAAAAGCCCAGAGGAGGCTCCCCCACCTCCACCACAATATCTGGGCGCGTTCCGCCGTTGCCTGCGACTTTCCAGGCAGGAGGACCTGGGATTTTGGCCTGCCTGGGCCTACCCACGGGATCCCAACCGGACCCTGCATGCTCTGCAGCACCAACCATCGGCTGAAAACCGGGATCGGTGCCCTGAGGAGCCCTGGTAACCCTGGAGGTGTCTGGGAGGCAGACAGGCAGTGCAGACGCAGCTGCTGCAGGAGAGGTCGCAGCAAGACGCCGGGAGCCGGTGCTGCAGTGTGAGGCTGGCCAGACAGGAGCAGCGGCGCATTGATCCCCAGCTCATCAGCTTGGCAAGGGGCTTGAAGAGCCCTGAGACCCCAGAAGACCGCCAGGGGGGTAAGTCGGGCATCAGCCCCGCACCTGAGAGCAGGGGAGCAGCAGGGGGACACTCAGGGCCCTGCAGAGGGAGGTGCACTACTAGGGGCCACCAGGTCACACAGTAAACCCCACAGCTAAACCCCCTGAGGAGCCATACACAGCCCAGGCCTTGGAGGACAGGGATCAGAGGCCCCCCTGGGATTCCCTAGGAGATAAAGACTGTGCACTATCTGTGAATAGCAACAGCAGCTTGACTACCATATTGTGTTTTCTTCCCTTTTTATTCTTGAACCCAATCTGCATACCAACACTGCTACAGCTCATTTCCTCCTTATATAACTGCCGCAACCGCACCTTAAATACTGGGTAGGCAAAACAACTTGCCAGGCTCACTGATCAATTTGGATAAAGCAATAGCACCGCCTAGTGGCATACTGAGACCAGTGCGGCTTAAAACTCATTTCAAGTCCTGCACTGAAAAGTTTGCACAGATCACACTTGGTGGGACTCTGATAAATACACAACCCAGATCTGCTGGGGGCACTGAACTGCGGGGCATATCAGCCTAAGGAGATGTAGCTGAAGGAGCCGAGCACAGTTCCCGCCGGCAGGGCCTGAGAGATGCCAAGATCTCAGTACAGAATCTAGATATGAACAGACAAGACAGACTACAACAGACCTAAATACTTGAGAGGTAAAAGCTAATACGGAGTGACCCCTCCAGTGGAATCCATCCGTTGTCTGGACACTCAATGGCTACCCCGGGTAGAAGCAGCTCCATAAAAATGGTGAAAAACAAAAAGTCATTAACATCCAAAAAAATTGACGAACATTTCAAGGCTTCAGAAACACAGGTGGCACTGATGAAGGATCCTGTCTCGGAGCAATCTGACACCTCTGACCTGGATCCCCTGGAGGGGGCCCCACAGCCTGAAGTCTCCATCAACAGCGATTCAATGGCAAGAATTGAGGCTCTCCTGGCCTCTCACATAGACAGGGCGGTCATATCTTTGCAGAAAGACATACATGAGATTGGCCAAAGGACCCATCAACTTGAAGAGACCGTTGACCAAGTGGTAGAGGCCCAGGAGAGAGACAGGGCCACCATTGCGGATAACACCTCCCGTATTTGTGGCATAGAAGATAAACTGGAGGATTTGTAGAATAGATCCAGGCGATTCAACCTGAGGATTAGAGGCGTGCCTACGGCAATAGTCGACCTTCCTCGCTACCTTAAGGCCACGATCGACGAGATCCTCTCAGTTCATCCAGACCACGAATGGGAAGTGGAGCGTGCCCATAGAGCTCTTGGGGGAAGTCGTAACCTAGACCTTCCCAAAGACATCATTGTCAGGCTACTACGCCAACAATCAAGGGATCTAATCCTGGCAACTACCCGCAAGAAGGCTGTGATCACAGGCCCAGACGGGGCCAAACTTCAATTTTTTGCGGATCTCTTCCCGTCCACACTTCAAAAACGGAGGCTGATGAGGCCAGCCCTGGAAGTTCTTCTCCACCACGGCATCAGGTACCGTTGGGGATTCCCATTTGCCCTTATTTTTTCAGTATGGAGCATCCAGTATACAACACGTTCTCTAGAAGACTGCCAAGAACTTCTGAAGAGTCTGGATCTCTCTGGGGGGGACCCGACCTCGACATCACCTGCATCAACAGCTTTACCTCTCCCGAAAAGGCAATGGTCTGAAGTGACCAGGCACAAGAGGCCCACTGACCAAGCCTCAAGGACCACTCATAGACGACCCTCCCAGATCATGGACTCGTAAATGCAATAATTCAGCTGCTGCCAACTCCAGTGACTTTCAAACAGGCTGGTCCGCTTGAAAAGACAACTGGCTAGCAAAGACTTATTTCAGCATCCTAAGGATTTACAAGGGCTTAAAAACACCATATCAAAATTCCCTGGTAGAGACTAACATGGAAGCCCCCTGGAACTGACCTAGCCTTTTTCCAGGACGAGTTATTTTTCTTACTTTTTTTACTTAGGTCCTCAAAGGAGCCTGGGGCCCTTAGCGGGGCCATGTTTACCAAAGACTTTTGGAATGTTACTAACCCATGTTTTGCTTTTCCTCCCCTCTTCAGCAGGTTTTAGCTGACTGATAAAGCTATAAGTTTTAATACACATGCAGATAGTATAGCCAATCCGTCAGGATCTTTCTTTACTGGACCGGGTCTAAAGGTTTACTCTGCTTTAGTCAAGATAAAAAATTATGTTGTTAAACATTTAAATAAGCTATTCATGGTTCTGTCTTTATTCTGTTTTCTTAATACTTTTCTAGGTTACTTTTGCTTGGCCTTGCCGGCGGGAATTGGAACAGAGGCTCTAGGGTTCCAAGAGGGTAGAATGTTTAAGACAGGACAGGTGGTCTTGGGACAGTCAGACCTTTTGGCAGCAACTGTTCTCTCTTCCCTCTGTGTTTTCTTCATTGCTGCTTTTCTCCTTGTCACCTATCAGCATGGGCTCTCTTGCCCCTGTACTCCCCCCTACTGCCTAAACGAAACTTGCCACTTGGTGCCTCCTAGTTCTTGTTATCTCTTTCTCTCTGGCTGTTTAGGGGATTTTGAACCAAATCAGGGTTTGCTCTACATAGCTGGGCTTGAGGATGAGGCCTGTCTGCTGGACAGTGGGCCAAGTTGCCTGGCCTCAGAGAGTGGAGGACCCCTGGTACTATTGGAACGGATCTCTTTTCAGCCTACTGAGTTGGGTTCTAGTAGTTCTGAGATACTGCCAGACTTGTCCGGTATAATCTTGCCTCCCTTAGACTTCTTGGGACCGCCTCTGCACTACTTATACTCATGCCTCTTTTCCCCCCACAGAGCTAACCATACTGGACCTCTTCTTGGCCGGGCTCAACCACTCCTATCCCCCAGAGGGGGAAATCCGCTCTGCACTCCCTCCTCGGCGCTCCTCCGGAAGGGTAAGGCTACATTAATGCACCAGAAATATACACCTCAAGTCTATCCATGACCGCACCAATGACACTACTTACCCATAATGTGAAAGGTTTCAACTCCCCTTTCAAGCGAAGGAAGGCTTTCCTATACTATAAGACCCTTAACCCCATGGTGATCTTCTTACAGGAGACACATTTCGCCAGGAATAAAGCCCCAACCTACCTCGACAAAAATTATCCTCATTTTTACTACTCTACCCAGGTCTCCAAAAAAGAAGGAGTGGTGATTTTGCTCCACAAGAGCCTCCAATTTCAAATGACAACCAAGATAGTGGACCAGGAGGGCTATTACATCATTTTAAAGGGGACGATTCTGGGTTCTCCAGTTTCACTAGCCTCCTTCTATGCCCCCACGAAAGCACCACATAAGACCCTGATCAGATTCTTAAGGGTCCTGGAGGGGGGAGAATGGGGCAAACTAATTATAGGAGGGGACTTTAATCTGGTATTAGACCCAGTGGCAGATAGATCTACAACTTCACAAGAAGTTCGCTTCTCCAAAAAAAACAGGCAAATCTTAAAACTTCTGCACTCCTTAGATCTGGTTGACGCCTGGAGAGGTCTGCACCCCAGAGGAAGGGATTATACTTTTTATTCCCCCACACACGGGACTTATTCCCGTATAGACACAATATATATATGTAATTCGCTTCTAGACAGCTCAAACAAAGCGGCTATTGTTCCGTGCACCTGGTCGGACCACGCGGCGGTCACACTAGAGGTAGACCTGGGAGTTCAATTTCGGATGCCCTATACCTGGAGACTTAATGAATACTTAGTTTCGCAATCCAGATTCCAGGAGCAAACTGAGAGGGAGTTGGTGGAATTTTTTGAGTCCAATGCGGGTGGGGAGACAGGGGCGGGTTGGGTCTGGATGGCGCACAAAGCCTACATAAGGGGGGTGTTTATCAAGCTAGCCTCCCAATTTAGAAAACAGAACAGGCTAAAAGAAAAGGAGCTATCAGGGAAACTATCTCAGTTGGAGCGGCAACATCAGCTTTCTCCCTCGATAGCTTTAAGGAAATAGATAAGGCCAGGCTAGAGCTGGATAGTATTCTGACCATAAAAAAGGATAAGGCATTAAGGAGGACTCAACATTTGTTTTATGCCAAGGCGAATAAACCTGACAAGCTACTAGCAAGGAGCTTAAAAGCTAAATATGCTCAAGCCAGGGTATCCCAAATCAAAAATAGGAAAGGCGATCTCACCTACAGCCAAAATGAAATCCAGGAGGTCTTTAGGGACTTTTATAAAAATATTTACTCCACTCAGAAATTGGCCTCAGAAAATGTTATTCATTCCTACCTAAACTCCCTTGATTTGCCCCAAATTTCACCCCTGGACTTACAAAATTTGAATAAAGATGTAACGTTCAAAGAAATTTTAGATGCCATTAAAGAACTGAAGCTAGGGAAGTCCCCCGGTCCGGACGGGTTCACTAACATCTATTACAAAAAGTTCTCGGAAATTCTGGCCCCCCATTTATGTAGTCTCTTCAATTCAATTCTAAAAGGAGAGACAACTCCCCCAGAGCTGAATCATGCGGACTTGACACTCTTCCCCAAGGAGGGCCGGGATCCAAAGGAAGCTAAAAATTATAGACCAATCTCGCTTCTTAATGGGGACGTCAAACTGCTGGCCAAAATTTTCTCCCAGAGGATCTCGATCTTCCTACCCGCCTTAATACATAAGGACCAATCAGGCTTTATTCCAAACAGGCAGACTAGTGATAACATCAGGAGGACTTTAAATGTCATTCATTTGGCCAGGGCTAGGGGTCTCCCTGTGTGCCTACTCGCATTGGACATCGAAAAGGCGTTCGATACCCTGGAATGGCCCTTCCTATTTGCCACTTTGGATAAGTTTGGGTTCAGAGGAAACTTCTTAAACCTGCTGCGTACTTATTATACACTCCCCAGGGCCACACTAAAATTGCCTGGTTCTCATACGGCCTGTATTAAAATCGTGAGAGGTACGAGACAGGGCTGCCCATTGTCTCCTCTTCTCTTTGCTCTGGCCATTGAGCCTTTGGCTCAGGCGATCAGAGTTAACTCCTCTATAGAGGGGGTGCGGGTGGGACACCAGCAACTAAAATGCTCCTTGTTTGCTGATGACCTGCTTTGCACCCTTTCGAACCCTAGCTCTTCTGTAGGCGCCCTGATGGACACGATAGGAGTCTTTAGCAATTTGTCAGGCCTGAGGTTAAACCAGGACAAGACAGAAGCTTTGAGTGTTGGGATCCCTTTGGATATTTTGAATCACCTGAAGGGAGTACACAAATTTCTATGGCCCCCCTCACACATCAAATATCTAGGGATTAATTTGACCAACTCATTAACTAATTTGTATAAAGCTAACTATCCACCTCTTTATAGGGCTCTGCGGCGAGACCTGGAAAATTGGACAAACCGACATATCTCATGGACGGGTAGAGTAGTCACGGTTAAAATGAATATTTTGCCGAGGCTGCTCTATCTTGCCAGGACGCTGCCAATCCAGATAAAAAATACAGAATTGGCCCGCTTCCAGACCCAAGTGTTTAAGTTCATATGGAGAAATAGACCCCCTTAGATAGCGAGAAAAACGATGTACGTACATAAATCCAAGGGGGGCCTATCTTGTCCTAATTTCCTGAGTTACTTCAGAGCAGCCCAGCTTGCCTCTATCCCACTAGCTCACTCCATTCCACTTCAACCAAACTGGGTCTTTGTAGAGGAGTTGCAGATGGCCCCGCTTACGTGGGGTATTATCCTGTGGGCTCCAGGTGCAAGCGCTTTTTACTCTAGAATACAGAACCCCATAACTAAGTTTACATTGAGAGTTTGGATCTGGGCTAGGAGGAAATACAAACTGACTTACCCGGTTTCTCCCCTCACATCGATCTTTACATTGCCCTCCTTATTAACCACCATCACTGCAGAGTCCAAGGAATATTGGACTTCGCATGGTCTGGATAAGCTGGGGGCTTGGTTTGAGGGAGGGATTATGAGAACTTCAGAATCCATGATTAGGAACTTCGAGGTTCCACACCGGGAACACTTAAGTACATTAAAATAAGGAGCTGGATTGATGAGATACAAAGAACCCATGGACCCCCGAGGAATTCTTGTATGTCGGTGGTGTGTAAGAGTGAGGCCCTGTCCAAAGGAATCTTGGGGTCAATATACCAAATCTTCAATAGTCCACCAAGCACTTGGAGGCCTTCCTTTGTATCGAGGTGGGAGTTGGACCTAGGGCAAATTTGGGATGGGAATAAATGGGCTGAATCCTTAACGAACCTATCTAAGGGTTCAATTAATTATAGTTTATTAGAAACCTCCCTTAAGATTTTACATCGGGCATATACAACTCCAGTTCGACTAAATAAGATATCCCAAACAATGCCAGATAGATGTTTTAGGGGGTGTCACGGAAGGGGAGACTTCATTCATACTTGGTGGAGCTGTCCTAAGGTATTTAAAATTTGGTCTGAGACGACCAATCTAATTTCGCTAATACTCAAAACCCCACTCCAACCATCAATAGCAGTCTGTCTCCTGGGAGCACGCTTCTCAAAATTGGGAAGGGAGGGGAATAAACTGGCCCAACTGATATTTCTAGCAGCTAAGAACACCATCGCAAGACGATGGAAGAGTAGGGATATTAATTTCCATGATGTAACAAACAAAATAAACTTTATTTGCATTAATGAGCGGATGACCCATATCATATCAGATACACATCACTGCTTCCTGGAGGTTTGGGAACCCTGGATTCTATTCACAGACAGTAATATATAATAACTAAGTTAAGGGAACACAATAAAGAAGCCATTCCTGATGTGCGGCTGGGGAGTGGAGTGTGGAGCGGACGGGGAGAAGTGGTGAGAGGACCCGGAGAGATATTCCTTCAGTACGCCAAAGGTACAGGGGGGGAGGATGGCTACCTTAAGATTGGCTGAGCGGGGAATTAATGGGGGATGACACCCCACCATAGGTGTTATATAATGTCACTTGTTTTTTTTCTATTTTCTTTTCTTTTAACATATTTCCTGCTGCTCAGGTTCATCCATGGAAATGTGAATTAATGCAATTTGAGCAATGTGACTTTATAAGCTGTATATATTGCTTGAGTATTAAGAAACTAGTGTGAATATTTTTGGACAGAATCACTAAAAAAAAGAAAAAGAGTTGGAATGGAGTTTTTATTTAAATGGAATGGTTTTAATATATTAGCAATATGATGTTAGTTATAAGACAACATGTGGACTATGTTTTTCATTATTCTTTTTGTTTTGTCATTGCAATTCCAGAACTTCTCAATAAAATTTATGTTATAAAAAAAAAAACTTATAGCTTTATCAGTCTGCTAAAACCTGCTAAAGAGGGGAGGAAATGCAAAACATGGGTTAGCAACATTTCAAAAGTCTTTGGTTGACATGGCCCCGCTTGGGGCCCAGGCTCCTTTGAGGACCTATGTAAAAAAGTAAGAAAAATAACACGTCCTGAGAAAAGGCTAGGTCAGTTCCAGGTGACTTCCGTGTTAGTCTCTATCAGGGAATTTTTGTGTATGGTGTTTTTAAGCCCTTGTAAATCCTGTGGATGCCGAAATAAGTCTTTGCTAGCCTGTTGCCTTTTCCAGCGGACCAGCCTGTTTGATAGTCTCTGGAGATGGCATTAACTGAATTATTGCATTTGCGAGTCCATGATCTGGGTGGGTCGCCTATGAGTGATTTTTGAGGCTTGGTCAGTGGGCCTCTTGTGCCTGGTCACTTCAGACCATTGCCTTTTCGGGAAAGGTAAAGCCGCTGATGCGGATGATGTCGAGGTCGGGTCCCCCCCAGTAAGATCCAGACTCTTTAGAAGCTCTTGGCATTCTTCTAGAGAACGCGTTGTATACTGGGTGCTCCCCACTGAGAAAATAAGGGCAAATGGGAATCCCCAACGGTACCTGATGCCGCGGTGGAGAAGGACTTCCAGGGCAGGCCTCATCAGCCTCCGTTTTTGAAGTGTGGAAGGGGAGAGATCTGCAAAAAAATTTAAGTTTGGCCCCGTCTGGGCCTGTGATCACAGCCGTTTTGCGGGTAGTTGCCAGGATCAGGTCCCTAGATTGTTGGCGTAGAAGCCTGACAATGATGTCTTTGGGGAGGTCTAGGTTACGACTTCCCCCAAGGGCTCTATGGGCACGCTCCACTTCCCATTCGTGGTCTGCATGACCTGAGAGGATCTCGTCGATCGTGGCCTTAAGGTAGCGAGGGAGGTCGACTATTGCCGTAGGCACGCCTCTGATCCTCAGGTTGAATCGTCTGGATCTATTCTCCAAATCCTCCAGTTTATCTTCTATGCCACAAATACGGGAGGTGTTATCAGCAATGGTGGCCCTGTCTCTCTCCTGGGCCTCTACCACCTGGTCAACGGTCTCTTCAAGTTGATGGGTCCTTTGGCCAATCTCATGTATGTCCTTCTGCAAAGATATGACCGCCCTATCAATGTGAGAGGCCAGGAGAGCCTCAATTCTTGCCATTGAATTGCTGTTGATGGAGACTTCAGGCTGTGGGGCCCCCTCCAGGGGATCCAAGTCTGAGGTGTCAGATTGCTCCGAGACAGGATCCTTCATCAGTGCCGCCTGTGTTTCTGAGGCCTTGAAATGTTCGTCAATTTTTTTGGATGTTAATGATTTTTTGTTTTTCACCATTTTTATGGAGCTGCTTCTTCCCGGGGTAGCCGTTGAGTGTCCAGACATCGGATGGATTCCACTGGGGGGGTCACTCCGTATTAGCTTTTACCTCTCAAGTTTTTAGGTCTGTTGTGATCTGTCTTGTCTGTTAATATCTAGATTCTGTAGTGAAATCTTGGCATCTCTCAGACCCTGTGCACAGTTCTTTCAACTACATCTCCTTAGGCTGATATGCTCCGCAATTCTGTGCCCCCAGCATATCTGGGTTGTGTATTTATCAGAGTCCCACCAGGTGTAGTCAGTGCAAACTTTTCAGTGCAGGTGTTGAAATGAGTTTTAAGCTGCACTGGTCTCAGTATGCCACTAGGCGGTGCTATTGCTTTATCCAATTTTATCAGTGAGCCTGGCTAGTTGTTTTGCCTACCCAGTCTTCAAGGCGCGGTTTCAGCAGTTATATAAGGAGGATATGAGCTTCACCAGTGTTGGTATGCAGATTGGGTTCAAGAATAAAAGTGAAGAAAACACAATATGGCAGTCAAACTGCTGTTGTTATTCACAGATAATGAACAGTCCTTATTTCCTAGGGATTCCCAGGGGGTCCTCAGATCCCTGTACTCCAGGGCCAGGGCTGTGTATGGCTCCTCAGGGGGTTTAGCTGTGGGGTTTACTGTGTGACCTGGTGGCCCCCAGGCCACCTCCCTCAGCAGGGCCCTGTGTCTCCCCTAGCTGCTCCTCTGCCCTCCGGTGCGGGGCTGACGCCCGACTTACCCCCCTGGCGGTCTTCTGGGGTCTCAGGGCTCTTCAGGCCCCTTCCAAAGCGGGTGTGCTGGGTATTAATGCGCCGCTGCTCCTGTCTGGCCAGCCGCACACTGAAGCGCCGGCTCCCGGCGTCTTGCTGCGGCCTCTCCTGCCGCAGCTGCGTCTGCACTGCCTGCCTTCCTCCAGGACACTTCCAGGGCTACCAGGGCTCCTCAGGGCACTGATCCTCCGGCCCTACCGAGCACGCAGGGTCCGGTTGGGATCCTGTGGGTAGGCCCAGGCAGGCCAATGTCTCGGGTCCTCCGGCCAGGAAAGAGCTCCAGCTCCGTGCGCCCTCTTCCTGCCCGGCTTAGCCACGCCCCATCGGAAATTGAATTTTTTAAGTGCAGTGGGGGTCTGATCTATGCCCATCGGGGACCCCCGCTGCAAGGGGTTAATGTGGGGGGGCTGCTGGGGTCCCTATGGACCCCTGAAAGCAAGTGTTTAATGCGCATCATTTCTGGGATCCCGAAGGGGACCTCCAGCATAGAGGAGGGTTAATTGTAGGTGCCAGGGGGGTACTTGGAGTACCCCCCATGTCAGGGCTTGTATGTAGGACTGCCATGGAGGTCCCGTTCAGGACCCCGAGGCAATTGATGAGGTGGGGGAGCCTGCGAGATCCTCTTGCAGGCTGTCACTCCTCATGCACTGTTTCTACGTGTTGACAAGGACGTCCGTGCTGCGTAGCTCACACGTTGCTTGCAGCAGGGTTAATTTATTGGAGTAACTTTTCAGAATTTGCAGCACGTAGGGCTTAAGTACAAACCTTGTATCTAAGAGGCTGGAATTTAATAGGGCTCTATATGTTGTGTTGCTGCCCTTAGTCTGTTTAAAATCTGCCCTTTTAAAATTAAGAGTTTTTGCTGGCCCTTTACAGTTTTTTTTATTTTTTATTACAATCTCAAATTAGACTGTGTTGTGATCACTGTTTCCCAAAGGTTGCCCTATTTCATCGTTGGATACCATATCAATATTATTTGTGATAACTAAATCCAATAGCCTTATTTCTAGTAGGCTCTTGTATTACCTGGGTCAGATAATGATCCGTGAGTGTACTCAAGAACCTGCTCCACTTTACTGAACTGCTGGTCTCATTTATCCAGTTAATTTCAGGGTAATTAAAATCTCCCATTATTAGAACTTGCTCATGCTTAGCTGCATTTACGATCTGTAATAATAATTGCATTTCCTCGCTTTCAATTATATTTGGGGATTTATAGCATACTTCAGCTAATATTCTTTTGGAATTTGCTGCTCCGCTCTTTACCTCTACCCACAAACATTCAACATTACCGCTAGTTCCAGCATAAATATCTTCTCTCACTATAGGCTTAAATTCAGGCTTAACATACAGACAAATCCCTCCTCCTCTTTTACCATTTCCCCTGTCTTTCCTAAATAGGTTATAACCATCCAGATTAACAGTACAGTCATGAGATTCATCCCACCGTGTTTCAGTAATGCCTATTAAATCCCATTTTTCATTAATTGCCAATAATTCTAACTCTCCCATTTTTTCCTGGCAAGCTTTTAGCATTAGCAAGCAAACGCCTTATGCTATGAGTTTGCAGTTTTGAAGTGCCTGCCTCTGTACTTGAGTTACTTAATAATACCTCCCTATTTGCTATACTAACCCCATCTGACATTTCTTCCCCCATGAGTAGTTATTCCAACCCTTATCTCCTCTAAACTTCTACCCCATTACAATCATCTAGTCCCTCCCCCCACTTACTAGTTTAAAAACACCTCTAGCATTTCTAACATCCTATCCCCTAGCACATAAGCTCCCTCATCGTTAAGGTGCAATCCATCCTATTTCTTTCATTTCAGCTCCCACACACCACCTTGAAATCTCTCCTCTGAGTTTTGCTAACATTGCTACAAGCTTCCAGACACCATCTTGAAATCTCTCCTCTAGCTTTTGCTAACATTGCTACAAGCTCCCAGTTACTCAACCACCACGGTCACTAACAATGTTTCCTCACCTTCATCTCATCTACTCCATGCACCTACACACTGTGTCATAATGCTCTCTCACTTTTTTCTCCTCCTCATCTTCTACTGCCTCTCTCTCAGACTTTCATTTGCAGCCTCTCCATATCATGCCCCCAATATTATAACCATCTCACCTTCCTTGCTATCCTCTCCCCTTCTCTGCTCCCACGAGCTACACAATCTCAACCCTTCCCTAACACTCATAAGCAGAAACATCACTGTAAGTCCCACTCCCATATTCTCTCGCTCTCACTTCTCCCTCTCCTGGCTGCTGGAGACATATGCCCTAACCCAGGCCCTTCTCTCATTTCTACCTGTTTCTCAGCCACGCTCTGCCCCAAGAGCAGCAAACACCCGAAACACCCAGAATTTGATACCCATCAATTGTCACAAGCCTCACTTTCTCTCATCCAACATTCCTACACTGATACTTGGCGACTTCAACATTGCCATTGATACTCCCACCTCACGAGCAGCCGCCAAACTGCTTGCACTCACCTCTTCCCTCTGCCTCTCACAACTTACAGATTCTTCAACTCACCATGCTGGATACTCTCTTGACCTTATTTTCCCCAATATTAGCCCTACCTTCAACCCAGTCATCCACCCACTCCCTCTATCTGGCCATCACCTCCTTACCATCAACTTCACCACACCTTCCTCTCGTCACTCTTCTTCAACCCCAGCACGCTACAACTCTACTCTCTCTTCCACCCTTGACACCTTTGCCCCATAAACAAGCGCAGACACCCATGATCTCATCCACAACCATGGCGCACTTCTGAATGACTATGGAGGAAATCACGCTCCACAGCAGATTTCCTTCACTACAAGTTTATGCTATGTTCCTACTCCTCCGCCATCAACCTGGACAAACAGCACTACTTCACATCACTAATATCAACTCTGTCCTCCAACCCAAACGTCTGTTTGCCACTTTCAATACTCTCCTCCGCCCACAACCTCCTCACATCCATTCCTGTCTCGCGGCTGAAGACTTTACCAACCATTTTACACATAAAATTCAAACTATCCGCAATGTACTCTCCTCTCATAGTGGCTCACACACGCCACCCTCTCACCTAACCAACAATACCCAGTCTTCTCCCCTCCCCATTCCCACAGCCACTTTGAACTACTTTACCCCTGCAACAGAGGATGAAGTCTCCATCCTAATATCATCTTCTCAACTCACTACCTGTCCTCTGGATCCTATTCCATCTGGCTCATTATTCCCCTCTCTACTACACTAATCCCAGCTCTCACACACATCTTCAACCTTTCCCTAAACACTGGTACGTTTTCATCTTCTCTAAAACATGCCCTAATTACACCCGCCCTTAAGAAACCCTCATCCGATTCTGATGTTGCATCTAACTATCGCCCTATCTCTCTACTTCCCCATGCTTCCAAACTACTGGAGCGGCTCGTCTATAAGCGCCTTACCAGCTTCATCTTCTCTAACTCTCTTCTGGACACCTTCCAATCCGGCTTTTGGCCACAACACGCCACTGAGACAGCCCTCACAAAAATCACCATACCATCCATTTTGCTTCTTCTGGACCTCTATGCCGCCTTTGACACAGTTGACCTTCCCCTTCTACTCCACATTCTCTCCTCTCTCGGCATTCAAGACACTGCTCACTCGTTCTCATCATACCTCCAAGAACGATCATTTAGCGTCTACTTCTCCAGCACCTCTTCTTCTCCTCACCCCCTTTCTGTTGGCGTACCCCAAGGATAAGTCCTAGGCACCCTCCTATTCTCCATCTACACATTCTCACTTGGTACCCAAATAAACTCTTTTGGGCTTCATTATCATCCCTATGCAGATGACACCCAAATCTACCTCTCAGCGCCAGATCTATCCCCCTCTCTTCTAACACACGTCTCCAACTTCCTCTCTAGGATATATCTTCTTGGATGTCCACCCACCAACTCAAAGTCAACATGTCTAAGACTGAACTCCTGATCTTACCTCCCTCTCCCACAGCTTCAATTCCTCATATCTCTCTCACTGTTAACAATGACATTGTCACCCCCACCTCCCAAGCCCGTTGTCTTGGAGTTCTACTGGACCCCACTCTGTCTTTCATCCCTCACATACAGTCACTAACTAAATCTTGTCTTCTCCATCTAAAAAACATCTCCAGAATTCACCACTATCTCACACAAGACACAACTAAAATCCTAATACACTCTCTCATCATCTCTCGACTAGACTACTGCAAGTCGCTTCTTCTTGGCCTACCCACCACCCGATTTTCTCCACTTCAATCCATTATGAATGCCTCTGCAAGACTCATCTTTCATCCACAACGTTCAGTGTCTGCATCACCTCTCTGTCAATAACTCCACTGGCTTCCCTTAGCCCCTAGAATAAAATTTAAAATTATGACCATAGCTTTCAAAGCTCTCAACAATAGCGCTCCCCATACATCTCTGCTCTCATCTCCAAATACTCCCCCACACGCCCTTTTCCTTCTGCTAACGACCTTCTTCTTTCTACCACTCTTGTCACCTACTCTCACTCCCGCCTCCAGGACTTTTCTTGCGCTGCCCCTATTCTCTGGAACTCTTTGCCTCCCTTCACCAGACTATCCTCCTGCCTCACATCCTTCAAAACTTCAATAAAAACACACCTCTTTAAAGAAGCCTATAATCATGTTTTATTGCCGTAATTATGACAGTCTCATCTTCTATTGGCCGATTCAAAATGGTCGGTTACAGGCTTGCTCAATTGATACGGTTCTGGTCCACAACTGCTCCGAACCTGTGCATGGTTTACAGAGCTGGCTTCAAGATGGCAACTCACCACCCGATTTTCTCCACTTCAATCCATTATGAATGCCTCTGCAAGACTCATCTTTCATCCACAACGTTCAGTGTCTGCATCACCTCTCTGTCAATAACTCCACTGGCTTCCCTTAGCCCCTAGAATAAAATTTAAAATTATGACCATAGCTTTCAAAGCTCTCAACAATAGCGCTCCCCATACATCTCTGCTTTCATCTCCAAATACTCCCGCACACGCCCTTTTCCTTCTGCTAACGACCTTCTTCTTTCTACCACTCTTGTCACCTACTCTCACTCCCGCCTCCAGGACTTTTCTTGCGCTGCCCCTATTCTCTGGAACTCTTTGCCTCCCTTCACCAGACTATCCTCCTGCCTCACATCCTTCAAAACTTCAATAAAAACACACCTCTTTAAAGAAGCCTATAATCATGTTTTATTGCCGTAATTATGACAGTCTCATCTTCTATTGGCCGATTCAAAATGGTCGGTTACAGGCTTGCTCAATTGATACGGTTCTGGTCCACAACTGCTCCGAACCTGTGCATGGTTTACAGAGCTGGCTTCAAGATGGCAACTCGCGACCTAGAGCAATTGAATAGCTTTGCAAACGGAGACCAATGGAAGCCTGCAAATTGATCACAGACAGGCGGCTGTCTGCAATCAAGTTACGGGCTTAGAACTGAATGGGGCCCATAGTTTTTAGTGAGAGTTTGAAAGTCTTGAGCCAGGAAGATAGTGGATTTGTAGCAAAAGCAATAACTACAAACCACATTTTACTTTGAAACCCAGTCATGATACCAAAAAACAGAGGCCTCTGATTATTTTCTTATTATTTTATTTTATTTAGACAAAACATGGGTTAGCAACAAAATACATAAAAAATGGCTGCTGCTGACTGACTGACTGACTACAAATATAAACAACATAGCTTTTTATAGTGAATTACATAAAGAACATAGTATAACCCATTTTACCTTTTAGAAAAATGACACATTCCAAACAACAGCCAATAAACAATTATTTATATTAGGTGATCAAATAAAATATAACACATGTGGTTAGCATGCATCAAGCATGCCTGGTACATCACACTAGATGCGCAAAAAACTCTTACTTGTTATTTCTGAGCATAGGTCAAGTATGACATCCTGATCATCCTTGAGCTATGGCCTTGTGTATTAATGAAATACATATTGTTTGTTGTCTAAATAATAGTTGATTGTCTCCTGAGAACAATTTATTATGGGAAGAAGGACTTCTTTGCAGTTATAGAATGAAAAACAATGAATTTAAGTAGAATTAACTGTTTCATACCTCACGGCCTGTAATGAAAAAAATACTGGTTCATAGCTAAAATTCTCAAGTGCTACAAAAAGTGATAAATGCTATATATTAACACAAACAATGTAAGGATATTTGCATTTCTCTACAACATTCCCCCCTATGACACTGATAGGTGTCATTTAAAGGAAGAATACAAATATGACAGGGTGCAATATTAATATAAATTTTACACATATATCTAAACAACATAAAAAAGATAAACGTATTAGGAAGTAGAGGTAAAATTTTCAGATTGGCATTGAAAGAGACTCAGGGTCCCTAAAAAATTCAGTCAGATGAGTTTCCTACAACATGTAAATATTACATTAAATCTCACTCTGCGGGAATGGGAAGGGGAGAAGACTGGGTATCTCAGTCCTTTGCACCTTTTACCTTAATACCTTCCCAACAAGAAGCATTTTGAAAGAAAATCCCAATTATACATAAAAACAATAAAAAACATATTAAAACACAATTATAATAGTCCGACATAATCAGTGGGATAATGGAAAAGCTTCTCAATAATGAAATCCATAGCATAAATTTCACAGTCCAGATATTAATGTCTGTTGAATGAAAGCTTTACAACTAGTGATTATAAAGCATAAGCAAAATAAAATCAAATCCTGATAAAAAAAAACAATAAATCCATAAAAATAAGTAAGCATCTGTTTGATCTATTCCATATAACAAGGAAAGAGTCCAATGGGGTGGAAGAAAACAACCACATATGCTGTTATATGTTACCAAGAGATAGTCCAGATTGCGGTGCCATAGATATAAAAGTCCAGATATGTAAAATAAAACACAATGGTTAATATAGACAAAATGGCCTAACTTAATTCTCCAACTAATTACCAATAACTAGGCCATATAGCCAATTTTATACTTATTGTCTTATGAGTCATTTAGATCATAAATTTAATTTAATAACCAATAAAGTTTGAATTATGTTATTAATAACACAGAGTGTATGCATGATAACTTCTCCTTTCCCTAATTACTCTTCTTTATCAGATGTTAGTACGTACTTGATCCTAGCAAGCTGAACAAGGTGCAGAAGTGTTAGAAGTCAAAGGACAGTAAAAAGAATGGCATGTATAGGAAAAAGCAGAAAAAGTAGAAATGAAAAAACAATAAAAACATATACTCAGACAAACTTCATACAGGTACTGTCTTACACATAACACTTAGTTAGACCCCTCTTTGTCCATACGGTATACGATAAACAGACGGATCACTTGCTTCTGGATGGTGAGATCCATTGGCCAAAGCAATAGGCCATCATGTGCAGATATGCAGGCACAAGACCAGGAGTTTGTGACTTTCTCACAGATCATTACATATTTTGTCTTTGCCAGCAGATAAATGTATTAGCGTATGGTCATGTCAATGAACAACATGGATAAACAAAACATAACACACAAAAATAATACAGAATTGGTATAATAAGGTTCTTTAACCAGATAAGATATCATACACTGATTTCTTGTGATATGTGTACTTTCCAATATCTACCTTTGAAGTAACCAGGAGATAGCGATAGTGTACATAACACATTTATTCCAACAGAGAAAAATGTCAACATGATGCTTCCCTTGAGCAAAAAAATTATAAAAAATAAATAACCTGGCAGAAAAAAACAGACCAGCAAAATAAAAAAAATAATAAGGAAAAACAAAACCTTAGAAAAAAAAGAAAACAAATAAAAAATATATTCTTAGTCAGTTGACATTTCTGACTATCCTGTACGCTTATCATAACCCATAAAATAATTCCACCTTGTTAATTGTTATCTTCAAACCTTAATAATTATTATCATGTCTTTGGAATAGGTAGTGTACTTCTAAATAGTATTCTAAAAAAATATATACTTCACTCCTGCTATAATTTTACATGGGAATCATATAACAAACTGTTCTGGTCCTTTTAAGCAGAAATAAAACTGTTTTTTTTTGTTTTCAAAACATCTCAGTGTACCACCTTGAAAGTGAGATTGCTTCTGAAAACGTTTGGCCAGTATTCAGTATAATGTAAAAAAATGTATAGCATGCAGTTGCAATGAATTTAATAATTGTACACATTTTATAATCTTTAAAACGGTTCTAACTGTAATAAAACATTAAATTATCTCTCTGTTTGTCTTTTCTTCAATAACCCAGTTCTTTAACAATAGTATATTTACCTGTAAATATATAAAAATATATAACATAAGTAGGAACCAGATCTAAATAAAACCTTTATTAACAATTATCCAAAATGGCTGACGGCATATAAACACTTCAATCAGAAATTGACCAGATTTCAGATTATATTCTCCATAACACCTTATCACACTGTCCATCAGACATAATGGACAATCCTTACAAAAAAGCAATGATATAATCTGGACACTGGTACTCTATGTGAAAGCCAATATTCAGTATATACCATACCAGCAAATCAACAGCAAATCAAGCATCACAATCCATATCACGATCAGAACATACATGACATCCCAACACATAGACACATCACAAAATTGCGTCATCTACAAGGAACATTTCCCCATCAGATAACAACCCTCTCATGTCACTTTCTACTCCATGTTCACTCACGCAACCTCAATACTCAATCAGACAGAAAGAAAACATCCACACACATAAGGACACACATGAACATCTCCAACCATAATGCACTCCACAACACTTACTTCAAACAAAGACCCCCTTTCTCCACTTGGAAAACATAATCTCTACAGAAAAAAATTCATACCAACATAAAAATCTGATGATAAATTTAACATAATTAGGATCCAGACAAACAACATAGAACATATAATTAAATAATGGTGAGTTAAAATACTTTATATGCGCATAGATCTCTTCAAATCACCTTGTAAAAATCAAAACTAAAATAATCAAATTTAGCAAATCATATATATATATATATATATATATATATATATATATATATATATATATATATATATATATATATATATATATATTTATATTTACCTATAACTTATCCTAAACAAAATTGAATCAAAATAATCAAAATAATCTCAAATTACATTTGACACTTTATGGGGATAAATACACAATATTTTCTATAATTAAGTAAAATCTCACTGAAATAACTATTTAACTTACTCATTAAATCCTTTATCTCAACAATATTTCCATAAAAAATCATTACTACACTTGCAACAGGGGTTGAGATAATGCTGGTGCAGAAAGTGCAAAACTCTTGGGACCACAACAGGGTAGGTCACTCTTAGTAGTAAATAACAACACACTTACACATACTTCTGATTAGGTGGGCAGGTAGACAATTACTCTGAGCATGGGTTACCTGATATACATAAGTAACTCATTATAATACATTATTTCATCTTATCAGGGCAACTTTTCACTTCTCGCTCAGTAGCATTAAAGTTACAAGGGAGAGGGAACCTTCTTTTCTAAATTATTTCTGAAACACAACTAAATAACAAATAATTTTGCGACAGATGTTACTTAAGGTGGACTGGGCAGTCGCTCACATCTCCTACTAACTTTAAACACATATATTAATTAATGATCTCACGGTGGACCAATTTCACCTACACAATGTCCTTCTTAATCACTTACAAAATCCTGTCTAAGGAGCAAACTTCACACAAAGGATTTACCCTTTCTTTTCAAAACCACTTTTCTACCTTCACCTCCTTACATGAAAAAACTTTTTACAAATATTCAATTACATGCTAAACTCATTGGTTTGTTGAGGGAATCTTCCAACCTTCCAAAAAATAAAAGACATAACACTTTTTTGTACACAAAAAAAATTTGCACAAACAAAATTCTACTGCTACAAAATATGCACACCTCTTGAAGCTAGAAATATGGACTTTATCAGAAGTCTAACTTTAACAAACAACACAGTTTAATTAGCTCTCTCCTATTTCAACTAGAAACACACACACTATCACTGAGGAGGAGGAGAAAGCACTGCACGCAGCGATTAATCACAGAAATGGCAAAACAAAACTTATAAATCACAAGATATGGCGGGGGGGAGAGGACGTGCAGGTGAGTCTTAAAGTAACATGCCACCTATTTCAACAGACCACAAAAACAGCATATTCTTAGACCATACAACAACAAATAAATACAATCAACTTAGATCACACAGCATGCGCATTTTACAGGAGAAAACATAATAATTTTCAAAGCACAGAAAATAAAAATAAAGCAAAACACACACTTCTTCCAAAAAAAGGTTCACAGTGTTTTGGAACAAACAGTCCACACGATCACAGACAGCTCTTAGTCTAGCTCACACTTCTAGAACAATGCAAATACAGACACTTTCTCAATTTCTCTCAGGTTCTCACACCTCACTGCACACAGTACTGACACTAAGTACTCACACTCACATACATGGGCCCAATTCCTGCATGGTTTTTATCCAATGGCCTCTTTTGTCACATCAACACCATTTAAATGTAGATTGCAAATCTGACCCTCTACCTTTTCATCAAACAGCTCCGCTTCTCAAAAACCTGTCTAGACATTCCGCCATTAAGGAAGGCAACTCCTATCTCGCCATTTATAGCTAGGCACACCTCTCACGCCATTGAAGAAAGGCAACTCCTCTGTTAACCTATATCTACAGTGCTTCTTAAGGTAACACCTTGTCAGGTACAATATCTCTTTAATATCTCTTAATTTCTGTCTCAGTAACTAACACCTTTACATGCACAACATATATATATATATATATATATATATATATATATTCTACTTATGTTAATTACACTATTTTACTTAATATCACTAATTAACTTTCTTAGGTTATCAACAACAACAACAACAAATATGATCATACCAGATTCCAGGTAGAAGTCAGTCTAGGTGAGGTAATTTTTGCGACTTTGTCCCGTCACTCCTAAAAGCTTCCAGGCTTCCATGGAAGGGACGCATGACAAGCAATCCTACACATATTTTCTCACAAAAGCGGCTCTGCAAACATTGAATTTGAATTTCAGCTGTGTCTTGTGTAAGGCAAATACGTATTTTAGAGATGTTTTTTAGGTGAAAATGAATTCATTTTGTTATTGATTCTATATGAGGAATGTAAAAGAGTGCAGGGTTCAGAAGAACCCCAAGACAACGGGCCTCAGAAGTGGGAGTGATGATGGCATTGTCAACAGTGAGTGATATGTGAGGAATAGGGACTGTCGAAGCGGGTAGGAAGATTAGGAGCTCAGTTTTTAACATATTGAGCTTGAGTTGATGGGCAGGCATCCAGGAGGATATGCTAGAGAGGCAGTTGGCAACTTGAGCTAGAAAAGAAGGAAATAGTTCTGGTACTGAGAGGTAGATTTCAGTGGCGTTTGCATATAGATGATACAGAAATCTATTTTATTAGGGTGAGGTGATTGTAAAAGACTTGCACAAGCGGTTTAGAAACCAAGGGAAAGATAAGGGATAGGGTGATAGTTAGATAGAGAAGCTGGATCGAATGAGAGTTTCTTAAGAATGGGTGTAATTATAGCGTGTTTTAAGGGTGATGGAAACTTGCATGAGTTAAGGGAAAGGTTAAAAGGATGAGTGAAAGCTGGGATAAATGTGGTAGAGAGGGGAGGGATCAGCTGTGATGGAATAGGATCATGTGGACAAGTTGTAAGATGAAAGACTAGAGTTACAGGGTCAAAGTAGTTCATAATGGATATGGGATACGGGAAGGGTGAAGAAAGAGTGTTATTGGTTTGTTGAGGGAATAAGGAGTTAGCACCACAATGAGTAGAGTGTTCATTATGGATAGTTTCAATCTTGTTTTTTAAGTGGCTAGCGAGGTCTACAGCAGGGAGACAGAAGGGTGGGAGGTGGTAGAGGGCAGAGGAGATTGAATAATGATGCAAAAAAAAAAACTTTTGGGGTTGGGGGCCAGATTGGATATTATTGATGAGAAGTAGTTTTGTATGGCACAATTGAGGGCATTGTGATAGGAGCATAGAATAAACTTGCAGTGAAGAAAATCTGTTGAAGTGCGAGATTTCCTCCATAATCGATCAGCACCATGAGAGAACCTCTGGATAAATCATGTTTGAGTAGAATGTTATGGTTGCAGTTGAGAGAGTGGGTGTCTGTCTGTGGTTATGGGGCAAGAGTGTCAAGGGTGGAAGTTAAAGTCAAGTTGTATTGTGTGGTGTCAATGTCAGGGCAAGCAAGATTGGGGAGGCGACTGAGAAGGGGTTGCAGCACATTGGAAAGATTGTGTGGGTCCAGTTTTGTGGGTCCTGGAGGCCGGGGATGAGGAAGGGTAGAGAGTTGGAGGTGTTATGAGGGTGTAGGTTAGGAGATGGTGGTCAAAAAGGGGAGTGAGGAGATGATAAGGTTGAAGATAGGGCAATGATTGGTAAAAATGAGGTCAAGGGAGTGTTCATCACGATGAGTAGGGGATTCTGTCCATCGTGAGAGGCCAATGGAAGAGGTTAGTAATTGTGCGGCTATAGGGGAGGTGGGAGTGTCAATGGCAATGTTGAAATCTCCAAGAATAAGGTAAGGCATATTGAGGGAGAGAAAGAGAGGGAGCCAGGCTGCAAAATGATCCTGTGAGAGGATGTTCTAGGCAGGCAATAGATTACAGCAAATCGCAGAGAGATGAGTGAAAAGAGGAGGATAGTGTGAACTTTTAAAGAAGAGAATTGGAGAAAAGGAATTTGGGGGATGCAGTGTAATGTGCAGCATTCAATGCACATTTTATATGCTTATATCAAGCATCCAATATCCCTGTACAGTACAGCTCTCGCATAGCTAATATTACACCTTCCCCATCCCCCAATTACACACGCAAAATGATATATCTAGACTAAGTTCATAATCAGCTCTATCTAGAATCCCACATTTTTATGTCCTTTGGCCATGAAGATTACCACTTACTCAGGCAAGAATAATTTAGTTTATGTCATTTATGTTGGACCATAGTTCTGAAGTACCCAAACATGGCTAGATTATCCTCGCTGGATCAAGTAACATATAGCGAAGTGGGCAGTTAGGGGAGTATTTGGAGAATAAATCTTATATTTAGAAGGGTGCAGTGTTATTGAGGGCTTCATATGTGAAAGTCAGGAGTTTCTACTTCTAGTGGGTATGGAAAGCCAGTGTAGATTGGCAAGGAGTAAGGGGCAGCACATGAAACGTCAGAGAGTGCCAGAGCGTGAGTGGAGGTGATAAGAGAGGTGGATAGAAGAAGGTTGTCAGCAGAGCGAAGAGGGCACTTGGGAGAGAATTTTGAGATGAGTGCAGATATATAAGAGGGTGCATATCTAACGATTGGTTAGATATGTGAGCCTAGCAGAGACTGATTGAGTTGGTGGAGATACTTCTAAGGTTAAGGGCGGTTAGGGGTGAATTGCAGTAGTCTAAGTGGGAAATGATCTGTGAATGAATTTGTATTTTGTTTGTTTCTTGTGTGTGAAAAGGATGGATTTTGGCGATATTTCTCAGATGAGTCGGTAGCTTCTGGTAAGTAACAGGATGTGGAGCGAGAAAGAGAGTGCTGAGCTTGTAGGAGGCCATCCTGGAGGAGATGTTTATTAGTGCGTCAATGGAGGCAGTGTAGATTGAGAAAAGCAAGGGACCCAAAACAGAGCATTGAGGTATGCCAACAGTGAGTGGTAATGGTGATGAAGGGGAACATAAATACGTAACACTAACAGAGCAGTTAGATAGATTAGATTGTAACCAGGATAGTGCAGTGCCACAGATGCCAAGGGAGCATAAAAGTATAAGAGGATATGTAGAGAATATTGCCTTTTTGCTTTTGCCATCAGGGAATAACAAATGAAAGGGTTTCGCTCTCTTATCTGTTGCTCTCAACAGCTTTTCTCACATTTTTAGAATCACATATATTGTTGTGAGCAAACAAGTTGTTGCTAACGCTTGCGGGCTCGCGCAGCGAGCGGCGGCCGAAGGCGCTCCTTGCCAGCAACTGCGACCCTTCGCAAAATTTACGTTAAAACGCAAACAACAAGACACAGCAACAGCGACCCTCGCAAAATTAACGCAAACAACATACAAGATACATTACCACTCATTACGAACTCGCAAAAATCGTCCGCAACTCGCGAACATGAAAACATTTAAAACACAATAAATACACACAGCACATACATAAAAAGCCTTACCTACAGCAGGAGGGAGCATCCAGGACCTCAAAAAAGCAACTTACACCTTCATTTCACTCAAAATAAAAGAATTTAGACACTAAAAAATTCTCTAAGCAAAAGAAAAAATGGCCCCCGAACAAAATGAAAAAGAGGCAAAACACCACAACAAACTCGCAAAACACTACAAAAGACCTACGGATATTCCGCTAAGACGCATATCACACATTACCCGCCATTTTACGACAATGTGGAAGTACACAACTACGCTAACGGTTTGGTCTCGCGCACGCACACTATTACACTGCACACATTCATCACGCTAATTTGAGAGAAACAGGGCACTGTCTGGACATAACTGTTTTTAAAGTGTGAATGTTTTGGTTTTTAATACCTACAATTAGAGAAAGGGAATTAGTTGTTAAGAACTCCAGTGAATATGCCAGGAATTGGTAAAAAGAAGCATATGAATAAATCCACGCTTCCCACTTGTTGTCTATTAGGGAAATTTGGTCATTTGTGGCCCCAGGATAGTTGATGCCTTGTGGTTGGTTTATTGCGTTGTCCCTACTATAATAGGTTCTCTTCTAGAATTGTAAATATGTTGTAGGTTTTTAATGTGGTGTCGTTATCACAAGAAACAATAAAGGGTAATTCCCATTTATGTTTTAATGATTATATACCCAGTGGTTCCCAAACCCCTCCTCGTGGACTCCCAGACAGGTCAGGATTTCCGTATAACAGTGTGTGTTGGACACAGGTGAGAAAATGTGAGGCTCACCTGTATTCACACACTGTTAATTCAAAATCCTGACCTGTCTGGGGGTCCCTTGGGAATCATGGGGCTTTAGAGCTGTCTGTATTAAAGAGCCTTATATGCTTGACTGCTGATCAAGACAGGGGCATCTATTGTCATTAACCCTTAACATTGCTGTTATAAACAATATTGTAATAAACTCTCTAAGCCCTAAAAAAATGTAAATAGGGGTATTTTCCACATAGGACAATTATTATAATAGCATATAAAGGTATATTATAGAACAACAGCACTTAATAGATAAGGTAAAGCGCCTTTTATCACTGCACCATTATCCTACAGTTTATTATAAAGCAGTGAAAGGAAAAGGCAGGGCTCTGCAACATCTCTCAGCAGACACACACCTCCTGTGTCTGGTCCCTCCCAGGAAGCTGTGACAAGCTCTCTCAGCAGCTCTCCATCCAGGACCATGTAGCTTTCATTATAACAGTCATCCCAGCTGCCATCTTCCTGTCATACCCTGTATCCCCAGCAGATCCTGTATCCCTCTCATGAATGTACAATCTGTACCAATCCCCTCCCCTACACTCTCCCTTTTGTTCACTTAAGGAGGCTGGTGTACTTAAAGGCAAGTGGAAGGTTCCTGAATTTTACCAGGTATATAATATACTTTTTTATCTATTTACTTTTATTAAGAGATGGTTATAAGCTCTGTTTTTACGGCCTAAATTCAAATAAATATTATCTGCTTGGGGCTGCCTTCTGCAGCTCACGAAGACACAGACTCATACTAACTAATCAGTGGCTATCTCTCAGCAGTATGCTGCAACATGCTGAAGAGATGTCATCCCTGATAAGCTAGGACACTAAACTGCTCATCCAGCCCTACAGAGGCTGTGTCTGCATATGCTGTAGTGGGCAGGCCCATACAGGAAGCATTTGTTTTTTTTTAAGCAGAATTTATAAGCACTTCCTAATAAAATAAAGTACCTACAAATAAATGGATACTTATGTATACTATATACATAGTAAAATCAAGGAACCTTCCATATCCCTTAAAGAAGAGGTCCGGTATGCAACATTAAACTTCAACAGGCCTGATATTGATCACATATTTAGAATATTTTGCAGTTGACCATTCTGATCCTCAAGCTATATATACTGTCTTTGTCACAGATAATGTAATAAAGTATTATACCACTCCATCCCTACTTTTACACACATTTACAGTGCCTTGCAAAAGTATTCACCCCCTTGCCTTTTTACCTATTTTGTTACATTACAGCCTTAAGTTCAATGTTTTGTTAATCTGAATTGTATGTGATGGATCAGAACACAATAGTCTAAGTTGGTGAAGTGAAATGAGAAAAATATATACATAAAACTATTTTTTAGAAATAGAAAACAGAAAATTGTCATGTGCTTATGTATTCACCCACTTTGTTATGAAGCCCATAAAAAGCTCTGGTGCAACCAATTACCTTCAGAAATCACATAATTAGTGAAATTATGTCCACCTGTGTGCAATCTAAGTGTCACATGATTTGTCATTACATATACACACCTTTTTTGAAAGGCCCCAGAGGCTGCAACACCTTAGCAAGAGGCACCGCTAACCAAATACTGCCATGAAGACCAATGAATTCTCCAAACAAGTAAGGGACAATGTTGTTGAGAAGTCCAAGGCAGCGTTAGGTTATAAAAAAATATCCACATTTTTGATGATTCCCAGGAGCACCATCAAATTTATCATAACCAAATGGAAAGAACATGGCACAACAGCAAACCTGCCAAGAGAGGGCGTCCACCAAGACTCACGGACCGGGCAAGGAGGGCATTAATCAGAAAGGCAGCACAGAGACCTAAAGTAACCCTGGAGGGGCTGCAGAGTTCCACAGCAAACCATCCAACTTGAAGGAGCTGAAGCAGGACGAATGGGCAAAAATCCCAGTGGTAAGATGTGGCAAGCTCATAGAAGATTTATCCAAAGCGACTTGGAGCTGTGATTGCCGCAAAAGGTGGCTCTACAAAGTATTGAATTTATGGGGTGAATAGCTATGCACATTGACTTTTTCTGTTATTTTGTCCTATTTGTTGTTTGCTTCACAAAAAAAACCCACAAACCCCCCCCCCCCCACACTTTTCCAAAGTTGTGGACATGTTCTATAAATTAAATGATGCAAATCCTCAAAAAATCCATGTTAATTCCAGGTTGTGAGCCAACAAAACACGAAAAATGCCAAGGGGGTGAATACTTTTGCAAGGCACTATACTTAGCTTAGTTTTCTGTAAATGGGATCATCAGAAATGAATTGTAATTTTTCTGTTATTTTGTCTCAGCTGCTGACAAAATATGGTGTTCTTTGGGTGTTCTTTGGGTGATGTGATGTGTTGGGTTTGCGCCAGACATAGCGTTTTTGATGGATGAAAAGTTCAATTTTATTCTCATCAGACCAGAGCACCTTCCTCCATACATTTTGGGAGTATCCCACGTGCCTTTTCGCAAACTCAAAACGTGCCATTTTGTTTTTTGCTGAAAGTAATGGCTTTCTTCTGGACACTATGCCATAAAGCCCAACTATGGAGCGTACAGCTTATTGTCGTCCTATGTACAGATACTCCAGTCTCTGCTGTGGAACTCTGCAGCTCCTCCAGGGTTACCTTAGGTCTCTGTGCTGCCTCTCTGATTAATGCCCTCCTTGCCCGGTCCGTGAGTTTTGGTGGGCAGACGTCTCTTGGCAGGTTTGCTGTGGTGCCATGTTCTTTCCATTTGGTTATGATAGATTTGATGGTGCTCCTGGGAATCATCAAATATTTGGATATTTGTTTATAACCTAACCCTGACTTGTACTTCTCAACAACATTGTCCCTTACTTGTTTGGAGAGTTCCTTGGTCATCATGGCAGTGTTTGGTTAGTGGTGCCTCTTGCTTAGGTGTTGCAGCCTCTGGGGCCTTTTAAAAAAGGTGTGTATATGTAATGACAGATCATGTGACACTTAGATTGCACACAGGTGGACATAATTTCACTAATTATGTGACTGCTGAAGGTAATTGGTTGTACCAGAGCTTTTTATGGGCTTCATAACAAAGGGGGTGAATACATACGCACATGCCAATTTTCTGTTTTCTATTTCTAAAAAATAGTTTTATGTATATATTTTTCTCATTTCACTTCACCAACTTAGACTATTGTGTTCTGATCCATCACATAAAATTCAGATTAACAAAACAATGAATTTAAGGCTATAATGTAACAAAATAGGTAAAAAGTCAAGGGGGGTGAATACTTTAGCAAGGCACTGTACATAGATTGTACATAGATAGATAGATAGATAGATAGATAGATAGATAGATAGATGTTCTGTCCTTCAGTCGTGGCCAACTTTCGTTGACCATATGAATGCATCTCACCAGACACATTTATCTGTGTTTCTGGTTGTGCTAATCCATATGGCAAAGATACTGGAGTGGGTTGCCAGTTCCTTCTCCAGTGGACTGCAATATATCTGACCTCCCAGTTATTATTAATAACTTTTATTTGTATTGCGCCAACATATTCCGTAGCACTGTACAGGGGATAAAAAAAACTCTCAGTTATGACAGACAGACAGATAGGTAGACAGATATATAATGATAGATAGATAAACAGACAGATACATGGACGGATAGATAGATAGATAGATAGATAGATACAGTGCATATCTATCTATCTATCTATCTATCTATCTATCTATCTATCTATCTATTTATCTATCTATCTCTGTATCCATATATGGTTGTCATTTCCAGTTGTTAGGAATGGATGGACCCCTTGCTGTCTATTACACCCACTGACTACGCCCACAGAAGCAGTAACTGTGCTAATCCACCTTAAGTGAACAAAGGCTACAGAGGCAGTGACAGGGCAGGGGAGGGGTCTGGTGCTGAGTGTTGGTTCATGAGCAGAGGGATACAGGAACTACTGGGGATACACCGCCTGATACTACAGCACACAGCACAAGCATGTCCTATTTAAATCCACCCCCACGTCCTCGCTGCTAGAGCCGCACTGCAAAACGCACACCTTCCCGGCTCACACTGGAGTAAGACAGCAAGGTGGAAATAAAGGGGCACCATCTGATTATTATAGGAGACGAGAAAATATGGCGAGCGACTCTCCGGCTCGCAGCCTGGATGAGATAGACCTGTCTGCACTGAGGGTAAGAGGACGCTGGGCTGCTACCACTGGGAGGGTGCTACCCCTGGGAGGCTGCAGGTTGCTCATTCACTGGGATGGATGGGAGCTGTGGTATTAATATAACATTACATGGCTTTATATATATATATATATATATATATATATATATATATATAGTTGCTGGCATTGCCATATAGTATCATTGTGATGTGCATATAGGAATCTGAAATTATATATATATATATATATATATATATATATATATATATAATGTGCCTGGCACCTGTCATGTATGGGTATGTAGTATCTCCTGTATATATGCTATAATGTATTCCTCTGTTGTAGCCTCCTAAGCATACATCCAATCCTCATTCCCATATATGTGATAAGGTCCCTTCCACCTGAAGCTGTATGGATGGATGGCAGATAGTGCAATGCTTCCCTGCCCTCCTTTATTCCTGTGTCTATAGGGGAGGCATATGGATGGCAGATCGTGCAATGCTTCCCTGCCCTCCTTTATTCCTGTGTCTATAGGGGAGGCATATGGATGGCAGATCGTGCAATGCTTCCCTGCCCTCCTTTATTCCTGTGTCTATAGGTGAGGCATATGGATGGCAGATAGTGCAATGCTTCCCTGCCCTCCTTTATTCCTGTGTCTATAGGTGAGGCATATGGATGGCACATAGTGCAATGATTCCCTGCACTCCTTTATTCCTGTGTCTATAGGTGAGGCATATGGATGGCACATAGTGCAATGCTTCCCTGCCCTCCTTTATTCCTGTGTCTATAGGTGAGGCATATGGATGGCACATAGTGCAATGATTCCCTGCCCTCCTTTATTCCTGTGTCTATAGGTGAGGCATATGGATGGCAGATAGTGCAATGCTTCCCTGCCCTCCTTTATTCCTGTGTCTATAGGTGAGGCATATGGATGGCACATAGTGCAATGATTCCCTGCACTCCTTTATTCCTGTGTCTATAGGTGAGGCATATGGATGGCACATAGTGCAATGCTTCCCTGCCCTCCTTTATTCCTGTGTCTATAGGTGAGGCATATGGATGGCACATAGTGCAATGCTTCCCTGCCCTCCTTTATTCCTGTGTCTATAGGTGAGGCATATGGATGGCAGATAGTGCAATGCTTCCCTGCCCTCCTTTATTCCTGTGTCTATAGGTGAGGCATATGGATGGCAGATAGTGCAATGCTTCCCTGCCCTCCTTTATTCCTGTGTCTATAGGTGAGGCATGCATGTTATGTCTGATGCAAAGCATGCCAGTGTTCCTCGCCCATCCAGCTTCCCTTTGTATGGCAGCAATCACCCAGAACTCACCCATTTGCATATTTACTCTTAAATCTACAGTCATATCAGTGCCAGATGAACAAAGACAACATTGTCCTAGTCATATTATTGTTGTTGAAATGGATGGAAGCTGATGTTGGCTTTGTGCAAGTGGAGAGAATGTACATTGCATTCCATTAGCAATCAGCCCCTGCCTGCCCAGGAGATCTTGAGACAATAAGATGATAGCCTAGTAACCAGGCATTTCTGCAATGCTATGGGGTCAGAGGTCTGCTGAGATAATGCCAGTAAACATGAATATATTGTGGAGTTGCTGCTTCATACCTTGAGAGCACATTGATGCTACACCCTGGGTTCCTGATACAGAAATCATCAGATGCCATTATCCCTTCCATCCATCCATTGTTAGTAAAAGGGTGCCATGTTCTTTTTGCAGACTGACATGCATATTCAAGGCAAATGTACACACAAGCACTCTTTACATGTTTCTGAAAATAGCAACATAAATACAAGTCCGTTAAACCTGTGACTTCCTAAAATCAGCCATAGTAATGCAGTAGCCATGCTGTCTTCCATGACATGTTCACATAGCTGCTGTAAAAAGAGCTTCTTTGTATATGTTGGTATCAGCCTATTCTGTGAGATTAAACATAGACAGGGCGAGTCATATTGTGTGAATGACAGCCTTATCTCTGCTTCATTGCACAGACTTGCTGGTTATCTCAACCTAGAGGCTCTTAGCGGAAATATAAAATGAAAATGCCCTTGCAACATCTCAGTAAAACGTTCTATAAACATGATCATAAAAGAACATTTGTATATCTGTCTGCACTCCCTGCAAGATTTAGCATAATTCTTTTCTTACAATATTTTCACAACTAATATATGCATAGAAGGTAAGTTTAAAGCTTTGATTTTTAGCATATTCACTTCCAACGCAGATTGTATTGTGTATTCTGGTCCATAAAACCCTGAGATTTATTGTTACGTTATACACTGTGAATGTATGACGTTGCTTGGTGGGAAATGCAGAAAGGAATAGTTATGGCTACAGACGCATAAAGGGTTAATATAATTTATGATGGTGGTAGAAGGTCAGATCCTACAGTGATGCGGCTGAGGCGTCCAGTCATTGCACAGTGCCTGAATCAGGAATCAATAGTACATTTGCTGACAGTACAACACTACTTAGAGGTTGTCTTGGAATAGTTTAGTCCTACACTAGTGATATGCCTTAAGGTTCCTGTCAGGGGTCGGGTTCACAGTAGAAACAACCTTGGGCAAAAGAACTTGTCTAAACAGTGCAGGAAGACCTCGCTTGTGCTCTCTCCTTGCAGGCGGCCTGTGAAATGATGCTCTGCAGTCAGTGGTTCCAAAGGAATTCATTTTGAAGGGTGTGAAACTGTAGTAATGTGTAGCATAATCTAATGAATATGGATTCACCTCTTCAGTAATTCATACACATGGATGGACAAAAATACCTAACACTTAAGAGTCTGTTTCTAGGAGCCTGGAAAGAACCCCTTTAATAGAGGTACAGTATAGTTTTTAAAAAAATATTAGGAGCCAACCAAGTAGGCTCCCACGAAAATGCAATTTCTGTTAAGATCTCTAGTATTCAGTATCTCTCAGGAATCAAGTCAGAAACAATACTGATTTAAGGATGGATATATATATATATATATATATATATATATATATATATATATATATATATATATATATATATATATATATATATATATATATATATATATATATATGAAAAAAGTTGGCTCAGGTTAAGACAAGTATTACTTAATAGGGTGCTACTAGGGAAACAACAGATAAATGAATGAACACTAAATATACAGGAAATCCCTATATATACACACCTATTATTATTGAATCGCCTCAGGATATATATATATATATATATATATATATATATATATATATATATATATATACATATACATACAGTTATTCCACTGCATTCTGGGAGTCTTGGCAAATGTCACCACAAAGCCTTCGCTCTTGTAATCCAATACCAGTTTAAACATTGCTTCCCTTAAGCATATGCCTGCTGTATTACACTGTTTTTAAGCAAAGCCCAGGATTTATTAGGCACAAGCCAGGAAACCTACCCACTAACCGCTGTTTCAAGGTTACTGCCTCTCATCAGTGTGGGGCCGGTTCCTATCTTGTATAGTAGATTTTGGGAGGAGGTAGTTTGCCACAACAATCATTTAATTTTTGTGTTTAAAAAGTATAATGAATACAACTTTATATGGCAGGTTACATTTTTTTTTTTTTTTTTTTAGATTGTCAGATTCTGAAATAAATCTAGTTTTATAATGAGACAAATTGTTTACTTTGTGTGATCAAGTAATAAAAAAAATAAATGACACAGTGATCCTGATAAGGGCATTGATTGTGCCATGTGTAGGAGTTTGCACACTTCCTGTAGTTCTCATGCCTTTGCTACAGTACGTTCAGCTTTACCCATCCTTCTGGCTGCACAGTGATATTGACTGAATCACAGTTTGTTCTGGGATAGTCTGTATACATCTGTACTTGATTCTGACTAGACACCGCATGCCTATCTTATATAAACAAACAACCCAAGGCAAGATTCAGTGATGTTTTGATACCTTGACTTAAATACTCATTATAATATTATATGATATTTCTCTGTATGGTGAAAAAACTATGCGTTAAAAATCTGAGCTAAGAGAAAATTGAGGCAGGATCTTGGTCCCTGGAGACATTCATTGCACTTTGATGAAGGTTGTGTGTAATAGAGGGACTTCAACGTTTCTGCAACAGACACTGCTATGTGATGTGTCTGTCTATTCTAATTACTACAGTAATAATCTGTAGTGTCTTTGCTTTTTCTAATGCTCATTGCTGCATATCACTATTAAAAATTGTCACTGCTCATAGCCTTAGTCCTGGTAAAATGGCACCTAAATTTATGATTTGCAATATTTATCAATGTGGGATACAGTCATTTCCACTCCTTTGCCTTGTTCACAGGTGACTAGGGATAAGAAACTGTTCTAAGAAAACATATTTGACATCTGCTACTTGATCCTTTGACAAGTACTAGGGATGGCAGTATATTCCAACCTTTCTTACCTATTCCAATTTTCTTTTCTGAGCTGATTTTTTTTTTTAAGATACTTTCTCAGCGGGGTGCGGCTAAACTAATTAGATTTAATTGACACTGGTATTTTAAATTGCCACATTTCATTTGTACACGACAGAAACTTGTTCTGCATTCAAGGTCTCCTCCCACTGTAGGAAAAATCAGCAGAAACCAAAATGGCAGCTTCTACTGCAACATACTTGTGTATAATAGGTAATAAATGCTGTAATAGCTTTATTTTCTGAAAGCATTATTTTAGTTAGCAAGTGTTACTTCTTCAAAAAATGGTTTAATGATATATAGTCCTTATTTTTTAAGTTGTAGTTACACATACAAATAATTGGTTAATACCAAAGTAACCTTAGAGCATGTGATTTGTCTAGGCATCAGCTTTGACGCCATAATGGTTATGGGTAGTGAGAGCTGTTGTTTGAGCATTTCAAGTAGCATTTGTGTAAGGCAGAAATCAAAGATACTTTGAGATTAGCGTTAAAGTAGTTCCGTCTAATCAGATAATATCTAAAGAGTGACTCAAAATTCTAGAACAAGAAGAAAAAGCTTGTGTTGAATTAACGCAAATGTCTTTAATCATGAGGACGAAGTCTTTAATTCAATTTGTTTTTCAAGGTCAATGACGAACACCACTCACATGTTTATGTCAAATTTCTTTATTCCAATTGAGAATTCAACAAGATTGCACTGCTAAACTGTATCTGCCAGTAAGAGTTGATTTAATAGGCCTCATAATAGATGAAGTCAGATAAGATATGTAAATGCTTACTAAACGGAGGGTCAGAGTGGAATGTAATCATGAAATAAACAAACTCTGCTATCCCTATTTTTTTACGTATATAAAGTTTTGGGTTAATTATATTATTAAAGTCCTATGTCAACAGACCTTACAGTCTCACGAAGCTGCTTTATGGGGGTTCCCAAGAGCAGGGCCATGACAGCCTTGCATATTAATTGGCTGATCTCCAACTGTAATTGTACTTGCCTACGTTGAATATTATATTGAAAATTAACTTTCCTTCTACAGAACAAACTTAAAACAACTTTTTCAGAAGACTGCCATTTATAGGTACTCATTAATAAGGGGTAGAAATGGGAAGCACTGGAAAGGAGTGTGACATTTTAATGTACACTAAGCCTAGAATTAAGGCGTAGTAATTGTAGTTGCTGGTTATCAGAATGTGAATCTATAGCTTAACCCTGTTTTCCACGACCACTGAAATATTTATAATCTCTCTTGAAAAATGTTGACTAGATAATGAAAAAGACACTTGGTTTAGTTTGGTGCTGATATCTAGTGTTGAGCAATGTACAGTGCCTTGTAAAAGTATTCACCCCCCCATGGCATTTTTAGTGTTTTGTTACCTCACAACCTGGAATTAACATGTATTGTTTGAGGATTTACATCATTTAATTTACAGAATATGCCCACAACCTTGAAGATGTTCTTGTGGTTGTTTTTGGTGTGTGTGTGTTTTTTTTTTTTTTTTTTTTTAATTGTGAAGCAAACCACAAATAGAAAAAAACAGAAAAAGTTAATACCTTGTAAAGCCACCTTTTGCGGCAATCACAGCTCCAAGTAGCTTTGGATAAGTCTCTATGAGCTTGCCACATCTTACCACTGGGATTTTTGCCCATTCCTCCTTGCAAAACTGTTCCAGCTCCTTGAAGTTGGAGGGTTTGTGCTTGTGAACAGCAATCTTTAAGTCTGACCACAGATTTTCTATTGGCTTGAGGTCCGGGCTTTGACTAGGCCATTCCAACACATTTACATATTTCCCCTTAAACCAATCAAGTGTTGCTTTAGCAGTGTGTTTGGGGTCATTGTCCTGCTGGAAGGTGAACCTCCGTCCTACCCTCAAATCACGCACAGAGTGGTACAGGTTTTGCTCAAGAATATCCCTGTATTTAGCACCATCCATCTTTCCCTCAACTCTGACCAGTTTCCCAGTCCCGGCTGCTGAATAACATCCCCACAGCATGATGCTGCCACCACCATGTTTCACTCTGGAGAAGGTGTTCTTTGGGTGATGTGTTGGGTTTGCGCCAGACATAGCGTTTTCTTTGATGGCTAAAAGATTAAAGTTTAGTCTCATGAGACCAGAGCACCTTCCTCCATACTTTTTTGGAGTCTCTCACATGCCTTTTTGCAACCTAAAAACATGCCATTTTGTTTTTTGCTGAAAGCAATGGCTTTCTTCTGGCCACTCTGCCATAAAGCCCTTAGGTCTCTGTGCTGCCACTCTGATTAATGTCCTCCTTGCCCGGTCCGTGGGTTTTGGTGGGCGGCCGTCTCTTGGCAGGTTTGCTGTTGTGCCATGTTCTTTCCATTTGGTTATGATAGATTTGATAGTGCTCCTGGGGATCATCAAAGATTTGGATATTTTTTTTTTTTTAATAACCTAACCGTGACTTGTACTTCTCAACATTGTCCCTTACTTGTTTGGAAAGTTGCTTGGTCTACATGGCCGTGTTTTGGTTAGTGGTGCCTCGTTCTTAGGTGTTGCAGCCTCTGAGCCTTTCAAAAAAAGGTGTGTATATGTAATGACAGATCATGTGACACTTAGATTGCACACAGGTGGACATAATTTCACTAATTATGTGGCTTCTGAAGGTAATTGGTTGCACCAGAACTTTATCTGGGCTTCATAACAAAGGGGGTGAATACATACGCACATGACAATTTTCTGTTTTCTATTTCTAAACAATAGTTTTATGTATATATTTTTCTCATTTCACTTCACCAACTTACACTATTGTGTTCTGACCCATCATATAAAATTCAGATTAACAAAACACTGAACTTAAGGCTATAATGTAACAAAATAGGTAAAAAGTCAAAGGGGTGAATACTTTTGCAAGGCACTGTATATGGAAACCTGCAGAGCCTGCCAAAACTATACATTTCACAAAAAAATATTTTGTTGGTTTGTTACATACTTCATGATAGTGAAGTTTTTCCAAATTACAATAATTATTTAAATGAGCCTTCCTCTGTATCCCACACAGTTTTAAACTATTTTGTACCATCACCTGGTATGATAATTACAAGATGTTATAAATAAAATATTTTGGAATCTGAAAACCCACCTGTTAAGAGAAGCTCACCACCATCCTCCTTAACTAGATCATCCTCAGTATATGTACTTGGCACATAAATGTAATTCTCATAACATTTTTGCATATAATGGTCAAAACAATATCTTGAGTATTTTATATTGCATGAAAGAGCCTATAATAAAACAAATCCATCTTGACATACCCAGGGATCTATTGGATTCTAAAATTTTGCACCTGCTTCTAACTTTGTTGTTCAGTCGTGTTTGACTCTCAGTGACCACATGGACGCAGCACGCAGGTCACATTTGTGTTTGGTTGTGCTTATCCATATGGTTTTGTTGGCAAAGATACTGGAGTGGATTCTCGGTTCCTTCTCCAGTGGTCCACGATTTGTTTGATCTCTCTGCTATGACTTTCCAGGTTTCATGTATCAATACATTTCTGCAATCCTTTAAAACCGGCTTTTTTGTATGCAGCACATCTCATAAAACATTTTTTATTTTTATTAATATCTCAAAGTCCCTCTAATGATTTTTTTTTTTTATGCCTTTTAGGCTGATTTATTATTATTATTATTATTTATTTTTTATTCTTTGAGCTCAACCAACATCTTTAAAATCTGTGTCGGGTCCACACACTATGTCAAGTAGTCAAGCAGATTGTTACTGAAAATATTAGACTTTCTAGGGATGTTAGGATCCATTAATCACTGGAACTTTTCTTGTACTTTAGACCTATGGTATGGTATGGTATGATGCGTAATATCATCCTCCGTAGTCATATTTTTTTAATCTCATTGATTTTGGTATACAAGCCAGTTGTACACTCACTAAAATAAAATCCTAGGCATAATGAAAGCCTTGCCAGACGATTGCTTAGCCCATTTATGTGTTTCATCCTACAGTGTTTTGTGTTTAGATATTTGAAGGGTACGGTGAATGCAAAATTATGTAAGCACTTTTTTAAAATATATGTTAATGGGATTTAATATCTTTCCCTTTTTTTTTTTTTTTTTTTTTTTTTTGTATGGTTCCCTGAACTTTTAAGATAAGCATTTAATCACTGTTGTTAAAACTAAGGTCTTTTAATGCGTGCATTCTGTCCAATGTATTTTGTTACCCCTTAGTGGTCCAATTTAACACACTGCATGTGTGTTCACCAGAATCATGTTTTGCAATAATTGTATCCAGAACCGTAGCCAACCCATGTTCCTGGTGTAAATCTGTGCCTTCTATTTGTCACCAACTCCTACTTTCCTTACACCCAGCCTTCCTCTATTCCTTCAAACCCCTTTTCAAGTACGTTTAAAAACATGCTTGATCTGAATATTTCAAATCCGCTTATGTTGGTTTCCTTTCATTCTAGCCCTTATAGAGTACTAGGAAATTGCATGTCAAAAATGACGGTCCTAAAACTGTAAGCCTGACAATGCTGCTTGCCACATAATGTGAGGCTATGGGCCCTCTGAGCACCTTTGGTGCTCATTGCGAGCCGTGTGATGAGAGCCTTCAGCGCTCATTGTAAGCCTTTCATCCTGTGTACTTTATAGGCGTCGTGCTGAAGTTTTACTGCTTAGGGATCGTCTTTCCATCCTTCGGCCTTGTTTTCGGGGTTTTTCGGCAGCCATTTTTTTTTCCCTTAGTCGGTTTTCGATCATGAGAAAATGGCTCAAATTAACTTGCAACCTCACTCACAGGCTTCCCGGCTCTCCCACATATTTTTTATTTTCAGGTGTTTCGAGTTCCGTGGTTTGGCCATTAGTCGGATTTTTGCGAGGCGCTCAGTGTATGTACGGGTTTCAGTCCTAATTCATACGGGACGTAAGTCTTGCGTGCGCCACTGGAGATGAGCGCCTTCTGTATGTAAGGGCCGCAAGCGCGACCAACATTGTAAGCGTTCCGGACGATAATAATAAGAAAAAAATAAAATTTATATATATATATATATATATATATATATATATATATATATATATATATAATTTTGACACCTCTGCTCTAGAGACTTTTTGTGTACTATATTCAGAAGATGACTTTACCTTTTGCCGGGCAAATCCTTGGGTCCTTCAGTTAAATTAATGTCATGTTGCACGCTACCATGTCTTGGCCTTAGAAGCAGGCAAGAAACTTCTCTTCAGCCTTTTTGGAACATAGGAAATCCAGAATCTGTGCACTTCTTTAGAGCTTCCTCAAACTAGACATAATTAATCCCATTTTTATCATTCTAAACTGTGTTCTTTTATTTTTAATCTCAGAAATCTGTTCCTTTTTTATCCATCTGGTGAATCTGATCACAGTATGTCCAATAATGCATTTTAATATATCTTTTTAACGATTAATATTAATGATGGAGAATATTTGTAATTGTTGCACATCTCCTTTTGAACATCTGTGGTAACCGCCTATGATCATGCAATGCCATGAAAATGTAATTATTTTTTTTTTTTTGTCATTGGAAATTATAATAATTTTGAATGTATGTACTGTGAGTGCTCTGTGGGTGGGAAGAGCCCATTTGTTTTAATTGTTCAACACCTGCTAGAAAACGTCATTTATGTGTTACGCCCACTCAGATACAGAGAGCAGTTTTATTGTCTGTACCCAGGACTGCGGCAGTGGTTCATTTAGACTTATATATGTATTCATGCTGGATAGTCCAATTCTTATAGTTCTACCTACAATGTGCTAGCAAGTAGGGTCTGTGTTTTGAAATCGAATGCATTGTAACCAACACAATGTTTACCGCCCTTATGACCACTGTGCCGTTACTTATGTAAAATGAACTTGCTGTCTTGTTATGCTCTTGTCAAGTTTGAAGCTTGTTTGTTCCTTTTTTATTTTATTTTTTTTTCCTCTGTGATTTTAGCCTGTTTTTGTAAAATGTGACCCTGGCTCAGTGGTGAATTTTAATATGCCTTAACAGACTAGGTTATCTAGGTTTTTAGTATATGCTTTTTAATAACTACACTTGATCATTAGATATTTATAATGGCAGTTGCTATTTTTTTCTTTACATCTGCTTCTGCGTAATATAATGCTCTATGTAGTCGGTTGTATTGGCCTGAAAAAAATAGAATATTGCTGTATATATTGATCCCTGTTTTTGTCAGGGCATTTGGCTCCTATCATTTTTTTATTTATTTAAATTTTGATTTTAATTCAAAGTATTGGTTGGAAGCTACATATTCCTTGGAATGTTCACCTATTTGCAGAAAAGGTGTCGTAGGATTTCAGTATTGGGTTTTCTAAAGAAATTAAAACAAACATTCCCTAAACACCGTTCTATCCACTAATTAAAAAATGGAACGAAAATGTTACATGTGGTGGTGGTGGTGGTGGTTGGGGGCAGATTATTCAAAAGGTAAGCTATTGGATACACAATATGTGCAACTAGAATATTTGGACTCTCATCTTGAATACCCTCAAAAACTATGAGGTATATAAAAACATTGGTGAGATTGTTCTTGTTGATTTTTCTGGTGGTATGATCATCCACTATTTATATTCTTTTGACGATGAAGTAAATTATAATAATCTTTCATAAAAGCATATGAAAACAGTTTGGAATTTCTAAAAGGGCATGTGGAAGTCACAAGTGTGTGGGCAAAATGTTTCTTTGGTTTGAGACTGAAATGCAACTTTTTGACTTAACTACAAAATATGTGGCTCAGAACACAGTTTTTTTTTTTAAATTTTTTTTTTTATCTCCAAGAAACTTTTCTCCAAAGGGAGCATGGTTGTGTAGATGCTTTTTATCTTCAGGCACATGGTAACTGGTCTGGAAGAGAGCCAGGTGGAGGTTCACCTTGCGGCTGGGCAATGACCATAAATGTCACACTGGAGTCTATATAACTTAGAATGCACACTTGCATGTGAATATATTAGGACGACTCGCTCAGACCCCTGATTGAAAATCTGTGACATGACTTGAAAATTTCTGTTCACCAACTGCATCATCCAAAATGATGGCGCTTGAACTATTTTGCCAAGAAGAATGGGCAAAAACTGCCAGATCGACATATGGTATGCTGGTAGAAAATGAACACAAAGGTCTAACCTCTGTAATTGGAGCCAAACATGGATCTTCCAGATATTGTCTCAGGGATGTGAATATTTTATGCAATCGCCAAATGTCTGAACATTTGTTTTCTTCTTTTAATTGGAAGTTGATTTTGATGGTTTTCTTTTTCATAAAGCAGATTTCTTCTACATAACGATACTCGCATAAAATTTAATATCTCTATCACATAATAGCCATAGCGAGAGAATATTTTCTTAATGCCCATCGCTCAAATATGACATTGCACCAGGGCTGAACTGTGTTTTGGAATAGCTAAATCAAGCAGTAAGGGATGATGACACTTAGGAGATCTTATTTCAGATTACAACATTGCTTCACAGTAGATTTTTATCATCAAAGTCTTCCTGCTAAATGAAAAATATTGCATTTATGTATAACTCCGCAGTACAAAGTATTTTATCTGTTTTAAACGATCATGTTTCAGACTCATTACAAAAAGTTAGGAAATTAATTTTACCTCGCAGAGCAGGCTGCTCCAATATACTGTACTATAAAACACCACATACCAATGTCTCTGTGTCCAGTTGAAAAACTCGAAAGCTTTATATCATTTTAGAGGGTCCGCATAAATAAACAATTTCCTTAACGTCTATTTTTTGTCATTATATTCTGTAGCTGTCTAGACCATTCCGTAACAACGAAACATTTGTGGGTAATCTGTGCTTTGCCATTATTGTGCTTTACAGCAGCTTTGCTTTGTATATAGACCTGTTTGACTGGAATTTAAAAGTTTTGGAGGGAGCAGTTTGTAACAAGGTAAGTATACTGACGAGCATTATCTTGCTGAAAAGTAAGTTGAAGGTTTCTAAGCATTGTAATTTGAGCATTTCAGTATTTTGTGGTGATATGGAAACACAAAATGGTCATTAGAATAAACAAAAAAATAATAATAAAATACGAAGAATCTCAAGAGCAATATGTTTGGCAAAGTCAGGAAGGATCATGTCCTTTTTAAAGGCATATTTAAGTTTTTTTTTTTTTCTGGATTGTGAATGTATGTGATAGCGGAGAATAAGTATTGTATGAAAATTATTTTTTTGCATGGAAAAATATAAGAAAATAAATCTTGATAAACTTACCCTAAAGGCTGCTAAATCTCTTGAGTTTGCAATTGGTTCATTTTCAAAGTTAGCCCTAGAAATCCCTTCTAAAATTACCATAACATTCATAATTTCTTTTGACCAATCACAGGCAGTTTACACATTGTATTAATCAGTACACACCATGCGATGTGTAATCCCCCAACACAAGGAAGCATGGAGGACCCCAGACATTGCTCTGTAGATCTCTGCATGGTGCTGCTGTTGGCTTGAAAGTTAGTATCACAATCTGCTTCTTCAAGGGGGCTTGATATGAACCTAGTTCAAACCCACCCCAGCAGAATCGTGTAGTTCATGTTCTCTGTGGCACAAAAGATGGCTTCTAAAGAGGGCAAGGCAAGGCCCAAAATGTACAGACAGAAAATACTGCATACAGGTTACTAGTGGCCCATGACAAGACCACTCCCCAAGTCAGGATACAACACACACTGTGGATATGTGAAAAGTATCTCTCAACCTTTATTTAATGATCAAAACAACGTATCTATACTCTTCAATACCACACCCTTGTGTGATCTCTGCCCATCTGGCTTGCAACCTTGGGCTATCAAAGCTCTTGAGATCAAATTCACCAGATATCTATAGCTGGCTAGTGAAAAAAACTTTGTTAAAGTCAAGTGTTTGCTTAGGACTACTTGAAGTACATACATCTGTCTTGACCCAAGCTCTGTATGTGTGAGTGTGCAATGATCTGCAGCTAACTTTTATGAAGAGCATTTTTATCAATTCCACATGTGTTCTATATAACATTTTCCCTCTTATAATCACATCTAATAGTTGTCAAACTATGAGATGTC
This sequence comes from Discoglossus pictus, assembly GCA_027410445.1. Lineage (NCBI taxonomy): Eukaryota > Metazoa > Chordata > Amphibia > Anura > Alytidae > Discoglossus > Discoglossus pictus. The sequence goes on from CM050165.1 coordinate 332,242,943, forward strand.
GTCACGCTTTGCGTGGTGCGTGCGAGGCGAGCAGTTAAGGCAATGAAACACACAGGACTTAGCCACAAAGGAGCGCCAAAGGCGTTCCACCAAGCCTTGCGAAGCGAGGCGAGCCGATCACACATTGAAACACGCGGAACTTAGCCACCAAACACTTAGGAAATGTAAGATCGTCTTAGGCGGCAAGCAATTGACAAACACGGGACTTAAAAAAAAAAAAATAAAAAAATAAAAAAAAAAAATCAGAGAGGAAAAATACGAAGTTAACGGCCAAACCGCGCAACATAAACATAACACACAGCACGGGGGAACAGCCAGGATGTCTGGGAGTGAGGTAGAACGCAAAAATCGAAAATCGCCTAAGTGAGAAAAAAAAATGTCAGTAAAAAGAAAATGAGGCTACACGACCAGGACCGCGCAAAACGCCAACAGCGTACCACTTTCACACAGGAACGTACGAAATACACTATTACAAAGGATGGAAAATGCTTGGAAACCGCATAGGACATAGACAAATGACGCAGTTTTACAACTGTAACTTGCATCTAATAACATTGCAAATCTAAAATGGCGCTTTACATAACTAAACCAACGGTTTGCCCTCGCCCACGCAGCCTATTTCTAATGCACACTTGGAACATTGATGGCACTTTTGTCCTCAGGGCAGCAACAGTACAACTGCACATTGTATGCTGCAGGAAAATAAATACAGATTGTTAGCTCTTCAGGCTATTTATTGCTGGTTATATTAATTAGAAATAGGAAAAGTACATTAATTTATTAAGTAACTAATTGATTATTATATATATATATATATATACATACATACATACATACATACATACATACATACATACATACATACATAAAAAATAATCTCTGTCTTTGGGATGAGCGCCGAAGGTGCTCAGAGGAGCAAAAGTACACGAGAGGAGAGGCTCGCAATGAGTGCCGAAGGTCCTCACAGTACAAAAAGCTTTACATTGTGTGGCAAAAAGCATTGCCATGGCTTCACATTTTATTGCCCCGTCATTTTTGATGGGCAAGTCACTAGTATATTATAACCAGGATACATAATAACCATGTACAGGCAACATACATATAACCACACACAATAACAGATAATCCCAATGCAACAATGTCATATTTATAAATTACTGGCAATATGAGTCCTTAAACAATTAAATCATGACAGTTAGTAAAGGGTTAAAACCCATATCTAAATGCAGTGTTTCTATTGGTGGGTACACTGTCCATGTAAGCAGCCCTGGGGGTGTGGAAACCCTATTTTTATTTATAAATAAAATAGGTTTGTATGTGTATAGAATGAATCTCTGTAATATATGTTTCTGATAAAAGCAGCATGTGTTAAGATAAAGGAAAAAAACAGGGAAACTAAGATATACCTTTAAGACTTAAATACCAAAGGACATTTCAGATAATTGTCATAGTTTAGATATCCTTCATGGCTTTTTTTATTAATAATTGATTATGTCCCCTTTTTTTGAACCAAAATTATTTAACGTTCAAATAGAACAATGTGTGCTCCATGATAGAAGTGTGTGCCATTTAGTCTTAGAATGTTGTGTTTAATGGGTAGTAAGGGCCAATTACTTGTGCTTTTATTTCTAGCACGGTGGACACTGCATGGTTTATTATATAGCTTTCTCAACACCAATATTGTTTGTTAAACCGGTTGAGTGGCTTCTGAATGAAGTACAGTTGTACCTTGGTTCTCAACCTTAATTCTTTCTAGACAGCAGGTTGAGTATGAAATTCAAATATGGAGTCATGTACATAGCAAACGCTATGAGTACCGAGGGTTTTTGTTCATCCAGACAGGTTGAGTATTGGAAAATGTTGAGAACCAAGGAACCACTGTGTTGGTTAGTCATTCAGTCAGGTTTTAATCTCCATGACCTTATTTATCAACCCCATCTTCTTTCAAAAGGAATATAGTAAATGCACATTTCTATTGGTACACCCACCCATTTTAGGTCTTAAAACTTAGAGACCACAGTTTTTTTTCCCCCATTATAGCTATAGTCTTTGACAAAGCTGTACTTTATGTAGAAGCGGCCTTCAGGCACATTCTGTCCTTATATGGCCAAATCATGCTATATCTTATCTATATATATATATATATATTTTTTATATTTTGAAGGTATGTTTGATGTAAAAGGCCTTGCACATTATGTATTCCACATATAAATTGATTAAATCATGTGACCGTATACAACGTTATCGCACATCGTTCCCGATCTTGAACCTTCCGGTTGTTCCGTGTTTGGTTCGACCTATGGCTTCATGGTCTACATACAAATTCCTCAGAAGGCTGATGAGATGATCTGGTACCTCCATCTAGAGCTAGATTATGAATGCAGCGGATAGATGAGAATTAGTAGTGTATGAAAACATTTTATTTGCATGAAAACAAATCCCCCAAATAAACATTTAAACACTTACATTGAAGTCTGCAAAATCTCTTGTAATTTCTGACAGTTGGAAATCCAGGTTGGCACCCTCCAAATCCAGGCCAAATTAAAATTGTTTGTTTTGGCCAATCCTGTCAGCTGACATTTTAGAATTAACTCTGGGGTTCCTGTTTGTGGTGCAAAGCAGCCTGGGATGAGTAGTGCCTCAATTTTTGCTTGTGCAAGGTAATTTAAATCCAATAATAATGTACTTTCCTTCCAAAGGGATTTACATAAATTAGATGAATGGGCATTTAAATGGCAGATGAGATTTAATACAAATAAATGTAAAGTTTATGCATCTGGGAAGGAAAAATAGCCATGCAATTTATAATCTTAACTGAGCAAATCTAGGGGTATCAGTTATTGAAAGTGATTTGGGAGGGCTTGTGGACAACAACTAAGGTAACAGTGTTTAATGCCAAGCAGCAAATGCAAATACAATGTTAGCATGTGTTAAGAAGGGTATAGAAGCAAGGGAAGCAAATATAATTCTGCCACTATACAAATCCCTAGTATGCTCTCATTTGGAAAATGGAGTACATTTTTTTTTTTTTTTTTTAGCACCACTTCATAAAATGACATTTTTAGAGCTGGAAAAGTATCTTTTCCAGCTCTAAAAATGTCATTTTTACGAAGTGGTGCTAAAAATAAAAGGGCTTAAAAACTAAGGGGAATGGAGGGGCTAAGTTATGAAGAAAGACTAACCAAATTAAACGTATTTTCTCTAGAAAAAAGGCGTCTAAAAGGGGATATGATTACCTTTATAAATATATCCTTGGTCAATACAATGCTTTGTCAAGTGAGTGTTTTGTGCACATGGATTGAGAGCTAGCTAAAAGACAGGAAAAAGGGTTGTGGTAAATGAACACTCAGATTGGACTAATGTGGTAAGTGGGGTTCCTCAGGACTCTGTATTAGGTCCTCTCCTTTTTAACATATTTATTAATGACTTTGAAGTAGTATTGAAAAGTAGGGTCTCCATTTTTGCTGATGACACTAAGTTGTGCAAGGTAATTAAATCAGAAAATAATGCACTTTTCCTCCAAAGGGATTTACATAAATTAGAGAAATGGGTATCTAAATGGCAGAGGAGATTTCATAAGAATTAATGTAAGGTTATGAATCTGGGAAGGAAAAATAACCATGCAATCTATAAACTTAATGAAGCAAATCTAGGGGTATCTGATATTGAAAGGGATTTGGGCGTGCTTGTGGAAAACCACCTACATAACCGGTCTCAATGCCAAGCAGCACCTGCAAAGGCAAATAAACTATTAGCATGTATTAAGAAGGGTATAGAAGCAAGGGAGGCAAATATAATTCTACCACTATACAAATTCCTAGTACACCCTCATTTGGAATATGGAGTACAGTTTTAGGCACCAATTCATAAGAAGGACATTTTAGAACTGGAAAAAGTACAGAAAAGGACAAGAAAACTAATAAAGGGAATGGACGACCTAAATTATGAAGAAAGACTAACCAAATTAAACGTATTTTCTCTAGAAAAAAGGCGTCTAAGAGGAGATATGATTACCTTATATAAATACATCCAGGGTCAGTATAAAGATTTGTCAAGGGAGCTTTTTGTGCCAAGAGGACATTCTTTTGAGGTTAGAAGTAAAAAAAGATTCCACCTTTTCTAGAAAGGAAAAGGGTTCTTCACAGTAAGCGTGGTTAATCTGTGGAATTCTCTAACAAGGGCGGTATATATATATATTTTTAATTAAAAAGGGCATACGGGGTTATCCTGGTTAGAAGGTAGTATTAATCAGGGAGGAATCTGATCTCCAGTATCTGAGGTCAGGAAGAAATTCATTTTTTTCCACTTTTGAGACAGTTGGCAAAGTCTCTTTTTTTTTGTTTGCCTTCCTCTGGATCAATTAACAACTAATCTGCATATTACTATGGGCCTCATTCTATTAGCGGCCGCTGCCGTTGCGGGGCCGCAAGGACCGGCCGCAAGCTATTCGGCTATTCTATTCCCTTACGGCCGGGGGCTCCGGCAGGCTTGCGGCCGGTGCCTTGCTATCTCTTGCGGCTGCTCGCGCCGGAGGAAAGCCTTTGATCTAAAACGGCCGAAAGAGTTTCGGCCGTAAGAAATTCCTATTTGCAATTCAATTGCTCCGGGAACCCTCTCTGCAAGGCTAAAAACTAACCGCAGCTTACTTGCAGGAAAGAGGTCCGCTAGCACCAATTAAGCACATAAAATAGCTCAAATAAAGCCATCCTGCACTTTGAGAAGACTATAAAGGGATTTTAGGTGTTAGAAAAAATAGCACCTAATTATCCTATACTCAAATCCGTAAAATATATTTTTTTTAATATCCGTAAAATATCCATGTAAAAAGTCCAGAGTGCTTGGAGCACTTCAGACCTGCCCACGCCGCAGCCGGAAAATAAACAGTTAATTTGAACTCGGGTTTGGGCTGATGTGCAAGCTTGAGAGTGGGTTTCTTTTAATCCTCATGTCCCCCAATATGATCCCTAGCATTTACAGAGCTGTACAGTGCAGGCTTGAATTTATTTTTGCGTTTTTAGATTTCTGAGCTTACGGCCGGTTCCAAGATATGCGGCCGGCCGTAAGAGGAGATCCTTGCGGGGCCGTATAATAGAATCGCGAGTTAACAGAACCCCCGCAATGAATCGCAGCCTTACGGCCGATTTACGGCCGCTAATAGAATGAGGCCCTATGTAATTATGCTGAAGCTGTCCAATTCTACAAGCATATTCAACAACTAATAGATAGAACACCAAGAAAAAAAAAATGTTTACTATAATCATAGGAGATTGAAATCCTAAAGTAGGAAACCAAAAGATTCATGGAATAACAGGAAAGTGTGGTCTTTGAGTACAAAATCAGGTCAGAGATTAATAGAATTCTGTCAAGACAATTCGCTGGTCATAGCAAACACCCACAGAGAGGACTCTACACCTGTTGGACAATATAGAAATCAGACCATGAGCTTTTTATTTCAAGATTCAGTATTAAGTTTATAGATTGCATGGTTATTTTTCCTTCCCAGATTCATAACCTTACATTTATTCTTATGAAATCTCCTCTGCCATTTAGATACCCATTTCTCTAATTAATGTAAATCCCTTTGGAGGGAAAGTACATCATTTTCTGATTTAATTACCTTGCACAACTTCGTGTCATCAGCAAAAATGGAGACCCTACTTTCCAATACTACTTCAAAGTCATTCATAAATATGTTAAAAAGGAGAGGACCTAATACAGAGTCCTGAGGAACCCCACTTACCACATTAGTCCAATCGGAGTGTTCATTTACCACAACCCTTTTTCCTGTCTTTTAGCTAGCTCTCAATCATGTGCATATATTTACTGCAATTTCTGTATCCCTTAGTTTGCTCAATAGTCTCCCATGTGGCACTGTATCAAAAGCCTTGGCAAAATCTAAAAATACTACACCCACTGAGTTGCCTTGATCCAGGTTCCCACTAACCTCCTCATAGAAACTAATTTTGTATCTATAGTCGGAGCATAGATTTGGATCACTGTGATGTTAAATGGCTTGCTTGGATTCAAATTTAAATCATTATTTGTATTGGGTTGTAACGGAGCACTGTCTTTTGGTTGACCTGATTGGTTATGAGAGCTACTCCATTTTTTTTTCTTTGGGATTCCTGACCACAGTAGAAGATCTGGTGCCTGTCTGATATGGAATATCCCATTCCAGTCCATTTGCATTAATACATTCCCAGGTTATCAATGTTTAATCTTGTCATCTCATGTTTAATCTTGTCATCTCATGTTTGACCACTGCCAGTTCGCCTTTGTTCATAGTTCCTGGTTCCTATCTTGTACTTTAGTAGCTTTCAAGCTTCTCGGGCTTGTGGTCTGTGATTTTTGTTTATTTGTGAAAGACCTTCATATGGGATTATACACCAAGATAATCAGGTGAAGGCTTGAATTGAACCTGTTCACTATTAAATAGAACTCTAAGAACAAGGTAAACAAATTGTACCACTGAAGCACTAATGGCATCTTTTAGCACAGTTACTAAGATGGAAAGAAAACCATGACTACTGTGTGTGTATGTATATGTGTGTGTATGTATATGTGTGTATATATATATGTGTGTATATATATATGTGTGTATATATATATGTGTGTATATATATATATACATATATATATATATATATATATATATATATATATATATATATATATATATATATATATATATATATATATATATATATATATATATATATATATATATATATATATATATATATATATATATATATATATATATATATATATATATATAAATAATCTGGTAGGAGATAGGTATGAGCAAAAAACAAATAAAATAATCGATGGGCATGTGGACTGGCAGCAAAGTTCATATAGGGAAGTTTATAAGATTCCTGAAATTCATGGATGATTAATGTCATTAAAAAAAACAAAGAATATCTGCAGTATATATTTCTAGATTGGTCTTTGGTTTAGAGGAAAGAAATCAAATTTGCGTTCGTATGGAAATGTTGTACATAAAGCCAGATTTTTATTTTCTTTTATGTTGTGGTGAAGTTATATATGAGATTAAGTATCAAATGGAATGGTCGGTGCAGCCTTTTTAATTTGCCTAATGGAGTAACCAGCACCTTGTAACTCTTGCTCTGTGGTAAATTAAGGTTAGTTTTACATTGTTGTGGCTATCTAAATTCTGAAAATAGTCCATAGACCAATTAATATTTTCTTGGGAACAATCAGTTTTATCTTTATTTACACCACTGAGGTTGAGCCCATAGTGTACATGAGACTTGTTTCTTAATCAAGAAAAATGAATGTTAATAAAGACAAGTAGTTAAGTGGAAGAAAAGATGTAGGAAAAGGATCTCTCTAAAAGAACCTTTGTGACATAAGGATATTTCTTCTTCTAATTTTTAATTACTTGATTGATTATTTCAGACTGTTCATTCTCCGCAGTAGGCATCTTGTTCAGCATTAATAAAATGCCATAATTAACTGTGTATGGCATGCATGCAACTGTGCTTCTGAACTGTTCCCACCCAGTTTATTATGTGTATTGATGTGGAAAGTGCATGTTACTGGCTGGAATGCTTGTACATAACAAATTAGCCCAAAATAATAATTCCTAAAATAAATCTTTCTAAAGAGTATATTTAGATTTCTGAATATGTTAAATTCAAGGCTGAGTCATACTTAAAGTGCTTTGCAAATAACTCTGTTCTTGCTTTAGCCCGTGTATGACATTGGTTTAAACTTCACATGTATGACTAATCTAACCATAAATGTAGAAATTGTCTAATCTTAATTTTTTTTTTTTTTTTTTTAGAAGTCGTGTGTGTGTATATAACTTTTGAGGAGGAAGCTCATCTTTTTATCTTTTTTTTCCTTTAAAGTTTGAATTGGAATGAAATTAAGTTGCCTCATTAACGTATTCTCTCTCTCTCCCCCCCCCCCCCCCCCCCCCCCCCTAATATGAGGCATACTCACTTCTTGGTCAATATATAACAAAAAAAAAAAAAAAGAAGGGAATCTCTAAGACAACTATATATATTAAATGAGCTAGAACAACAAAATAAAATCAATCCAAATAATGTGTACCATTTAAAAATTAACAAAATCCGATCTAACTTCAGAAGAATACTTCAAATATAAGTAGATAATAGGATATGGCAGCTTCAGCAAATATTTTATAATTTTGGTAATAAGGCAGGAAATTTTTTAGCAAATATGCTTAAGCAAAGAAATTAAAATAATAGAATAAGTAAAATTGGTTGACCTTAACAGTATAGAATGTGTTAAACCTAAAGAAATAGGTCAGATATTTCTCAGATATTACAACATTTTATACAATCTGGAAGATGACTCTTCTTTTAGGAAAACTAATAAAATTCAAATAGAACAATTCTTGACGGAGCTTAACATTCCGAAATTAACTAAACATTAATTGGAAAATCTAGAAAGCGATAAATCAATTAAAGAAGTAGAGTCAGTTATTACTTCCTTTAAAACTCCAAGCACCAGGTCCAGATGGTTTTCAAAACCTTTTTTTACAAGTCTTTTATGACCGTAATAATCCAAAATTTTAAAGACATTAAACAAGATAAAGTCCTGTGGGTATGTACCTCCGGAGATGCTTGAATCAGCCATAATTACGATCCCCAAAAGTGGATAAGATAGAAACAAATGTAGGAACTATTGGCCAATTTCACTACTTAACACCGATATAAAACTTTGTGCTAAGGTTTTAGCATCAAGGTTAAACTCTCTGCTACTTGAACTGATTGACTATGACCAAACAGGTTTTGTAAAAAACAGGCAGGGAACAGATAATGCTATAAAACTGCTTGATCGGATTGTCTTTTCGAAGGATAAAAAGATCAGAATGCTTGCCCTGTCACTTGACACAGAAAAGGCATTTGATATTGTAAGATCAAGTGCTTTGTCAATAGGGGTTTGGATCACAAGGAATTAAAGCCCTTTACAAAGATGTCTTAGCTCATGTAGCCGGACTAGGTTATAAAACTGACTCTTAAGATAACAAATGGAACATGACATGGTTTTCCCCTCTCTCCTCTAATATTTGCTTTTGTTATTGAGCCATTGGTCATACTGCTAAGAAATAATACACAGATTGAAGGTTTAAATACAGAAAAAAGGTCAACAAGCTTGCAATTTTTGCAGATGGTATTGTGGTGACAACCGCAAACCCACTTGGTTCACGAAGACATTTATATGATACTTTAAATATAGTCAAATGTCCTACTATAAATGAAACCCTTCAAAAATAGAAGCTTTGGCAATAAATATAGATTCTGAAACGAGAATAAAATGAGAATTTTGGGATAAATTGTGATCGAAATTACTCGTTTAGGCATAGAATATGTATGTACCTTATTTTCGTATCTTAATCAATCGTAACTTCGACAGAGTATTTAAACAGATTAGTAATATCTTGAATAATTGGAAGAAGTTAAATCTATCATGGTCCGGGGGGACTATCAGCCATTAAAATGTAAATTCTCCCAAAAATATTACTGTGCAGCATTCTGTTATAAGTAACCTAGAAAACAATCCAAATTCCAAGTCCTAATACATTTTTGAACAAGAAAAAAAAAACAAGGATTAAATCGGATATTACATATATGCAGTTAAAAAAAGAGGGCTTGCAGTCCCAAATATTATAGAGTACTTTGAAGGTATAAGACTAACACCTATATTAACGTGGTTTATTAAAAACTTGACAAAATATCTGGAAAACTGGATTTAGAATATTAAAAATGGGGTAAAGAAATTGATAAAAAAAATCTCTATTAAGTAGCCTCCTGTGGTTTCTCATCCGATTAAAACATAGTACAGACATTAATAGTTGATATTGGTTCTGTTACCCCCACCACTAATCCCTATTAGATATTTAAGTGAGAGCTTTGTAAAGGTGAATTGGGAATTATGGAATATTATTACAATTTCATATCAATTAATGGAAGATTAAAAACTTTAGAATTTTTGAGGAATGAATATAGTTTGCCTATAGATAAGTGGATAGAATATAATTCTCTACTCCTCAATAATATCAAAATTAGAATATAGAAAAATGCTTGGGCCTCTTATCAAATTTGAAATGAAAATTATTGAAAAAAAATAATAAAATCACAATTTCACTCTGCCACAAAAGCTTAAGGGCAATGAGTGAAGCCTCCTCCCATTTTAACATTTTTGAGACATTTGAAACTACATGGAATTATTATTTATGGTGTAAAACCTTTGTATTGACCGTTAAAACAATAAAATGTGGTAATTTAAGAGAAACATACTCTAAGGTTATTTAGAGATGGTATATTGTATCATGTATGGTAATGGAGATCTGATAGAGGCTCCACAGAACATGGGGAACCTATTCAGATGTTTTGGCGTCTGTAACCCTAACTATTTTATTATTACTCAATATGACTTAAACTTTACACCTGAGCTGGCACGGTTTCACATATTCCCTGAAACAATTTGATACAAAATGTTAAATTTGTATCCATTCAAATATTATTAACCACTAAACTGTTAATTGCTTTGAACTGGAAGAAGAAGAATTCACTCCCACTTTTCCCTCAAAGCCTTTGATCTTTCACGGCTGCAACAGTTGCGATCGCGTGAATCGGAAATTGCTATTTAATTGCTTTCATTTGTTAATTTTTTTTTTTCCATCGTGCTAACCATTCCATCAAGCCCAAAAATTGCATAAATGGAACCACAGGTTACTGGGACCAAGGAGGTCTCTCAAAGGGCTTACAACAAATCTGAGCACTTTAAATGCAAATATAAATTCAATATAGCACTGTAAATGATGGTGGGCACAATGGTTGACATTAGAATTAAAAGTAAAATTTTCTCAAGCTCGCACATTGCCAAAATTATAATACTGTATATATCATGTTTAATTTCCGTCCAAAGTCCTACATGCTTCAACGTCCAAGCCAATAGGACTTTGAAATCAACCTCCTATATATCATTGAAGTCCTACAGGCTTGAATAACAAGTTACGGGCTTGCGAGCTGGTGAATGTTGTGCTTTTTATTTCTAATGTCACCCATTGTGTTAACTATCATTTACAGTGCTGTATTTAATTTTATATTTTGCATTTTTAAAGTGCTCCAATTTTACAGGCTTGAACCACGAGCTACTGTCAATATCATGGTTTCCCAAGGCCCACTTTTTTGGACTTACGATCTCCAATTGAATGAGGCTGATCGTGTTTAGAATTAGAAGTATTGAGAGAGATTTTATAAAAATGAATTCAAATGCTCAGGTTAAAAGCAATGGCGAATGTGGGATCAGTACTCCACTTTAGTTAATTAGGTTTAATGACCTTTTTGCTTAACTAATTTTTAATGTTTCAATATTTTATTGATTCTATAACGTATGTATAGATAAGATATCCAAGACTGTTTTGTTTGGTATGTATGCAATGTTTTTAATGCCAATTATTGTTCTTTTGTGTTTTTCTTATTTTTTGTATTTATTTGTTTTGGAGAATAAAAATTAAAATAAAGTAAACCCACAAAAGGGATATGTTTATACATTTTCACTGTAATTTCGTTGTTTTGAAAGAGAACCTTTTTTGTTTGTAAATACTTCTCCTTATGAGAGAAGTGCCTACCCCTACCTCCTGTCTTAATAACTTCTCTGTTTGTATTTTGTATGGGTGTAATAATAATTTCAAAATGTTGACTAATAAGAAATTCAGTGGCCACAAAATGTTACCTTGGATGCTTCCTGTATCCTTTATGGTAAAAAAAAATAATATATATTATGGCTCTCTAACCTGGTAAACTTCAGTATGTGGAATCTTACATACACTGAAAAGTAGCGTGGTCTAGCAGGGCACCACATACTTATTTTCTCTGTATAACCATATTGGTCACAAAATGGATAAGATATGTTAGGAGGAGAGAAAAAAATATATGTGTGTGTATGATAGCATGCTGAATATTTTGCAAATAAAATTGGTAATCCACCATCTTTTTTTTTTTTTATATGGATTATTATTGAGCTTTTTGTATTTCAAATACTCTCCACTTTTTTTAATTGACCAGTGACTTTTCTGTTTGTGATCTGTGTAATTCAGTTTATAAAATGAAATACCTGATACTATATATACCTAGGGGAGTGAAATTACACAAATTCGGTACACATTTGGTTTAAACGACAAATGTCATTACTTTTGGAAATTTTCAAGAATGTTTTCTACTTTGTTGCAGTAGTTTCTTCCTTTCCTTCCTCCCACCACTTTTCTTTTTTTCTCCTACTGTTAACATTTGTTAGTATGCATGAAATGTTTCTCATTCTACTTGTATATTTATTTATTTTTTTTCTCTTACAAATGTAGCAACATTTGCAGCAGTCAATGCATATGGTGTTTTAAATTACACTGGAGCAAATAAGGGTTGTTCAAATATGTAATTTATCCCACTGATTTTCGAAAATAGTCTCAGAATTTTTCCTGTCACCCATAGTATTACAGTTATGTCCTCTTTAATATAATACATTGTGCTATATAACACATTCATACAGCATTAAGTTATGTTTATTTTTCATCAGTAAAATCCTAGAATTTTTAGTTGTAAATTCTACTGGTTAGTCAACGTAAACCGGACCCAGAGTAATAAACAGTTGAGTCATATACTGTCACGTGATGCTCTTGAGCAGACCTGGGCATTGTGCATCCCACAGGCTACATCTGGCCATTTGACTGTCGCTGTGTGGCCTGCTACAGTGGGATACAAATTTGTGTCCTGGGCAATAAAACTCTGTCAATTGTTAAAGGGGGCAATTTGTGGGCAGCAGTGTTGTGACTAACTGGGATGGATAGCATTATGTAGATACTGCTCCTGGCACTGAAAAATAAAATAAATCTATAAAATTAATATTGAGCAGAATTAAGTTCAGCCTATGGTTCGGCCCTCCACAACATTCCGAGTTTCTCATGTGGCCCCTTTGGGAAATTAATTGCACACCCCTGATCTTGAGGCATGATGAGTCGCACGTTTGTTTGTTTACTTTATGACCACTTGGTGGAAAGAGTTTGTTCTTATCACCTCACCCGCAAAATGAGTTTTAAGTCATAAACGTGGTTTTACTTCACTTACTAAGAAGTGTTATGAGCTTTACTTTTGAATACAAAAGTCGGTAACCAAGTTAAAAGTTGGGCCCCTCATTTTTGTTGGCCAACTTGTGAGAAGTCTGATGCATGTACGACAACGGGTTACTTTTGTCTTAAAGTTGGCTTGAAAGGTGTGCTTTTCAACAAAGGAAATAGGTTTCCGTCCGTGAAACTAGCTCATGCTGCCATTATCAAAGAAACTTATAAGAGCATGAAACTCGTGTTTGAAAAAATCAGATATGAAGAATACAAATGGAATATCTGTGGGGACTTAAAAGTAGTTGCTCTTTTGCTTGGACTACAACTTGGTCACACAAAGTACAGCTGTTTTTTTGTTTGTGAGTGGGACAGCAGAGACCGAAGAAATAATTACACTCAGAATCAATGACCAACAACGAACATCACTAACTCCAGAACAAAAGAATGTTGTCAATATACCACTCGTTGATCCAGAAAAAATATCTACCTCCACTTCATATAAAGCTCAGTCTTATGAAGAACTTTGTCAAAGTGGACCTGGATTTACATATTTAAGAAAAAAAATCCCAATGATCAGTGATTTAAAGATCAGAGGGGACCTTTTTGTAGGACCTCAAATAAGACAACTGATTAATGATGAGAACTTTGATAGTCTGTTGAACCAGGCTGAAAAGGCTGTATGGAAATCTTTCAAGAATTGTTTGTTTGCCAGAACTTCTTAGTAGGAATCATTATGCAGACAATGACAAATAAATAGTGGATGATCTTTTGCAATCTTACAAGACCATGGCATGTAACATGTCTCTGAAAATCCATATCCTGGATTTCTTCCCAGCAAATCTTGGGGAAGTCCGCGATGAACATGGTGAATGATTTCACCAGGACATTTCCCAAATGGAAAAGCGGTACTTGGGCAAGTGGAGTATTGATGCTGATGTTCGCTAAGAGGGATGTTCCTGGGAAAATACTATACTTCTAATTTTTTAGGGGAGTTAGTCCTTTACTATGTACATATTGTAAATATATGTTATTCTGTACACTTAAAATCGCTGTCTCTCTCAAAATCCTTAAGGTGATAGAGAAATTCTAAAAATATATTTGTATTCAGCACAAAACATACTATAAGGTTTACCTAATTTTGACTTCTGAGACCAGAAAAAAAAGTAAAGTGCTTTTTTTATTTATTTATTTTTACCAGTGTTATCTATAGACCAAAGGTTTACAAAATTGTATTCTGCAAGCTTGTTATGGGGTCCGTAGAATACTAGGGGTTAAATAGACTCACCCCAAAATGTGTATATTTTTTTTGATGAGTTTGGAAAAACTATATATTGCACTGGCCAATTTGTTTTTAAAGTGAATGATTCCTAAAACAAGAGTATTTGATGTATTCTTGTACAAAGGAGTAGCTCATGAGTGCTACTTGGCTGCTTGTGTTGGTTATGGTTACAACATATTTTTCTCTCACCGGTGTTTAACAACATTTCTCCCACAAAGATATTCGTTATAGTCCCTCTCTCTACCTTTTTTTTTTTTATCAAGCATTTGAGCTATAAATTTGCATATTACACCACAGATTCTTCTCAGTCTTTCAATCACTTACTGTAGAGAAATAAGTCTAGTACAATATAGACCAATTTTTAAGTATCTTAAGATTAAACCAGTTTATTGTTTGGAGGTGCTGAAGTGTTTAGATTGAAGACTTCAATTACAAAAGATATACCGTATAAGCCGAGGCACCTATTTTACCACAAAATACTGGGTAAAATGAGTGACTCAAGTATAAGCTGAGGGTGGGAAATGTGCTGCCCCCTGTGTCCCTCTTGTGCCTTCTGTGACCCCCTCTTTCTCCCGTGTCTCTTCTCCCCTCTCCTCCCTTCCCTGTGTCTCCCCCCCTCCTCATTCTCAACCTCCCTCCTCATTCTCAACCTCCCTCCTCATTCTCAACCTCCCTCCTCATTCTCAACCTCCCTCCTCATTCTCAACCTCCCTCCTCATTCTCAACCTCCCTCCTCATTCTCAACCTCCCTCCTCATTCTCAACCTCCCTCCTCATTCTCAACCTCCCTCCTCATTCTCAACCTCCCTCCTCATTCTCAACCTCCCTCCTCATGCTCAACCTCCCTCCTCATGCTCAACCTCCCTCCTCATGCTCAACCTCCCTCCTCATGCTCAACCTCCCTCCTCATGCTCAACCTCCCTCCTCATGCTCAACCTCCCTCCTCATGCTCAACCTCCCTCCTCATGCTCAACCTCCCTCCTCATGCTCAACCTCCCTCCTCATGCTCAACCTCCCTCCTCATGCTCAACCTCCCTCCTCATGCTCAACCTCCCTCCTCATGCTCAACCTCCCTCCTCATGCTCAACCTCCCTCCTCATGCTCAACCTAAATACCTCCCTCCTCAACCTAAATACCCCCCTCCTCAACCTAAATACCCCCCTCCTCAACCTAAATACCCCCCTCCTCAACCTAAATACCCCCCTCCTCAACCTAAATACCCCCCTCCTCAACCTAAATACCCCCCTCCTCAACCTAAATACCCCCCTCCTCAACCTAAATACCCCCCTCCTCAACCTAAATACCCCCCTCCTCAACCTAAATACCCCCCTCCTCAACCTAAATACCCCCCTCCTCAACCTAAATACCCCCCTCCTCAACCTAAATACCCCCCTCCTCAACCTAAATACCCCCCTCCTCAACCTAAATACCCCCCTCCTCAACCTAAATACCCCCCTCACTTACCTGCATGTGAAGCCTCTGCTCCGGGTCTTGACGTGGCGCGCATGTGACGTCACGGCATTAGCATATACTGTGTGCCGACACCCGGTATATGCTAATGACGCGGCGCGCATGTGACGTCACATGCGTGCCACGTCAAGACCCGGAAGGAGTGGAGGCCGGAGCAGGAGCTTCAGATGCAGGTAAGTGAGGGGGGGGGGGGGTTATTTAGAGGGGTAGAATGAGGGGGGGTTAGAGAGCCATGGGGGGGGGAGAGTGACTTTAGTATAAAAAAAGGGCTGAAAAACTCGGCTTATACTCGAGTATATACGGTACTACGCTTTGGCACCGTGCATTAAAATCATTAAGTGACAGAATGATCATTAAGTTGTCAACCAAGAAATATGTTGTTTTATGTGTAGCCATAAACCCTCTGGTAGTGGTCTTATCGACTGCATTCAAGTTTAGCATTGGGGAAAATAAAAGTAGAAAAGCAAGCCCAGTTGAAGAAAAACTGGTAATTGTGAGAGACCTTATGATACCATGGCTCCTCATCACTTCATTGCACATGGTGATTGTTCTATCCTGACTCAAGAACACCTTATTACACATGGTATTTGTGTGGTCCTGACTCTTGGTAACCTCATAACTCTTTTGAATTCGGAACATGGCAGTTATATCCTTTATGCCTTTGAAATGCAGAGGGTTGTAGAATGAATCTGATTTCTGCATTGTGCTACTTTTTGCACAGCATGCAGTAGATTGGTGGCTTCCACATGCATAATAGATTTGGGGCTTTGCACTTTTTGTGTGTTTGAGGCAGAGAGCAGATATATATGTGTCCCAGTGCAGATAGGTGTAAGCCAGCGTTGTGATTGACAAAATCAAACTACTGTATGTATAGGTGGTCATGCCCAGTGCCTGACTGGATTGTTGGGGACTAGGCTTGCAAGAGTCACCCTGTTTATTATTATTATTATGCATTTTTTGTTGATTTTGGGTTTCAAATGACATCTATATTGCATATATTATGATTGTTGCAGTGTGGATATGGGTTCCCCGGGGGCAAGAGAGCTTTTGGGTACCATAATAACTTAAATGCACAGTAACAGGGATGTACCACTCTAAACACTGAACCATGGAGCTTACGCTTCATAACAGCAGGGTCATACACTGTTGTTGGCTTGTGATGACTCCCCTGGCCCCACCTGAGCAAATGCAGGGTGGCAGCACATAAGCACTACACATTGATCTAGGGGACTAAATTGACATCCATTTGCTATTGTTTGGGTCCTTGAGAGCTAGTTCAACCTTCAGAAGATCCTTGTATACCTAGACATGTCTAGGCTATTGCAAAGTATGACCAGGAGTAAACTGTGACAACACAGGTCTGAGTCACACAAGTACAGAGCCAGATGGCCTCTACACAAAGGATAAATTATCCTTAGTCACCCTAAGTTCATTACCAGATAAGGGCCCTTGAGGAGTTATCTACATGACCCACTGCAGAGAGAACATGACATCATTTGATATACATGCCCCCACACCCCACATGGGCAGCAACCATTTGTCACTGACCCCTTTTTCTTGCCCTGGGTGTTGGCACATTAAGCACAGACTGCTTGGCTCCAGCCACTGGATTATCTGCATAAACCCCTCCATTGTAGTTATAATCTGCTCTGGCCCATTGTTAGCAATTTAAGATAATCCCATCTGCCATGTACTCTATCTAAGGTGTGGACCACTCAGACAGAGACGGCAGGATGTGTATTGAAGATTAATCCTATTGATCTCAGGAAGCTACTGTTAGACCCCATGTGGAGTTTGTCTTGTGTTTCTCATTGTTGTCTACACCCCCTCTGTATCTATTTCCTATAAACACTGCTGTCATTTTCAAAAAATAAATCGGTTCACTCACACAGAAATTGTATGTTCCCTTATTTGGTTCCTGGTAGCTGCAATACTGAACCTATCTCTACCCTACAAGTAACCTGCCTGGTCACTACCACAGGAAGGTTACTGGAACTCCTGGAAACACTGATTCCTGATGGAGAGACTCTGATACAGAAGCCAGATATCAGGGTGCTGGTGTTGAGATTTCAAGAAACCCAACGGTTCTTGTGGATAGATAACCTGTAGTCTATAGCCGGTGGCTCTGGGCTTGTATAGCATCTACTCTCAGATTCACATAATTGGTAGATAATTTGTGTACTGAAGGATGGGGCTTACAGTTATTGGCCAGCCTGTGGTCAGAAAAATGGATAGATTTTGCTAGTTCTCAATAAAGGGTGGCCGTTTTTGTCGTTCATAATCAAAGTGTATGTGTCATTCTGTGAATTTATTCTGATGTATGGTGTCACGATCTGCTACTTCAATTGGACTTGGTAAGAACCTGGTTCAAACCTATCCAGCAGGATTGTGTAGTCCATCTTCTGCTATCAGAGGTGTACAAGGACCAAACACAGAAACCACGTCCAGGCGATTGCTTCCACCGACCAGGATATCAGGAACAACATATAATCCCTTAGAACTAGGACTAATTCACAAACTAAAACTTCCACCTTGTTTATGTAACGGACACAACTGTCATTCCTTTATTGTTTGTCACATTTTATAAAATTTTCTGGCACACAGGCTGGCCAATGACAGTAGGCCCCATCCCTGAATTATTGGCTGACCCTGCTTACTGGGAAACCCTGTACATCTGATGAGGTCAGGCCTTAATCTTATCCTGGTTCTTGTATTAATGATAACCATTTGTTGTAATCTTAGTGTGTGTGTACAAGGATTATCTATGAGCCAGCAGAATATTGAATATGTTTTTACAACAATTCCTATAACCTGAAACATAATGCATAAACCAACATACATACAGAATAACAGTGTAATCAAATTTTAACCATAATCACAAAGAAATCCATAATATTTGAAAACAGGGTAACTCTGGCCAGTCAGGCCCAGGCCATAGTGTAAAACAGTCCAGTCAGGCCCTGGGCATGACAGTGGCTATTGTGTTCCCGATGTTCTGGTCTGCTGAAACAAGCTCCTGGGGTGTGTTACTTGGTTCTAGTCCATCTTCTGCTATCCGAGGTGTTAAAGGACCACACGATTCTGCTGGGTAGGTTTGAACCAGGTTCTTACTAAGCCCAATTGAATTAGCAGATCATGACATAGGTATTTTATAAAAGTCTTCCGAAACTAACAATCCGCTCTATATGAGGCCTTATGAGATATTATAATTCTATTTACTTTGTTCTTGGCTTTTATAAGCATGGTCTTATGGTTTGAAGAAAATATTGCTTCATAAGTGATAAATGTAACCGTGTCTTCTACCTAATGTGGTAAGCACGCTCTCTATAGGATGCTGGAAAAGTAAGAAAGAAGCCTGTAAAGGAAATTAATAGAACTCACTGGTGTAGCTCACCTAAAATCCTTTCTAATTCTAAATGGCACTCATAACATTCTCATTCTACAAAATGTGAGTAACTCTGGTGAAAAAAGAAAAATAATTTCTAGGAGTGTTTCTGATATATCGCTAGCAAAAATGAATACTTGGTTATTATGGCCTACAGAGGAACGAGGAAGTGTTCAAAGCTGGACCGTTAAACCTGAATAAATAATGTTTACATGTCTGTAATGCACAGCCAAAGTATTGCCTCTAAGAACTGTTACTTCTAGGAGATGTACTGTAGAAAAAAAGAAATGCCTTAAATGCAGTCCATAAAAAGACCTGACCCCTCATGGCATCAGCTTTGTACTCATAACTTCCCAGAGAGATAAGCTATATATTACTTCATAGATATTGGAAATGTTTAAGGGCCTCATTCAATTGCGATTTGGCAAATTGAATAGGGCTCTATAAAAGCACAGAGCATATTTTTTTTTACAGAAGTTTTTAGTTAGTGAAGACCTTGCATCTGTTCACTAACTAAAAACTTCTGTAAAAAAAATATGCTCTGTGCTTATATAGAGCCCTGGTCAATTGGTCAAATAGCAATTGAATGAGGCCCTAAGTGTCCAAGTAGCAAAACCCTTTTTTTTTTTTTTTTTTTTTTAATATTTTCACTTGTGAATGTATTCTACATTCCCTTCCAGTCCTTCATATGTAGTTCCAAGTCTGTTAACTGGAGTATGTGAGCATACCCATCTTCAACTGATATCATTTGCAAGATTTAGAGAAATTTGATGGGCTATGTATTGTTGCTCTCCTAAATTATGTTTCATCATTATCTACCTCTACCCCTTTCCCATAGTAATTTTACCATTTTGCTATTTGTAAAATAAAAATCTTTAAAACTCTGTCTATCCATTTCATGGACTTAAGGTGTGGGAGGGTGAAGAAATTCAACCTACCAGTTTCTTAATATCGTATAGTCCACAATAACTACCAGTCTAATGTAATGTTTCAGTGCCATTCGTATCCCAAATTATTTATTTATTTTTACAATATTCTGTATCTAAAAAAAAAAAACATTCTCACAAACTAAAGGTACCACCTCTACTGAATTTCCATAGCCCAAATGCCTAGTTACTTAGTCATGGAAACTCTCTTTTGCTGTGTTTGACAGGCACTATTCCTCATAAAGCTATGATGAGTCTGTTAAAATGTTTTCCCTGTAATTTAATCCTCAATAATCTCACTTAGTAACAGTTTTAAAAAATTCCTTTACCATTGCAGCCAAGCATGTAAAGTGGTGATTTTTTTTTATTTTATTTTTTCCCTTCTCATCTCAACTTTTATGACTGTTTGTTTGTTTTTGTTCATAAAACCAATTACTTTGTGTCATCACATATCTGTCTGTCTGCTTGCGACCTATATAACAACCACTTTCCTGGGTATTTCATTCCTACGTAAAAAAAAAAAAAATTTAAAATAAAGAACTTTGAAGCAAAATCCTCCCTCCTCATCCTCCCTCCTCATCCTCCCTCCTCATCCTCCCTCCTCATCCTCCCTCCTCATCCTCCCTCCTTAACCGCAACCCCCCCCTCAACCGCAACCCCCCCCCCTCCTTAACCGCAACCCCCCCCCTCCTTAACCGCAACCCCCCCCCCTCCTTAACCGCAACCCCCCCCCCCTCCTTAACCGCAACCCCCCCCCCTCCTTAACCGCAACCCCCCCCCCTCCTTAACCGCAACCCCCCCCCTCCTTAACCGCAACCCCCCCCCCCCCTCCTTAACCGCAACCCCCCCCCCCTCCTTAACCGCAACCCCCCCCCCTCCTTAACCGCAACCCCCCCCCTCCTTAACCGCAACCCCCCCCCCCTCCTTAACCGCAACCCCCCCCCCCTCCTTAACCGCAACCCCCCCCCCTCCTTAACCGCAACCCCCCCCCCCTCCTTAACCGCAACCCCCCCCCTCCTTAACCGCAACCCCCCCCCCTCCTTAACCGCAACCCCCCCCCCCCCCCTCCTCAACCTAAACCCCTCCCCCCCCCCTCCTCAACCTAAACCCCTCCCCCCCCCCTCCTCAACCTAAACCCCTCCCCCCCCCTCCTCAACCTAAACCCCCCTAAATAACTCCCCCTCACTTACCTGCTTCTGTTCCGGACTCCGCTCCGCTCCTTGACCCGGCGCGCATGTGACGTCACATGTGCGCCACGTCATTAGCATATACCGGGTGCACCTAGGTATATGCTAATGACGTGGCGCACATGTGAAAGAGGTCCTGACTCAAATTTAGGTACTCTCTTACTCTTCAATAAATAAAAATACTATTTATTTTTAGTCCACAGGAAACTGAGAACTAGTAATAGTAATAGATAACTACTTGCAGAGCATCACTCTCCTGCGATGTTGGCACAAGATTAAATGTTTGCATCAGACCATTAAATTACTGAGACACTGAGTTTTCACTACTGATCTCCTGTCTCTTCTGGGGGCTGTCTCCATACAGCTTCAGTCACTTCATTGAATGGCCACATCATGTTGACTCTCTAACTCCCTCCATTATCTGTACAGTTGGTTGTGCAGGGGGCTCAATGGCTATACAAGCAACTACTAAAATGCTTTTCCTGTAAAGTAAATTCTTGATGGATTAATCAAAGCCGCTTCCACTCTAGGCTCTGATTGCAATTTTTGTGTGTTCCAGTGGAAAATACATGTTAGAAAGTCATACCCACATACCAAAGTATATGCATTGGCTTTCATGTAAAACATAAGAAAATTACATATTATACATAATATATGGAGGGATTTAAATATTCAGGCTTTAAATACATTTGATAAATTACTTATGATTACTAATATGTGGCTGCAAAGAAAGAACAAAACATGGTTTTGCATGTTCTCTCCTTGGTGCATTTAAGATATTTATATGTTTATGTAAAGGCCCAGGCCTAGAGAGGGAATAAATAGAAGCAACAGACAGTAATCAAAGGTATTTATTTCCTGTCACTGTAATGGAAGCCTGAATTTACTTCCAGCACAATGTAACATTGGAGGAGTTTGGTAGAGAAAGGCACATGTGAGGTGAAAACTGAGTGTGCAAGAATGACACATTAACCCTATAGGAAAACATAATTGTGAAAGAAATTGTGTGTATTTTATATTTCTACTGGAACAGGGCTTACAGTTGGAGTTTTTAGTATTTGGTATTGTCAGAAGCAGTATGTGACCAGCTTAATTTATATACAATCTACTGATTCTCATACCCCACCCTCCTCCACTGACAGCTCGGAGTGTGAGGGTGTGTAATTATATCTGTAAGTGTTGAAACCAGACAGGATGGAAAAATCTATACACTGCATTTTCCAATATTTACATTTTGCTCTTGGCTTTACACAACTGTTAGTGTTGTTGGTTTGTCAACCGTGTGGAGTTTTTCCTAAACTACTTTGCAACTGATGGTTCTAGACCAGAGGTAGGCAACTTCGGTCCTGCAGATTCACACACCGGCCAGGATTTGAGGATATTTGAGCACAAATTTCAGTCTCTGGACTGAATACATTTCAGTAGACTACTAGTTATGAGCATTTACTTGCACATTCCCCATAGTATTTTTCACGTACTAAGCAGTGTATGTTGGACTGCTCCCTTAATGCAGAATTGATAGCACAGATGGTTATATAACTGACAAAAACATGCTACCCAAATATACTTTAATCATGTCTCTGTGGTAATTGCAGAGCGAGAGCAGTGTCACAGCTGGCATTTAAAGCTCATGTGGTTGTTACTTGAGCATCAATTGCTGGAAAGCATTAGGAAATACAAGACCCTGAAACGGAAGTGGAGAAATGCTCTTATCAATTGAAGGAAATTGCTACATATTTCTCACCTTCCTTGCTGTGTTTTTGTTATGAATTATCTGCTTAGCACACGCTCTTCTCTTTTCATGCGTGTAAACATGTGACAGCCCTTTAAATAGAATTATTTTTAGACCTTCTATACTAAATATAATAATTTTCAATATTGTATTATGTAAAAATATATATATATATTTTTTTATATAGAACTGAATAAGGTGGAGCTTTGCAATATTAAAGTCACACTTCCATAAACTGATATGTTTGAACAGCCTCTAAAAAGAAAAGGAAAACGTAATTAAAAGACCACTGCAAAACTGGAGAAAAAAAAAATATTCAAAAATTTGATCCTAACTAAAATGATAATTGAGCAGGAAAAGGGTCATACAGCTACTTTTTTAATTAGAAAAAAAACTCCACTGGATACTGGGGCAATTAATGATACATTGTGTTTTGGGGGCATTTACATTTTTGGAGCGACATGGCTGCATTTCCTGAACCCAGATGTCTGATTTTGTGCTTATGAGGGGGAAGAAGTGTGGCATAAGTTTTAGTTTTATCCAGTAAACACAGGGTTATGGTTTCCTCCTTCCATGCCCCTCACAGCCAAAACACCCCCCCTCATGATTTAGCTCTGAGGCAAAACGCAACAAAGACAAAAATGATTCCTATAGTCTTACACATAGTCTTCAAAAATTCAGATTTTACAAAAATATTTATGTCCATGGCTTACATAGCTGCAAATATTGTTAGTTGGGTACATACTTGATAGACTAGTATATATTTTTTTCTTTTTTTTTTTTATTGAATTGCAATTGTTCCTTTGATTTTCCAGTGTATTATTAAACAAGTAGCATTGTCATGTAAAATAATGAAAAAAATATTTTTGCGAGAGAACCTGATTTTTAAAACTATGCACAAACAATTTATAACAGAAAAAATGTTCCCCGGTATGGCAGGTCTGCCAATACACAAACCAGGTACATTCTTCTACTGAGGTTGTGCCTCCTGTAGATGAGAATGACTACAACACATAGTACAGTCAAACTCTACTTTCTTATAAATGCAATGTTTTATGGTAGACTCCTAGTGCACTTAATATATCGGCTTATACATAAACACCAGAAGTTGGCCTCCATTGTTCTTGGCGTGTCCTAGTTTTCAGTATTTCCCTGCCATGTGCCGATTTTAGGTAACTTGTGTTGTTTGTGTGTACAAAGAAATAGTAAAATCTAGTACTGTGCTTGGCACTAGAGTTTCATAATTGTCGGGTGCAGGGGTAGACCAAGTTTATTTCTTTGCTCAATATTTAGTATTGCCAGGGGGCTTTTTCATTATTATTGCAGTAGAAGAGGAGATTAGAGAAAAGATAATACGACCTCTAGATGTTTAAAAAATGAGTTGGACACATTTCTACATGGAAATGGCATCCAGGGATAAACTGGGTTGAAGAGTTTGGGGTCATGAACATGCTTATTTTTCCACAAATAAGATAAATAGTACTTTTTTAATTTAGATATTTTTGTTTGTCTTCCTTTAGATCAGTTGACATAAATCCCAAAATGTGCATTAGAGGAGATCTAAAATGTTGCTATTGATGAGTTGGGGCTTCTCAAACTTACTATATACTGTCCTATATACTGTTTTCCAAAGTTGGCAGCAATAGTACAGCTTGATAAGTGCTGCCTTCAGACGCTTGTTTCTCAAGGTTGTGTGCCCTGCTGGTGTGTACTTGTCTTAACACATTTATTTTCCTACAAGGTTGAACTTGTGGTTACATTTCTTATAGACACATCTGTCTGCTGTTTCAAGCGTAGTTTCAAGTCTTGTCACATCCTGCACATCACTCTCCTTCTCAAAGTGTAATTTGAAAGTCCCTGCTGCAAAATTAGGGTAAACAAACACGAATAAGATTTACTATGCAAAGTTTAATTAATTTTCCCTAGCCACTAATCCTGTTTTGAAGCTAGGTGAGTTTTATACACTAGTTCTGTTTGAATAAAGTTGGTTCCTTTGATTTATGTACCCCTGATCACCCCAAAAAATGTTGATGAATTATTATAATTCCAGACTTAATCTATTACTATGGTTGTTACTTAAAGCTCTGACTACACTTGGCATGCGAATTAACAGGCAGTTGAAAATTGTTACTTTTTGTTTTTGTCTTAATGTTTTGTTGCTACTTTTTTAATACCTATATTCCAGTGAAAACATTTACATTTTGCCTAATTTTGAGATATCATTTTAAAAATTGGGTTTTGAAGTAGATCTGGAAAACCTTGACTTCTTTGGATGCAGCATCCTCTCGATTTTTACGCACAGGATGTTCACATATGGGTCTGTTATGAAAACCCATTTATATAATTGGCATCCTTCATAAATACGGTAGCTTTCTCATTCCAAAACATTCATACTAATGGCTATAATTACAATTTTTTTTTAATTTTATTTAGTTTTTTAGACCATGTTTCAACAGAGCTAATTGGATGACAGCTTTATCACATATATAGTTGTGAGCATGCGGGTTGTTGCTAACGCTTGCAGGCTCGAGTAGCGAGCCCGCCGCAACTGCGGCCCTCTCAAAGCGAGGGCCTCAGTTGATGGAGAGGAGAGCCAAAGGCGCTCCTTGGGCTGGTGGAGATCAGCACTGTAGGCGCTCATCCCTACGACCCCCTACGACTTTTGGACCGCAAATACGACCTTAAAGCCCAAACCGCGCGCACATGAAAACATTAAAAACACAATAAATACATACAACAAATACATAAAAAGCTTGCCCACCGCAAGGGGGGCAGGAGGCACCAGGAACCTCTTCAAGTGAGGTTACACCTCAATTTAAGTCCAAATTCCAGAGTTTACACACACGAAAATCCCCTAAGCAAGAGAAAAAATGGCCGATGAAGAAAACGAGGCTACAGGACCCTAAACGCGCAAAACACCACCAAGCACATACGGATTTTCCAAAAAGCCTTACAAGATACACTATTAACAAGGACGCTACATCATCCACAGCTGCGTACCACATACACATTCGCCGCCATTTTACAACACTAACTTACACAATGTGGAAGTACACAGCTACCCGAACAGCTTCCCCTCGCGCACGCAGTCTATTTACACTACACACTGCACACATTGCTGACACTTACACTACAACCAACAGCCTCGCAATGAGGGCCGAAGGATCTCGGACCACCAACATAATTAATGTCTCGCCCAAACAGCATTACCTGGCTTACAATTTTATTGCCGTCATTTTTGACGGGCAAGTCGCTAGTAAAAGCATATAGAGAAGAAAGAACATGTAAACCAATGGCAGCATTCCATTCACATTGATTGAATAGATGACCATCAATCAGTCCCAGGCTGTAAAGATCATAAAATAAAAAATAACTTTATTCACAAAAAAGAAAACACAACATAAAATCTGACGTATAAAATTATATACAGATGTTCCCTCCTGATGTAATATGAGACAAATATATTCTGCCTATACATCCATATTAATATATGTATCAGTAAAAGTAAAAATTCTCCTCTAGATAGAAATGGGTTTTATATACAAATCATATCCCTGTGCTGCATAGCGGAGTTTGGACTAGGACCCACTACTTGCCCTCTAACTAATACAAAAAAGCTAGCTAGCTATACTATCCTAGATGTTCTAGGTATACCTCTAGTTCAATCCAAATGTTAAATATCATCATACTGGTTCCCAAGCCTTTTAAAAATGACCCAATATTAGGCTCTGAATAAGCTTTATAAAAGCCAAATAAATATGCTCTTAGTTTCATAGACATACTACAGTATAGCAGAAAAATGTTATCTAAATGTCTATGTAGTTTTTGTCAATAACCAAGAATGAGCTTTCCAGAAAACCTTTTTATGGAGTCGTAGTCCAGTCCTCAGTGGCCACCATCATGTCTTATTGTAAATAACCATCAGTAGCTCAATCACTTTGCTTTAGTTACATGTGCTCCGAATTTGGAATGTATTAATGGCAAATAAGTGAAGATTGCTTCATTTCAACATGAGTGCTGTATGAATCGCCAATGCTAGTAACATTGACAATATCCATCCATCACAAAAGGTGTCGTGTACTGAATGTTACTGTAGGATTGCAGCTTAATTCATTTCTGATGATCCCATATACAGAAAACCAAGCTATGTATAGTGCCTTGCAAAAGTATTCACCCCCCTTGGGATTTTTCGGATTTGTTGCCTCACAACCTGGAATTAACATGGATTGTTTGAGGATTTGCATCATTTAATTTACAGAACATGCCCACAACTTTGGAGATGTTTTTTTTGTTTGTTTTTGTTTTTATTGTGAAGCAAACCACAAATAGGACAAAATAACAGAAAAAGTAAATGTGCATAACTAGTCACCCCCCCTAAAGTCAATACTTTGTAGAGCCACCTTTTGCAGCAATCACAGCTCCAAGTTGCTTTGGATAAGTCTCTATGAGCTTGCCACATCTTGCCACTGGGATTTTTGCCCATTCCTACTTGCAAAACTGCTCCAGCTCCTTCAAGTTGAATGGTTTGCGCTTGTGAACAGTAATCTTTAAGTCTGACCCCAGATTTTTTTTTATTGGATTGAGGTCTGGGTTTTGACTAGGCAATTCCAACACATTTACATGTTTCCCCTTAAGCCAACAAGTGTTGCTTTAGCAGTGTGTTTGGGGTCATTGTCCTGCTGGAAGGTGAACCTCTGTCCTAGCCTCAAATCACGCACAGAGTGGCACAGGTTTTGCACAAGAATATCCCTGTATTTCGCACCATCCATCTTTCCCTCAACTCTGACCAGTTTCCCAGTCCCAGCTGCTGAAAAACATCCCCAGAGCATGATGCTGCCACCACCATGTTTCACTGTGGGGATGGTGTTCTTTGGGTGATGTGTTGGGTTTGCTCCAGACATAGTGTTTTTTTCTTTTCTTTGATGGCTGAAAAGTTCAACTTTGCGAAAAGGCATGTGGGAGACCAAACTCAAAAAGGTACCATTTTGTATTTTTGCTGAAAAGTAATGGCTTTCTTCTGGCCACTTTGCCATTTAAGCCCAACTCTATGTACATAGGACGACAATAAGCTGTATGCTCCAGATACTCCAGTCTCTGCTGTGGAACTCTGCAGCTCCTCCAGGGTTACCCTTAGGTCTCTGTGCTGCCTCTCTGATTAATTCTCTCCTTGCCCTGTCCGTGAGTTTGGGTGGGCGGCCATCTCTTTGCAGGTTTCCTGTTGTGCCATGTTCTTTCTATTTGGTTATGATAGATTTGATGATGCTCCTGGGGATCATCAAAGATTTGGATATTTTTTTATAACCTAACCCTGACATGTACTTTGCAACAACATTGTCCTTTACTTTTTTTGGAGAGCTCCTTGGTCTTCATGGCAGTGTTTGGTTAGTGGTGCCTCTTGCTTAGGTGTTGCAGCCTCTGGGGCCTTTCAAAAAAGGTGTGTGTGTGTATATGTAATGACAGATCATGTGTCACTTAGATTGCACACAGGTGGACATCATTTCGCTAATTATGTGACTTCTGAGCTTTTTATGGGCTTCATAACCAAGGGGGTGAATACATACACACATGCCAATTTTTTGTTTTCTATTTCTATAAAATAGTTTTATGTATATATTTCTCTCATTTCACTTCACCAGCTTAGACTATTGTGTTATGATCCATCACATAAAATGCAGTTTAACAAAACATTGAACTTAAGGCTGTAATGTAAGAAAATAGGTTAAAAAAAAATCAAGGAGTTGAATACTTTTGCAAGGCACTGTGTGTGTGTGTGTGTGTGTGTATATATAGATATATAGTTATTCTGGTGTTTACCTAACAATGAATGTGTTAAATTTCCTCCTGCCATCTATAAGGCAGCCAGTCACCTCATTACCCCAAATCACCTCTGAAGTGTGACTTGAAACACGCAAGTGGAAAGGATACATTCCTAGCAGAGCCTGTCTTTTTTCCTCTGACAGAAGCAGTGCTCAGCAGCATAATTTATGACAGAAGGGAAGCTTTATGCATTATTAATTTCCATTCTTAACTATCTAGAAATAGTTTAGCAGTCACTCACTGTTCTGCTGGAAGACCATGTTTTCAGTAAACTGCAGTCAGAGCGCTCCAGCTGAGGCATTAGTATATGATGGTGACATACAGTAGCGAAGTTTCGATTTACCCACATCGGGGGGTCATTCAGTCGAAGCCAGTAACACCTCGGGCACTAACGACATTTCATTATTTGGATTGCTTTACTTTACATCTTTTTGCTAAGCAGTTTAGTGTATTCTACACTTTTCCAAATGAAGATAAAATTTATGGGGGAGTCATTATTACATTTAAGTGCACCAAGGTCCAAAAATGTTGCAGTATATTAAATGTGAATAAATAAAAAAAGAATTTGAAAACTAGATTTTTTTTTTTTCTATTTGTAGGACCACTGTTGTTTTGTATTTGAAATGCACTCTTGATGGAATTGTCAAATGATTTTTTTTAGAATGTAAATTTAGAATACATTTTTATGTTGCTGTGGAATATACCATTATGATTTCTGGTTATCTTCTTCATGAGATGAGACTTTCAATGTAACAGAGACTGTTATTTGTTCAATGGGAATATAACCACTGCAAGTGCTTTCAAAAGGACTGATGGAAAACTGTACAGGCACAACCAGGTCAAAAAAGAAAATAGAACTACATGCTGTTGTTTAGTTGACTCGTGTCCCACTCTCTCTGACCCTATGGACTGCATCATGTTGGGCACATATAATGTTATGTCCCTGGTTGTGCTTATCCATAAGGTTATCTTGGCAAAGATACTGGAGTGGATTTCCAGTTCCTTCTCCAGTGGATTGGAATTTGACTTATAGCTCACAGCTTCATTGAAGTACACAAGTCCCTTCTCCAAGACAAGGTAGCAATCCAGAAGAGGATAACCACATAGGAAGGAATAGCTGAATATAAAATATGTAAAAGTATAAAGGTTGTTTTTTTTTTTTTCTTTTAATGATTTGCCCATTATCAAGTTTTGGTATTGAGACCATATAGCAAGAAAAAATGACCACACTAGACATAATGTGTGTTTTCATATGTATTGTAATATAAAATGTGAGATAAGAAATAGTTTTGGGTTTCTGTGTTGTCAAATATCTATAGATTAAAATGGTTCTTGAAATAAAAGGTTCCGTTATTTAAAGTCACCTTATAGGAACTGAACAAAATCTTGAGAATCTATTGTCTTGTTCAGTGTGTACTAATAGAAAAAAAAACTTGCTTTGTCCAATGCGTTTCTTCACTGGTGGCTGATCTTTCTCTTGCACGACTTCCCATTATCCCGAATAATTTATTCATTCCATTCCATATATACATAAAAGGTCATAAATATTGATGGTCGCTTTTTAAACATTGAACAAGCTTACTAATGCACCTGAGCATTTCTTGGAAGTGCAATGTAGTGATTACCAAAACTGTCACTTGCCATTATGTGTTTAAAAGCTGCATAGACAATGGAGTGTTGCTAAGGGCTGTGCTGTATAAATGTTAGTGTAATGTTGACTTTGTCTTAAGCAATGTTATTAATAGTTTGTTAAAGTATTATAATTGTGCATGTTTAGGTTTGTTTAAAGAGATCAGAGTGAGGTTCTGGTAGCCAGTTATTATCAATATCTTGCAATGGGAGGACAGTGTCTTGACACAGAGTAGTCACACTCAACCTGTTTGACCATGGGACTGTCAGGTTACCTTTCAGTACTCCATATCGTCTGCTGTTGAGTTCCAGATATTTTTAATATTGTGATACTAACTTTTCCTTTAAAATACTAAATTTTAATTTAATTTGCACTGATTTTATTTTATTTTTTATTATTACGTTTTTGTTTTTTTACTGTACTGTATATACTCGAGTATAAGCCGACCCGAGTATAAGCCGAGGCACCCATTTTACCACAAAATACTGGGTAAAATGAGTGACTCGAGTATAAGCCGAGGGTGGGAAATGTGCTGCCCCTTGTGTCCCTCTTGTGCCCTCTGTGTCCCCCTATCTCCGTGTCTCTTCTCCCCTCTCCCTTCCCTGTGTATCTTCCAACCTCTCCCTTCCCTGTGTCTCTTCCTCCCTCCTCATCCTCAACCTCCCTCCTCATCCCCATCCTCAACCTCCCTCCTCATCCCCATCCTCAACCTCCCTCCTCATCCCCATCCTCAACCTCCCTCCTCATCCCCATCCTCAACCTCCCTCCTCATCCCCCATCCTCAACCTCCCTCCTCATCCCCCATCCTCAACCTCCCTCCTCATCCCCATCCTCAACCTCCCTCCTCATCCCCATCCTCAACCTCCCTCCTCATCCCCATCCTCAACCTCCCTCCTCATCCCCATCCTCAACCTCCCTCCTCATCCCCATCCTCAACCTCCCTCCTCATCCCCATCCTCAACCTCCCTCCTCATCCCCATCCTCAACCTCCCTCCTCATCCCCATCCTCAACCTCCCTCCTCATCCCCATCCTTAACCTCCCTCCTCATCCCCATCCTCAACCTCCCTCCTCATCCCCATCCTCAACCTCCCTCCTCATCCCCATCCTCAACCTCCCTCCTCATCCCCATCCTCAACCTCCCTCCTCATCCCCATCCTCAACCTCCCTCCTCATCCTCATCCCCATCCTCAATCCCCATCCTCAATCTCCCTCCTCATCCCCATCCTCAATCTCCCTCCTCATCCTCATCCCCATCCTCAACCTCCCTCCATCCTCATCCTCTATCCTCATCCTCAAAACCCCTCCCTCCTCAACTCCAACCCCCCTCCTCAACCCCTCCTCCTCATCCCCCTCCTCAACCCCTCCTCCTCATCCCCCTTCTCAACTTTCCTCCTCAACCCCCTTCTCAACTTTCCTCCTCAACCCCCTTCTCAACTTTCCTCCTCAACCCCCCCATCCTCATGCCTTAAAAAAAAAAAAAAAAAGGGCTGAAAAACTCAGCTTATACTCGAGTATATACGGTAATACCCCAAACTCAGGAATGGAAGTCTTCCAGGTTTTCGCAATAGTGTTCCTGACTGCTAAAAAGATTTGGTTTGAGAGAAGTTGAGCCTCTTTCGAAACGCCGGTGATAGGGGGATAGCTTCTCTTGGGTATAATTTGCACTAATTTTGAATAGAGTATATTTTAACTGCAGAGACATTCATGAATAATCTGTAATTGTGATTAGTCATAGTGGTCAACTCTCTTAATAGGTCTTAAGGACCAGGACTGCTCCTAGGACTAAAAAACACCGGATCCTTCGACAAAGGAAGGTGGGCAGTGACTTAACATGAAATGCCTGTCCCTGTGTACAACATTTATCTGGGCCCCTAAAATATCCAGTGTTTCATGATCTCTTTTTGAGCTACACATATCACTTTCTAATTTTCTCCCTCAACTCCAATTTCCATTCTAACAACTTAGAGTTTCATGAAGATCAATCTAGTAATCCTAGATTTGGTTGATATCCCATTTTTGATTGCTTATCATGTACTACTTGGTTGCATGCTTGATGCAAATTCCTCAATATCAAGCATTTCTAACTATGAACAATTTTAAAACAGGCTATTGAGGGTTGGGGTCCCCCTGCATGACTGGGGCTTATTTTTTATTTTATTTTTTTATCCCTGAAAGTTTGCCAACTTTATAAATTGCTTCATGCCAATTGGGTCCACCTGCTGGTTATTGGGTATCCAGCCTTTATTGCCATGGGTTAATTATATTTTACTAGTCATCCTAATATGGATCCAACCGACTGTTAACCGCTGACATAGCAGTTTCTTATTGGATACTGACTGAATGATGGACATCAGATGGTTTTCCAGGTTACGTGAAAGATTGCTCTGTTACTTTTGCCTATATCTCTCTGTCTCTCTATATTGTACAAATATTGAAGAATGCCAGCACGCTTTAAATGAAGAATGATAATTGAATAAGTATATTGGTAGCTCTTGAGTTTCTTCTTGGTGGCCAAATACTATAGAAGTCTGTCGAACTAATGAGGTTCTATAATACCTTGCATTATGTTTGTTTTAATTCTAGCCTACCTTAAACACTTGCAATCTGTTATTTATACCTCTGTGTTTAACTTCTTTTCTGATCTTCCTGGGCTTCTTGGCATGCAATATATGTAGAGTAGCTTCCATTCAAGCAGCCAATTATGAAATGATTAAAAAATATATTGAATGTGTAAGAATTAGTATGCTGAATCCAGAGAGTGCAATGTTCTCTATATGCTCTGTTACTGCAATGTAGAAATACCCCACAATTTTAGAGCCAAATGAATCCAGTATGTGTTCCCCACAGGTTATGTTTGCTTGCATTTTCTTATTAATTTTCTCAAGCTATTCTGAATTTATCTGCAGACACCCTTGCAACACAGGCAAGATATTTCCTCTGTTGTTTCTTTCTGAGCAAGATTTACTTTTTTGTTTCAGTCCCAGGTGAAATAGAACACACACACATCCTGTTTTGTATGCAATTTTTTTTCTGATAAACTATTGCAATTACAACACATTAGTATATGTTTGCAATTATTATAAACCTCATTTTGTAGATTTGCAAATATTATTGATGTGGTAATTACAAGCAGAAATGTGCTTCTTGTGCAGTATCCAGTGTAGCAGTTTCATAACAAACAGCTGCTGTGGGTATTTTTTTTTTCTGTAAAGCCATTCTACGTTTGTTCCCAAGATGCTTTTTAAGTGTTGTGTTATTGGGGTGGGAGTAATAAATCCTGAATTAAAAAAAAATGTGTGCTTCATTGCAATTGATGCATTAAATAGCATGAAGACTGGGAAAAAGTGCTTTTAAAACTTAGGATGCAGTTTATAATATCCCTATATGCTCACCAATAATTTACACTAGTACACATAGCAACTCCCATGAGTGTCTGTTTTTAAACTCCTTTTGTTGAAGAATTGCTGTAATCCAATATTTATTATATGCTAATTGGAAGAACTGTTCTTGATAACTGAACAAAAGTGTTTGTTTAGAGGACAAATATACAAACCTTCTGTTATATGTGGTTATGATGTAATGGGAGGCAACTTTTCTGTCTTTGTTTATCTATGGGACCGTATACGGACATCTATGTAGTCACAACAGTTGAACTGTGATTTTATGGCACGCTGACCTTCGTGTGCTGCAGAACAGCGCGCCGTCATCAGGGCGCTGAGAACTGTGCCCTGATGACGCTCTTAACTCCAGCCTGCATCCTCTGCCACAGAGGACCCCTTGGCAAGGTAAGAGTCTGTCAGTGTGCCATATGGGCAAGGCATTGTGTGCATGTGTCACTAGGAGCATGTTGCATTGCATGTTGATCATGTATGTAGTGATAAACATGCAATGCAACATGCTCCTACTGACACATGCACACAATGACAGTGACATTACATACAACATGCTCCTAGTGACACATGCCAGTCCCCACATGGCACACTGTCTGTCAGTCCCTTACCTTAGCCTTGGCTGCCTCCAGCAAGCAGGTCCACTAAATATGAGGTGGGGCAGATGGGATGCAGTCTGGAGCGCAGAGCATCATCAGAACGCAGTTCGCGGCGCCCTGATGACGGCACACTGGTCTCCAGTGCGCCAAAGACGTGCCACTGTGTTTTTATCCCTGGTGTCAATGTATTTAGTAGGGCTAGTGGAATACAGTATACACATCTGTGTGTGTGTATATATAATTTTTATTTAAAAAAAGAAAAAAACTTTTGTATCTGTTATCAAGTTCGGCTCTTCAAATGTACATAGTGTGGATATGGGAAGTAGTATTCTATTTCCGGTCTCTGAATCTAGCACCCTCTTGATCAAGAGTTTGATATTTTGCCCCTATTTTATGAAATGTGCTTAATTTCTATGTGAAAATATGCTGGCAAAAGAAACATAATCTATCATGGTTTATAATATCTGTACAATCTTGGAATTTAAAAGAAATATGTTTGTGAATATATATAATATTTATTGTATTTAGAGACACTGCTGTGTAATCTGACATCTCTCCAAAAGATCTAGGCCTCTGTCACCACACAAATGTTTCTATCGGTCTAATACAATAAATAAAAGTATCATCTATGTTTATCCTAACATGGAGCTGATAGGTTAGCCACCTTATGCTTGTGCTTGATCTCTCCGTGCATCGATTTGACAGTTTGTCTTGGTAACAGACATCTTTTTCTTTAACAATACTTATTTTTGTTTCTTTAGGACCCTGCTGGAATATTTGAACTAGTAGAGCTTGTCGGAAATGGAACGTATGGCCAGGTTTACAAGGTAAGATGCTGAATGAAACATTCAATTTTAGTTAGTGGTGGTGGTAGAAAATAAAGCATGCCTGCATACAGTCCTATTTACTGTGGAATCCATCTGTGCCTATTTGTCCGTTCAATAGAGGAACATTTGGGAGCCTATCACACTCTATTTTAAGCAAATCATATCCCTGTTTTTCCTTTGAATTCCCTCAGGCTGTTTCTCAAATCTCAGAGAAGAGAATGATTCTGTGAATGTTGTGTACTATATAGATATATAGATTTACATATGTAGCCAAAGTGTGATGTGCACTATTGAGTACAGACATACTGTAGTACCATAATTAACAAACAATGGTAGTTGCTTGTGCAGTATCTCTGAAATAAATACATATCCAGATGTTCCAGACATGCTGCACAATCAACTACCATCGTTAGTGAACTATGGTAATCTGAATATAGTATGTCTGTGTTCAATAATACACCTTACTGTTTGCATACTTAACATATGTAAATTTCTTCTGGCTTATTGTACAGTTTTTGTGTTTCATGTTAACCTACTATGAACCTTTAGTGGCTGTGATATTTCTACTGAGTAATTATGTGAGGAAACATGTCTCCCAAATTGCTTGTGACATGTAGGAGTACTCAGAATATATTTTAATTTTTCTCCCAGTGGAGCACCCTTCTACCAATTTATAACAAATATTGTGACTAGTCTGAATTGATGTGTTGTCACTCTATTCATTATAGAGCATTTATACTTTAATGACCACATTCCCTGAATTTTTGTTTTTACTGATATTTGTGGCTTATGTGGACAGTTCTCTGGTAGCTTCTGACCTCCTTCCAGTCTGGGTATACAATACTCCTATAGCTGCTCTCATCAAGCCATGGTTGTCCAAGCTTTCGTTCACTAGACCTCCATGTACAGTTGTGCTAGGAGTGCTTCCAATATGGAGGCATGTGTTGCACATAACCCATGGCTACTTAGTAAGCAAGAAGTACATTTAAAAATATTGGGATACAAGTATGCAAACAGTTCGTATAAGGGTTTTGCGGACACTGTAAAGTTAAATATATCATGACCTGAGTGAAAATGGAGGGAGAAATGGAAATGATGAATAGATGAGAAAGTGGAAATATTAATCACTTGTCAATGCTACATTTTGTTCACCGGAAGGACAGATATCCCATTATGTCATACACATTATTCACAATTTTAATATATTGCGGATATAAGATGTTGCACATGCCACTGCTTGATTCAGAATGGTCATGATCTTATTAGTAGTCCACAGCAGTTTAGGGAGGCAGCCATTAGATTCCTGGCATCAAACAGATTGAGAAACACTATATGTTCTTCGTTCGTTCCCTCTGTACAGAAGTATTAAAGGGGTTGTGGGTTTCCCCAGTTTGGAAGTAATCCAGAGTCGGGTAGAGACCAGTTACCTAGCATCATTTTTAGCTCTGTGTCAGATTCATTTTAATAATATATTCAGTCAAGAAAGGACAAGGTCAAAATCTTGGTATCTGTTGAAACTGTAATTGAATAATGATCCTACTGCATTTCCACTGCGCATTTCTGATAAATGGAAGCTTGGCACAAATATTTGATGCTCCTAAATTAACTTTTGTAGTAGAGACCATTGCAGCAAAAAATTATCATATATAATTTAAAGCAGTACATGTACTTATGAGGTGAGCCAGCTGATTAATTCAAACTAGCTGTGTCCTGCCAACAGGCAGCTCAGGACCTCATGTGGCCCCCCGACACTTCCCATGGAGCCCTCTGCCTATTGCAGAAGTGTGAGAGCATGTCCTTCTTCAACAATACCCAGGCAAATGTAGTAAATTACTCTCTTGCTGTCAAAAATACATATCCTCATTAACTATATATTTATATTACATATTAATCTATATTAATCCTGTATATGCTCTACAAGTGAAATAGGTTTCTTGTCACTGTGATATAAATGTTTTTTATTTTAGTAGACAATACTTGTGGAAGAGATTTACATGGCACCATTCGGGCACATTTCCACAGCTGCTACCTTGAAGACTGAGTTGGTGTGTTCTACTAATATTTATCTATTTAACAGTGGATGGAATAGAGCGGCTGTGTGGGGGAGTTGTTGACTAATTGGAGGAGTTATATGAGATCATCACACTGCCCCACTCCTCTTCGCAATCACTGTAGTTGCGGCTTGAGAAGGAAGTAAGACTGTCATGGCCGCTTCCATGCACTTCCAGTGATAAAATTAAGATTTTCTTGGAGAATACTTTTTATGCATGTTGCATTGTTTACACACATGTGAAATGTTTGCTTGTTTCTTTTGAAAAATTGCATTTTCTTAGACTAAACGTTAAGGATTGCTAACCAGAAACGGACAAATTGTGCCTGGCGTGCTGCATCCATGTGGTCACAGACTCTTACACAACTGAAGGACTAAGCAACAATAACATAATTATTTGTTGCTTGTGAATCGGCTTTCTTGATCCACCAAACAAAATGTGTAGTATTACCATGTTGATAATTGCTGGTTAATCCATGGGGGTGTGCAAGTTCCCAGGTTTATATTGAAAACAAAAATGCAAGTAGGTCATGGTAATGAATAACAATCATGGCTCTGTAGAATTGAATACCAGTAGCTCGGATGGATCCTAAAAGCCAAACGATAGGTAAAATGACAAACTTAACTTTGGAATGTAATATAAATCTAAGTAAAGTGATGTCTATTCTGTGTAGTTGTTAATATTGTTAACCTTTACGTTTAATATAAAATGTTTTAATTACAAAGTGCTATTGCTGCTTTATTAAATGAACGTGGTAAGGGATACAATTACACTTCTTAGACTAGTAACACCACTTTCTTAATATTTACACATTCACACTTCCTATTTAAAGCAACTATTTACATAATATATCCTTTCTCTCTTCCTCCCATTGTGTAGAGCCGGTGCACTGTGTCTTAGTGACTCTTCTAGAAATCCATTACCTATAGAGGGCTCTTCTACTAATGGCCCAACTCCAGGGAATAGGGAATGTAAAAGCTTTAACCCTATTTTTACCATCATTCTTTCTATTATCATTTTTTTTTTTTTTTTTTTTAAATGAAGGTTGTACTATGTTTATGTGCTCGTGTAGATGGAAGGACTTCAAGCTACACAAAATTTTCTCTGGACATGATCAGAAAAAATCTACTTACTCTATGACCAATATGCCAATTCAGCATAATAAATACTTATGTTTTATTTGTTGCTTTCCATTTTCTGGTATCTATTTTTTGCCATGACCCTTTTTCAGGACCAACTTAAAAGGACACTGTTGTGCGACTTTTTTTTAAATGTTTTAAACCTCGAACATTTCGTATTGAACAATGAATGATCTATAGTCTATACAAATTAAAGAGGCATACACAGGCTTGTTTCTCTGTAAGGACTTCATACATTAAACTAGAAAGCAGGAAATCCCATGGAATCTACTGTAAATAAAAGAAACTGAATCTTCAATAAAATTACTATCCTTTCAAATAAAAAGCTACCTAAGCAACAGACAAATGTCTTACGGTGACATTAGGTAATAAACACTCTTAAACATTTTTCTTAATCTATAAACGGATCAGTCACGTTATTTTTATTGATTGCTGTGTTGCTTTAGTATTTGTTTTCTTAATATATTATGTATTTTTTATGGAAAGAAGGTATATTTGTACTAGAAAATGATGGACTACTGCAGCATATAAACGCCATCTTTTTAAAAACAATCTACCTTTAAAATTTCTGCAGTACTGAACATCTCTTTATATATGAAACTTATTGTTATATCTAAAAAAATAAATACTATATAGTCAACTGTGTTCATTAATACTATCAATCATCAGTTAAATTTAACTTTTCTTCTCCGGCAGAGTTTTTTACTGTATGTGCCTGAACTTGTTTCACACAAGTCCTAGGCCTCTTTCACGGCTGCAAAGCAAACTTGGCAATTTTGATAAAGTTATTGCTAGAAAGGCAGCAAAAATAAGGTTTACACAGGTATTCATATATAAAGAAACCTCTAAACTGTATTCTGGCAGAGAGAACAACTTGTACCAATAGCGAATTAAAGGGACTGTTAACTTTGTGAAAAAATGTTTCTGCGTATCTTGCTAAACATCATTTTCAGGAAGGAGTAAATGTTAAAGGCGTTTCTCTCAGAAGAAAACAGACTTAGGCCTCCATTCCTTGACTCTTGTAAAAGTGTAACTCTGGGTGCAAGTCAGTATATTTCACAGCTTTCTATTTTCCAGCAATAGAATTGCTCTGGTACTTCGCTTATCAAAACTCAAATATTTGTGGGCCAGCATTCTTTTATTACGGGAGCCATGCAATGGAGGCCTCGGTTCTTTTCTCACGGGAGCCATGCAATGGAGGCCTCGGTTCTTTTCTCACGGGAGCCATGCAATGGAGGCCTCGGTTCTTTTCTCACGGGAGCCATGCAATGGAGGCCTCGGTTCTTTTCTCACGGGAGCCATGCAATGGAGGCCTCGGTTCTTTTCTCACGGGAGCCATGCAATGGAGGCCTCGGTTCTTTTCTCACGGGAGCCATGCAATGGAGGCCTCGGTTCTTTTCTTACGAGAGCCGTGAATTGGAGGCCCCGGTTCTTTTTTTTACGAGAGACGTGAATTGGAGGCCCCGGTTCTTTTCTTACGCGAGGCATGCAGAGTCCCTTTAACAAGAAATTGTAACAATGTAGTGACATTCTGACACGCAGATTCTTAAAACCGAATACTCTTCATAGGTGAAAACCAATGTTTTTGCTGCCTTATTTTGAGTTCAACCCCCACCATAAACACATCTCTTCCAATTCCCTTGATTACGTGACAAAATGTTATGTAATTTAGGTGGCACTATTTTAAGCTGCTATTGTGTGTAAATTAAAGCCTAGTTTTACAGAATTGAGTTCTTAGTGATTGCATTAACAAAAGAATGTAGGCGACTTGTGGTGTTGTATTTATTGCTAACAAAAGCACATGACATCAGAGCACATTCTACCCATTTTATTTAAAGCTTGAGCAGATTGGGGTTAGATTACAATAGACTTCCTTATTATATCAGCATGAACCTCACAGCAGTTCCTCCAGCTTCATGCATCCAAAGGATGCTAATAATCAAGTGACACACAACATCCGTGATATAGGATTGCTGTTTCCATTAATGCACAGCTAAAATTGGAAAATGTCTTGGAAATGCCATTCAATATCTTTTTCTTTTTTTACCCACGATAACCCTGTTATCTGTGGGATGTGGTCCAACAGGTTTATTTAAATTTGCACTAGAATGCCAAAGTCCACATGAGCTAAATACCTTTTTATGCAAATTATAATTTGATCTAGAGGTGGAAAACTAACTATATAATAAGTTTTGTAAATTTTACATTAAAAAATCTGTTTTCCATGTTTGGGTATAGACATGTGGTGCCATATATTTATATATTGCAAATAAACTGCAATATATTATCCTTTGTGTAAATACCCTTAAATATACAGGTTTTTAAGGTTTAGTCAATCTGTGAATTTCACAAATATAATAGTTGTTTTTAATTTACAAACAAACCAAATTCACACTTGTGTTAATAAAGTTGTTGGTAATTGGCAGTATGTGTCGGTGATGGTTTTCTGCAAACATATGATAGACTTTAAGATTAGTTAGTAAAAATATGTTATCAATTAAAGGTTCTTAAAATATTTTGCCCTATATCTGTCAGTCAGCCCTTCTGATCCATCCACTAAGCACACTCTGTATCTCTTCTAATTAGAATTGCTTGTCATTAACATACAATATTAGCAAAGGTACTAAGCATTTTATGCATTTATGGTGAGTATAACATAGGTGAATCTAGAGGCAAGAATAACAAATTCAATCCTATTGATTCCCTTGTAGATATTGGTCCCATAATAACCATTTCACATTCCCTTTCTTCTTAATGTCTCTAGTACTTTCCAAGAAGTCTTTTTCTATTTGTCTGTTGCAACTAACCATTGCTTTTATCTCACTCCAACTCGGGAAAACGCTACTTTTTTTTATTTTTCTTTTCCAGTTTACAGCTATGAACTATTTAATAGTCAACAGAATATTAACAATAATAGTTCTTACTTTTGTATCAATTTTCTTTGGAAACCTATGAAACAGGATTAGTTCAGGAGAAATCTCCAGTTTTTTTTTTTTTAATTATGGAGGATAAATGGGAAATAAAAAGTGACCAGAGACTTTTAATCATTCTACAAAACCATCACATATGGTCGTGTGTGCCCAGTTTCTCACAACCTCTCCAATTTACTCATATGAAGAGCAGTAATATACCACCTATGAATGATCTTAAAGTGAATCTCCCTAAGGGAGATGCATTTTGTGTTAGTTTCGGTAATCTTAAAATTTCTAAACCAGTCATCAAGCTTCCCGTGCGCATTTAATTATTTTTCCCATATTTGCATTACCGAAGATTTCTCGCGTACCAGAAATAATTCCAAAATCTTTCCACATTTTTATATAGACCAGTTCATCCCCGTGCTCCTCCCTATATACATACTTTCAAAACTTTGACTCTCTATTATTAATCAAAGCTTAATCAGAATTTTTCAGTTCGTTTTTTTTAAACTAATATAATTTAGCCATTTATCTCTAGGAATACAATTGTTATTAACTAATTCTTCAAAGGATAAAATTGCTTCTTAAGAATATACTTCCTTAAATTTTTCAAATTCCATGAGTCCCGAATCATCTTACTGTTAGGGAGCATTAAGTAATAAATCATCCAAATAGGGGCTACAGGAGACGAGAAGGGAGCAATTTCCATCTAACATTTAAATGATGCCACCGTATTGAGCAGCTTCTTACAACTATTGGTAATTCAACAAGTATGGATATGGCAGGTTTGGCTCCCACGCCATTAAGGCACGCTAATGTTTCAGCACGTGTTGTGGGATTAGCTATGGAACAAGACAGGGTTGCCCCCTGTCTCTATTGATTTTCGCTTTAGCCATCGAACCCTTGACTGAAATAATAAAGGATGCAGAGATTTGCGGTCTACAGTTTGAAAGTATTATAAATACAATTATGTTATTTGCAAATGACGTGGTTGTTACACGGGTTGACCCCTTGAATTCTATTAAGCACATGCAAAAAGTTATTGAACTGTCACAATCTGCTACTTCAATTAGACTTGGTAAGAATCTGCTTCAAACCTATCCAGCAGAATTGTGCAGTCCTTTTATACCTCTGATAGCAGAAGATGGACCAAACCCAAGGACCACGCCCAGGAGCTTGCTTCAACAGATCAGGATATCAGGAACACCATATAATTCCTTAGAATTAGGATTTATTCACAGACTGACACTTACACCTTGTTTATGTAAATCCAGACACAACTGCCATAACTTTATTAATTGTCACATCTTATAAAATTTTCTGGCACACAGTATTTATAATAAAAATACATACCATTTTATATGTAATTTTAACCATAAGTAATACAAAAATACATAACTATATAACAATAATCCCGGCCCAGTCCATAGTGTAAAACAGTCTAGTCAGGCCCTGGGCATGACATGAATTATATAGTAGAGTCTCATATTATAAATTGAACGCCTTAAAAAGAGAAGTCCTTTGGATTAATATTGATAAAAAAGAAAAAAATTTAGACGGAGAGGAATTTCCCTACAGTTAGGACTAGAATGGTATAACACATTTGGGGATAACATTTTCACCCATCTTGAAAAAAAATGGGCAAAAGATGATTATTTAGATAAATTATGGAGTCATATAAACAACTTATTGTTGAAATGGAAAACAAATTTATAATGGTCAGGAAGAATAGCAGTTATTAAAATATTTGTTTTATTTTACCTAAAATCACATACATTTTAAGGTGTATCTCTTACTAATACCTAAAACTATTGGAGATTTTAAACTTTAATAGCTCTCTTTAATAACCAAGGAAAGAAAACACTGTTAAATAATTCAGTAGTTAACAAAAATGTATTGTATCACCAAATCTACAAGACTATTCTGAAGCAATTAAAATGCATCATTTAATGAAACTTTGAATCCAAATCATTACTGCAAAGTATCTTTTATATTAAAAAAGCCCTCGCTCCTCATGTTCAAATATTTACCTTGGTTAATGGAATTAGATTAGAATCTATCTTCTTCAGCCATATGAAATACAAAGACTGGGCATGTTCAGACTTCAGGGAGTACCTAAGCCGATTAGATAATTTATGCCCTGGGATTTGAGCATGCTAAGTCTTTTGATATGCACATGGCTAACCCTGAATAATAGATTTAAAGTCTCAATTATTGTCAGTGATCTCACATTAGCAAGAGATATCGGTGTCATTGGTTGATGGTTCAGAAAGACTCACTGCCAGGTAAATTGCGAACATGAAATTGTATAATCTCAA
Source organism: Discoglossus pictus (assembly GCA_027410445.1). Lineage (NCBI taxonomy): Eukaryota > Metazoa > Chordata > Amphibia > Anura > Alytidae > Discoglossus > Discoglossus pictus. The sequence continues at coordinate 332,286,721 of CM050165.1, forward strand.
TCTCCTCCGTGCCACTTTTTAAATAAATATATATCCTTTAGACGATTAGAGGTCAGTTGAGGTAAAATATGTGTTCAGTATAGTATAATCTGCAGAAGCTGCTGTCTGCTGTTGTTTTTTTTTTACTTTTATTTTTTATATAAATTGTTGGAACCGCTATAGGTTTTTTGTTTTGTTTTTAATGAGAAACTGAAGTTGTGTCATGAGTCTAGCTATGTCCTTTTCCTCAAAGTTCCAGCCACTGGTTATATCCTTTTATCTTGAATTGATTAGGTCCCACTCCTTTCTTTACTCAATGAGCCACTCATGGTTACTTCTTTGGCACCATGGGATATATTTTGTCTCATGACAGTCACAGTCAGTAGTCAGCTAAAGTAAGTAAGAAATACAATATTTAACACATGGTTTTGATACAGGACTGTTCTTCTCCTTCCACATTGATATAGTTCATGCCATTTGTCGCTTTTGTTTTTATTAAAGGTTAAATGTGCTCATTAAGATTTTGAGTAAATTTACTTCCTATAAATGTACATATTCACCCTAGATGCCCTTATTTCTAGAGTTCACCATAAAGCATCTTCCCACTAACTTGACGATTTTTCTTCAAAGCTTATCCCTTCAAAGTCTACAACTTATCCTCTTAAAACTGATCACTTTTTAATGGAACCATCTGTTTTTTTGTTTTGTTTTTTTTTCATCCCTCCTTTCACTTATTGGGCTGACAGTATGGCTTGCCCAGACTGCATCCTCTCAACTCCACCTTGTATTGTACTATAACCCAATTCACACAAGTGTAATATATCACTAGGAGGACCCTCTTCATCGCACTTATTACCAAGACAAGAAGAGTAATTAATATGTTATAGTTTGGCAAGAGATGCTGTTATGTGTGAATTGGGGTATGTGTTACAGATGAGACTGTGGTTTAGGGTTATTTGTCAGAATACTGTCACACTTTTAATACTGGTGCAAAACTAAGCTGATTTTAGATTTAAAGTGTGTTGGACTGTTTTCCTAAGCTGTAAGAGATTATACACAGTAATTGCGTGAAGGTACCAAAGCTCAAAACGCATATTGCCTGAAAGCAATGGAAGATTTTTCATTTGTTTATTTTTGAGTTCTGTGCTTCCCATCAAACTGTAAAACAATAACCTACAAAAAAACAGAACCTGGTGCTTTAAAAAAAAAAAAACATCTAGAAAGTATTTGGATGTACAAAGGGAGAAAAGCGAAATTGTTGTTTTTTATTCTTGTCCTCCAATAAAGCTGTTCATTTCTCCATTATGGCTGTGCCATTTATTTCTTTAACTACATTTTAAATACATAATTGAAAAAGAAAAACAAAGGTAGAGGTGCTTAATCTGAGAATGAACTAACTTTAATAGGTTAGTTCTATTGACATGATAATCCACTCTGAGAGCAACCTCTTAGCTCACTTGTGTCCTTCACAGGGAGAAATATCCTGTAATATATCAGTCTGGTCCCACTCACTAGAGTGACCCAGCCCCAAAATACCAGGCAAACTGTGCCTTAGGGAGTAAAACTGAACGTCACTGAGGCCTGATGATGGTTGAATTGCCTGGCTTTTCAGGGCTAGACTACTCTAGTGAGTGAGACCAGACTGATATACTACAGGATATTTCTCCCTGTTCTCTGAGTAGGTAACCAGACCTATAGGACAAACCTACTTGGGTATAGTCCGTCCTCATACTGAGCACCTCTAATTTTGTTGTTTTTTTATCATTTTAAAAAGAATGTGAACTAGAGAAAGAATTAAAAGCATTCTGATTGTCCATAAAAACGGTCATTGCTTCAGCAATGCTTATAAACCATAATCCTTAAGGCACAGATCTGTTTATAACCTTTTTGTAGTGGTTCAAACCATTTATCACCAAGCTGCATACAGCTATTCATCTGAATTGAGGATGGCACTAAACTTAAATACTATTTTGGAGTTATTAATAATGTATAGATCTGATATTCACAGACACCCTTGATTTTAAAAAGAAAATGTAAATCATCACATGATTTCCTGTGACAACCTCATCTTGTGACCCCAAATAATTTAGTAAACAATGATAGCATATTGTTATCTGCATGTCAATCCATACAAATGGAGGACTGTTTTTCAGAGGAAACCTGAGGCGTTGCTGGAAGATATAGAATATATACATCACACACAAACTTATCAGTTGTAGATTTAAAGGACCACTTTTCGTCATAATTTTGAAATGTACTCTTCGGAAGAACTACACCTTGGCAGCACATTTCTAGAACATGAGACTAGAGCCTTTTAAATTATTACCTTTTTTATTACCCCCCCTCCTGCTGATTTATAGTCAGTTACCCAGCTTCTGTAAAATCCAACCTTGGTTTTGCATAAAAGCTGTGTAATGCAGCGGGCATAAGCTTAAAGGAAGACATGTTTAAAATGGTTTATGGATTGAAGAGCGAGGCATTTGTGGGCACATTGTAATAATACATTGCAGTGTAATAACTGTATTTATTTATGGGAATTTTGATCAACAGTTTTTTGTTTTACTTGTTTTAGACATTCGAATGTGGACACAAATGTACTATTTATATAATATAAATATATAATCCCACACACAGATATATAAGTTGAGATCTAGAAATAGGAAAAGAGGAGCTTCTAGTGGCGCATGTGGGTGTGCAAATTAGAATGGTCTAGGGCAGCGTTAAAACCTAAATATGCCCATGTTGCCTATTATCAAGTTTAGTTATTCAAAGAACCATATAGAGAAAATATTGACCACCATGGTACATAAAAAATTGATGTCTTATTACAACTCATGTTGATCCCTCTTCATTTAAACTTTAGATTAGTATTTTAGATGTACAGGTGTATATCCTTTGGGGTTCACTAGTTCTTTCATAAAATACACCCAGCAAGCTTTCTTTCTGAAGCTACCTGAGTGGCACTCTGATTTTAGTACTCATGATACACTATTGTACAAAGTTCATATATAACCATGGTATAGAACAGAGGTGGGCAAGTTCTGACCCTGGAGGACCACACACAGGCCTGGATTTGAGAATTTCCTTTCTGTTCACAGGATAACTGAAGAAGCGATTAACTCACCTGTGCACAGCAGGGATATCCCCAAATCCAAGCCTGTGTGTGGAACACAGACAAATATTTAATACTAGCGACTTGCACGTCAAAAATGACGGCAATAAAATGTGAAGGCTGACGATGCTGTTTGCCACACAATACAAGGCTCTCGCCCCTCTAAGTTGGCTTGAGCAAGGCCATAACCTTCCAGAGCGTCACCAACAAACTCGCAATGACCACAACTAATTTGTGTGATAATACAAAAGGGCACACGAAATAACTTTATATAGTGAAGGAGACCAGAAATGTGACACAAATTACATTTTACTAAAGGATTTTGGTGACTTGTGGAGGCATCCGGTAGGATGCATAGCAAATTTAATAAGGTCTATAAAGTCTAAAAGAAAATGACTAAAAGGCCTCTCTTGTATCCAAGTCTGCATATCCACTACCCCTGGCTTAGAATATCTTAACTTCTTGTTTTTATGATTGATTAGAATGATACTAATCCAGATTTATGTATTCACATAATATAATTGGCATTCACTAATTAGTATTATACAAGATGTAACCAATCCGTGATGAAAACCCTCATTGTTTGGCGGTTTTAGTTGGTGTACACATTTCACCAATGCAGCAACTGCAATTTTGACCATTATTATCACATATATAGTTGTGAGCATACGAGTTGTTGCTAACGCTTGCGGGCTCGCGTAGCGAGCCGCGGCCCTCGCAAACTTTACGTTGTAACGCAAACAACATACGAGACACGTTACCACCTTTTACGACCTCGGAAAAAACGTCCGCAACCCGCGGACATCAAAAAATGAAAAACACAATAAATGCACACAACACATACATAAAAAGCTTACCTACAGCAAGAGGGAGCATCCAGAACCTCAAAAAATTAAGTTACACCTAAATTTAACTCAAAATAAAAGAGTTTAGACACTAAAAAAATTCTCTAAGCGTGAGAAAAAATGGCCGCCGAACAAAACGAAAACGAGGCTACAGCACTCTAAACACGCAAAACACCACCAGAAACACACAAAACACATATGGATATTCCGCTACAGACGCATACCACACATTAGCCGCCATTTTAGAACAATGCGGAAGTACACAGCTACGCTAACGGTTTGGTCTCGCGCACGCACACTATTACACTGCACACATTCGTCACGCTTACACAGCAGCTCCACAACACTAATGCTCCTGCAACATGAAAACAGATTGCCAGCTCTTCAACAGAATGCTTCCTGCATATATTACTTGAAAATAGGTAAAGTATATTAATTTATTCATGTATTATTTATTTAATTATTATACACCAAACAGCATTAGCTCACTTACAACTTCATTGCCGTCATTTTTTGACGGGCAATTTTCTAGTCAAAAATATAATGACCAGTACAGCAAACCATTCTGGAACCTTTATTGAAAGACCATAAAAATAGAGGAAACAAAACTCTAAAACTGGAACATAACATGAACTGGAATAACTTCTAAAATCTTCATTATACCTCTTCACTATACAAGAAAGATTGCATCTTGTGCCTCATAACCCCAGAAACGCAGTACGCCAAGGAAAACGCCCACTCTGCAATATGTTGCATTTAACTTAGCAGCTGTAAAATATGTTGGCAGAACTGTCTAATACTTTCTAGACAAATGGTTTTAACCCTTTTTTTGATGCTTTTGTGCATGTGTTAAATATTCAATGCAAATAACTGGATATTACTTAAAATGATTTAAAGCTGCATCCCTGTCTAAATATATTTATTATCTATTATAGATCTAAATATCATAGATGCTTTTTATTTTATAGCAGTGTTTCACAATTTATTATGCAGACTTTGTGTACAAGGATGAAGTTTTTAATGATTTGGCTAAAAACACAACATTTGTTTTCAAGCCAATATATTCAGAGTCTTCTATGTTTTGAATCCTATGTTCAAATAGTTAATGAACATAATGCTGATGGGCCCCGGGTTTTAATGGAGGATGGTGAATGGTACTGATAGATATTGTAGGGGCAATGTTTGTTACCCACACCAGCCAAGATCAAGCCCCTACCTTTCTGATTAGACATGGCAAGACCTCGCAGTATCAGAATTTGGCAGACTAAATGCTACATTTTTGGCACCATACAAATATTCCCCTCCTTCCCCCACCCAAAAAATGTTTTGAAACCAAGTTTACGATTTGAGTTCATCCCAACATGAAACCCATTCTTGAATTTCGACCAGCCATTTTCCACTTTACTGTGATTAATGATCATGGCTAACTCCAAGGCTGAAATGAGGAAGACTGGTCTTCCCTAGACATTGGAAACCTTAGAATCTATTCCATTTTGCATCCTTCTTAATGGGGGTAATAATTAAATATTTTTTTTAAACATTGTTGGGAGAATCCTAGTATCTATGGTAGAAAATCCCACTAGTGAGTTGATCTTTTCTAACCTATTGATAAAGTAATTGTCATCACTGTTTTATGCTGTTCTTGATCCATTTGGGTCTGACTCAGCTTTTCACCACTGGTTCAGTAATCAAAAAACAGGTGTGTCACCACTCATCACTACATAATTATTGCATAATGCCTGTGAGATCAAAAACTCTGGCAGTACAGAAACAGACATATGCTAAAGAATGGGATGAAACTGAGTCTAGACTTAATTGTGTCTACAATGCCCATGCCTCCCTCATATATAAATTATAATCACACCGTACAATATGAAAAACAGCAGACTGGGTGTTCACTATGAGTCCTCTCGTGTCCATATGGATAAAGTGGAACATCTTAACACCTTTTCTACACTTTGTTCATTACTGCATTTCTTTTCTGTATTATGTTATTTTTCTGTCTAATACAAACCAGGCCATACTTTTAGGCATGGCAAAATGAACAGATCCTTTCCAGCACTACGAGTTGTCAAAACCATAACTCCGTCCTCCTCCATTTGATTTTTCAAGCATGCAAATATTACCAGTTCTGAAGACGCAAAAATCAATATTTAATTACAAATGTTCATGTAGTCTGCAATTGCCTTCAAACCCGTAAATGGCAAATGTATAAAATAAAAATTAGGAGTAATAGATAGGACTCGCAAGTGGGTTAAACATCTGTTCGTAACACTGCAAAAGCAAATAAACACACACTAATTAAAAATACAGGGAAAGCCATGAAATGCATTAGAATTGCACAGCAGTCTCAAGCTCGCAAATCTGCACAAAAAATATTTATTTTTAAGTTTTTTTTTTTATTTAAGTTTTTTCTATCAGTCCCGGAAATGAAGGAGTTAATACATATCATTGAACCCACATGGACTAGATTTTTATTGATTTATACATCGTTGGATTGTGAGTCTGATCACAAATCGTACATCTAAAAACTAATTGTAGTGTTTTACTGACATCATGATGATGGTCTCATTTACTATTGGCTGTCTAAAAAGTAATTTACAGGCTTGATCATGCCCTGAAATACTACTTACGGGTTTGTGGTTTGTGTGGGGAGGCTGTGAGCCTTTAATTAGATTCGAGACAATTGAATACGTCTAAATGTTCAGAAAAAAATGTATGCACAGCCAAACATTCAGTTTATGTGATTAGTGGCTAATTTACAACATTTCCTTATAAAGATCCTATTAGTGTTTATCCTGCAAGCACAACTTGTATCACCTGTGTATGGTTTAGTTTATTGTCATGTATTGACTTCTAAACCTAGATATTTAACAGCATATCTGTGTCATGATTTGCTGTCATGTAACATATGTACAATGAACCTTAGAAATGTTTATGAAAATGCATGTTTCTCTATGTGGACGGTTTTCATCACTATTCTTCAGCAACATATAAACATAGGGACCTCACCCTAAGTGGCTATGATTGTTTTACAACATTGTAAAATGTGGAGAAAACATAATCTTCAAGTTACTTGGAGATGCTTTGCATGTTCTTAAAATATAAACCGTATAAAAAAACAGACCATTTTGTTAGACATTTAGAAAAAAAGTCTCTCTTCAGATTTTTTTTTTTTCAAACTACATTAGTGTATTGAGAAACTCTAGTATCCCGTGATGAGAATAAAAAAGTTATGGAAAAAGCTATGAAAAAGTAATGGATGGTGAGTGATTTTATAAAGCTTGGTTGACAGGTAAATAAATGCAAACCTTACTGTAAGATAATGCAGTGTTTAAATAACCTGATAAAGTGCACTTGCAGCAGTGTTCTCCCAAGTCTGATTTTTAATGGATGCGCCAAACACCTAGTTTGGGGTTCTCACGGCCTGAGACGTAGATAACTCGCAGACCACCATTGTGTTCCTGCTGGTGGGAATTTCTGAGGAGGACACTGAGCAGCCATTCGTGAATCTTAGTGGATGTGCCAGAAGGGTAATTATTGACTTTGCCCCACCTGATTAGATTGTGCTTTTTTTTATGCTCTTTCACTGCATATTCAGGTCCGGTTTCTTTGCGTACACATTTTTTGTTAGGGTTAAAAGGAGATTAAAGGTTTCCTGTAATTAATATTAAAATAAACTACCTAAAAGTTTGTTTACATATCTAGACATAATTTTATGAATAATTTCTTAAAAGATCTGTTAACAGTCCATGCAAAGCTCTGCCCTCTAACTCATGCACACAGTGTCTCTGCAATAGTAGATTTACTTTTTTTCAGATTTTTACCGATACTGGCTAAATATGTATTTGATACTATTATTGCAATCACATTTTATTAAATCTCGCTGAACTCAAATGTTTTTGGTTTACTTCTTATTTTGTCTTGTCTTATTCTGCCTTGACATCAATTTATAACATTGTCTAATTAGGTATATTAAAAAATCCTTCCCTTTCCTTTCCTTTTTCCTTTCCTTTTTCCTTTCCTTTCCTTTTTCCTTTCCTTTCCTTTTTCCTTTCCTTTCCTTTCCTTTTTCCTTTCCTTTCCTTTTCCTTTCCTTTCCTTCCTTTCCTTTCCCTTCCTTTCCCTTCGACAGCATTCTGTGAAGCCAATTCCAGTTATCAGACGTCTTTATTAAGTTTTATATAAACAATTTAAATTTATTTCTTACACGCTAATTCTATTATGCTCAGATTTAACATTCTACCATTTTACAAGTTATTGTGGCTGCTCAGAGTGTTAGGAGTGTCTCTGGAAGTACCTTTTGGTTTCTGTGCTTTTAGTCTTATCCTTTTCTGTATACTACTTTATTGTTCTTTAATATTCTATATTTAAAAAATTGTTACCAGGAAGTATAAATCTGCTTCTGTTGTGGAGGGGCTGTTGGACCTTGTTTTGTCATACCATGGAAGCCTCACTGGCACTACAAAGGGAAGAATATGTCATTGTCCTATTTCTTACGTTGCCAACAGTTAGTAATCAGTGCTTTGCCGTGTCTGCTTTATATACAGCATTCACTGCAGTCTTTGCAGATGTTTTAGACAAGTTTAGGCCTACATTTTTTTTAAATTACAGCAATTTATTTACAGACAAAGGTTTCCATGGAAACAGAGTTTCTTCGTTTCTTGAATTGGTCATTGTGTCTTGCCTTAAAATACAGTGTGTAGTCCTGGCTCTGTTCAGCGGAGAAGTTAAATGTTGCTGCATTCCATCTTGAGCAGATGGCAATAGGAGATAATGAAGCATCCATGTTTTATTTTAGTCTCTTCATAGTATAAGGGTAAAAAATACATGATGCAGTATTGTAGTAATGTAGAAGTGAGGATTGTCTGTTTTCTTATAAGTAGTAGAGTAAGTCAACAATTCACCCATTATTGCCAAAATTGATGTCACTAAGAAGGGATAAAATATGCGACTCAAAGTTTAAAAGAACAAGAGGAAAAATTATGAACACTTGTTTTAGACTTTCCTCTTAGGTACTGTCATGATTACATTGTTTAAGGACTGATATTGGCAGTAATTGTGGATGTGGCCAAGGAGCATGACATTGTGGCAGTGTGATTATGTATTTTTGTGTGTGGTTATATGTTGCCTGTACATGGTTTCTATGTATGCTAGTTATATGTTATAGAGGGGAAATGTATAGAACAGGAGAACATATGTGGAAATGGTAAAAATGCTCTGCACAGAAGTTATCTGCAAGACATTGCCAACATACAGATCTTGATTTAAGGCAGATGACTGCAATTTAGGAGGCCTGAGCAAACAATTGAGATTAACATCAACGTTTGTACTCCTAGTTGGCTAGATAAACCTTTCATGTAGTTTTCTCAAGTATGTCTATGGTAATCAAGGTTGCAAGCCAGATGTGACTTAGTGCTGACATCACACCTACACAAATGTACACAAGGGTGTGGTATGGGATGAGGTATAAACATGTTGGGTTTATGATTCAATAATGGTTCAGTTCACATATCCAAAATGTGTTTGTTTCTTTGTTTGTATCCTGAATTGGGGAGTGGTCTTGCAGGAGGCCACTAGTAACCTGTATCCTGTATTCTCTGCCTGTACCTTTTGGCGTTGTCCTCTTCAGAAGCCATCTTTTGTGCCACAGAGAACAAGAACTACACAATTCTGCTGGGGTAGGTTTGAACTAGGTTCATATCAGGCCCCCTTGAAGATGCAAATTGTGACAGGTACTAACCTATGTATATATTTTTAAGGGACCTATGATCTATTTCACGGTTTGTGTTTACATTTCTTCACCTTTTAGAGTGTTAGAGATTTTTTTTCCTTTTATCAGAGTGGCACTATTCTTAAGAATTACATAATAATTTTGCATTATGGGGAGAGAAGAGGTTGAGGAGAAAGACAGAGGCTTATTTTGGAGAAGCCAAGTTTTATGTGATATTAAAAGTATAAACTTTTTTGTAGTTTAGTTGGTTTGAGCAGTATTATTTAAAACATATGTCTCTTTTTTTTTTTAAAGATGTATTGTCTACACCCAACTCACATATACATTAGTCCATAGAAGAATTTTTTTTTTTATTCTTATTATAAATGCCACAACGTATATTTTTAGGAATTTACTAATCCAATAAAACACGCCGTTTACAATTCATGAATCGCCGATGTAAAAGATTTACAGCCTTGTTAAATTGCGATTCAGCAAATTTAAAAGGGCTCTATTTAAGCACATAGCATATTTTTTCACAGAAGTTTTTAGTTAGTGAACTTCTATTCAAAAGCAAGGTCTTTACTAACTAAAAACTTCTGTAAAAAAATATGCTCTGCTTAAATAGAGCCCTTTTTAAATTTGCCGAATTGCAATTTAATAAGGCTGTTAGTCCATGTGCTTCACTCATGAAGCAACTGGGATTACAAAAAATTATGAAATAAAATAAAAACGAATCTAATTCACAAATAAGTAATGCTGAAGTGCCTAGACGTTGCCTGAAAGCTGTACTCCTAAACTGTGTATTGCAGAAAAACCTATATGTTGTCTGCCAAGATTTACAGCAATATTGAGGTGTACTATAGAAAATACATCCAGATTAGGTGTGTATGGTTGGATATGCACAGCAAAATATGGCATTTAAAATATATCTGATAGCAAGACAAATTCATTTTTGAAAGTGTGGGAGAACAAGTCACATTGATATGATCTAGTGTCAAACTAGTTCAGTATGGAGTTCTTGACCTCCAAAAGTATTGATAGATTCACCTCAGCCCAGATGACTCTCATGTAATGCCAAATACCTTCGGTTTCTGTGCCCATGACCAAACAAATAAACCCCTCCCACTGGACACCAAAATAGGCTCAAGAACACCAGAATCCCTACGCCATAACATATCTCTCCAGGATCCTCCTAATGATTCCACTAAACTTTCCACAGATTAAACCTTGAAACCTTTTCCAGCAGTTGTCTAATGGTACACATTGTGATTGAAAATGCAACTTCAGAGTTTTGTGGGAACATTGTTTAATGAGCAGTGCATTTTATTCAACTGGTTATGGGTTATAATGGGTAGAATAACTTGAGTTAGGCTGTAGCTTTAGTGTATTGTTATTCTAAACTGTGTATGTATTGAAACCTGTAAATTTCAGTCTTAAAAAGCTCATAAATTTGATCATACAGCATGTTCAGGAAGTGCCAGAGATCACGCATGATGTATTCTGTCAACACCTCTGTAAAAAAAATTGGGCAGAATGGAAATTAGCAGGGTACTATGTATTTCCTTTAGCCTTAATTTTTTGTACCTTGTATGATATCTATATGCACATACTTCCTGCCTAGCACTTAAGACATTTTATAGCTACCTTATTGGTTTATGTGTTTTTCTTCACCCAGACTTAGAGCTTTCATTCTAGTCTTAATGTGCCAAATGTACTATGGGTCATGTTTTTTTATTTATTTTTTATTTTACAGAACAAACTTATTATATTTTTTTCTAGTATGGTTAAATACAAATGTTTGAGAGGTTAGTTGGAAAATGACGACTGACCAATATCTTCTTGGAGAAGGCCAACAAAACAACCATCAGGAAGTTAAAGATACAAATGTAACTTATTCATGTCATTCTTATCTTAACCTTTTGGCATGAATGAATAGCTCATCATATAATGCTTGTTTATCAATGCTGGTGATTGATACTTAATTGGAGGCCAACATTTTAATATTGTAAAATTGCAATTGAATTTAAGATAAGATTACGGTCTTGTTCTAAATAAGGCTTTTGGCTGTTCTACATACATGCATACATGCAAACATACATACACAAATATATGAACAAAATAAATCTACAGATAAAATGTAAAATATATATATATATTTGAGTAAGCTTGTGTAGTAGCTTTATTTTAACATTGTGGAAAAAAGTACTATTTCAAGCAAAGATCATACATTATTTTTGCCAGAGGTTACAATTAAACAGATACTGTAGCCACTTGAAATACCCCACCCATGGTGATCCTTAAAAGCCAATAATCTTTAGCTCAAAGGTGCTTCAGAGTGAAACTCAGAGAACCATAAAGCCAAAGCAAATATACAGGCTTAGAATTTCTTAATATTCTTAATATTCATAATGTAAAAAATTAAACATAAACTAATAGGACAAAATTATTTTGTACATACATCCCATTGCACGCCAGCTTTTAGCCTCCAGATCTCACCGTATTTCCAATGAAACGGGGTAAATAATCAACCAAAGTAGTAAAGATAGATAATTCCAGAGATAGGAATTACTGCAATTCCAAGAAACAAAGTTCTTATTGGTAATAGTATTTACATTGAAAGTGAGAATAACTCTTCATACTTAGTATACCAAGGGTCAAAATTCAGCAAATGTTACAGAAAGGCTATTACTGTATATTATATCATTTTGAAAACAATCTTAGTCTTCAGAAAATAATAGATTTGTAGAGCAAGAACACACATAAATAGTGTAATATAGTTTTAATAAAGGTAAATCATTAAAATCACATGTCCACTCACAAAAGTATGTGTATGTATAAAATGTCAATGTGTACCAGTAGGGTTAGTAGAGCATAGAAGATTAGGCCTGCGGATTTGTCAAAACAACATAGTCAGAGGAGCTCATCAGAGAACGAACCAACCTTAATAGGTGAGTTCTATAGCCATGATAAGCCACTCTGAGAGCACCCTCTTTTAGCTCACTTGTGCCCTTCACAGGGAGAAATATCCTGTAATATATCAGTCTGGTCCCACTCAAAAAAGTGACCCTGCCCCGAAATACCAGGCAATTCTACCCTGAGCAGGAGAAACGGCAAACTTCAGACGCGTTTCGGCCTTTATGGGACTCGTCAGTGAGGTGCAGCTGAACTCCCTAAGGCACAGTGAGCAAGGGGTCCACGTCTGGAGTCCCCTATTACTCTTAGGGAGACTAAACTTAATTTGCATATACAAAACAACATATCCTTTTGAAAACAATCTTAGTCTTCAGAAAATATTAGATTTGTAGAGCAAGAACACACATAAATAGTGTAATATAGTTTTAATAAAGGTAAATCATTAAAATCACATGTCCACTCACAAAAGTATGTGTATGTATAAAATGTCAATGTGTACCAGTAGGGTTAGTAGAGCACAGAAGATTAGGCCTGTGGATTTGTCATACATAAACTTCTTTGTACATCTGTGAAAATGTCTCTAGCAACTCTTGTGAGTGGATTGCTGTTGTTACTGTATTGTATTTGTGATGTTTTTCTTTGACGGATCGCATCCACCATTCATAGGCAGGCCTTCAAATCCGATGTTGTAAATAAAGCAGTGTACCACGGGTGCAACGGCAATAGAATGGCTTACCACTATGAAATTATATGATGCAGATTCTATGACGATTGTTGGCCTTGAGTAAGACCTGAAATTGAGGGATACAGGTTGTCCTCAAACACAAGCCCACTCTAGTGCTCTGCTATGATAAAGCCCAGCTCTCATTCAATCAGGTGTTGCCACTCACTGAATCCATCCTTGTAATCTGATTTGACACTGCATACTTTGGTAATATGCTAGGTAGCACTTTTATTCTACCAATTAACTAGTAGAAAGCTTCTTTTTTTTTTGTTGTCTATTTTTGCATCATGCTTCAGGGTCTGAGTGATGCAGGACAGAGATGTGAAAACAATTTGGAAAAAATATTTTCTCAGTGAAAATGAAATTAATGCACTTCACCCAGATATCAACACTCACACTTAAAGCATGGCAGCAGGAAGTGCCTGCGTCTGATTAGAGAAGATTATTTAGAGGGAGAATATGACACTGATAATTGAACTGGTGAGTAAGTACCAATAGCTGTTTCCCTATTGAACCTCTAGCAATGTGAGCTTTTCCATTGTTAATGTACTAATAATTATTCAGATATGTATGTATTCTCCAGTGGCGCTCACTACAATCACTCTCATTTGCAACTGACAGGGCATGTTATAGACCTATTAGTTCACAGATAAGCTATTGTTGTGTGTATTAAACAAGTACGTAATGTAAATTAATAATGTCAATTGCAGTAACAATTCTGATATAACATGTTTAAAATAAGATGCAAGACACATGCATACCCATGTTCTTTTCTCAGCAAGGAAGTTTTACAGATGTTGACCTCCTAATAAATTGTAATATGAATACAAAATATGATACTTATTATGAGAATAGCATAGTAATAGTTGCGTAGTAATTTAGGTTTAAAAAAGACTTTAGTCCATCAAGTTCAACCTTTTTAGATCTCCTCTAATCTGCAATACGCAGATTTATTGTTAATTGATCCAGAGGAAGGCAAACGGAAAAGCATGCAATTTGTTGTGTTTTTAGATCTTATACATATTTGTTTAATTCCTCTTGTTTCCATGCAGTAACATGGCCACATGTTCTCCTTAATGTTGAAAACCTTGTGTTCAATAATTTTGTAAAAAACGTTATGGGGCAAAAGCAAAAAAAAAAACCTAATATCATATTAACCAGTCTTGATACAACACTTCCACTGTTGGAGATGCATCTATTCATTGAGCTAATTGTGGCCCATTTCAAAAGTTATTTAAAAAAATATTTTAATGAATATTTCTCTTGTCTTCAGTCTATAACGTTTCCTTTTCCAATACTAAGTCAATTTGGTCTTTACTGATAAACATTATTATCATATAGAATCATACATCCTATGTATTAAAATATGATGGTAAAATCCAGTGTACATCTCTAAGAGGTTCATCTTCACAAATAATTTGTGTGATAAAATCATACAATAAATTGTAAAGAAAATAGAATTCCTGGATAAAATCTTTAGTAGCAATTGTTTCTGCAGATGATGCACTAGAGCAAGCCTTATTTTTATGGTCGGGTATAGCTTTTAGTTATTTCTTTCCCTTGCAATCTCTCTGACCTTTTTTTTAATTTATACTTCAGACAGAGGAAAACCTCAAGACATTAACTGTTGTGCTGCTGAAGGATGTTGCACAGTACTTGTATTAATATGGTTTAAGTATTCTCCAGTGTTTTAGCAGTTAAACATCATCATCTGTTCAGCGACAAGCTTGACAGATCTCTGTTGTCATTCTTGATCTTAATGTTGGTTTTGTCTGCTGCCTGAGGCCATTTTCAAAGCTATTTTAAAAATATGACTTGGTCAGTGACTAAATTTAATCAGCTCCAAGGTTCTGTAGTAGCTCAGTGCTAAAGCCTTTTTTTTTTTTTCTTTTTTTTGTGAAGCCAAGATGGGATTACTATTAAAATGCATAGTAGTCTAATGCCATGAAAAAAATATTATTAGACTCTTATTACCTCATAGAAGATTGGATACTTCACTGAAAGAACATGGAACCCACTAAAATGGCCAGAATGCATTCTACATATTTCTAAAGACCTCCCTGCATGAAAAGAGTGGAAAAAATTGCTGGAAAGGCAATACTGTAAGGACCTTACTCCTGATGTGGGAGTTTTCATTAGATAGTCCGTATTCCTGAGAGGTAGTAAATTATTTCTTCATCAAGGTTCTTAACTCTGGTGGTACCCCCCCTCCCCTCACAAGAAAACATTGAAATGCCCCATTCTTTTCCAATATATAAAAAAAAAATACAGCTTGTAACTTATTTATTTTTATATGTATCTGAACTACTGAAAGAAAAAAATGACCATTTCCACAGCAGCATAAATTCCTGAGATGGGAGGAGACTCTGAATTCACAGGAAGTTTGCCTCTGCGCATTAGGGATGTGGCAGTCATTACTGCCAATGCTCCTAACAGCACTAATGGAAAGTGTTGTTTGTTTACAAGGACACATCCAGCTTAGGAAAAAACAAACAGTAGCTGACAAGAAAATACAAAAGCCTGCAGAAATGAAGAATTGAATATGAAAGGTGCAAAATGTAAAAGTTGTTTGTTTTTTAATTTTGCGAATAGCATTTCCCCCCCCCATGATGATTAATTTTAACAAAACCATAGAGAAACACTTTGATTACTACTAGCTGTGTGACTCCTGTCTTTTTTTTGTTTGTTTACAGAATTTGCCAGTGTCCAGAATTTGTTTTTATAAAACTATATATATAGTCAAGGTTCAGAATCTATTTTTTTTTATTTATTTATTTTTCATGGCTACACATTCAAAATTTTAAATATAATGACATTCAGAAGGATACATGGAGGACGTCCACATAGTGAATGGAAAACCCGTTGGAGAATAACCACATTGGCACCTGTCTGAGTTGTGAGAATAAAAACATTTTAGGGCCAGGGCTGACAAATGTAAACCAAATTTAGGTGCCAGCCAGAATACAGAGGAGCCAGCCAAAACTTTTTTTTATAAGACATGGAATGGCGTACATATTGTCAATTGCCAAAAAAAGTGTCCGAAGTAAAATATTAGGAACAATGGCCCCCGTCAAGTCCTATTTTAAAGCAAAGCTTACTATTTGTAGTGTTATGTTGTAACTTTTTATCTCTGCTTGTTGGAGCACCCTACCCCAAGATTCAAGCCAACTCCTATTTACCAGTGCAAGTAAGGGATATGGGTTGTGTAATGAATGAGTCCAGCTTTGAATATTTGATATCCTCCTCTGTAAACTGCAAAAAAAAGTGTTCTCTCTAAAAACAATTTAATGTTAAAAAACGTGGTCTTTTTAAAAAGTGCATGTTAGATCAATAAGTACCTTTTTTATTTTTTTATTTCATCTAGCAATCTAACTTTTTTATCTTGAGCACATTCCTCTTGGTTCTAAAAGAGGTTTTAGCTGTTTTAACATTATTATAATACTATAAAAAAAAAAAATCTCATCACTAAAGAACAAACATCCTATTTAACTTGTACAGACTCACTATATCTGTGGCCTGGTATGTTACACAAGTAACAGAAAGGTAGAGTCATCGTATGAGAGAGGTGGATAGACTGGTAGTAGATGTATAGATGATGAGGGAAGGTGTGTTAGAGAGATGTAGATAGAGATGGTCCATTGTTTTGATATTGACAAGAGGCAACTCCAGGGAACAGAGTAGCGCCCTGTGGCCCCTGTTGCCAACCAATTTGTATAACAATGGCCGGTTGGCTATATAAAGAGTTTAGCAGAGAAGAACAGTGACACTGGGTGACTTCAGCCAGTATTTCCAAAGATGAAAATACAGTGTACAATGTTTGGGATTGTTCCTTTTTTTAAATAGTTAGAGATTGTCTGACTAGAGAAAAGTGTTGTGCGACACTAAGAACTTCACCAAGAGCATTAGAAAATTGAAGCAACAAATCTTTTTGGTGAGGTTCTCGGTTTAATAACATTTGTCTGCCAGGGCATAAAGCTGCATGATCTTTCAAATTCATTGTGTGCTAACCATGAATCAATTTTAGTATCCATACAAAGCAGCCGGCTTTGTATACTGGAATTTTTCCACGTAACTCAGCGTGAAGTATTATTTATTTATATAGCGCCATCATATTTGGCAGCATTTTACAGTACCAGGTAGTATTTTTAAAGTAAAAGAGAACAGAGATAAACTGATGAAAAAGTGTGCAAGGGCAAGGACACTGCGTGAGAGGGCCTACAATGCAGAGGAAAGATACCCCGGTAAAACGCAAGGGTGAGAGGCTGCACACAGTGTTTGAAATGCGCAAATCTGTGTCCCACTCAATTTTCTCTCCCGTAAACTTGTGTATCATTCTATGTTGTAGCTAACTTCTATAAACTTTATACATTTTCCCTATATATCTTTCTATCAATACATTTTCTTGTAGAGGAATAGCTCAGTGTGATGAACGACTGCAGTGAGATTAGACCACCGAAAGAAATATAGGCCCAAGGATTTGTATATAATATAGTTTGTACTGTTGTATGGCGATGACCAGGTTCAGAATTGGGGTTTTGGTGGTATCCTGTAGGAAATTTGCTAAATGACTTGTTAGTAGAAGCAGCAGAGTACAATTAAGCAATTAATATGAGCTATTCAGCACTGGTGACTTATATAATAATGGTTTGATAGTGATGAAGTGCTTGGGTGCAGGTCAAAGTAATTTACCAGCTCAGGCTTTAAAAAGAATACATTTTTTGAGATTTGCTCTTTACATTAAAGTGGGAAAAGGCTTCTTCTCACCAAATATCTACTGAATTACATAATTTTACTAGTTAATATAGTAATTCAATAACCTTTTTGGGGCACGCAGCACAAGCAACAAAGGAAACCGAGATCTTGATTCAGGTCTGCGTTTGCTTAATGATGAAACCTTGTAATAGGTATTGAACAATAACTTTTACCCAGATACAATTTTAATAATTCAACTTCAAAGACACTTTTCTGTTTTTTTTGAGCAAGGCTTTTCCTTTTTCAGTTCAAATAATGGCAAAAATTAAATTCTTTTTAACAAATGTAATTACCAAAGTACTAATTTGCGTTGTTACAATTTTTTTTCTAAGCACTACTGTATTTTTTGTTTTGTCCTCATGGTGTTAGATTTATTACTCAACCCTTTCAGAGGCAGCCCATATAACTGAAATGTGTTTTCATCCCCTAAAGGTGAAAGCCATAAAGAAAAGCGTGTTTTAATGAACATACCCTGCAGAAGCAGCTCCTTGAAGCTTTGGTCATTCATGTGAATCAAAGCCAGTGAAAGTAGGTCATATTGTAAAACTGTCCAAGGCTTCACAGATTATAGACTTCAGCAGTTTTTTTTTTTCTCTCTCGAAAGTGATCGTTTGTCATTAAAAGGAATATAATTTAACTCTTAAAAAATAATGATAATTTTACTTAAAACCCATTGAAAAAAATTATTATGCACTAATTTAAAATTATGTCACCTACGCAAATTATAATTGGATTAGTTATTTTGTAGGGCACTTTGTAGTGACAGCAAAGGGAATGTTTTATAGAACGTCGTCTGGGTTATATGAAATGTACCTAATATGTAAATAGTAATGCATACTGTTGCATTTTGTTTAATGTGTATTGATTCTTTGTAACTTTTTATGATTTTTTTTTCTGTACTGTAAATGCATAGAGAGAAAAAAAAATGCAAAGCTCCTTCCTAAGAAATAAAATATTGGTGTGTTATGATTAAAATAATTTGGAAAAAGGTCTGAGAGTGGAGTTTCTTGGAAATACATCAGAGGATGCTTCTTGACTGCACTGAGGCAATTATATTCTAGTAAAGTATATGTGAGTGTGTATATGTATGTGTATATATTTGGAGCCAGATATTATGTTCATATATTGTACTTCTGTCTCCAAGATATTCTCCAGAAGATAAAATTATAGATGAGTATTGTGTCCTGGATTCAAAATGTTAATTTACATATTAATTATAACCATATTATATAATTATACAATACTATTATGTAACTTTGAGACAATTGTATAAATATGAAATTAATTGATTACTTTAAAAAACAATGTTAAAGACATTCCTTGATGGTTTATGCACATTTAGATTTTTCTATGCCACTAGTTTTTTGGGGGATTTCAGTGAAAATGTATCTCTACCCTAATTTCTTATTTATGTGATATGCAACCTATTTATTCAAGTACAGTCTCAACTAGCAATGTTTGAGCATCTACCAGTAACATGCAACGAGTTGGTATGTCTGGTATGTGAGCTACAGTTTGCATGTGCTTTCTAAATCCTCTGAACCTGCCAGTTTAATGTGAGTTTTCCATATAACAGCTCATCCGGTAAGAAAAAATACTGAAAACATATCAGATGCCATTTTTCGAGATTATAGAGCAAATAAATTAGTTGAAAAAATTGTTAAAGCCAAAAAATATGCAGTAAACTCCCGGTTAGGCAATCCCCATAGGTGCTGGCTATTGCTTATTGCTGGATAAGTTTAATTGCCAGTTACTTGAGCTGCTATTTTAAAAGACCGAACTATCCCTAAACCCCCTAAAAAACATTAAACTATCTTTAAAACAGGTACTGCTAACTAATCTGAGTCATTTAAAACTAAAAAAAAGAGAAAAAAAGTTGAATAAAAAAAAAAAAATGGATACCGGATAAGGACGATTAAGTGAGAGCTTTTGGCAAACTGGGAATAGAGGCAGGTGCCGGTTGTTTGAGCGTCCTGGTTAGTTGAGTGCCGGATAATGGGAGGTTACTGTGTGTGTGTGTGTGTGTGTATGTGTGTGTGTGTGTGTGTGTGTATGTGTGTGTGTGTGTGTATGTGTGTGTATGTATGTGTGTATGTATGTGTGTATGTATGTGTGTATGTATGTGTGTATGTATGTGTGTATGTATGTGTGTATATTTTGTATATATATGTATGTAGGTTTTATAACTTGCTTTAGACATTCGGGTGTGAACACAGATGTACTTTTTATTTACTGTACTACTGTACGGTGGAGGGCTTCTATCGCTCTTTTGCCCACCATATTATATATGATTGTTGTGGTGAACTACCTACTCATAATTTCCACAACACAGGCTGAGATCCCGCTCCATGCTGATGATAGCCAGTAAGCTTGAAACAGCTGTACATGGATTGGATACTCAGCCTGTGTTTATTCCAACCTTGGCTTTGCATTAAAGCTGTGTAATACAGCATGCATAAGCTTAAAGGAAGCCATGTTTGATGATGGCTACGGAATGAAGAGCGAGGCATTTGTGGCCATATTTGAGTGTCCCAGCTCAACTTCCCAGAATGCAGTGTAATAACTGTTTTTCTTGGAGCTCTGAGCTGGAAGCAGGTTTTATAACTTGCTTTAGACATTCGGGTGTGAACACAGATGTACTTTTTATTTACTATATATATATATATATATATATATATATATATATATATATATATATATATATATATATATATATTTCTATGCAATAAGACATCTTAAATTACTAGGCAATGATTTATAGCTGAAATATTAAAACTTGGTCATCCGAGGTCAAACACATGACATGATTTCAGAATTGCTCCTGCTGTGCACAGATGAGGCCACTAGAATAGAATGGCTAATGCACAGCAAGAAAATCGGGCCAATGTTACCTCAAGTCTGGCTTTGCATACTCCTGCTTTATCTATACAAGTGTTGTGGAAGCTTTATCACTACTTGGTGTACCAACACTGCAAATGAGACAGAAGGAAGACCAGACGATACATTTCCGGAATGGTCGTTGGTAACCAAACCTTTATTTCTCCATGTTGCCATGCAACAACAGATATTGAGGCATTGTACATCAGGAGGGGGAAGTACTACCCCATGCAACTCACTTGAAGATGGGCCTCTGACATGCCAATAATGTCGGCATCCTGCAGAGAGGTCTTTGGTCCTACATGCATGCAATAAAATACTGGGGTACCTTAATCCATTCTGGACGTCAGTTTGAGTATCAAACTCTGATAAGGAGTCATGTGAACTGGTTTTAGCAAACTCTGAGTACCGATCCTAGCGCAATGAGTACCAAGGTTTTTTCTTATCCAGACAGGTTGAGTATCGTACATGCGGAGTTCTGAGGAGGTTGAGAACCAAGATACCACTCCATGCTGAAAATGTTGGTTTGTTGCAGTTTTGTTCTGGTATTGCTAAAGAAGCACATTTATGCACTAACCCCTAGGTCCACTGGATATTATTTTATACATATACAGCATATTTTGTCCAGTCAGTTTCCTCTGAGAAACATAGAGGAAGCAGATATTAAAATTAAAAACTTCATAGGAATCTCTGCATAAAATAACATAGAATATAATTTGTTTTTTAGAAACACTACTAATTCCTAGTATTACAAATATGACAGATTTCAAGATAATCGTGTATATGATGTTTGTTCTGAGATTTAGTGAAATTACAATTGTAATGGAGACATTTCATTTATTTACCCTTTACTATATGCTAATAAAACATCTCCTAACACTTCCTAGTAGCAGTAAAAAAAATCTATTTATTCACTGCATACATGTAAAAGAAATATTGACACATACCTGAAATGTACATTCCTCGAAATGGATTAAAAAAACCACAAGTGCAAACTAGAACTGCCTGTCTATTAAAGTACACAGGAAG
This sequence comes from Discoglossus pictus, assembly GCA_027410445.1. NCBI lineage: Eukaryota > Metazoa > Chordata > Amphibia > Anura > Alytidae > Discoglossus > Discoglossus pictus. Next base: position 332,308,668 of record CM050165.1, read on the forward strand.
TGTTTTTAGGTGTAGGGTGAGGGAGCTTCTGTACAGTTGCATACGGTGATTAATCGGTTCTCCTTCAGTCAACCAACCGTGATGGTTCATGTGTTGCAGTGTATATTGATGCAAATACTACTTCTTGGGTGACTTCCAATGGGCCCAATAGTGTAGTAAGTAAGATGGCTCTAAATATATGGGTATTTTATGCATTTCCTTCTGTACAGAGAAAAGCAACATGCCTGAGGAGTTTGCCCAAAGCCGAGGGATTATGATAAGTTTAAGATCTGATCAATATATCCACTGAAATCTATGACAGAATATTATAGGATCGAGTAAAATTGGAACCTTTCCTGCACATATTTTTATCTGCTAGGATTCCAAGTTTATAGATTTTTGTTTGCATAGTTTCTAAATATTTGGACTTTTCTTATTTATTGCATTGGAAATATTGTGCAAGACTAGTTATAAGGTCATTTTCTTTGATATAGAAAGCAAATTTCTGCTGTTAATGGATGTGTAAAGTAAAAATGTGTGTTTATTTTTGTGGCGGTACATATGATATTGGGTGTTCATGTGCGGTTTCTATCCCAGGACAGTGTTTTCACTGGAATCGCCTCATATTTACTTATTTTACAGGAAAAGCAAGCAAACATATTTTCCCCCAAAAATAAGTTGGCCAAAACTGCTTTAGGCCAGATTCTAGGCCAAATACAGTATTCTTAACTGTCCATATTTTTTAAAAATAGACCTTGTCACTTTTTTAATTTACAAGATATTTGTTACATTTCATAAACCTATTACAGCAAAAGCTAATTTGATAAATATCCGTGTAGGATTTCTTAAACATTCACAAGTTACCAATGTAAGGACCATTGTCATACATTTAATATATCCAGTTTTGAAGAACAACACAAAGACCATATATTTTAGAATGTAAAAATAGTCTATAATTTATTATTATTATTTATTCTCTATGTGCAATTATGCTGCTGTAGAATCTGCCATTTTGGTTTCCAGCAATCTTCCTGCCGTGGGAAGAGACTTTTCTAGTGCGCTGGTTAGGACAAATGCATGAAGCAATGTAATAAATACAATGGAAGCCTGCAATAAAGAGTTGCATAAAAAATGTGAAAAATGTAAAGAATCTTTTTCACTGCTTCAGTATACGAACCAGATACTAAAGGGGTCATAGACTATTGCGGAACAATTATGATAAGAATTAACTTGCGTTATTGAATCTTTTTTGGTCAATGTACCAATAGAAGAAAAATGGGAAGAAAGAACACTGAGGAGATCAATCTAAAGGGGATAGAGAATGAGAGATGTGCGCAGGAAGATGGGCTCATATGGTTCTAGACGGTTCCTCTAAAATAAGAAGTTTATGGCAAGGTATCTGCTTATTATGCTTGTCATGATCAGTCAGATTGCGAAGACATTCAGCTTGCCAAAGCTTTTATATGAAAGTAATAAAAACACAGGACATTATTCAAGGTGTAAATTTTATTTCTGACATGCAAATTATTCATTTTTAATAAATTAGATTGCCTTGGAATTACATTTCTGAGTGCTTGCATTTTTAGATACTGGTGAACTGGGCTGCATCTCAAGTATTTCCATTGAAAGTATACTTCTTATAATGCTTGTTTAGAAAAATGAATCTTGTATGGATCATTCAGCTTACTTTGTTGCTAGAGTGAGTAATTAATTATTTGAGCAAATGATCTCTAAATATCAGTATTAAAGGAATTTCTTTTTTTAACCTGAGCTATGTTGTACTTATGATAAAATCAATGTGTATAAAAAAAAAAATCTTTATTTCTGCTCCCAGCTTTTGTGATTGGCACGCACTGCTTGGACAGGTTATTTATTCTATTGAACTGCTATTTAAATCCCTGATGGGTAAAGTTTTTGCTTTAATTGCATAATGCATTCCCATTATCACTGTGTTTTCTACTTATTGTAATGTAGGAAATCTATTATATATATATATATATATATATATATATATATATATATATATATATATATATATATATATATACACAGCTTGTACATTTATAAATTGTATATATAAATTATGACTATACATTTGTAATGCGATGATCCTTTAATGCAATGATTTTGATTATAATATAATATTGTGATCTTTTATCTTTCCTCTTACCCATTTTTATAACATTTTGTTTTTGTTTATTGCTAAATTGTTGTTGTAGACAAATTCTTGTGATTAGTGGGTATTGTTTGAGTTACTTACAACTGGATAAAAACTTGACACACTATAACACAGGTATAGTTAATCCCACCTCTAATTTATTACTTTGTATGCAATTCTACTGATGAGGAATCTACCAATTTAGTTTCCAGTGGCCTACTTGAAAGGAGACTTTGTAACAGAGAGAAAGCTCTGTCTACTCAATAAGAATGTGGCAGTAACTACTGCCAGTGTTCTCAATGGCACTAAAACGTATTAGTTAAAATGGACACACCCTGTTGAAACAGAAATTGTTTGAAGTAAGCTCAGTAAAGAATAATTTTATATACAAATTTAACCATTAAAGGTTATGTTAGTTTAATTTTTTTACATTATAAAAGCCTTCATATTCGATTATTTGATCAGACAAAAATTCAACCGTGGTCCTTCAATAGGATCTTAGGCCCCTTTTCTTAAAGAAGAAATTAGTTAAATGGCTCCATTTATTTATTTATTTTATTTATATATATATATATGTGTGTGTGTGTGTGTAATAGAGCAGTGTAGTTATTTATCTGAAAATGTTTGCTCATATAAAATGACAGTCGTCCATATTATTATTATTAATAAAAATAATATTATTATTGGTTTATTGGCCATTTGTATTGTTGAGATATATGCCTTCACAATGTAAACTTCCACCCTGTATTCTTCTGAATATGATTATATTTAGTTGTTGTTTCACCCTTCAGCTGTATCAGACTCTCCGTGACCCTATGGACCACAGCACATCTTGTGTCTGGTTGTGCCTATCCATAAGGTTTTCATGGCAAAGATACTGGAGTAGCTTGCCATTTCCTTATCCAGTGTATTATGATGTTTCCATCTTCAATGCTATGACCTGCCCATCTTAGGTGACCCTACATGGTATAGCTCACAGCTTCACTAAGGTACACAAGCTCCTTTGCCACGACAAGATGGAGATCCAGAGGGGATTAACATATTTGTATAATAAAAATATGGCTCCAAACCACTACTTCAATTCCAAAAATACTTTTTGAAACTTTGAGAAATAAAAAAAATACTACACCAGCTACATTCTTTAAAAATGTATGTACACAATGACCAATAATGACCAATAATAATCAAAGGTGGTTTTGGTTTTATTTGTGCATTTTAATTGTCAGGGTCACTTCCTTATAAATGTTTAAATACAGACTAGTGAGAGCCAAACACTTGGGTAACAGCTGTGGGCCGCCTGCTTACTGTCCCATTGGTGGTATATATATTTTTTTCAGTTTTTAATTGGATTTGCCCTAGTTACAGATGTCACTGCCTCTGGGTGTCTGGCTTTCTATCTGACTCTCTGCTTCCTTGATAAAGCTTGCGGTGGGATTATGACGCATTGCACTTGCAGTGTCCCATTGTTCTTCCAGACCGTGATAGAGTGATCCTGCCAGTATTACAGCAGGCAAGCCAGCTGGATCTGGAACATTAAGCAAATGCACACACTTCAGCCATATCCTTTTTATTTTCAGTACCCATGAAAAGCAAGCAAAAGAACAAATTATAAGCTTTCTAAGAAACATCATAAAGAGGATTTCTTTTTTTTTTTTTTTTCTAGAAGAAACAGTGTGACATCTCATTATTTTTAGTAAAGACCTATGGCTCGCAACATTAAGTCCCGCTGGAAGCAAATGTAACTTTCTGTGCTGTGATTTGATTCTAAATAATTTAGCTTGGGAAGATATGCTTGCAATATGTCACTGTATACAGCCAAGAAGAAGGAAAAATAGGAAACGTTTGCTTTGCGTGCCAGCTTAAGTGATTTGCAATTTCTTTCTAAAATATTCATTTTGAATTCGCTCTACAGAAGAAGTTTCTTATTTTCATGTCCCCATTATCCTAGAACACTTTTATATATGGTATACATTTTTAACTTTTTATTGTGGTGTTTTTAAAATAAAATAGCTATTACCCTAAACTGACTCGCACATAGATAATATGGAATTCTGTTACTATATCGCATGTTCCTGCAATGTGCTTCAGTGAAGGATAATTTCCATTTGATTTATTGTGGAATCTGAGAAGTGCTCACAGATCTGTGGAATGTGAAGTATTTGTAATAGATACAGTATCTTAACTGTCAGCAAATACTGGTGTTTATTAAAAACTTAAACCTTCTTAAAAATTCAGACAGGCCATTTATAAAGGTAAATGATATTGATAATTCAGTGATGCTTTTCACATTCATCAAGATGATCCATTATACAGTCATAGTCAATGTTTGGTAAAAGTGACATAACGTGGTATGATATAAGCACAAGGTTAGTCTGAGTATTTTTTAAAGATTTTTGGGTAGCTGAACAGCACTATGGTGAAAAATAAATGCTCTAAACAGGGATTTAAATATCTAGCCCTGGAAACGGCGCTATAGCGAATCCACGTTGTGCCGGGTATTACTGTATATATTATAGGAGGGGTGGTGATGTTGATCATAACTCCAACTTGTCTTAAGGAGACATAGACATGCCAAATGAACTCTGGTTTCATCTTGATGAACATGAAAAATTGGCTACATTGTACTAGCCTTTTTTCTCTTTATGAAATAATTCCTGAGCATTTGTACAGTATTTTTTTGCTGATCACAGTGCTTGATTACATGGAGTAGTTCTAACAGGATGACAACTTTGGTGTCATCTTTTTGGCCACCAGAAAAAGAAAATTAGAAAATTCCTTAAACTAAATAGTATTTAGGAGCTGCTGATTTGCATAAATATGCAGGACAAATAGTGAATTTGTCAGGAATGGGCACAAAATGGCTAATACAATGTATACAACAATTTACTTTTTCAGTAATTTTTCACCTTTATCTCCCATCTAAAAGATGTGCTTTTCAAAATACAAATACAGTTTTCAGTGTGAAAAATAAATGGATATTGGTCCGAATATAAGCCGCTCCCGCATATAAGCCACACCTGAAAAATTCAAGGTAAAAAAATAGAAAAAAGATAGTACTCAAATATAAGCTGCACCCTTAAAATTGGAGAGAAAAAGACTATCCAAGTGATCCGCCATTGCAAGAAACAGGCTTTCTAGTATGTACTGTAACTTCTTTTGCAGGTTACAGGATGTAAGAATAACTAAAACCATAAATCGCTATTCAATTGCTACAATACTGCAGTGTCAAGCACGCAAATCGGCAACCTTAACTCGCAATCGCGCAAATCAGCAGTCATTTTATGTTGGCAAACCGTTATTCAATTGCTACAAGGCAGTCTCAAGCACGCAAATCGGCAAAGCCGCACACATAACTCGCAAACTCAAAAAACTGAAAAAAGGTGTGGCTTATATTCGGACCAATACGGTAAATGTAACTTACCTAACATGCATTAACATAAATCCAACCTCCCTTCATTTTACAGATTAATTTTGTCCAGACAGTCAGGCCCATATTGTGAGTATGGGGAGAGGTGAAGGAATACTTGCAAAGCCAAGCTTGTGCTGTAATAGCATTTAGTGAATATTAGATCACCAATTCCCATGCAATTAACATCTTCTATAATGTTTAAATTATTCTATTGTGCATTTAAAAGCCTTGTCCTTTTTTAATGGCCCTGAAATGCCATTATCACTGAATAGAATTCCAATCCCAGTAGTTGTGCCAGGGCATCAGCCTAGACAGGGAGATAACTGTTTATACACTCGGTGACCAACAATGACCTTGAATTTCAATAATAATCGGTTTTCTACATTTTATGTACAATCCTGCCTTTTTTTTACTTCAACTATTGTTAGTTGTTGTTTTTTTTTATGTGGTTTCAATATACACGGTTATCCAGGAACCTCTGGGGGACATGATTAGGGTCTAGACTCATTATATTATATGTTGGCTCCCACTACAGCATCATTGCATATACTAGGTAATAAATGAAATGCTGTATTTTTTAGATTTTATTTTATTATCAAGTGCAATCATTCAAGAGTATCTGAAGTAAGGTCAACTTGCTATTAATTTGTAATTAACAAGTTTAATATAAGATTGGGAGCTTTATTAGCAGCAAGTAATCTTCTGTTTGAAAGAAAAAGCAATGTACTATGGGCATAATATAAATAATACACACATGCATAGAATTCAACAGTTATTAGTTTCTATTAAGATAATTATAAAAAAAATATATAGTGACATGTGGAAGTTAGACATTGGGGTTTATATGAAGGAAATGGATAAATCACAGTTTTGTGGATCCCTGATTATAGTCTATCTAAATATTTAAGAAAATTATCTATAAAATGTCTAAATAGTAGATTATCATACCAAATAAATTGCATGTGATGCACCTTCAACCGATTTTTGGGTTATGACATGGAGTAAACCATGTATTATGTGGTATCAAACATGATCAGTTACGTATTTGTATTACATATAAATGGATGTGTGTTCCCTTGTAACTTCATTCTAACTTTGTCCTATTGTTAATAGGGTCCTTTGTGTGTTTCTCACTTTCCAATACAACAACCTGTTACAGGAAACATTTTAATTGGAAGAGATGCAAAAGTAGATGAAATCCACATAATTGTCTTTTTTCATGAACAATGAGACATGCAATGGTTAAATTGTTTAATCGCTTTGTAAAGGGCATATGAAACATCCTTTTAAACTAATTGGCTGTTAAAAATCAGATTTTTCTCATAGGCAGATACTGTTAGTACAGCTTTCTATTAAGTTTGTTATAAGCTTTTTGGTCACATAATCTCTCCACCTCCCATGTGTTTGTAATGTTTAAATGGTGTTAGCAGAGCTCATAGGTATGGTAGGAGTAGTAAATTACTTGAAAATATTTGACTATTTACAGTTAAAACAATGTAATTTACCAATAGAAAACATCTGTGAATGTATGGCATGTTCACTGTCACTCAACTCACCATCAGACCTGTTAATGGTTATATACAGATAAAAAGTTATATTGCAGATCAGAGGAGATCTAAAAAGGTTGAACTTGATGGACTAAAGTACCTTTTTCAACCTTAATAGCTATGTAACTATATACATGATTGATGAATGGCTTACTTTTGCTTATGGCTTCTGAGATTTTAATCTGTTAGCAGCCAGACTCTATGGACCCCATTTTCAATTGCCGAATTTGTAAAATTATACACACTTAAAATCACTCTTAATATTGCTACACATTCTGCAAATATTACTTATTGGCACTAATGAATTCATAAGTCAATAGAATGCATATAAACATTTATAAAAAACAAACAAACACCCAAAGCCACATTTTTGAGTTCAAGGCATTTGCAAGTAGCGAATAGAATAAGCCTATATATTGTTAGCTTAATTTTAGATATGACCTCTGATCTGTTAATCCACTAATGATCTAACTGGTACTGGTAACAAGGCCAGTCTGGAGGATCTCTTAAGCTGAGTGGCAGCCTAAATGTTGTACATTCAGAGCAGTTTTTCCATTAATAAACAACTTTTTTTTTATATATTTTTTTTAAATAACTTCAGATGCAAATATTGATATTTATGTTCTGGATTATCCTACTATACCTATGACCACCTCTTTAGCAGTAAAACCCAAGGTGTCAGAACATGTTATACATATATGTGAGATCCATGTACCTTTTGATTCTGCCCTGAGTTTTAAGTTCTGTTGCAGGGAATCCATATATTGTATACAGGGGTTTGGTCACAGTTGTGTGACTGTAAATAGACTGTGTAAAATGTAAATAGAAGGCAGACTGTTATTGTTCTTGTATTTTCAGCCATCTAATTAGTGTGGCTTGTATTGGGGACATGGAAACCAATAGTCTTTAGGTAGGGCCAACCCACTATCCTATAAATTAGCATTTCACCCCCCCAAAAAAAGTGCAGGCGCACAAGATTTAATGTAGTTTTAAGTGGAGATTTAATTGCAGCCCTTCAAAGAAATGAAGCACGAGGATATAATAATTAGACCTGTCATTATGTACATTCTCCCTTAGCACTGCTTACACGCGCTTTATTCTGAAAACTATTTTTAACTTCTCATGTTCTGTCCTCAGCATTGTTTTTTGCCGCAATATTTAGGCAGCCTACGGATGTACTGAAACTAAAATGTATGATTAAAAATTTCTAAAGTACAAGAGCATTCAATATTTTATTTTAATTTACAGAGATTGGCACAAATTACGACAATTATGAAATTAATTAGTATACAATTCAATGCAAATTGTGTCAGCTTGGTACATGCTGTTTCTAAACATACCTGTGACATTTTTACAGTTTTAAGCAAACACAAAGTAAGTTTGAGATTATTTTGAGATTTTATCTATCTATATCTATGAAGATGATTTATTGGCACTATAGATAAGCAGTATCTTCCATTGACACTATGCGTTAAAATTATTGCTGTACGTATTTAAATTTCTTCCACTCTGAATGCACTCGGCAGAAGAAGTAAATTCATAAATTCACCCTCTACTGCCAACAAGGTCGATTGATCGTCCTAATTTAATTTTCTGTTCTGGATGAGTTCAAAATAACCTTTGTTTAAACTAGAACTCCCTAAGGGAGAAAGATAAAGGTTAAAGACCCAAGCTAGATTCAAAAAATGTTTAAGGTAATATTGAGATGTTTACTTCCTATTGGATTTTTTTATTTTTTAGATTTTAGTTCGTAAATTCCATATTCTAAACTTTGTCATTATCAATGATATTTGCATCATGCCACATGATGCTTGTTTTATACAACTTTTACTAAACGTGTACTTATCCTGTGAGATATCATCATTGGAGGGTCTTTTTTCAGAATACTAGCTGGCATTTCTTGTGGAGGAACCATAGTTGGGATTTCATATTGGAAACATGAAGTATTAAAAAAAATGTTTTTATATGGTTTATATTTTTTCATTGATAAAGGAAAAATGCTGTTGATCACTAAAACACTTCACTTGCTTGTGAAGGATGTCATATAACCTGCCTTATGAGCCATGATCATGAAATTTTTACTTACAGCATATTGCCTATGTTTCTGGGCTGCCATATTGTGCCTCTTTAGTGCTTTACACTTATAGGGGAAAAAATGGCAGTAAATACCATCTTATTTTCTCGTTTGGCAGAGGAAAAAAAATGTAAATATGTGACACCCAACAATCAACAGCACAAAGTTGCTGTCCAAAGTATCATAACTGCTTCCTTTGCTCAGTTCCCACAGTCACTAGATAGTAGCAGAGTCTATTAAACTGAAGAAATCTAGTTGCATAAACATTTTAAGTGTTTCTTAAACTAACATGGTAATTTTTTAAGCATTTTATGTTTTCACGATTTTGCTTCTGCATCCTAAAACTCCAGTTCTAACCCTCATTACCTGTATATACTAAATTGTACTGGTAATTGTTGCATGTCTATTTAAATAAATACATTTTAGCGCTTCTAAATGTACAAAAATAGTAGATATTACAATCGATGCATTCCATTTGGAAACAAAGTGAACTAATAAAATTATTATTCTTTACAATGGAATTTAAAAACCGTGACACACTCAAAAGTGTGAAAAATGTTGTATTCGCAGTCTATAAATGAAACCTGTTATCTTCTGACAGGTTATGTATTTTTTGTATAGTGATAAAGAAAGGGGGAAGCCATTAAGGGAAGAGGTTTTATTCTTGTCACCAGAAAGATCAAAAGAATTATGATGAGGTGACCAAGCCTTTTCATCTTTTTATATTTGTCACAAAGATTGCTGAGCCTCCTTTGTCCAGCTAGAAGGGAAAATATAACTATCCTATGTCCAGCGGTGTGTCTCATTTGTTCCTATCAGTATGTAGGGTATTCAAAGTCCAGTGCGCAGCACCTTCCACAGTAAATAGGGGAGAATATGCCAAAGTCATTGAGATACATGCAAGTACACATTGTATTCAAATACTGGGCATTTGAAACCTTTTTAAGAAAGTAATAACCTACAGCTTAATATTTAAGGATAAATTGGAATTCAAGCAAACGTTGCATTCAATAGAACTGAGGCTGATCTTTTGCTTTCTTCAAAGCAATGTAAAGATGAAACCTCAATATAAGCAAGTTTTACAGTTATTGTAATGAATCCATTTTGATACCTCTTTTTTCCATTTTAGAATGTGCTGCCAAAAAAAATGTATTGTTGGTGGAAGAGTTTGCTAAAATTTACTCTGGACTGATGTAAGATGGCGGTTACATGTGAGCATAAACGGTGATAAAGACTTTTAGAGGGAGACTAGGCAGACACACCACTATTGATACATGCCAGTTTAGTCTAGGCTGGAAGTGTATCCTGCTGTGAGAGAGCCACATGCAATAAAAACATTGAAAGGATGTGATAAAAGTGATTTTCTATGAAAGCTCTCACTAACGATATTTTTTTTTACTTAGAGTGAATGTAAAATGTGTCTATTTTGAGATATTATATATATATATATATATATATATATATATATATATATTTTTTTTTTTTTTTTTATTTTATTTATTTATTTTTTTTTTTTATTATATTTTTTATATAATTTATATATTTGTGGCCATAGAAATGTACTAAATTAATTAGGATCAAATAACAGACCGTAAGTCTTGAGTCTTTTTTGAAATATCATGATGGTGATTTATTGTCTTCAATATTGAAATTGAATGTGTCTTGGTGACTGCTTCATATGGGTTGTGATATGCATTCTAGTTACATGTTGTAAATATAAGGTACACGATTTATATTCTGGTCTTAACCAAACCAGGAAGGCCCACCATCAGGAAGGCCCACCATTAATCACTGGATGCCAATCCAAGTGTTTTGCATTAAAGCTCATGTATTTGTTGTATTGAACATAGACTATTAAAAACAGTATTGCAGTTTAAAATAAGTTAAATTGTTTTCTTAGCTTTTAAGCTGTTCGTTTTCCTCTCAACTTGAGGTGTGTATCTCCTATCTGTGTCTATCAGGGACGTGGTCCGCTCTGCCTGTGTGCTGGACTATCATGGAAGCGGGTTGGGCTGATGTCACTGGTCCTAACCCATGACATCATTAGCTCTGCCTCCACTGCCTAAACAGGGCTAACTGCTCTATTTTAACATGCTTGCAGCTGCCCCATAGACTGTGCCCAGTGACTGCATGAGCAATTGTAGCCTGACCCTTCTTTACTGAGCATGCTCAGTCTGAAGTGGATCCTACACTGGTCAAACTTTTTTTTTTTTAATAGTCCAGCCCATAGTTAGAGCTGGCCACATCCTTGATAGACACAGGTAGGAGATATGCAACTCTACTTGAGGAGGAAACAAACTTTTATTCAATTTAAACTGTATACTGTATTTAATAGTCTATGCACAGCAGCCAAAAATATGCGATTTGCTTGAAAATGCACTTAAGTAGTCCTTTACGCTTCCATGATTTGTGTTGTTTAGGAGGACAGTGATAGGGTTAATTCATATATGGGTAGGGTATTGTATAAACCCTTCAATTTCGTCTGTTGAAAAGGTCCATTGCTGGTATCGGCACAGGTCAAACCATTAGAATTCCCTCTGGTAAGTGCAGTGGGTAGTTAGTGCTTGTTAACAAGCGATTACATTTACCTATTACTATGGAAATTTGTTTACAACGGATGTGTGGTTAATTCTTTTTTGTAAAGTTAAAATATGCATAAGAGACAAGATCTGAATAACATGACCATTCATTCTTTTAATATGTATATTTAGTCTGCATATATTCTCTATTAATAAGCATCTGTTAACTTTCAAAGTTTTATATACTTTCTACACATGTAAGTCAAAGACATATACATACTAATTTAGAACTTTTCTTTAGATCGTAAGTATTTCTAAAGTTATTTTACTTGAGAAATCAGCAGACTATAATAATCTTCACCTCTGGGCACTTCTGCAGCTCATTCTTCATCTGTCTTCCAGCCCATGCATTCGCACTACTCAAACAAACAAATCCACAATGCCTCTGTCTTCCCCCTCACAACCCATACCTACACTCGACTAGCCCAGTCCAGTCCCAGTGTAGGAAGAGAATGAGAGGAAGCCGAAATACGCCTGGTGAAACAGCTTGCAGTAAGAATACATTGGAGGAAGCCCTTCTTATGCGCAGCAGTCTACATGTGGGTAGAAAGCCGGCAAGAGAGACAAAGCTATTGAGAGAGAGGCTGGCACAGCCACAACCAAAGGGCACAAAGTCAGGAGAGGCTCAAATGCTATGTGGTTGGAAGTAAGCAGCCATGCTTCAATATGCTTTTATCACATTCATCACTTCACATAGTGTTTTGCAAGTAGTTGTGCTCAATGATGAAAAATAAGCTGTTCATATAGAGAAATACAAATTGCTAATGTTTCACTTTAGTGGTATATTTCTCTATCATTTGTGTGTGTGTGTATGTAAAGCAATTTTTGTCAATAAATATATAGTCAAGGTTGCAGCTCAGGTTAGGCCATTTTAAGGCTGTAAAAGCACAGGGAAAATTAAGGTAGCGGGCAATCTTAACATCCCTCCCTCCCCCTGCTAAGGTTTTTGTTCTGATGACATCATTCAAGACCTCATCTATGACATTAGATGGCATCATTCATGACATCCATCATCCATGATACTATTGAGGGCATCATACACGATAGATAGCGATTACCAAACAGATGTAGGATTTCATAATGATTAAATTATTTTGATAATATTAAACCTGATTGGATCGGTGACATTATTCAAACAAAATCCCCTTTAATAGTGGGAAGATATATAGATGATAGTTGTGCATTCCTGAGTTTCAAGTATAATACAGTAAATAAAATATATACATGTATATTATCAGTGGGAGGCTGGATAATACATTTTCCAATTTTTCAAGATCATTTGCATAGACATATGTCCAGGTATCTATCACTGTCTACTCACAATCCCAAATATTATGTCATGCCCAGGGCCTGACTGGACTGTTACACTATGCCCTGGGACTGACTGGCCAGAATTGCCCTGTTTTTATTATTATGGTTATGTATTTCTTAGTACTTCTGGTTAAAATATGATTACACTGTTATACTGCATGTATTTTGGTTTATGCTCTGCAGAACATATGTATTATGTCACATGTTATACGAATTTAAAAATGTTAAAAATTTTAATAAAAAAAAACAACAAAAAAAAACATACAAATAACATATTAGCTATTCTGCAGGCTATTGCATCAGCCCCCACCTAAATAATATTAAGGCCTATTATGTTACAGTATTGTTATCTGGTGATGCACTCAGCCACACCTAAATAAACAAATACAGGGGGTCTTGATCAGATTAACCATTTTCTGTAAACACTCAGACTTTTAGAGGTAATACAATCAACAGGATGAGACCTGATCATCAGGTACAGGGTTTTCCCAGTAGCAAGACACCAGGAAATTGTATAAAATGTGCCAATTAATAAAGGTATGTCAGTTGTGTCTGAACTTACATAAACAAGGTTGTAAGTGTCATTCTGTACATTAATCCTAGTTATAGGGGATTATATGGTGTTCCTGATATTCAGGTCTGCTAAAGCAAGCTCCTGGGCATGGTTCGTGTGTGTGTGTGTGTGTGTGTGTGTGTGTGTGTGTGTGTGTGTGTGTGTGTGGTCCATCTTCTGCTATCAGAGGTGTACAAGTACCGCACGATTCTGCTGAATAGGTTTGAACTAGGTTCTTACCAAGTCCAATTGAAGTAGCAGATTAATTTCAACAAATATCTATATTTGTATTATGTCACAGAGTGGTATGATCTAGAATTATTACATGGTAGTTTCATGAATGTCTTATCTTTCACTATAACTATCACTACAGAGAGTCCAAAGTTTTAAAACTGCTTTCATGTGTAGAGTTCATGGCACCAGATGTATAGATGTGGATATTAACAGTTCTAAAATAGAAAGTATCTATAGACAACATAATCTATATGAAATGCAGTGTGAATTTTATTAGAGTGTAATGAAACAAAAGAACTCTTCAACCCCACTCTGAGGAAACCCTAAGGATTAAAAATCCCAAATTGTTACTATAGATACCCAACACAGATCTGGTTACATTATTGAATAATATATTCCTATGCAGCTGTCCCTGTAAATTAATGTATATGGTATCTAGAAAAGCCAACATAGTCAAATGTCTTTGATAAAACTCCCCATCTTTGCTGAGACAAATGTAGAATGAGTTTAGTGTAAACTCGCACAAACCAGTTTTACGTTATGCAAATAAAACTAAGCTATATGCTAAAAGTAGGTTATACATCGGTCTTGGAAAATGTATGTTTAAGATATGTATTCTCTCCCACATTTCTAATCAATCCACATCCCTTTAAATGACTATGATATATTAATGGTATTGTTCATCGGTAACATTTTCTTATCTAGTTGTCATACATTTGTCTACTAGGAAAAAATCAGGGGGGGAATACATTTTTTTTACCTTTTTTTTTTTAACTATGTCAAACTATCTAAATAAATTAAAATCAATAACATAAGCACAGGTATATCCTGAGTGAAACCCCCCACAACACTTCTTCGTGGGTATATTAATTGAACGTATATATCCGCAATATAGGAGTGGACAAACTCAGTATATAATTAATATTTACATTAACAACCTCTATGGAGAAATTAGGATCTTTAACAGTGTAAGTGAGAAATTAAATAATCTAGTGGTGACCCTAAAATACAAATCAATTTGCAGAATAGCAGTCAATGAAGATAACGGGTACACCCTAACCTTGCCAGTGCGCCACACTCGTGCTACTTCTAAGCAGGTTAGTGGCACCCTTGAGTTGTGCTAGGTCACAGACATTTGTGACTCATACAGCTGTATTGCTGCTCATTGGCCGACCAGGACAAACTCCCAAAGATCGTTATACATTTAAAGCAGTATATCCTGCTTTAGGAGCTTCATTTTTGAAAAATAAAAACACATTTTCAACATTATCCAATGCTGTTTTTCTGATGCAACAACAAAAAAAAAATGCCTTTATGGCCCTTATAATATTTGCTAGTATTATTAATATGTCCTTCTTTATATATTGACTTGTAGAGAAGTTGATCAGCCTTTCAGTTTTATGTGCAAATGCAGCAAATTGGCTATTCTGGGAATTTATTAATCCAGGCTTTTCAGATATAATGGGCTGCCTCATGAGTCTACTGGCTATGTGCTGCTACATATGTTATTTTAATCCTTTGTGATTATGCCTCATTCCTATTTTATGTAGCCAGTAATAAAATAATGTTCTGCGCCCTATTGTTGTTGTTGTTGTTGGATATGTGTTTTCTGGCAAGTACCCATTAGATAAACAACAAAAAGTAAAAACTCCGGTATCCGCTAAAATAAAAATGGTCATAGTTTTCGAGGTGCTGAATAAAATACAGATATGAAAATGTATCCCTGGCAAGAGGATTTCTGGAATCAATCTGACTAAAAGCTGTATCCACAGCATATTAGTAGTAACAGTGGCCTCACATGACATTGTTTGGTGCAGTCCCTCTGTTCCATTATATGATTAATAGTAGTGTGATACATCAGCATGATGGAGTGATTTTATAGTGTCAGATATAATGCAATTCAATCTCACACTCCAATGAATTTAATCATAACCAAAGAGCTTACTTTAGATTAATCTTTTATATAGTGATCTTTAGATATATTTTTTATCTTAACTGAAACTTTTCTTATTTTTGCTTATTTTTACTTACCTTTCCCTGTTCTCTGACAAATTAACCATCCCCTAGCTGGAGAGTGCAGCTAGTCTAAATGACTCGGTATGTCTATACTTGGTCACACAAATCAGGGAAAGTGCCCTGCAGCAATTACTGGTAGGACGCCTGCAGGCTGTTCTCTGCAGATGAATGTGTTCCACAAGTTATATTGCCAAAAATAGGTGTACTTAATGGCACTCTGCAGCTCCAGTCCTGATTCTGCCACCTAAAAGCATTTGCTGTATCATATAAATGAACTGATAGCTACATATTTTAGCATAGGTTTATTATATATGCACGAAGACATGGCGCTAATGTTTATATTTGTTTTATTAAGTTTTTACTAATCGCCATTATATACATATATACACAGTATGTCCACACCGAAAACATTTTGAAATAATTTCCTGCCTTCAGAACCAACATTACCTTCCATTCCAGTGTGCCTTATAGCAAATGTCTGTCCTAGTTCTTGTCATTCATGTATGCATATGTAACATGATTTTAGATTCTAGAACTGTATTAAAACACTTGCAGACCTGTTTGCTTACCCTTGCTCCATGCCTTGTGGTAAATACTATGGCCCTCATTCAATTGCGATTTGGCCAATTCAATAGTGCTTTAAATAAGCACATAACATATTTTTTTAAATAAGTTTTTAGTTAGTGAAAACCTTGTATTTGGATAGATGTTTACTAACTAAAAACTTCTTTAAAAAAATATGTTATGTGCTTATTTAGACCCCTATTCAATTGGCCAAATTGCAATTGAATGAGGGCCTATGTCTAAATTGTAACCATGGGTTGCACAATAAACAATAATCCCAACCGTTATTGTGCTATACAAATGTATTTGGGAAATGTGACCTTTTTTGGTGTCCTAGGGAGGATCGAGTAGCGGGAAATTTACACCATTGTGCCTGTTCAGGAGTTCTCGGAGATACTGCCATACTATTGATGTTGGTTCAGTAGGAGATATTTGGCATTAAACAGTTCAGTCATTACTATTAAGGAATCTGAAAACTTTGCAGCTCTGTGCATGGTAATGATTTTTGGTTGTAGAGCCACCAGTTATTGATAGGACCTAATTAATTCTTACCCTTATTTAATTAATTCCTCTCCATATTTGATTTTGTGTAAGGTGTGAGGATTAAACGGACATTGGATTTGTATGTGCTATTTCACAAATGTATAAGTTATTTTATTTTGTTTGTTTTTTAAAACTTAGCGATTCCTTCAACTACCCTTCCATCATTGCTTCCTTGACTCTGCAGGTTCTGAAACGACCAAAGGCCACAAACTGCCAGAATAGGTCTATACTATTTTTGCTGTAGCAAACTAAAATGTCAGCTTTCCTCTACTAATTCTGAAAGAAAGTTAGTTTACATGTATTATTTTAGTGATGAGAGTCCATAAACATCATGGATACAGTCTGCCTTTGATAAAGTTGCTGTTAATAGCAACGAAACCGGTCAGGCCCCTAATTACAAGCTAGGAGACCAGAGGAAAGATTTAAACAGAGTAAGTAAGCAAGCTGCATCTATATCATTGTACTTGTTTGATATAGCTGTTCATGTTTATGCCTGTGTGTATACCTGTATGAATACCTGTATTCATATTTATAATTACATTTGTATATATATATATATACTTTTTGAACCTCCCCCTTTTTTGTGCCACACAATGATATGATATGATATGGTCCCCTCATTAGGGTAAACCCAGTGCTTGCAACATCTCACGCTGTAGTGAGAAGCATTGGGCAGATTTAGACCATTTATCATCACATTTATTATTATTTTTTGCTTTTCATCAAGTGGCAAGGGTTTTTGTACATTCTAAGCGGGCAATATTTTGCAGCGTTTGAGCATATACTCTGCTATATTTATCCAACATCCCTCTGGTTCTCCTATGCTGTTTTTGGTTTTAATATATATTTTTTTAGACCCCTATACTCCCCCCCCCCCTTTTTTGACGATCCTATGATTTGCAATTTTTTGTTGTACATATGAGGATGGTCTTGTCTGTACTTTTTCTAGCAGTGACCTTCACATTCCTTTTTTAGGAAAACACCACTTTAATTAATACACACACAGTGGAATACAATTACCCCCTTGTGGGGTCTATATCCAACACTATATGTTAACAACAATATCTATTATCACCACACCATTTAATTAATAATTTAATTTTCACTAGTATTTGTTTTGCACTCCATGGTATTGTTAGAGCATCATTTGCTTCAATATTTAGAAGCCTTATAGTTTTAGAAGCTTCATAGGCTTACATTAGCCGATCACACATACACTTCAACTACCTTATAGAGGTTACCACCAATAGTATTGGTTTTCTTTTTTGTTCACCCATGTCAGGTTGTCAGTCACTGTGAGCTAGACAGACATAGGACAAGAGTATAGAAGTGATCTTTCTCTAAAATATATTTTTACTGTTTTAGTTGCAAGCCATTCATGGCAGCATTCAATAAAATGTATTTTGTTTCTTTAGTTTAATATATTTCTTATGAGTCCATAAACAAGTAGAGCAGTGGTGGGCAACTCTGTGTTATGAGGACCAACACGTATCCAAGATTCTAATATCTCTGATTTTTGTATTTAGTAGGATCTTTCAGGAGTCCAGGAGATTTATTCTTGTTTCATTTATTTGCGTTGATCACCACTGCTCAAGCCGAGAGATATTAACATGGTGTACTATTGGTTGACCTTGACCTACAGAGTTGCCCATCACTGATTTTTAAAATGCGCTTATAATTCACGGTCCCTTCTGCCAATGCTCCCAAACCATTAGAAGATGAGAACAATGGTTCTTCCATCTCATGACCAGTCCCCCCTCTCACAATACTTCTATAATTCCAAATACTCCTTGAAAACTCACCATTTGAAAGTATTCCTCTGAGCACAGATACTGCTCATTTAATTAATATTTCCCTCTTCACCAAATCTTCAAATTATCCTTATATACAGAGTACCAAAAGAAACAGATTATAATACTAAACACAGTACTAAATCGGTTTAAGGTTTTAAAACAAATAGGAAACTTTGGAGAGTAGACACCTAGTGCTTTTTAAACGTCATCAAAATCTGTTCCTTACAGTGATGGAGACTTCTAGCATTTTGAAGTGTTCACTATTAAAATATTTCAACATTAGAGTCATTATACCAGTATGTGCTGGTTATTTGGCCTTGAGTCAAGTTATGAATCAAGAACACATAAACACTTTGCTACAGTGTTTTCTGATTCTTGCATGACGCATGCTGGTCCTTGATTTTTATATTGTCTAAAACATAAAGGCAAGTGTCCTATGGTCTTAAGAATCTTAGTAAAGTGAAGCATATATTTCTATAAGCTTCATAAGCTTATTCTGTGTCATTGAATGAGATTTATTGCACGTTTTTCTTATTTGTGACTGAATGCTATTTTGAAACACAGAACAGTGCAATGATTGTATAGTACTCCATGAAACTTAGCGGCTAGCTAGAAGGTTTTTATTGTGCATTTTTAAGATGTGCTACTAGCCAGATTGATGTTTAAAGCTTTTAGATTTTTTTGTTTATGCATGATTCATGTAAGCTATTTTTTTTTAAATATATATTTTTTTCATTGGTATCATGACCAATATTTAATATAACATATAGGGGAAAGATAAAAGTTAAATGTGCACCTTTGTTATAATATATTACCAACAAAATGAATGATATCTCTGCTTAATATCCGATCAATGGATGTAGTTTTGGCCACCCTATGGGAAACGAGATATCAATGTGCTCATATAACTGGATTACATGGATACTAAATGTATATTGGTCCAAGCAGAATGAAGTTCACCATTGCATGTTTTTAATGGATATTTGAGGGACACATGCAGATCCTGGGCCGTCTCTGAAGTGGGAGAACATGCCCCTTATAAAGACAAAGTTCCTTTATATCTCTCTAAAACTAGCACATACCCAGTTGTACTGATAAATACTTCAAATTAATACTAGGAGGCTTTTCCATTTTACTTGCTATCCATTCTGTAACAAAATACCTTTGCACATTTAAACCTTAATGTGTAAGACTTCAGATCATGACCTCTTTTTCTTGTATTCATATGTTTCTGAAAGAGGTTCCTATGTTATTAGTGATTCTCAAGCTTTATGGAACCAGGAGCCAACTCTCTACATCCTTAAAGGGATATATTAGTGAGCTGGCTTATGAGTTTTTCTGATAGAGGAGAATTAGTAGTGTATGAAAAACATTTTTTGCATGAAAAAATACCAAAATAAGAATTTAAACACTTACCTTGAAGTTAGCAAAACATCTTAATTTAAGTTTAATACCCTCCAAATCCAGGCTAAACTCTTATACAATAGGACAAATAGTTTTGGCCAATCAGGAGGAAGTAAAGACTGAAACATTTGTATCACAATCTGGCAGTTGGTGTCTGCATTTTGTTTTTCTTCTCTCTGCCTGTCTCCTTATGGGCAATTTCAGGTGTGACCCCAGCAACCATCATTTCCTTTCAAGGTCACACACTGTACCCTGCAGGGTACACTTTATGTAAGCTTCCTGGGAGTGTGCACTTCCACATATCCGTATCTAGCTTATAAATATTTAAGTACATTCAACTTTTCTATAGAACACATATTTTTCTAATAATTAGTAGCTGTTTATTAGAAAACATTTGAAACCTAGGAAACTTACATATACCTTTTTAAGAACCGCCTGATTCTTCAATAATTTATTTACTATTGTATCACAGACATGTTTTAAAAGGTTCATCTATAGTCATTATTCTTTCTTATCCTATGGGTGTTTATTATTCATCCCAGGACCAGCAGATAAAGTTTCACGTACAGTCACCAGTTCTTGAAACGGTTGTTAAGAAATATTGTTAGAAGTTATTTAACTCCATATAATCCTGCTATTTTCTATGACCACCAGAGCATACAGTACTTCTGTACTACGACATCCTCCGTAAATACTTTGTGAAGTAAAGTGTGTCTCTCTTACCAGGAATTAATATAAATGCTAAATTATTTCAGCTCCAAGCTGAGAAAAAAGGTACTTTCTGAACGGAATAAGGCATTTATGTATATGCCAGCATCTATCTGAGATTCTTCTTCAATCGTCTTCTACCAAGGTTAATGTAGTCACCTACAGCTGAGTTTTAAGCCTATTCAACTATGAATCTCAAAGCTGTCATCCTTATTGGGTGTACTGTAATATAAACACTCGTTCATGCTTTTAATTAACTTCAAATGTTTCTCAAACTCTTTATGTTATAAAGGCAATCCAGTTATGATTGTGCGATATGAAAGCGAGTGCAGGAAAATTGTTTTTTTTTATGGAAATTAATTTAGAATAAAATTGCATTTTATCTCCTATTTAAATAAATTGGTTTTCTGAGGAAATGTTGATTCTTGTGTAAGATGAGATGAAATAAAAGAGTAACTGCTTTGAAATAATGCAATACCGAGCAGTGGAGAAGTATAGAGTGGCACAGTGTTACGGTGTCAGTCCCTAAATGCTCAATTTTATATGAACTCTGAGAATCCTTCATATTTACTTGTACAAATGATAAAATTCATATATATGCACAGTCCAGTTATAGACTCACTGTATTTTAAGAAAAACCTGGTGGGGAGAGGATTTGTGAAATAATTTAATCTTTTGAAATTTGGTGAAATTTCCCCTGCCTAATTATACTCTTATTCACTACTCCGACATACAGATATATATCTTACAATAGCACTTTAATTGGATCAGGGATCTCTAGTCA